>JARHVA010004155.1:0-692500 GCA_037957365.1 Torreya grandis
AGCACTCCATTGTAAACTAGACATGATGAAATACTGAATAGGCATAGATAACATGCTTCTAAAGCATGCCCTCACTAAATCTAAGTATTATGAATGTGTGGAATCCATACTCATAACATTCCCCCATTGAATCTAAAAAATGATATAAGTACCATATACTAAATCAATGTGGATAACATGCTTCAAAATAATCCCCGCACTAAATTTGAAAATTATGCCATGTATGAAAAACATGATTCTATGATATTCCTACACTAATATTTCCCTCCTCTTTTATGTGAGGAAAATATAGGTACTAGTAGTTACCTTACCTTAAAAGGATAAGAAAACTATATAATATGTGAATATAACCATGTAGTATAAAAAGGAACATGTCTAGGTAAATATATCATTGAATCATATAGAACCAATGTGATCACATTCATACCTAAGATGCATGATAAATATCATGGAAACATATAGATAGTAACAACACAATTGCACTAAGAAAAAAAACACAAATATGAGATCACTCAAAAGCAAGTCAAAAGACAATGGTCCAAGAAGAATGGAAATAAGGGGCATGTTCAAATGTTACACAATCAAAGTGACATGACTTAGTTTAATGTCCATAAAGGTGAGGATGACATATTTAAATGTCCATAAAGGTGAGGATGACATATTTAAATGTCCATAAAACAAATAATGACATTAATATGTCAAATAAACATATATAGCCATCAGGGATATGACTAAAGGAACACA
This sequence comes from Torreya grandis, assembly GCA_037957365.1. NCBI lineage: Eukaryota > Viridiplantae > Streptophyta > Pinopsida > Cupressales > Taxaceae > Torreya > Torreya grandis. Next base: position 745 of record JARHVA010004155.1, read on the forward strand.
TTTGAATGCTATAAAAAGGAATACAATAGTAAGGAAAGACACTCAAGGTTATGCATAAATTAAAACATAAGAAACTAACATAAAGATGTCATAGTATCCTGTTGTCTCCCAAAAGTAGCAGTCATTTTTGGGACAACATTTGAACTATTTTGGTCCTACAGACCAAAATTGTATCTTCCATTTTCAAAAATTTGTCTTAGACATTCAGATTCCTCATTTTCAAATCTTCTGAAAAAATCTTACAGACTTTGCAAGTCAAGTTTAATGATTTTACATGTTGATTTCTACGGACTTTGTATCTTTAGATTTTACAAGCAGGTTCATTTATGTAGGTTTAAAGGTTTTTTACAAGCAGTTTCAGTCAAAAGAATCAATTTTTAACACTTAGTCATTTTCCAAAATTGGTTTAGAGCTTTGGTTCAATTGAAAATCTTCATCGGCAAGCATCTAAGTGAAAAAAGAGACTTGAACCATTGAACCGTTGAACCATTGAACCATTTTTGGTTCAAAGTTTCAACGAGTTCAAGGTTCAATGGCAGGTTCAACCTAAGGAATAGTTCAATGGCTTTATTCAACCAAGTGGTTTAACTCTTTATTTTCACTTAGTTGGTTCATTCTTTTAGTTTATCCTTTGGTTCAACGTCTATAGGTTCAACAACAAGTTCAAAGACATTTTTCAAAGCTTTGTTTAAACCATTGAACAAAAACATGGTTCTACATCTTGGTTCAATGAACAAGTTCAACAACAGATTCTTTCACTTGGTTCATTTGATTGTACCATTGAATTCAACCATTGTCTTGAACCATTTTGGTTCAAAGCCTTGGTTCAACGAGAAGGTTCAACTGTTGGTTCAATGCTTAGTTCATCAGCTTGAACCATTTTCGGTTCAACTGATTAGTTCAACTTCAAAGTTCAAAGGGGTGGTTCAATGCAAAAAGGAGACTTCTTGAAGGACAAGTGCCCTTGTGGAGGACACTTAATCCATAAAAGCATCCTTTAGAAGGGTCAGTTTTCAAGGAAGCTGAAAGCGTAATTCTTTCAGATTTGTTTAAGGATTTGAAAATTGGCTAACACTTAATTCTTTAGACTTTTGTCTAAAGGAATTCCCTTAGACAAAAAGTACAAAAAAATTCTAAGTGGCTATGGGCTCAAAAGATTCGAAGACCAAATAAAGACTTCGTGGAACAAATTTCTGTAGACTTTTGTCCATGGGAATTTTCCCCCAGGCAAATTGTCTGCTAGACAAATGTTCACGAGAAAAAGTTCCCCAGGGATTTGTACACATGAATTTTCCTTAGCAAAATGTCTGTGAGAAACATTTTCCTAAAGGAAGCCTCAAATAGAAAGCTCAGGGCTTTGTCCATGGGGACTGCCAAGGCAAAGGGCTACCAAAAGACCCCAAAGGGTGGGTGCCCTTGTGGGGGACTCTCAGTGGCCAATGTAAAGGGCCCTTTTCCGACCCATTCAAGGATCACTTCTTAAGGCTCAAAAGGGCAAAAGCTGAAAGCCAAAAGAAGACCAAGGGGTGACGCCCTTGAAGATGTCAAATTCAAGTGTAGACACCAAAATAGTGTTAACCCCTGTGGTCCCTTTCTAACTTTAAACATGCCTAACCTATACTTTATTAATTTAAAATACTTATTTTAAATTAATCATCCCCTTTAGACACATTACCTTGGATTCCTCACCCTTAGACCATTTATCACCCTATGACTAGTCATAATTACCTAAGACCTATTTCAACTCTCCCACTAACCCCCGTGCCTAATAAATCTGCCTTTGGACCATTCACGAACGATAACCTAAACTTGGTAGATGGAGGAATGGGCAAAAGGCTAAAAATAGCCTTTTTTCCCATTCTCTAGCTATCGATGTTGGTCAATAGTCAACCAATGCTACCAGAATCACTGACGTTAGTTGCTTAAAAGTAATTTCTAACCTCAGTTGGATGACCCAAAGGTGAATTCTCTTTCCCCCCGGATCTGAATTCTCTTTCTCCTCGACTCTTTGCATATCAAAGGCAGGCTTTGGGATGAGGCATCAACATTCTATCATCACTCTCTAGGCTAAGAAACTCTAAAAATTCACTCCAAACATTGGATTGGATATTACACGAGGTCTTCAACATCAAGCCACAATAGCTACAAGCATTCAAACACCTCTAGTTCTTCATCAAGCAAGAGCTAATTATTCTTCTGCCTTTCATTTTAGTATCTTTAGAATGGATTGGTAATCAGTCAATTTGCTATTTCTAAGTACTGTTGAGACCAAACCCAACTTTCTTCTCAGAGAGGCTGAAAAGCCTTCTTCTTATCCTGACCCTCATCTCACACATAACATCTACCTTTGTCCACCTTAAGACTCTATTGACCTCCCTACAACCCTGTACGGACCTCCAAATTACCAGACTCCTCTATCGATGAAAGACATCAACCAAAAACCTGTCCAAAGCCCATTGCCCCTATCGACGTTGACGACATAACCAACATTAGCAACTTTACCAATTGATGCCAGTAGGACTACCGACATTGGTGACTATGGAAGACTGATTGTAGGATTCAGGTACACATTATCTATTTCTCCTTCTTTAAGTCTTTTATTATTTCTTTTCATTATGACATTCTTTTTATCAACTAGTGGACTATCATCCCTCGAGGAAGTTTTTGCGCTTCTCGGACCGAGCATATCGCTTGGCAGTCCACCATATCTATCTCTAACATTTTTCTTTATTAAGTTTTCTTCTTATCTACAAGTGTCATCTTCCACAGCCAAAGAGGAGCTCCCTTATTCGTCTGGATACGGTGCACAACTTCATCCAGGTATCATCTAACCCCTGACCATTATCTTTAGTTTCTTATTTATTCTAAATGTAAAAAGCACAAAAATGAGGTAGAAACATTCTGGCACACCGGGTGGGACCCTGGAGTTTTCCTTGGGATCGTTCTTCTAAAAAGCAAACTTTCATATAGGTGCATTAGGAAAATACTCTCTTTTTGCATCCTTCTATCTCTTTCTTTCAAAAATAAACCATAAGCACAAGTTAAAAAGAACATCTTTATTTTTCTTCTTGTCACCTCTTTCTTGCATTTTAGAGTAGTGAAATTCATACTCTTAACCTTTTCCTCACTTGTTTGCATCTAAACAAAACATTTCAATTTGGGTTAAAAATATATTGCATATCATTCCTACTTGAATGCATTTTTATCTCATCTAGTAATTAAAAGTGCATTATGAATAAATCATAGTACACATATGTTACACATCCAAACCATAAGCACATCAAACTAAACATCTAAACATACCTGAGACAAGGTCCGACTAGGATTTCATCACCTAGCGGATACCTTACCCTTCCTGGTAATCCTACTTGGACTTCACTACCAAGGGGAGAACCCACTCTATTCTCTGGTAGAGTATAAACTCTAGGGGAATTATATATTGGCTAAGTGACCCAACTTGACTCTAGGCTCATGAAGTGAGGGGAGCAAGCCCCTAGCACCAATCCACGTATAGAACTTAACACAAAATTTTGAGCACCAAAACATAACCCAAAACCAACCTTACGCTACCTCTTTTAGGACCCATTCTAAAAGCCTAACTTCCCAAACACACTCTTCTAAGGCATAAGCCAACACGACTCTAAAATTTATTCTTAGGAATTTAAAGTTTAGAGATTGCTTGCCGTCATCTATTTTTTTGTTTTTATCTAGTCTTTTGAGCTGGTAAGGATGCATTATTCTGAGCTCCAAAAACAACTCAAAACTTTCTTCTTTCTTCCAAAAACTTTTAGTTTTTTGAGTTTTTAGAAATACACAGTAACTAACATCAATTTTTCCACTAATGTTGGCAACTGATCTTCATTGACATTAGTTATCTGACTGACATCATCAAATTGTTTCACCGACATCAATTTTTCTACCGACGTCGGTCACTGTCAATTTTTTTCTCAAACAGCAAGCTAAAAACTTGACCTTTTTGCTGTTAAAAACAAATTCTAGTTTTTTGAGGCTGAAACATACAATTTTTTAAACCTAAATCTATTTTTCCTTGAATGGTTTTGACATGTAGTCAAACTAAAACTCTTGTTGACCATGCAAGGCAACAACCACTCCTGCCTTTGCCTTCTATATCAAGTCTCCAAATGGAGTATAATTTAGAAACTGAATGTACTCCTATCCAACCAACCCCAACTCAACCCCCTATTGTTCTCAAAGGGGACCAAGACTTTGAAAGGTTCCTTGACCTCAATTTCAAGGCTCTTTAGCACTATCTCATGAGAAGTCAAATGTGAGATCCTTCAGGCAACCTAGTTTATGGGATGCCAACTTCCTTAGTTGAAATGAAAATCATATCAACAGCCTCTGTAACCCAACCATGGTCACCCAGGCTATTGCGTTAACTAACAACCTGACCATGACCAATCTTCAAAGTGTGGCCTTTCCTTCTATTTCTAGACCTACCTCCATTGGGGTTTCTATACCCCCTCAACCACAAACCATTCAACAAAGTTCTACACCATTCCAAAACTTAATTGTCTCTATCCCACCTACTGTTGCACCCATAAATACAAGAGTGACTATTTATCCTTTGGCTAATGTTGCCACCATCTAACCACCTTTGGCGACATCAAGTCAAGTTGTGCCTTCTAGCTTTATGACACAACTACCCTTGACTTCAACATCAGTCCCTATGACTAGTTACCAATATGTTGCACCTATACAAGTGTAACCAAATATGTCATACACTCCACCTAACACCTTCCAAATGCCTTACAACCTAGGGGGTACCCCACCTATAAATCCATCAACCAATCTGATCAAGATGTTGATGGATAAGATGTCTAATCTTGAGACATATGTTTCAAGTTCAAGAAATGTTCTCTCATATGAACAAATCTATAATGAACCTATTCTTCCTTTAGTCCCAATCTGACCATATCCTAGTCAGTGGGAACTTCCCAAGTTTACTCACTTTCAGAGTAAAGAGGACCCATAACAACATCTAGGAGCATTCAGACATGCTTGTTACCTTATAGCACATGATGATGCATTATTAATATGCACATTTCCCATGTCACTTTCTAGTGTTGCCCTCGATTGGTATAGTTTTATTACCAATCACTCTCTATTTACCTTCACTCAACTAGCTCAACTATTTCTTGACCACTTCTCAATCAACATCACTAGAAAGGTCTCCATCACAGACTTATATTCTATTAGACAATTCGATGATGAATCAATAGCTGATTTCATTGCTCGATGGAGAAGTTTAATCAACCAACTCTCCTTTTCTTTACCTCAACCTGAGCTCATTGAGCTCTTTTCACAAGCATGTTCCAAACACATCTCATCTACTTTGCAGGTCCAAACATTCTGCACATTTGACGAAGCTTTCACCATGGCTAGGAAGCTTGAACTTTGTGCTATCAAAGAAGATAAAGTCAAACTACGTAGTAAAAATATCAACACAAAATCTAATGATCCTTCTTCTTCCAAACTATCTTCTTCCCACTCCAAGTCCAAAGGAGTGGCAAATGTTGTGGTCGTTAGACCATCATCTTCAACAACAACCAACCAACCTCAACCTTCAACATCAGAATACATCACATGAGAATTCCAATAATGATACGTACAATGTCAATATACTCCAATAGGAGAATCATACGCATCCGTGTTAGATAAACTAGTCAAACAGGGAGTCCTCAACCTCCGCCAAATTTGACCACCACCTCAATTTGATCCCTCACATGCCATCCTTGCATGGTATAGGGTGAATGACTTCTATAATTATCACCATGTCAAAGGCCATGACACAAACAATTGTAAAACCCTCAAGAATGTCATTCAGGACATGTTAGATAAAGGTGATCTTATCTTGGATAACCTAAATGCGCCACCTAACCAAAACATAGACATCTTTAGACAACCTTTCCCTAACCATCCCCTAGTCAAAATGACATTCAGACCATAGCTGAAGACCCCCAACAGTGTAATATATGCACGGTCGATATGGTTTCACCTTTCATCCCTAATCAACCTCTTCCACAAACCAAAGAGGTTAGTCAACCTATCCCTCCACCACAGGAAGAAGAGCCTTCTTCTCCTAATAGTCCTCCATCTACCCCTCTTCTATTAGAGGATGCTTTAACCATACCAATGCCACTAGCCCCACCTTCATCCTTCCTATTACCAATGGAGGATGATACCTTTCCTACTCTTCAACCACAAGTAGAAGGTACAATCATCTCTACCCTCTATCCTCTTGAGGAGTCACATTCTTCAATTCCTTCTCCACCGAGAGAAGAACTTGTCTCTTCACCTACTTCAACTGAAGAGGATCCAGTAATGGCTCTCTCTCACCTTTGGCTTGAGATTGCCACATCTAACACATTCCCACTCTCACAACCACCCAAATCTTCTAAAAACCCAATTATAAAGCCTAGCACAATAGCTTCTAAACCATTCTCTCAACTGGCTGACAACTTAGGATTTCTCCATTTGAGGAACTTCGAACATGAGGCATTATGGGAGTGACTCAAAGCTCCTTATCTTACACATCCCATCTCATCTCGTACTAATGACCCTCCTTCAAAAAAATCTCCCAAAGTCTCCAACGAGGACCAGGTTTCTACTTCCAGATCTTTAGAAGCTCAACCATCCACATCTGAACCTAAACCCTTACCAACTTCCACTATACCAAAACTAGTTAAATCCCTTGGTGTTCACCCCATATTGAACCTCACTCACCCACAAGTGAAGGTCAATTTGAATCTTGCCTCCCATAATAGTGGTCCTCATACCATATTAAAGAAGGCTACTAAAACATGTCGGAGAACTCCTCCCCCACCATCACCATTGCCTTCTATTTTGGGCCCTCATCCTTCTACCTTAATAGGAGTGCTCCCTACTCTAACACCTAACAAAAATAAGTTGCCTCCATTACTCCCTTTACCTACCAAAAACATACCTCCTCTAAAAAATTTGGCACCCCTCACAAAGAAAGTGTCGTCTACACGAGTGGCCACACCACCAACCCAAAAGGTGGTATGGAAATCTCCCTCAACAACTCCAAATCAAAAGTCATCAATACCTAGTGCATCAACAAGCATGGACCCATTAGTGGTTTCATATGCTTTGATACTACGCCGACTTTTTCAAACTTATAACATCACTCTCCCACCTATTAAACCATTTCAACCTCTCAGACCAAAACTGTCTTGGTTTGATGACACTAAAATTTTTCTATATCATCGTACACTTGGGCATGACACTAAATTTTTTTGTGCCCTTAAGGTTATCATTCACCATTACTTGAAAAAAGACACCCTCCTTATTGAGGATACTATCAAAAAATATCCAACACCATCTCATGTCTCTCAAACCTCTTCATCTTCATCAGGATCCCATCATCAGACTATGGTCCCTTTATCTCCTTCATTCCCTTTATTCAAGATTAACACCATCACTGTGGCCACTAGGTCACAAACTTTAAAGGATAAAGCAAAAGAGCAGGTTGCTATTCCTTGGACCTACCCATTTGTCAAACCTACTCAACCACCAAAACCCAAGATTTCTATCTTGGGTACATCCCAACCAACTTCTTCAGAGGCAATCCATGATTCTATGGTAAAATAACTTCACCTAACTCCCATGAAGATGATTTTATATGACCTCATTCAAAGCTCTCCACAACATGTCAAGCTTTAATCAAAGATTTACAGGTAGTGGAGGTCCAACCCGAGGACCTCCAACCACTAGCTACCTTAGTCCAATCATTACCCACTATCGCCTCTATTACCTTTAGTGATTCTGAAATTCCTACCTCCAACTTGGAAGATCAGGATGCTGCCCTTTTCATCATAGCCTACATTGATCAAACTCACATTAAGCAAGTTATGATTGATGGGGGCACCAGCATCAATATCATTTCCACCCATGCCTATGACAAATTAGCCCTCCCAAAGAATTATATGTCAAAGACTGATGCAATTCTTTGATCTTTCAATGACTCCACCACCACTACCATTGGCACCGTCGTCTTACATAAATGTGTCAGCCCATGAATAGTCCCAGAACTCTTCTACATCATCGAAGGGGAGTTCCAATACAACATGTTATTAAGATGACCTTGGATCCATGCCATGGCCTATGTCCCTTCTACATTACACCATTGTGTCAAATTTGAACATGATGGTCAAGTCCATGTCATTCCCATAGACCCCTCCCCTTTCAAGACATGCAACACAACTTATCAACCCAACAATGTTCTCATTCCTTTAAAAACATCAACCTAAACACCACCTCCACCCGTGGAAGCTTCAACAAGTATGCAGACGGTGGTTACACCTACACGACCTCCTCAAGTGACAACAAAAGACCCTATGGAAGATACCTTCCAACATCATTCACTTGGGGAGTATCATTTACTCACCTTGGACATGTTCTAGACTTCTCAAGAGTATGGAAAACTTCATCACAATCCCAACTATTACCACCACATTGGAATGATCATCCCTTATGGTCCTCCCAATCTTTAAACAAATCTCATCTATGGAGGGCTAAATCGAGCTCCCACTGATGGGAATCCTCTTTCATCACCCCAACTATTTATGTCTGACTTCTCTTTTCTTGGCAACCCAAAATTTGCTCATACCTATCTTTATAGGTATGCATGGAAGGACTTTGGCTTTGGGCGCTATGAACAAGGCTCCCACCAGCTCGTCGAACCACCAAATGATGAGGCCATAAAGAATGCCAAGAAGTGACATGGCTTGCATTTTGAAAAACCTACTAAAACTTCTAAAAACCCTCACCCTGAACCTATCATAGAATGATCACCTCCAAACTCACCTATTCCCCCATCTTCACCTATAGTGTCAGTGGTTTCCATCCCTCCTAGTTTTTTTTACATAAATGCCATTCGCTTGGAACCCCTAACCTATCAACTAGGTGGGGTATCTAGGTCTGTCCCTCTTATTTATCCAAACATGATAGATGATGAATCTGCTACCATCAAGACTATCTAATGCATAGACAATGATGCCATTCTCACCTACATGGGTGCAGATAACTCTTTCATTCAATGATCACTTCCTTTAGAAATGAAGGTTATGTTAAATGAATCGACCATTGACATTAATCTCCCATCTTCTGATATTCCTCACATTTTAAAGATTGGTCAATCTTTGGATGCCCAAGAATAGATCGACTATACCAAATTCCTTACAAATCATAGCAAAGCCTTTGCTTGGACCTATAGTGATATGCTCGACATCGACCCTAACATTGTCATTCATAACATTGTCACAAACCCAGAGGCTAAGCCTATCAAGAAAAAGCTTCACAAGATGCATCCTCAAGTTGCACTCCTTTTCAAAGAGGATCTTTAGCATCTTTTTTCCATCTCCTTTATCTGACCCATTGATTATCCATAATGGGTGTCAAATATCATCCCTGTCACAAAAGTGACTCAGGGAATTTGACTCTATACTGACTATCATGACCTCAACCAAGCATCAACCAACTTCACGTCCAAGACCACATCAACCATGCCTACAACCAAAATCTAAAAGAGCAAGATTTCAAAATCAGACATCTCGTCCTTAAAGAAAACCAACACGTGACCAATATGGAAAGAAGTAAATGAGGCAAGTTTGCTCCTAATTGGCTTGAACCTTATATCATAATGCAAAAGTATGGATCAGGGACTTATCATCTATCTTCTCTTGAAGGCTGGACAGAACCTAAGCCCCATAATGCACTACATATTCAACCATTTTACTGTTAATCAAGTAATTACTCACTTGATGTTTAACTTGAACTTGTCCCTTGGGCAACCCCCATCATCCTCGTCCCTATTCCTTTCAACCCTTTTTCCCTACAAACATCAGTCAACCCTTTTGTAAAGCATGAATGCTTTATCCTAATAAAAGGGAGATGCTTAAACCTCTATAGTCTAGTCCATGACTAAAACTTTAGTCAACAAAACATATAAAACTAGGATGCCTATTCAAAGGTCATAAAACTATAATTGTAGACTGCTCCCTCGAAGGACAGCTGCATCATTGTTGTAATTAATAGATTGCTCCCTTGAAGGATAGCTATTCAAAGACATTCAACCATACAAAGTAGAATATAGACCACTCCCTCGAAGGATGGCTATGCCCAAATTTTGTTACAAATAACACTCTCTCAGAATCTTCCCACATTGATCAGCTTCACATATGACCACAAAAAAAAATAACATCCCCAAGTAGACTTACTGCATTGATCAGTCTACTCCCAAAAAAATTATAAAAAATTAAAAAAAATGAAATTGACTGACAAAATATTAAGTCATGGACTTGCCTATAGTCATTCTCAGGGTCACCTATAAAAGGGGCAAAGTTATCCTTGCTAAAAAGGGTTTTGCTATCCTCACATCTCACATAATCAAACCTATTACCCCAAAATACCTGAAGGATTTTGAGCACACTTAACATCGAGTGATTTGAATACTTCTCTAACACAAACAATGGTCAATGACATAATGCATGAATGAGGCTTTTGTTTGCAACAACCCTATTTATGCTACCATTATGGTCCTTGTTAATGAAAGAGAAAAACACCTTTCATTTATCACATACCTTTGGAATATCCAACCAAATCATTTTCTAAACCAAACCAAACCAAACAAAAACATTTTCTAACCATTAACACAACCTCATGATTTATTTAATGCAAATATCAATTTGTGTTATATAAATTATCATAGCCCATTCACACTAGTTTCTATGGACAACAATACACATAGAAACTATCGACCAAACACAATTTAGGTCAAGCATATATCATCACCAATACAAATAGTGATGAAGCATAAATAAACTCATTTCATTTTTAGCATACATCCATCACCAATATGGAAACTTGCTAGGGATGAAAAACCACATCACCTATGTTACAGAATACACCATCACATAATATGGAGAATGTTGTAACATCATCATACACTCATCATTTCAAGCATGTACCATCAGACATATGGAAAGTGCTAAACCATTAACATGACCAAACCAACTATCGACCTCTTTGACCCTTCCTCCCTTCTGGGGAGAACTACATTGGCCTAAGGCCCTTGAAATAGGGGTTATGTAGGTAGCACTTAGTTAACATGGACTCTTCTGGGGTTAGCTCAGCCATTTGCCCATTTGTCTCCCTAATGATGTCAGCCATTTGTTTGTTCATCTACCTAATGGACAAACCATTTCACCTTTAAGCATGACCTAACCTAGTTCAATCCAATCCATAATAGACTCTCTTCTTCCCTTTTGGGATAACTACATTAGCCTAAGGCCCTTAAAATAGGGGCTATGTAGGTAGTACTCAATTGACATGGGGTCTCCTAAGGTTAGCTCAGCCATTCCTTCGTCAGTCCATCTAATGGACCAACTATCTATACCAACCCAAACTCATGACCAAACAACCAGCCCTAACACTGAATGAGTTACCTAAACTTCTCATGGGGCATATCAGAGATCACATACATCTCCCTGACCATAACACACAACCCTTGAGATCACTTATATCTCAACCCGACTCGACCAATGACCTTGGAGGTTGTGACTATCTCCTCAGACCAAGACCACTTCTGAGACAACTTTGCCTTGGTTGTTTTGATTGCATATATGCTACCTCATGAATAGTTAGAAAATTATCTACACCTCACATTAAGACCCTCACATGTATCGAATAATGCCCAAATTGATCCCCACTACTTGTGACATTTTTGTATTTTTTAGGAGCACTTCCTAATCCTAGGATACTTGGAACATGATGACCATTGGAGCTACAACTTTGATTGATTAACCCAATCAGCTATGACTAAATGCTAGGGACTAGTTACTTTGATTTTAGCACTCCTCAACCTCGACTGTGACAATTTGACCTACCTATCATGTGAAGTGGTATGCGTGCAATCTTAACTATTGCAGTGTTCACACTCCAACTTCACCATACCCATCCATTATTTGTCAAATCAGCACTTGATATTAGGTTACCTTCCCTCGACTCCCACTTTAAGGGGGAATACCTCATCACCATTCTTGGGGCAACCTACATCTCATCACATACCTGGGGAAACTTACTCCTATTTTTGTCTTACAGTTCGTCAGAACAACTAACAAGACAAAAAGGGGCAAATGTAGACACCAAAATAGTGTCAACCCCCCCTTGGTTCCTTTCTAACTTTAACATGCCTAACCTATACTTTATTAATTTAAAATACTTATTTTAAATTAATCATCCCCTTTAGACACCTCACCTTGGATTCCTCACTCTTAGACCATTTATCACCCTATGACTAATCATAATTACCTAAGACCTATTTCAACTCTCCCACTAACCCCACACATAATAAATCCACCTTTGGACTGTTCACCAATGACAATTGAACTTGGCAGATGGAGGAATAGGCAAAAGGCTAAAAATAGCCTTTTTCCCATTTTCTATCCATTGACATCGGTCAACAATCAATTGATGCTAGTGGAATCACCAACGTCAATTGCTTAAAACTAAATTCTAAGCTCAGCTGGATGACCTGAAGGCAAATTCTCTTGCCCCCCGGATCTGAATTCTCTTACTCCTCAACTCTTTGCATATCAAATGTAGGCTCTGGGATGAGGCATCAACATTTTATCATCACTCTCTAGGCTAAGAAACTCTACAAAATTCACTCCAGACATTGGATTGGATATTCCACGAGGTCTTCAGCATCAAGCCACAATAGGTATAAGCATTCAAACACCTCTAGTTCTTCATCAAGCAAGAGCTAAATATTTTTCTACCTTTCATTTTAGTATCTTTAGAATGGATTGGTAATCAGTCAATTTGCTATTTCTAAGTACAGTTGAGACCAAACCCGACTTTCTTACCAGAGAGGCTAAAAAGCCTTCTTCTTATCTTGATCCTCATGTCACACATAACATCTACCTTTGTCCACCTTAAGACTCTATTGACCTCCTTGCAACCTTGCATGAACCTCCAAATTATAGAACTCCTCTGTTGACCACAGACATCAACCAGAAACCCATCCAAAGCCCATTGCCCCTACCGATGTTGGCAACATAACCAATGTCAAAAAATTTACCAACCAATGCCAATAGGACTACCGACGTCGGTGACTATGGAAGACTGATTACAAGATTCAGGTATGCATTATCTATTTCTCCTTTAAGTCTTTCATTATTTCTTTTCATTACAACATTCTTTTTATTAACTAGTGGACTGTCATCCCTCCAAGAAGTCTTTGCACTTCTGGGACCGATCATATCACTTGGCAGTTCACCATATCTATCTCTAACATTTTTCTTTGTTAAGTTTTCTTCTTATCTACAGGTGTCATCCTCCATAGCCAAAGAGGAGCTCCTTCAATATTCTAGATACAATGCACATCTTCATCTAGGTATCATCTAACCCCTAACCATTTTCTTTAGTTTCTTATTTCCTCTGAATGTAAAAAGCACAAAAATGAGGTAGAAACATCAGGGTAGTGAACTAGCCATTGAGAGCACATTGACGGGCATGTAAACATCAATTTTAAAGTCCATGAAATAGCCATTGATCCCTTAGATTTATAGACTTGAATGCATTCCCATAATTCAAGATCAAAACTAGCAAATAGCGAGGAAAGATAGAAAAATGAATGAGTCAAGGACTCGATTCAATTAACCAAAAAAGGAGGAACGATGAAGACAAGATCAGACCGCCAGGTGGACATTGAAAGTTGTAATCTTTCAATTGCATGGCTTGTTTATCTACATTGAGAAGATCAAATGTGTAAAATGCCCTAAAGTTCCAACCCATTTTCCTAACAATTCCCAATGCATCATAAGGGACTTTCTTTCATTGTAAAAAGGATCTCTTTTTTGACAATTTGAACGAGACTCTGCCCAATTTAAGAGGCATCATTGAGATTTTGTGCTCAGTCTGTTGATCATATTTTATTACTGGAATAAGAAACTCAGGGACCTTTTTAGACTTTGTGCTGTGATATCTTTAGGGTTGAGGAAACTATTATTATGTCTGTTTCCTTGATTTATTTTCTATTCCATTAATTTAATAAGTAAGATTAGTAAAATTAGTGAGGAAGGTGTCTTGAAGAATCCATTATGGAGAGACTTTATGCCCCCATAGTTGCCTTTAGTGTGTTTTCTTTATATTATGGTATAACGGACTTTGAGAAGACTTTGAGATTTCATTTCCCTTTGTATATTACTCTTAAGCATTTTAGGTAGAGACTTTATGATTTGTCTCGATTTGCTGGTTACCATACTCTTAGTTACATTCTGCTTTTATTTTTAAGAGTATTCTTGTGGCTAGCTAAATAGTTTTTCTAAAAGAAGAGGAGAGCTGTCTATCATTCCCTTGAGTTTTTCCTTTGTTTTGTATACATCATCTCTGAAGAAAGAGAGATGGATGTCTAGTCATATCACTGAGTATTATTTTCTATTTCTACATATACATATCATATCCACATGGAACTTCCCCTTGATGAGAGGAGAACGCAGTCTCCTTCTGATGTGATAAACTTGCACATTTGGATGACTAATCCTCCTATATTGGCTGATTAGACCTATTTTGTCTACCAGTATGCTGATGGACAAAATATTCAACCAAAATTTTTTGGCAACTCCGCTGGGGATTATAACCTATTATCATTATCACCTTATCCATTATACAGTCTGATGACTCCCATCTGGGTCTTACCCATTATCCATTTATAACTTTACCATTTTCATCCATCTCCATTATATTATCTAGTCTACAAAACCAAAGCTACTAGGAAAGAAAGCACAGTTTGAAGCCTCAAGCTTTAAGCTAAAGCAAGGCCAGTTTCTTTTCCATTTTTGTCCTATAATTTGGAAATTCTACTCAGATGTGTTATCTCTATTGCTCATGATTGGATCATGGTAGTTCGTGGCCCCTAGGGTAACTCATTTGGCCCTCTTAATCTAACTCTACCCTTGCATGAGCTACCACTCAATTCAAGGAAGAATTTCCCCAAATTCTTTGGTGATGGAAGAGTCCACCCTGATGAACACATTACAACCTTCACCATAGCTTGTGGTGTGCTAGGGGTATAATTTAAAGACATGGTAGTCAGGCTTTTCATGGAGACATTACAAGGTGCTACTGCAGACTAGATCAGTGACTGGCTAGGACACTATCAAAGCCATGTTTGAAGCAAGGTTCAAACCTACAGAAGATGCTCATGCTTTGCTAGCCCAATTTACGTAGATGAAGAAGGAACCTCATGAGCCCATGAGGGATTTTATTACAAAATTTGACAAGCTGAGAAATAGAATCCCTGTAATTACTAGACCTATAGCTGATAATCTCAAATGCTTTTTCATTAATTCTTAGCTACCTAAAGTTAGTTTCCTCTTAAGACATGCTGGTCAAATAGATCTCACTGCAGCTCAACTTTTGGCCACTAAAGTAGAAGATGATCTCATCTTAGCAGGGAAGATAAGAAGAGATCTAAATAGAAAGAGAGCTTCATCATCTTCTGAATTTACATCTACAAACACCATAGATCCAATGGTGTAGAAATTATCAAATGAGTTGCTTGCTCTAAAAAAGCAAATGGCTCAAGGAATGTCTTCTGCTCTTACATATAGAAGGACATTCCCAAATCAATCATATTAGGGCAATATTGCCAGGAACCAATGGAAACCTAGTCATCTTCCTCCCCCACAGAGGAACCTTGCCATTGAAGCACCTCTAGCCAAATTAGTAGTTGGGTATTTAGAAATATAGCATGATTTCTCTTTCCAACCTGAGTTTAATCAAGAAAATGATGTTGGTCTCTTCATGGAGGATCAAGAAGAGTTAGCTGACAACTCCCACATTAGTTTCTTGGATCACCAAGATGAACCTAGAAGTAAAGGTGGAGCATTCGAAGGATCATATGCTGTGATCACCCAGTCCCAGAATCAGTTAGCTCAACAACTTGATAAAGGAGAAATAGAGGAGCAACCTCAGCCTATAATTTTGATTGCTAAGAGTGGGACCACTCTACCTATTCATCTAAAGGACCCAGTGATTGCTGAAAAAGTAAGTATCCCAAACATCTCTGCACCTTCTACTTCAACTTCATAGATCAGTCCTCTCACCCCTCCCATAAACCAAAAAGAACTCCCATCTCCTATGCCTAGTGCAATCTAGCCATTTGACATAATTGATCATGTCAAATGTGTTGAGACCCAAATGGTGGCCCATGGAGCCCAAATTTTGTTTAAGTCTTTAGGTAGGGATGAAATAGTAGAAGAATTGGTGGAGTGTAGCATAAGTGTAGGAGAACCCTCCCTTCCAAATAAAGAAGAATCTAAGATATCTGAGGGGGACAATCCAATCATATGCTAGACTAAACTAGTAGAATAACAAGTTATAATAGTGGATCATGTTGTTATAAATCAAAATCAGGTAAAGGAATAGGTCATCAAGAAAGCAAGGAGTGATAATTTCTTGTTTGAAGACCACATCCTGCCTTGGAACAAGAAGAAAAGGCCAAGAGGAAGACACAAAAAATTAGTTTCTTGGGGGAGAGCTCCATTCACCCGTCACCATTTCTAGGGACACAATGTCTTCTTGTTGGTTTATCAAGATGGCACGCTATTTTCACTATCTCTCAAGAAGCAGCTTTGGAAATACTTCAAATCTTAAAGTATCAGATCATTGCCTCTGTATATATGTATATTTATACAATTTTTAATTCTATTTTGTTTTGTTTATTTTCTTTTTGATGCCTTTCATTTCTAGGTAGCATGACTCTTAATCTCAATGGTACACTTGAATACACTAGAGATTCTGGATTCTACTCCTTTCAATTTATTTTTCAATTGACAGAAGTTCCCCAACTGGAGCTAGTTGTTGTCTCCCAAAAGTAGCCGTCATTTTTGGGATAACATTTGAACTATTTTGGTCTTACATACCAAAATTGTATCTTCCATTTTCAAAAATTTGTCTTAGACATTTAGATTCCTCATTTTTAAAGCTTTTCAAAAAATCTACAGACTTTGCAAGTCAAGCTCAATGGATTTTACATGTTGATTTCTACAGACTTTGTATCTTTAGATTCTACAGGCAGGTTCATTTATGCAAGTTCAAAGGTTTTTACAAGTGGTTTCAATCAAAAAAATAGTTTTTAACACTTAGTCATTTTCCAGAATTAGTTCAGAGCTTTGGTTTAGTTGAAAATCTTCATCAACAAGCATCTGAGTGCAAAAAGAGACTTGAAACATTGAACCGTTGAACCATTGAACCATTTTGGTTCAAAGTTTTAATGGGTTCAAGGTTTAATGACAGGTTTAACTAAAGGAATAGTTCAATGGCTCAATGCAACCAAGTGGTTCAACTCTTTATTTTCACTCAGTTGGTTCATTCTTTCAGTTCATCTTTTGGTTCAATGTCTACAGGTTCAACAACAGGTTCAAAGACATTTTTCAAAGCTTTGTTTGAACCATTAAACCAAAACTTGGTTCAACGTCTTGGTTCAACAAATAAGTTCAATAGTAGATTCATTCACTTGGTTCATTCAATTGTACCATTGACTTGAACCATTAGATTGAACCATTTTGGTTCAAAGCCTTGGTTCAACCAATTGGTTCAACGAGAAGGTTCAACTGTTGGTTCAATGCTTAGTTCATTGGCTTGAACCATTTTTGGTTCAACCGATTGGTTCAACATCAATGTTCAAATGGTTCAATGCAAAAGGAGACTTCTTGAAGGACAAGTGCCCTTGTGGAGGACACTTAATCCATAAAAGTGCCCTTCAGAAGGGTCATTTTTCAAGGAAGTTGAAAGGTAATTCTTTTAGATTTGTTTAAGGATTTGAAAATTGGCTAACACTTAATTCTTTCAGGATTCTATCTAAAGGAATTCCCTTGGAAAAGAATTTTGAAAGAATTCTAAGTGGCTATAGGCTCAAAAGATCTAAAGGCCAAATAAAGACTTCGCAGAACAAATTTCCATAGATTTTTGTCCACATGAATTTTCCCCGAGCAAATTATTTGTGGGAATTTTCTGTGGGACAAATGTTCGTGGGAATTTTACCCAAGGATTTTTCTATGGGAATTTTCCTTGGGGAAATGTCCATGGGAAACATTTTCCCAAAGGAAGCCTTAAATAGAAAGCTAGGGGATTTGTCTGTGGGGACTGCCAAGGCAAAGGGCTACCAAAGGACCCTGAAGGGCAGGTGCCCTTGCGGGGGACTCTCAGCGGCCAAATTAAAGGGCCCTTTCTAACCCATTCAAGTATCACTTCTTAAGGCCAGAAAGGGCAAAGCTGAAAGCCAAAAAAAGACCAAGGGTTGACACCCCTGAAGATGTCAAATTCAGGATAGTGAACTAGCCGTTGAGAGCACATTGACGGGCATGTAATGTCAATTTTAAAGTCAATGAAATAGCTGTTGATCCTTTGGATTTATAGACTTGAATGCATTCCTAGAATTTAGGATCAAAACCAATAGAAAGTGAAGAAAGATAAAATAATGAATGAATCAAGGACTTGATTCAATTAACTAGAAAATGAGGAATGATGAAGACAAGATTAGACCACTAGGTGGACATTGAAAGTTATAATCTTTCAATTGCATGGCTTATTTATCTACATTGAGAAGATCAAATGGGTAAAATGCCCCAAAGTTCTAGCCCATCTTCCTAATAGTTCCCAATGCATCATGATGTATTATTGTTCCCGAGTTCTTCTTGAAATATAAGGGACTTTCTTTCATTGTAAAAAGGATCTCTTTTTTGACAATTTGAACGAGACTCTACCCAAATTGAGAGGCATCATTGAGACTTTGTGCTCAGTCTGTTGATCATATTTTATTATTGGAATAAGAAATTTAGGGACTTTTTTAGACTTTGTGCTGTGATATCTTTGGGGTTGAGGAAACTATTCTTATGTCTGTTTCTTTTATTTATTTTCTGTTCCATTGATTTAATAATTAGGATTAGTAAAATTAGTCAGGAAGGTATCCTGAAGAATCAACTATGGAGAGATTTTGTGCCCCCATAGCTGCCTTCAGTGTGTTTTCTTTATATTGTTGTGTAAAGGACTTTGAGCTTTCATTTCCCTTCATATATTACTCTTAAGCATTTCAGGTAGAGACTTTATGCTTTGTCTTGATTTGATGGTTAGCATACTCTTAGTTACATTCTACTTTTATTTCCAGGAGTATTCTTGTGGCTGGCTGAATAGTTCTTCTGAAAGAAGAGGAGAGCTGTCTGTCATTCCCTTGAGTTTTTCCTTTGTTTTATATACATCATCTCTGAAGAAAGAGAGATGGATGTTTGGTCCTATCCCTGAGCATAATTTTCTGTTTATACATATACATACCATATCCATAGGGAACCTCCCCTTGATGAGAGGAGAGAGCAGTCTCCTTCTAATGTGATAAACTTGCACATTTGGATGACTAATCTTCCTACTTTGGCTGATCAGACCTATTTTGTCTACCAGTGCGCTGATAGACAAAATATTCAACCAACATATCCCATAGATCAAATTTATTAGGAAAAATATTTAGTGTATATAATATCAAGTACCCTATGTAAGATATAATTAGGGATAAAAGGCATATGTAAGTACTTATGTAATCTTAAACATGATAATGTAAAGTGATCATCAAATCATATACCCTATGTGTATCTAGATCAAAGAATTGTTGCCCCCAATTTGAATACGGCTTGAGCAAATCAAAACAACAACATCTAAATTATGAATGTATCATATATCTACATATTCATACATCATACTCAAGTATAAGTATCACACACACACACACACACACACACACACACAAATATATATATATATATATATATATATATATATATATATATATATATGTATGTATGTATGTATGTATGTATGAGTAAATGAGTATTCCATCCATCAACACATAACTAACATATAGGTGCTAAGGAGCTACTAGATCATGTATGTGTTGAAAACATTTTTTGGAATTTTTTGATTTTTTTTTTTTGGTATTTTCAGAATTTTTCAAGAGGAAGGATCATCCTATGATGCCATCCAATGGATGGTCATAGATATCTCCCCCACTGTGAACCTTAAAACATTAATTTGGATCTTTTACATTGTTTTCATCATGATTAGATAGGTTGAAAAGGTATATGGCATGTTCTTCCTCACATTTTTAATGTGTACTAGAATAAGTAATGCTATCATCTAAAATATGTATTATTTTTCTTTTATAAGGATAAGAAATACCTTGTTGATTTGGATCAATTTTTTCTTCCATTTTTTATAGTCAAAGAGTTCCTAATTTAAGTGAATGTATATATGTGTTAGGAATAACCCAAACTTGTGTTTGAATTAATTTAGGACCATAATAAATTGGTATTTTTATATTACCCAAGGTGTCTTTCCAGCTAACTTTATTTTATAAGTATTGTAGATCAAAACCAAGCTATTATTGATGTTTTATATGGCAAGTGGTTTTTGTTTATATAGGATCAATATGGTTATTCTAAGAGTGAATACCACCCATGTATATTGTAATCATTAAATATTTTTGGTGTGGATAATTTTTGGGTTTTAAACCTAATTCCTTTAGAGGATCCTCAAATTTAATCTTTTTGTCATTTACAAGATCAAGGTAAAGCAATGATTCACATAATGCCTAAGTCCTTGATGATAGTAAAAGTAAACATTTTTATTATATCATTTTCATATAGGTTAACTCATATCAACTTCAATAGGATGAGGGAGAGATATAAGATCTAACTCTATTAACCATATTAGTAATGAATCTAGGGACTCAGTTAAACATGAGAACCATCTTTTTGATAACTTAGATAATTTTTTTGGTTAAGTTATTTTATTATTTTGTCAATTTTGGATTCATATTTAGAGTGTTATGGTAGGATTATTTTGTTTATTGGACCATGTCATAGTGTGTGAATGGACTAGGATTTGTTGGACATGTGTAAAGGATTACTCGATGACAAAATTTTAAGCATGCATTCAATGTAGATAAAATCACATAAATTTTATGTATCCAAGACCATCCTAATATAATGTGACATTTAAAATTATTTATCATAATTTGGCACAAAGTGAGGAATGTATGGATTCCCACAATAATATTTAATGTAATTTGACAAATTGGACGACTTTGTGAATTATCAAACCTTTTTATTCGCATAGTTGTTTATTGAATAAGGTTTGGGTTAACACCCATGGTAGTTAGGAATTGTATGCTATAAATGTTTATGTTTGATCAATTATCAACAAGTACTCTTTTGAGACATTTAATTTCTATTGTCCCTTGTATGAACAAAGGAAAATTTTGGTCAATAATATCTTTGGATGGTGAATATGTTTTATCAAAAGTGACAAGTTTTTTATATTTCTCAAAATTTTTCATAATATCCATACAATAAGTGGGCTCAATATCACTATGAACTTGTGTCTTATTTGATGCCTCACATAGGATATCCTTATAGACATTAGATTATTTTAGGAATTCAAAGATTAATTTTTTTTCATGTGTAATGTTTAATTTGTCAATAAAGTCATATCCCTTAGAGTATGGTTTTATGTAATGAAAAAAGAAAGTTTGAAGATAGATCATGTGTTGCTTTCTATTTAAAACCTTCTTATTGTAAACAATATAACAAGAAGGATACTATAAGAATACGGGGTTTGAATCCTTTATTAATCTTAATGATTTAATCAAGCATGAGATATAACAAGTAAAAAAAACTATAATGTATTGGACCATGAAATAATTTACATAAATGTCCATGGAAAACATGATTGTAAATTTCTAAAATTTTAGGAATCAATAAAATAAAAATTAGAAAAACCTAAGTGACCCAGGGTTTGATGTTCAAACATCAAGTTCACCAAATGTTTATCCCTAAAATGTTGATTTAAGGTGATCTTATTATTAACCCTAGATTTAAATTAAATGGGTATATATAAATGAAATGGCACAAGGGTAATAATCAAATCTATATTAGGCTAGTCATATGATAAACTTAAATATGAGTATATAATAAATTTATTATGTTCAGATAGTTTAAATATGAAAAGAAGAACTATGATAGATATATAAATGAAAATTAAGTCATTTACTTATCTTTTTATGATATTAATGTAATTTTGGATCTAAAATAGGTAAAAATTAGTCTAGGAGTTTGGAATAATCATTGAATTATTGATCAGACACCTATGGCTCTTTAGACACTATCTAGATTAGACATAAGTGTAATGTATGAATATATTCTAAAATAGGAGACAACCACTTGGACGCTTCTGTGTTTTGCTTCACCTTTTTTATAGTGCATTTATATCTAGGTCATAGACTGTTACTCCTTGTAAAATGTCAAAATCCCTAGTCTCCATCTTCATAGTGACTTTGGAAAAATGGGTTAATGGGTAGATGGTGTCAAGATAGCCCTAAAGACACCACTACTAGAGAACACTACCTACATATCTAATATAATATAAGAGGCATTAAGTCTCATTAATTACTCCCCTATGTTGGATTGTGTATGAATCACGTAATATTGTGAAAAACAAGTATAATAGTGGTATACATTATAACTTGTAAAATATATCTCTTGGATTACTCCTTTAGTACGTTAGTCATGTACATGTGTTGTAACTATGATTGGTATGGAAATAGGGAATATTTATTGAACTAGATTCTCTTTGAATGCCCTTAGGTAAGAATACTTAGTATTGTTCCCAAGTTGCTAGGTGAGGAATGAATGAGGTTTGATATTATATTTATATCAATCCATTTCAAGTAGTAACTTGTATTAATTAACTTAGGCTAACCATTAGGATATGTTTCATTTGAAATTTGGATGAATTTAGGGCACTGAACACTTGTGTCAAGATAGGATAGTATAACTCATGATACTCTCTCTCCCAAACATTAGTGTCTATGGAGTAGGAAAGTAAGTACAAGTTTAAAACT
The DNA here is from genome assembly GCA_037957365.1 of Torreya grandis. Lineage (NCBI taxonomy): Eukaryota > Viridiplantae > Streptophyta > Pinopsida > Cupressales > Taxaceae > Torreya > Torreya grandis. Next base: position 23,741 of record JARHVA010004155.1, read on the forward strand.
TGTATAGATGGACACTATGTACATTTTAATAATTTTGGGAAAGATAAAATACTTGGGTCATCAACATAAGACTAGATTGACTAATATATATTGGCTAAGGGGCATAAATATAGATTAGATGCAAGACTTATGAAAGTAGTAAAAGGTATAGAACTGAAAGGAACAACTAAGGTCTAATTTTTTGAAGTTTACAATACTAAGATGATATATAATCATTAAATATCATGTACACCAATGTTTGTTTTATTTTAGTTTTTTCTAATCCATTAAAATATCAATAAAAATAGAAAATAAAATATATAGCGAGAGTTTTATGGACTTAGTGAAATATCCATCAACATCCCTAATGTTCAAAATAAAATTATAGAATATGCTTTCATTTACATTCATATGTTTCAAAATGACATAAACTAAGAAAAATGTTCATGGTTGAAAATTCTCAAGGATTATTAAATATTTACTGTGAGGATGTAGTATGTAGGTTTTTCCTATTCACATTAGATGGATTTGAGTATGAATGGTTTTTAAATTTAATTTGTCATTAAATTCATAACTTGAAGGGATTAGAATATGAATTTTGTTTATAATTTAGGTATCTTTTGAATTCACTTGATTTACTTAGCAACCTACTCAATCTCAAGAGGACACCCAATCAACCAATTAGGGATTTCAATCTCAAATTCCAAGATTTCTATAAAAACATTCTGTATAACTATAGACCCCAATAAGCATTCACTATATATATATATATATATATATATATATATATATATATATATATATATATGAATGCCTTAGATCCTTTTATATCCATGTTTTTTAAAACTTATAAGGAAAATAATTTATCTTTGGATTATGAAAAGACTATCACAATAGATAGAAAGCTACCTTACCAAAGATTAATGATCATTTATTCTTGATTTCAAAATGACATACCAAACATTCCTAAAGCCTATAAAAATTTTAATTTTCACATGCCCAATATTTCAAATTAGATCTTATATATATATATATATGAATGCCTTAGATCCTTTTATATCCATGTTTTTTAAAACTTATAAGGAAAATAATTTATCTTTGGATTATGAAAAGACTATCACAATAGATAGAAAGCTACCTTACCAAAGATTAATGATCATTTATTCTTGATTTCAAAATGACATACCAAACATTCCTAAAGCCTATAAAAATTTTAATTTTCACATGCCCAATATTTCAAATTAGATCTCTATTCAAAATATTGAATTTGTCACTAAACAAAATAATGATATCTTTTCTAAACATGACATAAATTAATATATTATAATTGAAACAACTATAACATTATTATAGATAAAAATGAGGGATATACAAATATATGTTACACAAATTAATTTATTTAACATGAAGGTATTTGTAATAATAAGTATTCTAAATTTGAGGATGATGTAAAATAAGATAAAATAGAGGAATTAATGGGAAAAAAGGAATAATGAAATTAATAAGAGAAAATGTCTTGCATATAATTCAAAAAATGAGTTATTTTGGAGGATATTTCATTAAAACAAAATGTTGGTAATAATATAATGGAGGAAACATTTATGTATAGATAAAGGATGCTAACTTTGTATAACAACAAAAAATGAAATAGCATGAGGTTGATGACGATTTTTATTCCTTACTTGGAAAATGATATAAATTTATAGTTGATAAATAATATTTGATCATTAAATAAGAGCATTGAATAAAAGAGGAGACATAAAAACTGATAGTATAGAATATTTATTCCATATATTTGAGGCAGGTTATGTTCCCCTTTGTGAAGAGTCATAAATTCTCTCTTGAATAGGATAAACTAATTAAAAGTGAATGTGCCAAGCATATTTGGAAAGAGAAACACATTAAACCTATGCAAGATGAAGAAATAAAAACCTATTCAATAGCTAAATAATATATGTAGATAGTAAAACCAAATATTTATAAAATCTCAATATTTTAAATTTGATAAATATCAATCATAGAAATATACTTCAATTTTAGACCTTCATACTACGAAAAGGCTCACATTGTCCATCTCATTTTGCCCAAATAATTATCTCTCAGTCTAATCCATATCATTATTTTGACCCATATTCTTTGTACTAAATAAAAAGCTTAAAACCTGATAAACATCATTCATTATTAGTTTTAGATCTGTAACTATTTTCTAACCTTCTAGACACTACTAGCCATAGAGGGACACTACCACTAATGATATTGTCAAAATCCTTATCTAGTGTCCAATTTATAAAATCTATCCAAATTTAAAAAGTTTTGAAACCAATGGATTAATCTATTTATTTTATTAAACCCTCTCATGAGATATTTTTAAAAGTTGTGGTATAAATACAAATTTAAACTGATTATCTAGAAAATGCCAAATAAAAACCTACTAAATCTCAATGAATCAAATGTAAAAATAGGATATTATTTGCCATTAATCATTTTATTTATATCAATCATAAGATAAAATATATTATATGTATGAAACATTCAAAATCCATCTCATGATTGATATGTGTCAAGTTACAAGCTAGATCACTACATTCATTTTCATATAGTATATTTCACCCTTTTGTACACACAATACCACACATGGGGTAGAAATATATAAGTATTAGGACCTAATTTTTTTTATTTAATATGTAGAAAAAAACCCTTTATAGAGGGGTCTTTTTGTTTAATTTGACACCATGAGCCCACTAACCAATCTTTAGCAAAACACATTCTAAGGGTGAAGAAAGGTGAAGAGTTAGGGTTTGATAAATTAGAAAAGAGTGACAAGATGTATCCCATATGTGAAAATATTATAATAAATTAAAAAAATAACCTATAAAAACTAATTTTGTTTCATTAATATGCATCCTTTATTTTGTATTAAACATCCATGTCACAGTCAGACACTAGCATTAATACTAGTGTCTATAACCACATGAATACAATTTATAGAATATGATGATTGATCTAAAATAATTTTTTATTTGATTGGTTAAAAATCTAGGTTGAAGGGGAACATACCCTTTACAACAAAAAACTAAAATAAAATTAAGTCAAATCAACAGGACAAAAAGAGACAAAATTAAAAACCATCAACCAAATCCACCTTTTGCCAAACAACCACTAACTATCAGCCAAAAAACCAAAAAGTAGCCAAAAGGAAAATAGAGTAAAATAAGTTATTTTGATTCACAGTAAAAGACCAACTATTTGGTCTTAGTACTAGCACTTTTATTATTTCTTCCCCTAGTCCAACTCCTAACAAATTGTTCTTTGCCATCATCCTGTCTCTTCCTTTTAAGGTTAGAGGATTGAAACTCCCCCTTTTCTTCCTAAAGATATCAGGTGGGTTCCTCCTCTTTTCCATGCTAGTTGGATTTATGTTTTGGGATGAAAACTAGGTGATTTATACCTTCACCCATTATATCATATCCAAATAGAGGAAACCTTTGAGCTTCTCCAACTCTACAAAATTTTTGCTATAGAGTAGTTTCTAGATCATAATTTTTGTATATAGCTTTTTGATGAAATCCTCAATCTCCACCTTGACATTGGACCTTGAGACCCATTTACCTTTGAAATAATGTAGGTATTTGATTTTATGTATTCATAATCTAGGCTTAGAATCATCCTATACATGTTCTATCAAATCCCCCTCATCCTGCTCCTCTTGCTTGTCATCTAAATCTGATTGAGTGTTATTCCCTTCCTCCTCCTCTGATTTATCCCTCTCACTATTTATGTCTATGTCATTGGTGATAATATTATACCATAATGTCTCCCTATTCTTAATCAAAAATAGTATTAGGCCTTAGTGTATTAAATCCACTAAATTATTCTTTTGAAAATTCAACACCAAAATTTATAGAGATTACAACAAGAAAAATCAGATGCTAATTATATGACCTTTAAAGTGGTTCAGAAGAAGGAAATGACATGATAAGATAATAGTGTGTTTACCCTTAAGGGTAATATACCTCATTATTTGTAAATAGACTACTGACCATTTCCTTGATAACTCTATGTGCAGAAACCCCTTGTGAGTCAAATTCTTGGGTTTATACTTTTACTTCTCCTTATTGTAGAAGATGTTTAGAAGTTATTACTTCTATCTCTTATCTTTGAATGACTTGACACCATGGCATTCCATAACCAATATTACACCAATGAATTCCTTTGTAATATAAATCTTTAGACCATTCATTCTCACATCATGATCTTTCCAAGCATGGGAAAAATCCTTGGAGAGCATAGGATCATGCCCAACCAAGCATTCCATGAATGGCACCTGCCCACCCTAGACCATTTTGTTCTAGACATAGTAATTTTTCTTTATGTCAACCCAAGAAATCAGCTCAGATCAATCTTTATCCCCACCAATTTTTTGAAATTATGCATTACTTTTATAGACTTTGAAAAATAATCTCTTAAAGACTAAATAATGAAGGTTATGTATATTAGATCCAACCTTGGTCATATAATGCAAACTTGGGGCTGCCCAAATTTGAAAGGCTTTAGTATTAATAACCTTACATGTGTAAAATTCACCATGGATGATCGATGATTTTATCATTATTAATTTTCTCATTATAAATATTCATGATGTGTCCCTTCTCCTTCTCAACAATATAGATGATGTCATTTTAATAATTGCTCTCATGCCAAGTGATATAGTAACTTTTTAGGACTCTAATATTCTCCACAAAATCGGTACCCCAGTTGCCTTCCATATAGACGTGTCTTACGGAGACCCATTTGAAGTAGGTCAACAAGTTTTTAGTATCATTGATGATGTCATAAATGGTCCAAGAGGGGGGAGAGAGGAATTTTAGGTAGTTGATAATGTTCATCGAATCTCCCTCTATTTGGATGAAATATAAGCCAAGATTGGCCACCAAATCAATATCCTAAAGTGTCGTGGTGGCTTCTAAGAAATGGTTGGTTTGGATTCTTAACAAACCTAAAAAGAACACTTTAATATTACTATAAGAATCTCTAATCACCCCTCCTATGCTTGTCAGACCTAGATTCCATTTCATTGCCCCATATAAATTTAGCTTAAACCACTTGGGAGGGGTAAGTACCCACTTAAATTTAAATCTATCAAACCCCTTTGATTGAGCTTTTCTAGGGATGACCAAATTAAGATGACTCATAATCTAAGAGAAGGAAGGAGGGTTATGTTGATCAAAAGAGGAAGCAAAAGAAAACCAATTTTCATGAACAAAGGCCAAGACCCATTTGAAAGAAGTATGAGGTCTAAGGTTATCAAAGATGCAAGAATTCTTGGCTTTATAAATTCCCCAAAAAATATGGGGGGAGAGCCAAGTTCCACCAAAAATTTAATGGAAGAAAATCCCAAGGTAGCTTCTATTGGGTGATCAGGTCCTTAATGGATCTTGGGGTGACCCAAGAGAAGTTAGAAATGTTGAAGAAAATATAAAAAATAGATGAAGCAAAAGAACAAAAGAGGAACAAGTATTCCACAATCTTGGCTTCCTACTTGTAAATAACACACATATTAGGGATGGAGACCTCTTTTATTCAAGTTGTCTATAGTAAGAATCATGTTTTTGGCTACCAACCAAAAAAAAACATTTATTCTAGATATCCTACCAGTTGTCATCCTCATCTTCCTAGACCCAAAGGGAGGAAAAACCAAATTTGATAGAGTAAAGGCCATTGGGATCATGTTTCTAAATGAGGGCATTCTCCTTTAGAAAAATATTAATGTGAATGTGTTGAATGGATTCTTTTAAATCTTGAATGAGGTAGGCCTATAGTTGGTTTAGGTCATTTTTTACAAGAATTTTCCACCTCTTCCTCCCATTCCTCTCCTCCTAATAATCTGACACCTTATGACCATACATTTCATTAAAGAATGAGATAATTGCAAATATTTGAAGGAGGCAATAAAAGGGACATCGATCCAAGGTCAAACCAAAATTTGAATACATTTCCTTTTCTTAAATTCCACTTAGGTTCTTTTTTAAGTAGATTCTTTCCAGCTTTCAACACTTTCTAGAATGTTGAACCATTGTTAGGGAAATTTTCCAAAAGAAAATGTAAGCTTCCATAGAATTAAGGTATTTGTCTCTAATTATTTATTCCACCAGTTATCATCCTTAACCACCATCCAACCTTGCTTATATGGTAGAGTTTGATTCATGGTTTTAACTCTTCTTATTCCCAAACCTCCTTTTGAGGTAGGGCTGCAAGTCTTTTCCAAGAGATAAGCAAAAACCTAAATCTATCTTTAGCACCTCTCCAAAGGAAGTTTTTTTTTAATATATTCAATTGATCTATGATACTTTCAAGGATGATGAAGAGGGACATGAAGTAGACAAAAATTATTTAGAGATAACTCTTTAGAAGTTAAACTTTTCTTGCTTGGGATAGGAGATTCCCTTTCCAACCTGCTAGTTTTTCTGAATCATCTCAATGAGGAGATTATAGAATTATGATTTCATGGAACCCTCAAAAAAAGGAGTACCAAAATATGAATATGTAATATTATTGATGATTTAGCCTAGAATATTGGATATTTTAGCTTGAAGGAAAAGTGGAGTATTGATGAAAAAGAAGGAGATCTTGTGAAAGTTGAAACTTTGTCTTAAGACCACTTCATAAATTTTAAGGATATTTTTGAAACACCTAGATTTTGGAACCAAGGCTTATCCCATCATTAGTGTAACATCCATGAAATTTTTATGAGTGATCAAGATGGTTTTAGAGGTAGCAGTTATACCCTTGATGATGTTAGAGGTTCTTGCCTTGATAATAAATTGACTCAACAATTCTACTAGAATGATGAATAGGTACATAGAAAGAGGATCCCCTTGTATTAACACTCTTCTTTATGGAAATAATCCCCTAGGGACACCATTGATAATAATATATAATGTAATAGTTGATATGTAGGAGGCAATCAAACTCCTAACCAAATGATTGAAGCCAAAACTAGCCCGAATTTTATCAAGGAATTGCCAAGAGACCCAATCATAAGGCTTGTTCACGTCAAGCTTGAGAAACATACCTTTCCAATTTGAGTGGGACAGTGAGTGGATGGTTTCATGAGAAATGATGATCCCATACAAAATTTTTCTTCCAAACACAAAGGCTCCTTGCTATTTTGAAACCATTTTATCCAATAGAAGTTGAATTTTGAGCGAAAGACCTTTAGTGTAGATTTTATAAAGCATGAAACACAAACTGATGGGTCTAAAGTTTGACATTTTAGTGGCCCCCTACTTCTTGGGAATAAGCACCAGGAACATGTTTAAATATTGGAACATGGTACTAGACTTTAAAAACACCACAACCACCATACAAACTTCATGTTGAATGATGTCCCAAAAGACCTGAAAGAAGAAAGGATGGAAGCCATCAAGTCCTAGGGCTTTATCCCTTCCAAGGAGAAAATAATAACCTATATCTCCTCATGAAAGGGGGAGTGAGAATGGAAGAATTATATTCCTAAGATATAACCCTATTAGATAGGTTATCCACTTGATCTTTGAGAACCTCATCCTAGGGGGAACATAAGTAAGCAAAGATTAATAGAAATTTATGAATTGGGTTTTAATATTTACATACTTCCTGAACCAAGTTCCATCATCCCCTTAGATTTATATTATAAGCTTCTGCTAGTAGTTACTTGATGCAAAGGTGTGGAAATATTTGGTATTTTTATCACCTTCCTTTAGCCACAATTTTCTAGACTTTTGCCTCCAATAACTTTCCTCCATCGCTTATAGCTTGTGAAAGCTACTAAGAAGTTCCTTTTATTTTAAATGAAGATATTCCCAAACACTTTATTCTAGGTTTTAAGCTTATTCTTAACATGTTTGAGTTTCATGGCCAAGGTAAACATGATAGATCCTTGAATCAAAATGCTCCACCATTCCTTAATAAATACCTCCAAAGTCTAATCTAAGAGGCACATTTTTTTCAAAATTGAAAGGTTTAGCCTTTGTTTTTGACACCATATCATGTTGGAACAAAAGTGGGTTATGATCAAATCCAATTCTAGGGAAAAATGAAAGAAGATAAGAAGAATTATGGATCCAGTTAAGAGAAATTAGAAACCTATCCAGTATTACTTAAATGAGATTATCTCCTAGTATTTGGTTTAAACAAGTGTACTGGTTACCTTTAAACTCCACATCATAAAGACCAGCATTAGTAATAAAACAATTAAACTCTTGCATACTATCATTGAGAGAGTAGATTCCCCCTATTTTATCCCCTAGGGATAGAGGAGAGTTAAATCTCTTGAAACCATCCACCTCATGTTTTTGAAATTATTTTTGGTGTCTAGCAAGTTATTCCATAACTTCTTTTAGGCCTAGAATTTGGGGCATAAACATTAGTGAGGATCTAATGGTTTTTGTGATAGAAGTTAAAAAAAGCAACAGAGATATGGGACTCAATAATAAGTAGGGGGTTGTCTTCTAAGACCAAAGGATCCCAACAAATGTCCAAACCACCTGAGGCCCCTCTTGAATTACTTCAAATACAATATGATTTGACCCAAATATTAAACCTGGTCTTTGAAATTTTTTAGCTAACATCTTAGTTTCTTGAACCATTAGAATATTTAGTTTGGTCTTTAAAAGTAAATTTCTTTCTAACCTCTATTTATCAGGGTTGTTTATCCCCCTTATGTTCCAGGAAAGGGATTTCATTTCTTGTTATTAAGGTAGTACCTAAGGGTCATCTGTGTGCCCTTTTCAAATTGCCTATCTATTTCTTCTCTCTTAGAGCTTTGGGATGAGAGTTTACCTATTTATTTTTTTATCACAAATAACTTCCACTTTTTTCTTGCCCTTTTTATTCTTGACTATTTCCCATTTCTCCTCAACCAAGTCTTTGGATAAAATGGAACTTTCCCCTTTGCTGGTGGAAGAACACTATTCATTTCTAAATTTTGATCTAAAATATTGATCCTACATAATTTTTAGTTATTTCTAGTCCATTTCTATTTGAACATAGTAAACCCAACTAAGTATCATTTCTATTGGATATTGTATTCAATTAAACATATTTTGAATTTTATACTTTTTATATTTGGCATATCTTAGTCTTATAATTCAAAATATTTATTTATCTAAGTTTAAAATTAACTATGTTACTATAGATTATATTATCAACATTATGATTAAAAAAAATATTATTCTTAACTCTACCTCCACATATCTAAATTTAGTGTTAAACATTTGGTGAACCTAACCTTTGGTCTCAAAACCTTAGGTTGACCTATCATTTCTATTTTCTAATTTCTAGTTGCTATAATTTTTTTTTCATATTATGAATTTTTTATCTATAGGTAATGGAAAATTTTCATCAAAATAATAATTTTCAAATGGAAGATAAATAAACACCAGTCATTCATATCAAGAAACAATAAGGCTTTAATGGATGTGTTTATGTATGTTATAATAAATGAGATTAGTAATCACATTAGGGATAAGGCATCTTCACCTAGTGATGATAAATCCTTAGGTGGTACCACAATCAAATCCATACCAATAAATTTCCACTTGAGCACATTATCAATTATTACATCTAGTAGGTTCATGATAAATATTAACACCATTATTCCTCAAATTATATCATACTATTTTTAAATCCTTAATGGGAAACATTAGTGCTTGAACCCAATTATGAGTTTTAATGCCTATATAAAATCAAACCATGTTTGCATGTCCTTTGGTGAATTATTAAACATGTAACCTTAGTGATAAAATTTGCAATATATTATATAAAATATAAGAAAATTTCAAGCTAAGGTTACCAACATTGAGAAAAAAAAATCTATGAAATCACCTTATGCTATTGATTCACTAGATGTGTTACATAATCTTATTGTACTTGAAACTTATTTTCATCATTTTAAAACTTATTTTTTTACAACCAAGGTAACCTTTTATTATGGAAAGTGTGATCATAAACAACATATCTAATATTTATAGGTGGTATGCCTTGATTATACTTCCAATGATAACCTTTTGACTAAATTATTTACAAGGAGCCTAAATGACTATTCTTGCTCTATGATTTACCAATTAGATCAATGAGAGAATTAAAACCTCTTGTTGATAATTTTATATCAAATTTATCTATCAAAATCACAAAAAAATATGTCATATGCTCAAATTACAAGGATAAAATAAGATCAAATGAACTATCAATGAATATGTTTTTGTAGAGATGTAATCCAAAGTGATTTAGATCATGCATAAGTGAAAAAACTTAAATAATCATAAATAACATAAATCCAAAATCCGACTTCCTCAATAATGTTTTTAAAATACAAATTAAGAGCTATTGAAAGAAATAATATACATCAAAACTTTCCAAGATCATCCCACCTCCAAGTGCAACTCAAAACATGATTTCTCCCTTGATTTGGTACTCAAGTCTTTATCAATGATGAGTGGATTGTTCATCCAACATATCTAAATGCACCAATGAACTAGGATCATTTAATTGATCAATGGTTTACTATTAGTGAAGTTATTCTATTACAAATTGAGCATAATGACACTACACAAAAATATCTTATGAAGATAATTCTGCATAATAAGTTTACACTAAAGAAGTTTAAAAAGATAAGCAAGGGGCCATGCATTTATAGGTTTTTGGAAATGATTAGAATTAACCATGAACATAAATATTGAGATAAATATATGTGGATATGGATCAATTTAATTTGGCTGGCTCAATCCATAAATATCCTCATTACTATTTGAAAGAAAGGGGCAGGAAAGAGGCATGGGAGGGCCTAAACTTGATATTTATTATATTTATAGCTTATAAATGCCACCCCATATATGATTGAAATTGATGATGTAGATAATATAAATGAATTTCCAATTAATATATATTCAATAAATTTCATGGTTTTTCCACTTAAGTTCATGATATGGATTAATTTTCTTAAGTGAGGTTAATTAAATTTTATGTAATTCTTTGGAAATTGGTTGTCCACTTAATCAAACTAGTTGAAATGTCAAGTTACTAGGTCATAATTTGACTTTAGTATAATTATAATAAGATGATAGTTAAATACATACCAATATCCCTTTTAGGACATTGTCAACATGAAATAACACATACACATGTTGTGTGCTTCTAAATTAAAAGAATTCAGTGGTTTAAAATGTTAAATTGTGTTTTTTTTCCATTTTGACTCAAAAAGATTTGAGAAAATTTAATAATTAAATAAAATTAATTTCCCCATTTAGGGATACATTATCCTAAAATGGCACTTGTATACTACAATCTTGAACCATTTAGCACACTTAAGTGATTCGAAGCAAATTGTGCATTTGAGAAAATTTTGAGTAAGATTGATAATTTTAACACAATGGTGTTAGGAATTTAATGTATACATCTATAAAAATATAATTGTAATAAATTTTTTCCAAGAGTTAAAATAAATCATTTTACTAATAAATACAATGTAGATGAGACACTATCAATATAATTAGTATCTCTAAAGTAACAACAAAATATTTTTATCGAAGTAAATGAAATGTTATGAGAATAAATGTAGTTTTGGCATATAAAAATGAAAATATTATGTAGGTATTATATTCATAATATTTATAGTAGTATTCATGGCTTCATCCCATAATAACTAGAGGAACATTTCTATAATGCAACATTGCTCTAGCCATCTCAATAATGGTGTGTTTTTTCCTTTTAGCAATACCATTTTGATAAGGGGAACAAATATTTGTTAATTCATTTTGAATACCATAATTAATGAAAAAATAATCAAACTCTTTACTATTATATTAATCACCATTATTAGTTCTTAATCTCTTAAGAGAAAAACCAATTGCATTTTCAACACTAGCTTTAAATTCTTTTAATTTAGACAATACTTCAAATTTATTTTTAATAAAATCTGACCAAATCATTCAAATGTAATCATTAGTACAAGTAACATAATACAAATAACTATTAAGAGATACAATTTTAAGAGGTCCTACAACATCACTATGAATCAATTCTAAAACATGTGAGGAATTTGCATCATGATTATTATGAAAGGGTTTAGTATGTTGCTTACCATGTAAGTAACCCTCATAAGTTTCATGATGAGATGATATATAAATAAGTAAAAAAATATATTATGAGTAGGAATATCATGTGAACTTATAAAATTAACATGACCTAATCTTTCATGAAATAATTGAGATTCATTCTTACTTTGTGATGAAAGAATTCTTGACAAGCTTCAATACAAATCTAGACAAAAATTACATCCATGTAGAGAATAATAGAATTTATCTTATATTGTGTAAAATTTATTATCTTCTCACTAGTTTCAATACCCATTCTTTTAAACCCCTTTAACAATAATAGATCCAAATTGGTTTCTAATGGACCAGCTCTATTTAAGTAATATTACAATGAAATTATTATTAGTAAATGTTTAATAAGATAACAAGTTATTTATAATCTTAGGTACATAGAAAAAATCATTTATAACAAGATTTGAAAAAAAAAAGCTTTTCTTTGTTTAGTTGCTTCTAAGAAAGAAATATATCCTAAGTAAATATTTTCAAAGATATCTCCATAATCATAAAAAATATTAGATAGGCAAGTCATATGGTGCAATGAAAAAATATTTATAATCCATTCATTTTCATTTGAAGTAAATAAAATAGCTTATAAAGCAATAACATTCTATTCATGATTATTACTCTAATTAGGGTTTTGATTCTTCTATTTCTATTAATTATATTTCTTTCCTTTGTTATTTATAGAATATTTATTGTTAATTATAAATATATTTTTATAATAGGTTTCCCTTCTATGACCAAACTTACCACAAAGACTATAATTTCCATTAAACTTAGGTTTATGGTTCCTATTGCTAAATTCTTTGTTCCCATTTTTACCATCATAAGAATTAATTTTAGATTTATAGTTTTTATTGTTATCAAAAACGTTATATAAGGTGATAAGTTCTTGAGTGACATTCTCTTTAGAATCAAAATTAGTCATAATTTGCTCTTATTGAATCAAGAAAATAGATAAAGTGGTAAGGTTGGGGATATCTTGCTCAGTTTGATATTTAGAATTCAAAATTGAAATAAAATTTCTAAACTTTTCATGATAATTTAATTAAATAATAAAATAAATTAGATGATATTTAATAAAATCACAATTACAACCTTCTAATTGAGCTTTAACGTTCTTAATTTTAGCGAAAAAAACTTTTCATCACCTTTCATATGTGTAGTTAACAATTCAATGGTTAGCTTATTCATAATTGAAATGTGAGTGCCTTCATGCATGGATTCAAGGACTTTCCAAGAATCACTAGCAGACTCCTGATTACCAATGTGGAGAAGAAATTCATTATTAACACTTTATATAATGGATATAGCTTTTTGTAATTTTTGTTAAAATGTATTAGTAAGCTCAGGGGTAACATGTCATCCACAAGGGGATTTTTCAGTCCCAATGACAATATTCCACAACTTTGGAACTATAAATTCAGATTTGACACAATTTTTTCATATATTATAGTTATTTCCATTAAGCATTTGTGATTTATCTAAAACCAAATGAGGCAAAGCCATAGCTTCCCTCTAAATAGGATTTTAACCAAATGCTTAAAAAAATAATTTTAGTGTGAATTTTAAATTTATTTGAAAGTAAAATAATATTTAAAATGTCAAGACACAATAATTGTTTAATTTAATGCTAAAAAATCTATAAAATTACAAATAATTATGATAAAATAGGGTTTCACAAGTGTTGCAAAAATACACTAATATAAGAATAATTAAACAAATTAACCTTTTTCATAAGATTTTTCCATACTATTTTCAAATATAAATTGAATTAAACTAAAAATATGATTAATATCATAATTTAGATGTCAAATAATGTAACAAATTATAATAGAGATGCATTAAACTAGGTGTCAAAAGAGTTGCATTCAGAATAACTACCTAGACACTATCACTTTAAAAGTTGTGAAATATAAGAAGAAGCATTAAAAATAAAAAATTTACCATGTAGATGTGTCTAAAATGTTCCAAAACCTAGGTATTGATTGTTTATATGACTATATTTGTTAAAACATTCATTAGATCAAAAGTCAAAAACAAGTTTAACAGGTCAACTAGGGTTTTGAACACATAAAACTTGGCACACAAACCAAGAAATGAAATTAATATAATTTGAAATTAATTTAACCAATTCATCATAAATTAACTCATGGACTATGGAAATACTATTGTTTTGATAAGTTGACCAAGTCAAAAAGTAGACTAAAAATGTTTGTGAGGGATTTTGAACACTATACCATCTCTTTACAAGTTTTTTACCAAAATAAAAACAATCAAATTATTTACAAGGATATTTAAAGGTTTACATTCATAATATTATATTTATATATTTTTATCTAGTTATTAATAATAAAAATATATAAATAAATATTTACTATGATTTCAAAATTAATATTAAATAAATATTATTATTTCAACTTTTTGATTTAAAAACTTATTAAAAATAAAATGTGGGAGCCACTTCCTTTTTGCATGGAGTATTTGAATTAAAAATAAATTATATTTTAAATATTTATAAAAACTATATACTTACCTAAAGATTCTTATGGCTGGTTATGGTGCTCCAAGTGAAGTAGGGGAACCTAGACCAGCATGAACAATCCACCAAATTCCATAAAAAGTGGCAACCTTAACTCTTTTTGCATTCTAAATCCACCCAGATGTTCAAAATATTATTTTGGCTTAGAAAAAAAATTGTTTATTCTAGGTTGTAGTGTGGTATTCCAAGAGGCTTAGGAAAAAATTATATATCCTTCAACAAACCATCTCAGGATTCAAAAGTGTTCAGGTATGCTTTAATTCATTATACTAACCCCTTAGGCCAAATAAAGCTAACAAAAGCTCTTAGAAAAGATTTTTTTTCAAAAGTTTAGAATGTACTTTATTATAAAACAATAATAATAGTGCTTAGGTGAAATTTTGGGGAACCACACTAAATTTTATAAGCCACCAAAGGTTCTAAAATTTTGGCAACATCTTAGTTTTTATTGCATGATGCCATAGATGTCTTCAAAAGTAAATTTTGATTGACAAATAATTTTTTTATGTCAAAAAATATTGTTTTTGGTCTTATAATGGCATCCTAGGTAAATATGTCTCTTCAAAATTAAAATTGGTTGCTTTAATGAGATTTAAACTATTCAATTTGAGGTTGAGATGATCTAACTCTGAAAGAGAGGACTCTTCACAGATCCAAAAAAAACTTCTCTCCCTTTATATCATGTACACACTTGAACTAGGCTTGAAAATAATTAATAAAAATATTTAAATTTAATATATTATCAATTTATTATATATATATATATATATATATATATATATATATATATATATATATATATATATATATATATATATATATATATATATATATCACTTGATTAATCACATACACCCCACTAGATCTGATACTTTAACAAAATCATTATCACAATAACAATACACATGATGGATCTAGAGTTACATGAGTATGCAAAGGATACATAAATAACCGTGAACATAGATCAAGGAATCAATACATAGGAATTATCATGGGAAAACATCAAATATGTAAAAATCCCACCAATGTGATAATCATATATTTGAGAAATCAAATCACCCTAATACATAAACTCTTCCTTCTCACTTCATCAATAGCCTTCACAAAACTCTTTGTTCATGCATAATTCGTGATTCATAATATAATATTTTCACACACATTCACAATAGGGGTAAAACCATATTTATAGTGAAATTGGAAGGAATGTGACAATTGTAAATAATAGGTCCATCCATCATGAGAACATTTTATCAATAATAATAAAAAAGTATGTTTTATTTTTACCAATAAGTAATAAATAATTTATGTTTTATTATTTATTTACATGAGGTTCTTAACCCTATTAATAAATAATATATCATTATTATTTTATTACTTAAAATTTACTAAGGCTATTATAATTTCACCATTTAGACATTAAATGTTCTAATATATTTTGATTAATCCATGTGGACACTTTGTGTGACATTGAATTATGCTAGGTGAAACTTATAGGGCTCACATTATACCACAAATTATGTCAACATACTACTCACCTATTAGTCAAGCCATGTAACCATCAAAATATGAGAGTCACAAATGTAATACAAAATGGACCAACTTCCATATTAGCTCCTTAGCCTTCATAGCTTTAACATTTGTTAGAAAACATATAACTTTATCAAGGATATTCCATGTAAATAAAATTATATATTAATATATTTTTATGATTTAATTCGATTTATTTATATAATTTTCTTATTCAATATTTCTTTTACATATTCATATATCACATCTAGATCATCATTTAGATTGTTTCCCAAAAAAATCCTATGATCTAGATCATTTTGTATCATATTTGTTTATGTTGTATGACCCATTTAATGTGGTTTGAGTATCTAAAGCATGACATCTACCAAAAAATCCATCAAACTACATTTCATGTCATTCTAGTAAAGTTTAAATGGAAAGAGATGCACAGCATAATATGGTGTCCATGAATTAATAAAAAATGATATTACAAAGGCTCTTCAAGAACAAAATACATTTATGTTCAAATAATTAGTTTAGCTCTAATTAATGGTTCCATTAGATACACATTAGGGAAATATTTTTATGGTTGAGTTTACTTTGATTTCAATTAATTAAAAATGTTCATGTGTTTAATGGAAATGGATGAATATGTTAGATAACTAATCAAATCAAATAGATTCATATTTCTATATTAATGAATTTTTTTATTGAAGATAAGATCATGGCTTCAATTTTTAGTATCCTATGTTTGGTAAAAAATACTTGATCACCATTAATTGCCATGTGAACTTAATTAACACTCATTTTACTAATTTGATTCATCTTGAGCACAAGATAAGACCTATTTTCACCATAAGGTGATATAATTTCACCTAAAGAAATAATACTACTTATTAAAACACCTATACGCATATATATGCTCTTACATAAACCCAAAAGTTAGGACATCTTTTGAAGGGATAGTTTTGCCTAACAAAATAAAAATAACCATCATTCATGTCTCTAAATGTCATTTTTTCCTTCCTACATAAAAGCTAAAATTTAAAGAAGGAAATCATCCTTAGGGTTGGAATCAAGATTTAAAAACTCTCAAATGGGTCTTTTCCTCTTGAACCACTATAAAAGAACATTCGATTGATTCATTTTTAAAATATTGGAAAGCTTATTGATCCTATCATAACAGCTTATTTACATAAGTTTAATTAAACAAAAGGTCCTCATTCCTCCCAAATAAATTTCCAGTCACTTCAATTAGTCAAGATCCAACTATAAATTTAGTTTAATGTATCCATAAGAAAGCATGATCAAGTATTCAATCAAATTATATATGCATTCACATATTCAAAGGATAAAAATTTTAAAAATAACTTTGTTGAGAGAACTTCATGGAGGTTTCATCCCTATTTGGAATATGTGTATGTAGGTATCACTCAGCACAGTGGAGTGTTGAGGTTTTTCATAAATCTAATGGCTATCACCTTTTTACTCGTTCATAATCATTTATCTCATTTTTGCATAAATCTAAGGTTTTTTAATTCAATAAGGCATATATAGGTCTCTACATAACTTTTGAGGATTAAATCAGTGAAGGAATACCTAAAATTTAATATCATACATGATTTTTTAAGAAGTTATAGATTTATACCAAAGGACAAAAATCACCAATAGGGATAACAATGACTATCACTCCTATCCCACTAAACATTTTTATGCTTGATTAAACTCATGCTCATAGTTTAGGAAGTTTCTGGGTTCTCTGCATTATTTATTTTATTTTATTATATTTTCCTATGCAAGTGCTTGATGAATCAAAATGTTAAGCACATATTTTGTTTTAAATTTTATCCTTATTTGTTTCCATTTTAATTTGTGAAT
This sequence comes from Torreya grandis, assembly GCA_037957365.1. Classification (NCBI taxonomy): domain Eukaryota; kingdom Viridiplantae; phylum Streptophyta; class Pinopsida; order Cupressales; family Taxaceae; genus Torreya; species Torreya grandis. The sequence goes on from JARHVA010004155.1 coordinate 41,780, forward strand.
TTCAATCATTTATCTTCATTTTATTATTTAAGGCTATGTTTAAAATATCCTTCTTTACTCAATTCAATTAAGCAAATTAGGGTTGATATTTCTATATTAATTTAAATTAATATAAAACATTTGGTGGATCTGACATATTAATTTGAACCTTTACAAAATCTATGTCTTACTCATAGTTTCAATCTTATAAAGTTTCAAAAAAATTGGTCCTCAAATTTTTAAATAAATGTCCTAGGGTTTCAAAAAAAATCTCTTTGTTTTTATGCATCTTATTTTAACCTTTGGTGCAGTATCTTTTTTGTGTCTTTTATAATGGATGATATATATCTATTTGATTACTATCATAGCATAACTATCTAAAAATATACACAAGATTGATTAATGTAATATTTTGTGAAGTCAAGCATAACATGAGAGTAAGAGAAATATTTAATTCAATATGTTATAAGGCTTCTTCTTAACTCCCATGTTGGTAATAACTACTAACCTTATCAAAAGGTCCATATTATCACTATCCAAAGAAGTAATTTTAGAAACCCAATAGTGTCAAAATAATGTAATCAACATGTTGTTCCTCAATCCACTCATTACATACATCCTCTTGATGGTATTTGTGTGCATGTTCAATCAGGAGTACCTAGGGTTTCTGATTGTGAAACCCTTAAGGATCAAATCATCACTATGAAAAGGTCAATAGATGGGTTACAAAATCAAAATCAGAATTTGGTTTCAAATATCACATCATGGGAAAAGATTAACATGCATAAAAATAATCCATAATATCTTCATTTTAATCATGTGTTTGCATCTTCATCTGGCAATTTTGTACCTAAAAAGACTTTATATCAATATTGGAAGCCAAAATAGAATACATTTACAACTAGTGATTATTAATGTGCACAAAAGGCTAATAAAATATAAAGTGATATTTTAAGAAAAAATATTTGAAACAAAGTGATAAAATTATCTCTTATACCCCATCTTAGAAGATCAAAATATTATTGTGCATATCATAGAATGCATGGGAATCATATAGATTATTGTTTGGATTTAAAGAATAAAATAAAAAATATAATTTATAGTGGTGTTTCTATAATATATAAATCAATTAGGAAATCCATTCACATTAATACATCAATTAAATATAAAGTATGGATAAAAAAATGAAAATATGAACAAGTAAAACTACAATAAGAAAGGTTACAGAAAGATCAATTAGCAAAATATAAATTTCATTATCAAAATCAATGTAAGTAAGAAATCACATTTCTAAAAGGTTTATCATTCAATACATTAAAATTCAAAATGTGCATAAAAATTCCTTTCATTTAAATATGATTACTAAATATTATCACATAAAATAACAAGATGAAAAATCAATGTTACAAGTATAACATGTTGAAATTCAAAGGTTTCAATTGGATTAATTGGAAAGACATAAATTAATAAAAGAACAAATTGAAAAAGAACAAGTGAAAAAATAAAAATTATAAAAATAAGAGTATATAACACTTTATGATATAAATATGGTTCAAAAAGAAGCAAACACAATCACTTCTTCATATCAAGATTTTTTCACTATCACTGCTCACATAGATGGTAATAAATCTATTAATGCAAAGGTCATGGATTAACATTTTTTCTACAACATTTATTATATATCTTAAATATAAAGTTAAACATATAGACAAAACAACCACATCAACACCATGCCTGGGATTAATTGACTTAACAAAAAATATTATTCAAAAGAGTGTCATCTTGTTTTTATCATTGTTTCTCCTACAAACACATGATGTTTTGTTTGGTGGATCATGGTTAAAATCAATCAAGGCAGAAATTGATAGAAAAAAATGTCAAATTAAATTTGATCATGAATAAAAGGTCATATAAATTTAAAAAGAAGTAATAGCTTTAGAATAAGACCACATAAAAGAAAACATATCTCAAGTAAAGATATAAAGCATTGTCTTAGCAAAATAACATGATACACTTTATAATTCTTCTATGCACACCTATGAAACATTTTGTTCAGAAAAATTTATTCATTTATCACTCCTCATATAGTTTTGTCCTCATCTTGAGATCATTGGATATATTGTGCATTTTCAAACAATTCAAAATAAAATTAAAACATATTACATCATAACAAATTGGTTGTACATAATTCTTGATTTTTGTATCTTATTCTTATATTTTCTTTCCTTTATGATCAATTGATCCAATCTTATATGCCCTTGGATTTTAGTGACTTGCTGGAGTTTTGTCCCTCCTATTTTCACTTCTAGGTTTGGGTAGTCTCAAAATAGTGTTCAATTCCACTAAAAACAACATTAATCTATCTTCATGCATAGTTTTTTTAATAATTTTATCATATTTCAACTAGAACATGATAGAAACATCATCTACTATTATTCTATTTATTTATATTTTCCTATATGTTTTTGTACTCAAAACTTCTATTTATAAAACATAAATATCTAATTATATCAATTTCCATATTATTTATGTATTTTCAATATGTAATTTCAGTCTTCATGTAAAATCCTTTTGTTTTCAAGCTCAATTTATCCATGCATTGGACATCTTTAGACACTTTATGAGATAATAATGTAAAAAAAATTACCTACGTGCATTTTTAAACCCCCTAAATATTTATAATAGTTCCAATTCACATTTCATAGCATAAATTTTAATTTTATTAAACCATTCAAATATTTTTTAGTGCACATCCTCCATCTACACTTGTTGTGAACTGTCTATAGTACTTTCCTTTATTTTATTTTTGACACATTTATTTTATTTTATTATCTTCTCTTATTGGTTTTCCATATTCTAAAAATACAAAAAAGTATTATACTCTTAAAAATGCAAAAACATTAAAATATTCTAAAAAATATAATACCAAGTTGTTGTAACCCACTGGGATACATAAAAGTTGAGCAATTTTTTTAAGACATCCATAAATATTAATTATAACATTATCTATAAGTATCTCTATAATTATTTTTTTGAAAAATAAATGTATTTAAGGTATTAAATGTATAAACGTATTAACCCACTAGTTAAAAATATGATACATTAGTTTTCAAATAGTCTATAGCAAAATACAAGATGAATATTTCCCATAAAATGAATACTATAAAGATACAAGCACAAAATTATATAGGAATAATATTCAACTATAACTATAATAAACATATAACCACTCTTGTTACAATATTCAAAATTATTTACAAGTCTCATAGCCACTGCTATGTTGAGTAGTCATCCATAAATAATGTACTACATATTACATTTTAGTACAAAGTAAAATATATAAGATAAAATTTACATCAATATAAATAATAATTATAAATTTTTTACTAATCCATATAAATATCTATGAGTGTGATTCCCAAATGGTTGAATAGCTAACGAGAGGGATAACTTTATTAGGGTGGTTTTCCTCCAAGCACAGACCATCAGTCTATTGCACACCTCTCCACTAGGATTGGACCTTACCTTCATAGATGGGAAGATAAATATAGTGTGTATATCAGTAAATCAACTATAATCCATGCGTGTACAATAAATAATACATGTAGTCACATAGACCATGGAAAAAAAATCCTTTATCTAATATGACACCAATATACACATGTAAACTAGAAAGTATAATGGAATGATAATGTCTTAGATATAAAATTAATTTGGCCATAGTTTTCATTATATAAATCATATTTATCATTGATATAATTAATTTACACTCACATAAACTTGATTCTAATGAATCATAATCTATCATATTATATAATGTGGTAGATATATGATTTGGAAGGTAGTTCCCTCATATATCTATCACCTAGTATTAAATGAATCATGCCTAGTTATTTATCATAAATAAAATATGGCACAATAAAAACATATTCTAGAATACATAAAATCCAAATAATTATGCAATGTAAGGTATAAGCAATGTTCATTCTCAATGTTTTCCAATAACTCCATCAATAATGTCATATTTTAGGTAAATAAACTTCATTCAAACCAACCATGAATGTATGTCTAGAATACAAAAATCCAACAATATTTGAACTATATCAATTACACAACTTATCTCTTTTCCTTAACATAAAAATCACATAAGATATGAAAGTATCCAATTAATATAATTCAGACAATCTCAAAATAACTTAAGAACACAAATCAAGTTTTGTAAGCTTCTTCTATACATCTTTCAAAATTATTATCTTTTAGAACTTATTAGATTATTTTCTTATTGTATAAAAATATTTTACTTTAATTAATGTAAAGTGTATCCTAATTAATATATTCAATTCTAATTCAACCCAAATCATTTATAACTTTCATGGAAATAATACAAAGTATTAATAACACATGAAAGTGTATATTGAGCATATACAAGATCTTTGTTTATTTAAGTCATACAAATTAAAATTATATCTAATGAATACATTAACCTTTTCAAATGTATCTATATACATGAGTTAAATGGATTCACACACACACACACACACACACACACACACACACACACACACACACACACACACACACACACACACACACACACACACACACACACACACACACACACACACACACACACACACACACACACACACACACACACACACACGAACACATAGTGTGAAATAATTATTATTATGGTAAATGTTTGACATATTTACTTATATATAGGTAAATACTAATAAAAGATAGCTATAGATATATTTTATTTTGTACATAGGCTTGTATTGAAGTATTTGAAATTTAAGATAGGGTATATCAAGTTTTTATATAAAAATTAGATCTATATGTGAAAATGATTATGCATATAGGTGGGTGGGTGTGTGTGTGTGTGTGTGTGTGTGTGTGTGTGTGTGTGTGTGTGTGTGTGTGTGTGTGTGTGTGTGTGTGTTTGTGTGTGTGTGTGTGTGTGTGTGTGTGTATTCACCTATATGCATAATAATTTTCACACACACATATATATATATATATATATATATATATATATTCACCTATAAGCATAATCATTTTCACGTATAGATCTAATTTTTATATAACAACTTGATATACCCTATCTTAAATATCAAATACTTCAATACAAGCTTATGTACAAAATAAAATATAGCTATAGCTATCTTTTATTAGTATTTACCTATATATAAATAAATATGTCAAACATTTACCATAATAATAATGATTTCATACTATGTGTTCTAATTCATTTTATTTCCTTTATAAAATGTATGAACAACTACCATAAGAATATAGGTAGTTTCTATTCAAAATGAAGTCAAAACTTGTTACTATAGTATGTAATCCTTATACACAATATTATGAAATGTTTATAAAAAACGTAAATAAATAAAACTCTTAGGTGAAGCATATGACTATAGTTATAACTTAAAAATATTTTTTTTCAAGTATATAACCATTCTATAATCCAAACAAAGATTCAGGCTCATCCTCAACATTAAATATTTTCTTAACCAATGAAATTAACTTTCCCAAATTTCCATTCAACAAGGACGAACCAAGCCATAATTTCCCCCTAATAATTACAAGAAGGTCTTTAATATAAGGGTAAAACATAAGCATATATATTTTTATATCATAGTCTTGGTTATTATTAACATTTAGTTTTCATTTCAAAAGGGTTCAATATCATCTCTATGGTCCTATGGATGGAATCAAGTTTCATCCCTACAGACATGAACCTAGGTTTATTAAAGAAAAATTACAATTATATTCACTCATTTTTATTTACACAAGCTTCAATATCATGTCTATAAACCTCCAGATGGAACCAAATTCCATCCCCAAAACTATAAACACAAAACCCTAATTTTTAATAACAAAGACTAAGATTACAAAAAATTAATAAGATGCATTTTAAAACCTAAATCAAAGAACATATTCTATTTTATTCCTTATTAAAACTTTGTAAACAACTTAAAATTTCAAACTCAAAGTTTAATTAAATTATTTCTTTGATATTTGAATGTATTTAGTGTTGGTATTATAGTTTACCACTAAGCTTCGTTCCTCTTATACAATGTCCATTATCCTCTTTTTCCTTATTTTCTTTTTCCAAATCCCATCCATGTTTTGAATGGTCAGTCACTGTTCCTACTAAACTACAAGTTCCTCATTGTGAACTTAACTTTAATTCATCGTAATATACATAATATGCATGTTAATTCATAATATATTACTTTAATTTATAGCATGGATACAACATGCAATTTCTTCATCATTGCAAGAATGGCTAAATATAACACGAACATAACTAAAACCTAAATTTATTTATATTCAAAATATGTGGAAACTTATTAATTTTTTCCTCCAAATCAATAAACAAGTTCCAAAGTCATAAAATTATTTTATTTTAATGACTTTGGGTGATTTTACTCTATTTTACCTCCTCACTAGGTCACCAAAAAGGGGAATAAGAGTAAATAACTTATACAAGATCCAAGAACACCCATTACTCCTATAAGATAAATGTATCAATGGATAAACACAAAATATATTAGTTCTTATTGAGATTTTAAGGAAACAGAAATAGTTAAAACACAAACCTCATGTATTATGCTAATCAAAAATATCAAAATAAGTAATGAACTCAAAACAATGCAACCATGCACTACTTAATACAAAGATAAAAAATCAAAACAACACTCAATTTTTTTTTATAATACCTATTATCATTTATTTCAACTCATAAATCAAGAGAGTGGTGTGCGTATATAGGTTCAGTTTAATTCTCTCTATTCCAAATGTTGATATTTGTACCTACCTCCCCTATGATAATCTCCCTTTGTACTACTCAATGAGGGAAGGATAAAACCAAAACCATCTCAATAAAACAAAAGGTCATTACTTTGATCTTATATTAAAATAGTCAAGTACTCAAAAGATATAATTATAAATGAATTTTTGTAATGTAAATGAAATCACAATCAAATATGATCACATAACATAATATATTCATAAGAATATGTAGATGTCCTCCAACATAAATGATCATGAAACCAAACAATATGGCTCCCAAAAATATAGCATAAATATCTAGATGTACTATGAAAATCATAAGCTACAAATCATTAGTTCTATATCCCTTACTAATACTAGATTATTTTTTGAAGAGTGGGACAAGATGTGACATAAGACCTGATCATAATTAACAATCTAGTTTACATATTTTCACTATGATGTTTATCTCATGATCATTAGATATTATACTTTTATATATCACACATGCATTTCATGGGTGTCTATGAAGTCTTATGTAGGACATATAAGCATTTTCATAGGTTAGGATGCTAGACTCTCCTTTACCCTTTAGCCTTACTAAGTTGAGGGCATGTTACTCATAGGTGATGGTATGTAGATTGTATAATTATAAAATATATTGATGTGGGTTTTATCCACACTAAGGAGCCTTACAAGGTAGCCTATATGTTTTTATAATTATTTGATGAAATTCACTCTAAGGCATGAGTTACGAGGTATTAGGTTTTATAAACACCCTATTGGTGTAATAGTGGTGAGTGAAGTAGTTTGTTTATAATGGATGGTTAAGATATGGATGAATAAAAATATAATTTATATCGGTGGATAAATTAAGGATATAACCTAAGGTGGTTCTAACCAAAAATCAAACTCAAAAAGAGGTAAAAGTAAGGCATAAAAGAAGACATCTGGACCAAATAAGATGAAACCTTTCTAAGACAACTCTTGAACTAGAGGTTAGACAAGAAATCAAGAACCAATGTTTGATGAAATTTGATATAATTATAAAAATAATAAAGCATAATTAATATTCTAAGTAAATATCAATACAATAAACTTAAGCATATATAATCAAAGGTTGCTGCATTTTCAATATTGTGTTAACATATACAAAAGGGAATATTATAATTAATACATAAAAGTCATTCAAATTAGAAATAAAAAGATAGGAATAACTATTTTTAATATACAATTCATGCACAACCAAGATAATAAGATAATATAATGGCATATCTTATTATAAGATTCACAGGCTTGAAGAAGAGTCATATTTTCACATCAAGACCAATTGTAGAACAATTTGTAGAATTTCCTATAAATCTTAATATCCAAAATTTTCCTAATTTTGGGACAGGGTGGATAAAAATATAAATAGGATTATGGAGGGGAAGTCCTCATCCTCCAAGTGAAGTTTAAATTTACATATCCATAAAAAGCATCGTGTTCTAAATCTTTGCAAATCATTCATGTACAAAGCATTTTCCTAGAATGGAATTCCTAGATTAAAAATACAATATATATATATATATATATATATATATATACATATACATATATATACATATACATATATATACATATATATACATATACATATATATATACATATATATATATATATGTTATATATATATGTTATATATACATATATATATATATGTATACATATATGTATATGTATATATATGTTATATATATACATATATATATATGTATGTATATACATACATATATATATATATATACACATATATATATACATATATATATACATATATATATATACATACATATATACATATATATATGTATATATGTATGTATATATATATATATGTACATATATATATACATACATACATACATACATATATATATGTGTGTGTGTGTGTGTGTGTGTGTGTGTGTACATATATATATATATATATGTACATACATACATACATACATACATACATATATATATATATACATATATATATATATATACATATACAGATATATATATATATATATATACATATACATATATATACATATATATATATATATAGACACACACATACACACACACACACACACACACACACACACACACACACACACACACACACACACACACATATGTGAAATAAAGTAGGAACCAATGTTGTATCTTAGCCAAAACATGAAAATACATATTTATATTTATAGGGGTGTTGATGTGGCACCATTATTAGAGTAAATAGTGGAGTGATGGTTGTAGAAATTGAAGTGGCCATTATAATTTCCTAAGGAATCAAAATTGACTGATCTAAAGTATTCATAAATAGATATAAAAAAAATTGTAAAGCATGTTTAGATGAGGTAGCACTTGTAGTTGATAACTTGCTTGGGGATAACCCTAAAGATCATCATTTGTTTGAGTTTCTCAAATAATACATGTGTTTCTTCAAAATATTTATTAATGATGCCAAAATCGAGCAATTAAGGTTTATATATTTTGATGTCCTCAACCATGAGCCTTTTATGTTTTAACTCCAATATCTTAAACTTTATTCCAAGGGGCTCATTATTTATTACTCTATCTTTGGAAATAATTATTATCTTAAATATTTAATCATTAGTTTTGTACACTATTCCTAAAATTGTGTCCTTAAATCTATTTTCACTTACCTTAAGGGGTGTCTCAAAATTAATTTAACTAAATAACTCTCTAGTAGAGGTTATCACATCAGTGACCCTCATATATTTCAAAAAATTTAATGCCTCTATTTCATGAATCCTAAAATTTTCTATTAAATACTTCATCTATGCATGCTAGTTAAGGGCACCATCCCTCTTAGTAATTACATAGTTCAAGGCCCATGCTACATCTTAACTAGACATCAGGTTCAAATAGTTAAATGCACTACTCCTAGATAAGTAGGCCAAAAATGTGAACTTTTTCTCAAATTATTTTAACTAGTTTCATAGTTTGAGCACCTTTGTATTTTCATATTGGCTCTCTCCTCTAAAAATCTGAATACTATTAAAAATATTTTATAGCCTAGGGTATACACTTTGAATGTTGTTAATAATTTATTGAGGAGATGTATAATATATCTCTATAGTAATATTTTTTTTTCCTCATCAACTTTTTACATTTATTTCATCACTTTTCCAACTGAATCCAAAAAAGCACAAAAATCTTATGTATGCTCAATAAGATCATTGGGATTCCTATCATCTTTCTTATCCAAGGGAAAAAAGTTTTCCCTTTGTCCAAAATCTATTTTTCCCTTGTATCTATATTCACTCCCTTCTTCTTCCTCACCCTCTTAATGGTGCTACTTTGTATGTCATATTGGGTAGAGATTCTAGGTAATATAATGACATCTAGATTCTATTTATCATCTCTTTTGCCTTATGTATTTATATGTAGAGAGTGGATGAGTCGTCAAAGGATGGATTATTTAAGGAGATGATAATAAATAACTTGATTTAATTGGAAATTTTAGTTGTGGATAAAAATTCTATCCCACTTTGAGGCTTTTCTCTATGGGGTAACCATAGCCACATATTTAGTAAAGTCTGGTGTTTTTTCAATTATCATGGTGGACAAATATAAAGGTGATGATTGTGGCATGGGTACATCCAATTGATTTAAAGTTTTATGGGAAAATATTAGATTTATAGGATCAAAAATGGAAACTAAAACCATATTATCAAAATATACCATTTTATTTGGATTTTTTATTTATGTTAGTGTTGAAATAATAGAAGAATCCACATAACTAGACAATGATGGCCTCATAATGGTCTAGTGCAAATTTTTAAATTAAGTATATACAATAGTGATAAAAAATAATAATAAATTACCTTATTTGTGTTTACCTTTATTATTTAGTGAGGACTTTATAGTCTAGGGCTTCGAGTAGGTCATCTTATTATTGAAGGCTTCCTAGGCTCAATGATTTTGAAATTTCTAATTCTACATATTCATCATATGGAACTCTTGCCTTACCCAATTCAAGATCTTATCCATTCATAATTTTTGCACCTTATTTCTCTTAATTTTTTAAAAACTCCATTAGGGATATCACATGTCCACAATCATCTTATTTTGATTCCTCCTCATCAAGAGATTTTTCTATACTATATGGACCAATTGGTGGTCTGTCTTCTAATTATTGAGCTTTGAAGGAAGATAGAAGGAATTTGTATCCCCTTTAGGAAGTGGCTATGGGGAAAATAGGATGTGAGGGAGATGGTGAAATAAATGAATTAACCATAGTAGTAAGAACTACTATTGTTGGTGGTGGTGAAGGAATGGGGAGAGGAGAAATAGTTGTGGAAGGAAGTGTGGATGGGAAAGAAGTTAGTATGTCAAGAAGTGTTTGAGAGGAGGTCCCTTAATTTATGGTAATGGATGGAGGTGCACTTACTTAAGGTGTGATAGGAGAATGCGGAGGAGATGAAATAGATAAGAAAAAATATTGTAGAAACTTTGGGAGACTTGTGTGACCATTGTAAGTTGAGGTAGAGATGCCACAAAGAATGTGCTTTTCTACCCATTTGGATGAGGTGTAGTCTTATCCATTGTAATGGTTGTGACCAAAATTATAGTATAATTTGATGGATATGTGGAGTCTATGTAGGTATTAGGGAGACCTCTAAGTATTTATTTTCTTATTTGAGGGTTTGCTTCCCTTTAATTGTTGGACTCTTCCTCTATAAGATTTGTATATTCTCTTATAGGAGAGGGAGGTTAGTCATATCTTATTGATTAATTAGGATTATATAGAGGCCAGTGATTACTTAAATATATTTTTTCCTACTCCAAAATTTCATTTTCTTGTTCCTTGGTGATGTTTGTGTCATATTGAATGGCTTGTGCAACTATAATAGATAATTGATTATTCTTGATTTATGTGCACTGTTTGCACTTCTGAGTCATCTGATGCTTTCATGAAGATAAAATCATGATCATAATATTAGGTAAGTTATGTGATGTTTACCTTCTTATTCTTCTCCTTGATGAGTTGGAGATATTTCTTGATAATTTTTATAGTGTCCCATTCCTTGAATTTGGCAACATCTAGATTATAATCAGATTTTACCTTGCCACCCTAGTTGAAATGGGAACTTACCACAAACTAGAGCTACTATCACTTAAATTAGTATTGAATTAATAGGCCTGATGTTTAAGGTCCAAGATCATCATATATAGTTATATATTTTATGGGACACTTATGTTTTCCTGGGACATATCATGGTAAGAATAAAGGAGGTGCCCTAATTCCTTCAATCCTCATAATTATGAAATAGATGTTACACTAATAATCCCACCTTTTTCCTATAATTATTATTAACTTATTAGATAACCTATGAATTTTATTTACATCAATTACTTGGTATACTTGAGGATAGACTTCCTAAAAAATCCAATTAATTTTTTATTGAATCTATAGACAAACATGAAATAATAGTCTTCACAGCTCCTATTATCTGCATACTTTGTTTATGGTTGAAATAGATCTCCATGTGTCATGTGAATTATGCCAATAAATGAATAAAATAAATATGAAATCATATAAAAATTCCCATTATCTATCCTTTGTTCTATCCTAAACATCTGAGCCTTCAGTCTAGCACTTATAACCTCTCCTAAAGGAACAATCTTTTTTGAAGTTAGTAGAATGTCTAGTAATAGGATCCATTATAATTATACATAATTAATGATAAAAAAACCATATAATATGTTGAAAAGGGACATGGATATATTAATCTTGGGACATAATTTGATGATGTAGTTGGAGGAAATGTCTCCCTTAGGATTTAGTATGTGGCCTTTTACTAGCCATTATTTTTTTTCCTCTATGGTGTTGTGTTCAAGCCATACATTATCCTAGACTTGATTATAGTCAACCTCAAGCACTAGGGGTTTGAGGTACCTTTTAAATTTCCTTACTAAAATTTATGAAATTTAATTATTCCCTTTATAAAGGTGTGTATAACATCTAGATCAAGTACTATTAAATAATAAATCATAGAGCAAGTCGATATAGGGCATTACATCTAGTTTTTTCATTGCTTGATTAAACTCCATAGTTGTAATTATTACTAGGTCATCAATGTATTTATTTCCATCTTGGGATAATTGGTCTTATGTAGAGTATGGTGCAAAAAAATAAACTACATTCTATAGTGCAGAGTAATATAGAAACTTGAAATCGAGGGCACTTTTACCGAACAATGTGTCTATCTATTTAGTATTTCTAACACATTAATATCCATACGGACCTTGAAAACATGTTTTTTAAGAAGTCATTTTAGTAATCTAAATGTTGTAATTATTTTTTCAACTAGTGTAAAGGTTATTTTGTCAATTCACTAAAAACTAGGGCTTTTGGTCATATGATAGATTCAAAATTATGATGTTTACTCATAGATAATGGCAAAGTGACTTGCCTTTTATTTGGATTTTCCATATATTACCTAAAGTATACACCTTTAATGTTCAATTTATTTAAATTCAATGTGAATAATAGTCTTTTATTTTGCTTCTCATTTTAAATTTAAGCATGCCAATCAAATTTGGTAGGTTTGTGTTTTCCATATGGAAAATTTTCATCTATTATGTATGTTCAATCATCCCATTTGAGAGATCTATAATTTTCTCATTTACCAGCTTCTTTGTTTTATTGTCATAATTATTTATGTGTAATTTGGACATGTGTATCTCTAATCATGAAAATTATTTATTTCTCACTTACATGTGACATTATATTTATAACCTTTATTTGTATGTTCTAGAGCCATGAGTTAATGTGATTATTCTACATGAATTAATCTTAATACTATGAGAACTTATAAACTTAGGGCCTAAATTTTTTGAACCTTTTTAATTGTGTAGGTCCTTGTGAATCCTCTAGGTTAATGAGATGTTGATGCATGGCATGATCTTGGAGCTTTAGAGACTTAGAGACTCAAATCCATGTGACTATTAAGACATTAACTTGATATTTATTCTTTAAAGCTCTAGATTAATGAAAATATACCAATTATTAATTTATCATAGATCAAAACCTTGGAGCTATTAGACTTTAAGGCCTTGAGTTCATTAAACTTTATTTAATATTTATTGGGTTCCAAGTTAATGAAATTATAACAATTGTAAAGCTCTTGAGACTAGGAACCTTAAGACCATTAGATTTTTAACTTTGTTTTAAAACTTTTATGGTCATAGGTTCATGTAATTGTGCCATGTAATGTGTTATCATAGCTCAGATGCTCTAAAAAATTATAATTTTTTAAATTTGAAGGACTCTGGGTAATGTATTAATGCCACCTATGTTGATCTTAGATAAATAAAGTTAGGGCCTAGTCGTGAATGATTTGTAATTCTCCACCAATAGTCCAACAAATATATAAAAAACATAGAAACACTAGGAAAATACTATTAATTATATTAGTCCAAATAAATCAAGTCAATTATGAATATCCAAATTTTAAGATAGTTCAAAATGTTCATTCAATCTTTGGTTTTCATAATTATATAACTATATAAATTTAGAATTTTAAGATAACCCTAGTCTTATACAAATTGAAACTAGTGTCATAGATGTCTAAGGACTAGATGACCTTGAATAAAGATACTTAAATGATATTCGGTCCCTATGTGAATTTTAAAAATTGAGTGTATGTGCATTATTAGGGTACCATAAATGATGACTCAGTGGGTAAATGCTCTTGAGTATTTGAGAACTCAGAATCTTAGCAATGTATCATAATAAAACTTCAACTCTAAAAATAAAATAATAAGTACACCATTATATGAAAAATACTCCTACTTACTCATGTAACATACTAACCCATTTCACTCGTTAGATCTATATGTGATTTTGTAAAACTTATTTTCCCCTTGTTATGAGAGTTTTGACAAAGTCACGGATAAATAATGTATTCTCTACTTTGACATCATATTTTATAACCAAATAATAAGGGAAGCATGGGAATTTATCTAATACCAATTAAGCATCCATATCCCCATCAAATATACCTTTGATTCCACTCAAATCCTTGATCTACTACTGATCAAGCATCCATAGCCCTAGTGGAGATTACTTGAATCACCGATTTCCTATTAGTTTGTATGATTTTATTTTTTTATAGTATGAATAGAAGAAAGGTTGAGAATCATAATCAGTTAGGTATATGTATAAGAAAACATATTAATCAATACATCTATACTAGTGTGCATCCATTTTTATGTTTATTATCTCCCATCCAATTTTTAGCATGTAATAATGTATATGATGTTTATAAATGGAAAGTCTTTGTAAAAAAATTATGAGTATATCAAAGTAAATCCCAAAGGTCTAGAAAACTCATTCAGTCTAAGTAGATCATAAATTTAATCATAACACATACCTCAATCCCAGAAGATCAAGCACTGTCATAATAAATCCTTATGAAATCTAATTGTGCATCTTTTTATATCATCTTCTTACTTTTGGTAAGTCTTTTGTAACTTCAGCATATGAAATTAGTATGTTGATTTTGTATTTTAGAAAAATAATCTAGAAAGTATAAAAACTAATCTACTAAAATCAAATACATAAGATAGTAAATCTAACCTAAGAAAATAGGTAATACTAAACTTAAAGTAGGAACATTATTTTAGAATGAAGGAATTCTATCTTGATCCTACATCTCCATTTACTATCACTAAAATGTATCTCCAGCTAGACCAATTAATGTCTAAGTGATAATTATTAAACCTTAGCTTACATTGGTAATTAATTAACTAATTAATACTATATTAATTATTAACATGAGGTGTAAACCTCATGAAAATAAATAATATTATTATGGTTATTTAATACTTAGCAAGTTTTTTAATTAATTAGATTTATCAAAATGGACACTATTATTATAATGGTTACCTTCCTTGATATTTGGGTTTTACCCTATTATGAAATCATCTATTGAATATGAAACTTTTATCATATTCAAACTCATTCAAAAGGATTTTGTGAAGCACTATGTGAAGAAGTGAGAATAATTGTGTATTGAGGTGGTTTAGTTTCTCATATTAATTAATATCACATTGGTGGATTTTTTACCTTTAGAGGTTTACCCATGATAAATAATTATTTACTAGTTCATTGATTTATTTTCAATATTATGTGCTTTTCTTATTTAATTCACTCTAGATTATATCTATGTATATTTCTTTGTATATGCATACATCAATTATTACATGGTAACAAAACCATCTGATGGGTGAAATATTGGTATCCTATACTTATATCAAATATGATCATATTTTGAGTTCTCCCTAGACATTTAGAGTGTTGTATAACCCTTGATATGGCCCTTTATGGTGTATGACAGATTATAAATCTTTGGTAATGCTTTCAGTGGCTATTTGGGCACTGAAATATCTATTTGAGCACCCTAGACCTTGGTAAAGTAACTCATGTTTTTTTTCAAGCATTGTAATCTTTTTTTGGCATAGTGGTATGGCCAATATATGTCCTAGACAAGTCAAAAATTTGAAAAAATATTTCCAACAATTATTAGGCCATTTTGTGGGTTATTATCATCTTTTTCAACACATTTTTTGACTATTCCAAGTATTAACAGAGCTTGAGAATGATTGTTGAATCTTCTAGTTATTTTATTAATCCACCTAGGTGCCATAGTTTAGCTGGGGTGATTGAATTATTTCATTTTTACATCAAATATTGAATTTTTAAACTTGTTTTGACATCCTTAGACAAAAACTAGAAGATTGGCAAAGTTTCATGTAGTTTGAGTGCCTGTACAATTTTTTGGTCTCTCCAAATTATCTATAGAATTTCAAATGTAAGTAATATATTTTGTATAATTATTTATTAAATAATTATTTTATTACAATATTACTTATCACATGTGAAAATATATGCCCCACATTTTACATGTTTTTTAACAAAAAGTAAAAAAATCTAAAAGTGTTTTTTACAAATTCAAAATTACATGCACCATTTATATGACATTATATATTTTTTATTAAAAAATAAAAAAATATGATTTATATATTAATTAGTGTATATAAATTCTCAAGAAAGTTTGTAGAAGGATTGGTGGTTGCAATTTTTCTTGAACTTAAGATTTGGGAGGTCTAGTGTTCAAAACCCTAAAATCAAAAAATTTATTTTATTTGTCAAATTTAGTTTAATTTGAATTTATTTTTTGGTTTGAGTTTCATGTTTCACATATTCAAAATCCTTATTGACCTATTGACCTTCTTACATTTGATCTAGTCAAGACCTTATCAATTAAAGTCATGTATCCAATCAATCTCTAGGTTTTGGAACCTTTTGGATTCATCTATGTGATCCATTTTTTTGTTTTGAAATGTCCTATTATAATTTTTTAAATTAATTTTACTCTTTAGGTGGTTCTTTTTAGTGCGACTTTTTTGACACCTTGTTTAGTACAACTCTAGTTCAATTTTTATATTATTTAGCATATAATAATAAAACTAATTATAGTTGCACTTGTGATTTAATTTATTTTACAAAAATATTATAAAAAATCATTAAAAAATATTGTTTTTATATAATTTTTCTTATATTAATGTTTTCTTATGAAACTTGTGATACCTTATTTTGTCACAATCTTTCACAATTTTATTGTTTTGTCTGGCTTGAATTTGAATAATTATTGTGTGCTTACACTTGTAATCTATTTTTTTTTTATCAAATAAAGTTAAATTCACATTAAAAATATTTCATTTTAAATTTTTTTAATGTCATTCTTAAAGGGAAGCTATGGATTTCCCTAACTTTGTACTAGATAAATATCAAATACTTAATGAAACTAACTAAAATATATGGAAAGCATGCATTAAATCATAATTCATGACTCGAAAGTTTTGGAACATTGTCATTAAGATAGAAAAATACACATCAAGATGACATGTTACCCCTAAACATTAAAATTCACTTCAATAGAAATTGTAAGAAGCCATGTAGATTATCTTGTGGAGTGTTAAGGATGATTTACTACACATTGTTAATTAGGAGTCTCCCAATGATCCTTAGAAACTCCTTGAGTTCATGCATAAGGGCACTTATCTATAAAAAAAAATTAATTTAATTTTTGAATTGTTGAATACACCTAAAAAAGTGATGAAAAAGATGTTAAATTTATTGTTAAAATAAATAATATTAAAGATCAATTAGATAGATGTGACCGTAATATTATTAAAGATAAAATTTTTTATTTTATTAATCATCTTAACATTTGTGAAAATTTTCACAATTTTATTTGCATTCTGAACTCTAAATATCAAATCAAGCAAGATATCGTTGACCTTAACACTTTACATGATCTCTTGATTCATGAAGAGAAAGTTATGACTAATTTTTATTCTAAGAATAATTACACTTAGGCACTTCCCACTCTTAATCATGTTTCTGAGAATATTAAAAACTATAAACCTAACCCAAATTTTTCTAATGGTAAAAATAGGAGCAAGAGATTTGGTAATAAAAATCATAAACCTAAGTTTAAAGGGAATTGTAATTTTTGTGGTAAATTTGGTCATAAAATGGAAAATTGTTATGAAAATAAATATGCTGTTAACAATAAATCTTATAAAAATAACAAATGGAATAAATATAATCAAAAAAAGTATAAGAAACAAAATCCTAATCATAATATCAATTAGGATCAAAATTCAAATGTTATTGTTTTATATTCTACTTTATTTTCTTACAATGAAATTTAGTGGATTTTAGATGGTTGTGCATTGCACCATATAGCTTGATTATCTGATATTTCAAAGGATTCTATAGATATGTCTAAAAATATTTATTTAGGAGAAAAATCATTTTTAGAAGCAACTAAGCAAGGAAAGACAAAAATTTTAAATTTTGTTATTAATAATTTTTCTATGTACCTAATCTTAAAAAAACCTATTATCTTGTTCACAACTTACTAATTATAATTTCATTGTAACATTACTTAAATATAAACTAGTCCATTAGAAACCAATATAGGTCTCTGATTTTTTAATGAGTTCAAAATAATAGTTTGTATATTTTATCTCCTTTTTCTCCAAGTTTTATTTCATCACATAGTAATAATGAATCTCAATTATGACATATAAATTTTATAAGTTTACATGATATGTCTTCTCAAAAAAAAAAAATTGGACTTCTTTTTATACCTTCTCATCATGAAACTTATGAGGGTTGTTTATGTGGTAAGCAACATATTAACCCCTTTCACAAAAATCACATTGAAAATTGCTTACATCTTTTAGAATTAATTCATAGTGATGTTATAGAACCTATTTAAACTTTATCTCTTAACGGTTCTTAGTATATTATTATTTTTATTTATGATTACACTAGAATGATTTGGTTATATTTCATTAAAAATAAATCTGATGTGTTATCTAAATTCAAAGAATTTAAAGTTTTTATTGAAAATGCATATTATTTTTTTATTAAGAGATTAATATCTGATAATGGTCGTGAATAAACTAGTAGAGAGTTTAATTATTTTTGCATTAGTTTTGGTATTCAAAGGTAACTAACAACTCACTATCCCTTCATCAAAATGGTATTGTTGAAAGGAAAAAATACACCATTATTAAAATAGATAGAATAATGTTGCAATATACAAATGTTCCTAAATTTTTATGGGTAAAATCCATGAATAATATTGTGCATATTCTAAATATAACCCATACTAAAGATTTACATCTTTATACTCCTTTAAAATTGGCATAAAAATAAACCCAATGTGGACCATCTTAGTATATTTGGTAGTCATGCTTCTATATTTTTTATTAAAGTTAAAAGAAAGAAGCTCGATCCCACTTCCTATTATTTTATTTTTTAGGTTATGTAGGTAAGAATAAAGGTTTAAGAGTATATGATCTTTCTAAATATTAGATCATTGATATTATAAATGTTCTTATTCTCAAAAAACATTTTTGTGATCCCTCTATGGAACATCCTCAATTTTCTTCTTCTAATTTATCTATCTCTCTTATTTCTTATTGTGAAAAAATATATTCCCTAGAGTAGGTTGATCCAATGTTAGATAACTTATATTCTAAGGAACCTCATGAGTTTTGTGTTTAATATAAAAGACCTAAATGGATAAAATCTCTAAGTCAGTCTTTTAATGTTGATAATCTTAATAAATTAACTAAAAGGAAATATTCTTATCATGATTTCATGATTATGTATGAATTTGAAACTCAATATTTTAAGTAAACCACTCAATATGATAGATGGAATGTTTTTATGCAAGCTAAATATAATACCTTAATTAAAAATCAGACTAGGAATCTTGTCCCACCTCTACCTAAAAGAGATATTGTTAGTTGTAGGTGGATTTATAAGATTAAATATAGTTCAATTTATAAAATTGATAAGTTTAAATCTATATTAGTTTCGAAAGGGGTTAATTAAAAACCTATGATTGACTATGTTAAAACCTTTTCTCTTGTAACAAAAATTAGTGCTATTAGATTACTCATTACTCTTACAACCCAAAATGGTTGGGTTATCCATTGAATATATGTCAATAATTCTTTTTTAAATGGTGATTTAGAAGAGGAAATCTACATGACTCAACCTAAAGGTTTCACAAACTCTATTAGATAAAATTATACATGTAAGTAGAATATTTGTATGGTCTAAAACAAGCTCTTTGATCATGGTATTCTAAAATTACTTTGAAGAATTAGATTTATATAATTGATACTCTTATAATCATCTCTTTCTTAATATTTAAAATGGTCATTTAATCTTAATTGTTTTATATGTTGATTATCTTTTGATTACTGATGATCTAACTAGTTTAATTAATAAATATAAGGATAAACTAAGCCAAATATTTGAAATGACTGATTTAAGCATTCTACATCATATTTTAATAATTTTTGTATTTTAGGATAAAATTTTAATTGTTGTATCACAATCTTAGTATGCAAATAATCTTCTTGTTAAGTTTAAAATTATCGATGATAAATCTTATTTTAATCTTATTGAAGTTGGTATTAAACTTGATCCAAAACCTACATGTGAAAAATCTAACCCTACTTTATATAGATAGCTTGTTGGTAGTTTGATTTATCTAACCATTACTAATCTAAATATTTAATATATTATTTTTTTTGCTTCTAGATTTATGTAGGATCCATATTTGAATCATTCAAAATTAGCTAAATATATTCTACATTATATTAAAGGAATAATTAATTTTTGTTTATTTTATTTTTTCATTGATAATTATAAATTATATGGTTATATGATGCTCACCATGATGGTGATACTATAGATCGTAAATCTATTTTTAGATGTGTTTAAGTTTGGTGAATGTGTTTTCACTTGGAATAGTAAAGAGAAACCTATTTTCTATATATCTTCTACTAAATTAGAGTACATAAGTTATATGGAAGCTACCAAAGAAACCATGTGGATATAAATATTTTTGGGAGAAATTCATTTGGATGTTTCTCATAGTACTATCCTTCATTGTGATAAATAAAGTTGTATATCTCTGGTAAAAAATTTAGTGTATCACTAAAGAACTAAATATATTAAAATTCATGTGCATTTTATTTGAGAGATAGTCCTTAATGGTGATATAGACCTACAATTATATCTTATGAATGAAAAAGTGGAATATATATTCACAAACCATTTGATGATACCAAGTTTTGTCAGTTTTGTACAATGTTGGACCTCTTGAAGTTGCCATTGAGGGGGAGTGTTCATTACAATGCCACTTCCTAACATCCATTTATTTCTTCTAATTATCTATACTTATTATCATTGTAAATCATTGTAAAGTTTATGTGGAAGTTATATAATTTAAATAAACTTCATGTGGAAGTTTTAATTTTGTACCCCAATACACTAAAATAATACTTTGTAATGGAAGTCCTTATGTTATAAAAGGATCCAAATATGCTTAGTTATTATTCATGAGAAACTATGAGATATAGTCTCATAATCATGATAGCGTAAACTTAATTTCAATTATGTTATGGATTATAATTCCTTTTATTTCAAAAGGTGATGTTTGGCATGATGAAGTTTTTTAAATCCTTCAATGGTGCACATAGTATAACTCATTTTTGAGGTGACTATGACATTTATGCCCACTTAGAATTAAGGGGGAGTGTTAGATAAATTAATGTCTAAGTGGTAATTATTAACCTTTATCTTACATTGGTAACTAATTAAATAAATAATAATTTATTATTTATTAACATGAGGTGGACACATCGTGAAAATAAATAATATTATTACCATTATTTAATACTTACAATTTTTTTTAATTATTTAGATTTATCAATATGGATAGACACGTTACTTTTGTAATGGCAACCTCCTTTGAGATTTAACTATAAATAAGGTTTTAACCTACTATGAAATCATCTCTCAAATATGAAATTTTTATCATATTTGAATTTAATCAAAAGCATTTTGTGAATTATTGTGTGAAGAAGGGAGAAGAAGAAGGCTCTATTGGGGTGATGTAGTTTCTCATATAAATGAATATCACATTGGTGGGTTTTTTTACCTTTCAATATTTTCCCATGGTAAATACTTGTGTATTGGTTCACTGATGTAATTTCATTATTATGTGATTTGATTATAAAATTCACTATAGATTCTACCTGTGTATATTTCTTCATATATCTATTCATTAATTCTTTTATAAAATAGGAAAGACTAAAATTTAAAGTAATAAATTTATTATAGAAAGCATCAAATCTATAACAATTATACACCTTCACTTATTGTCACTCAGAAACATTGCCAATTGGAGCAACCATGAAATAGTGTTTTAAAAACTATCCATTGACTAGAAAAGGGAGGTCATTAACTTGAAGTTCATTCAAATGGAAATCATTATTACCTAATATCTCAAATATTTCATATGGTTCAATATAAAGGAGTGAATTTATCATGATATCTTTTATTCTCATGTGACTTATCCCATAAGAGCACTAGGTCAAAAATTATAAAGGCTTTGATTATAGATCTCTTATCAAACCATCTCTTGATAATATATTGGTGTTTATTAAATTTATGTAGATATTTAGTTCATGTATCCTACATCTAGACTATGTGAAGTAGTCTATACTACATTATTTCATCTTCCCCTATGTACTCCTACATGAATTGGTATATTGAGATTTTAAAAGTTATGGGAAACAATGGTTATTTCTCATACACTAGAAAAAATTGTGAAGCCTTGAGGCTTACTTTTGTCTTGTTAGATCTACCCATATTGTATAATTCAGTATCATATGCCATTCCCTTGGTTTATCTTGGGATGAATTCTCAATGGCATCCATCAAATTATTGTTTATGGATTCATCTAACCCATTACCTTAGGGATAGTATTTCAAAGATAACTTGGTAGTGATTTGGTTGTTGTAAGTCCACCATGTAAATTCAATATACTATAAATATGGACCATTGTCATAAAATAAGGAGATTTGATAAACAAATATGGTTAGTATCTTCTCTTCTATAAATTCAATGACATCCAGTGATCTAGAATTATTTATGGCCACAACTTCCATTCATCTAGTGAAATAGTTAGTATCTATCAGGAAAGATTTATCCCTTACTCATGAGTTTGGGTTTAAAACCCTAATGAAGTCAAGACCCCTTTGAGAAAAAGGGCATACTTTAATGATAGATTTCAGTGGAATGGTAGAATTCAATTCTCATTTTCTAAATACCTAACATTCATGGTAGGTTATAACATGGTTATTTGAATCATTGAATATTGTAGGCCAATAATATCCCATTCTTAAAATTTTATGAGTTGTGTTTTCCTAAAGGATATCCACTACCTATATTTTAATGATGATTGCATAGGATGTTTGTAGTTTCTTATTTTGATACATAGCTCAAGTATATATAATAATAGTTATTCCATTATATGACTCCTTTATTTATCATATACTTAAATGATTTGAGACTAAGGGATCATATTTTATATTTGTTTAGATCGATGGGACATTGCCTATGAGAAAATAAAAGATGATCTAAGCATACCATTCACCACCACTTACCCAAATCTTATTTATTTATTCAATACATATGTGTGGATCAGTGTCAATCATGATATGGATGATTACCTAGATCTCACCATTATGGTTGGTCTAATTTAAAGATAAAACTCTTATAACTTGGCCATAAATTCTCCTCTTCTTTCACCTATTTCATTATGGTTGAGCATGATATTGAGATTAATGTATAGAATGATAGTGTATGTCTTTTTCCTCAACATAAAATGACTAAAATGTTTCACAACTTTGATCAATGTATATATTTGTTTGGCAGTAAATATGTATTTAAGTTTTACATCCTTTATATTGATGTTCATAAAGGCAATAATATGTTCATTATCATCTACCTTTTGTTTGATTACAACTAATATAATGTTTCCTAAGGAAAATTAATAAATTTAGAATTCCTTTTTAAAGTCTAGGTTGATGAGAAATAGATCTTGAGTAATGGAAATATTGATGTCTTGAAAATATTTTCTAGACTCTATTGTATACTCTATCTTGGCATCTTGATTGAACATAGAATTAAAAATTTTGAGAATCTCTACAAATATATAAATTAACATCATTACAAAATTTATCTTAAAAAATAAATACTTTAAATATTTCTTGTTTTTTGGAGGCATTATCTTAGAAATCGACTAGAATCATTCTAGATCAATGGAGATCCCATCTTTAGTGATGACATGGTCTATTAGTTTTCCTTTAGTGACTCCAAAGATTATCTTATTTGGATTTAGTGATACCACATATATTTTCCATATATCAAATAAACTTTGTATATTATTTACATGATTAGTTCTATATTTAGAATATATTATCAAGTCATCCATATAGATGATTATGCATTATCTGAAAAGTATGTAAAATGTGAAGTCCATGGATATTTTAACGTTTTATCCTATATTTAATAGGCGAAAAGGCATGATTTTGTATTCACAAAAGTTCCCCACTTGGTGGTGAGGGAAGTATTCATTATATCTTATGCTTCAACAAGAACCTGATTGTACCTAGAGAATTTGTACAAGAATGACATCATCTTAGACCCACTTACCATTTTAATTACTTTGTCTACTGAATGAAAAGGATGGTTATCTTTTTTTAATGCTTGATTCAAGTTTTTGAAGTCAACATAAAGTATGATTTATCTATTTTTATTTTTTACTAGTACTAGGTTAGCTATCTAGATATAATACATAATTGGAAATAAAATCTTAGCTTCTGGTAGCTTATGTACCTATGTTTGAATGAGAGGTTCCATCATTTGATTTACTAGCCTCTATCTCTACCTAAAAGGCTTATGCACTAGATTCAATGGAATCATATGCATGATGAATCTAGGGTTGAAGACATTCAAATATTAATATGTCCAAGCAATCATGCCCTTGTATTCTATTAGTAGACTCTTCATATTTGTTTTCTCACTTTTAGTGAAACTTAAACAAATGTTCACATACTAATGATGTTGGTTAGTGCCTAGATTCTCCTTGATTAAATAATACTTAGTTTATTTAGTCTACTGATACTTATAAACTTTGAGATCTACATTAAAAAATTATTGTAAGAAAACCATCCCTAGAGGAATGCAATTCTCCTTTAGTTGTAGGACACCATTCTCTCCTATATATTCAATATGCATGGGTTCAACATCCTTTTTGTGTATCAACTAAGATTTTAAGGTTACGAAACTATTCATAAATTATACAATCTATTGATTGAACTCAAATACTTGGAATTTATCTACAATTTTTTTGACATAGGGACAAAAAACTAGCTCCACAGAGAATTTATACATTTTGGATTCTTGGAGTAGTTCTAGGTTGGTAGTGGAAGCTACTAGTGAATTTACCATCTTACATTATTCCATTGGGATGGATTTGATGTTAAATGCCTCAAAGGATTTGATTAGCTCTCATGCTTGATGTTTATACTTATTCAAGTAAGTGAGATTGAATTAATACCTCTTTCTATTATAGTTAACAACTAGTTATGAATCACTAAAGATTTTCATCTACTTGACACTATGCTTCAAAAGTAACTTCTAGGCTAAATATTGGAGCTTAATACTCAACTATATTACTAGTTAAGGGGAACTATAGTCTATAAGTATTTATATATCACTTCATATCTAGATTGATTAGGTCTATACCAAAACTTGAACCTTATTTTGATCTAACTCTATCAAAATTTAGAGTCCATAACTGAGAATGACCTTTAAATTCTTGTTCATGAAGCTATTTACTGGTAGTGAATATGGATGCTCCTACATGAAAGATGCAAATTCAGCCTTATTAGTCTTGGATTAGGTAGTTCATATTCAATTCTCTTTCTACTTGGATCTGGTTGGATACTCCTTTCTAAGGTAGCCACATGTGTGAGAAATATGTGGACATGTACCCATTCAATTTCTGTGACCAATCAAGACTAAGAATTAATCTATAAGATTATAGAATGTCAATGACTAGAATGTCTATGAATTTTGTACATGTATCTTAGATGCATGTTATATGTGCACATTTTTTAGTTATCCAACACATAAGACATGAGACTTATCCAACTATAGGACCACTCTCTTTGACTTATCGAGGGTCAACCCTAGTTTCTTATTTATACTTGTAGGGATAACATTGAATGAGGCACTTGATTTAACCAAGTAATTATGCACATTCTTTATAAGCATTGTAATAGTCAAAAAAGGTTATAATTTAGGCTTGTCCTTATATACCATCATGTTTTCATGAATAGTTTTGACTTATCAATATATGACCTTCTAATTAAGTATTTAATAAGTATCTCTCTTTGCTCAATGATCTAGGCTAGTTCACAAATATTGATGTTATATTTGATCTTCTTCATATCCTTAATAATATTATATCTTCCTTTGTTGTGTGGCTCTTCACTCTGAAGATGATCATCCTATTTGGGAGGAGGTAGATTATTATTGGCCTTAGAATATGGAGGGATGGTAGTAGTGTTGTTTATGGATATTAAAGTTATAACATGTTTTTTATTCATCAAATTATAATTATTCCTCTAGAACTAATGGAATGCATAGAACTCATTTGTATTATCCTCTAGTTCATTCTCATCCTCTACTAGGAATGGGAAGTCATATTTATCACATAACATTATTGTACCAAGATGTCTAGGAGTAGTAGAGGAATATTATTCTTTTGGATTTACAAAACGTTATTTTATATCCATCTCTTTCTAAAATATATTTAAGGTAGTGGAGAAATCTATGTAGTCTAGTTCACCATGTTGTTCTGTGTTATGAACCTGACACCAATTAGGAAGTGTTTTTACCATGATATTTATCTCTAGAAACCTATTAGGTTGATTCTACACTAATTTTTTTCCATACTTATTAAATTTCCTATTATACCTCTTAAATAAAAATATATGGTTATTATTCTATCCACTAGTCTTCCTCATGCAGTTTTGAATGTTTAGAAACTCATTGCTTAATTTATACACCATTTGTTAAATATATTTTAGTTCTTTTTGCTAGAGTTAGAATTAGTACCCTATGTTGTTGTTGTTGTTGTAGTAGTAGTAGTAGTAGTAGTAGTAGTAGTAGTAGTAGTAGTAGTAGTAGTAGTAGTAGTAGTAGTAGTAGTAGTAGTAGTATTGAATATATCAAAGACTAAATCTAGATTTAGTAATTAGATGCAGGCATATAATTGTTTGAGAAACTAAGGTGTCGATTGGGTAGAGCATAGGTTAAAGGAACTGGCTGTATACTTGGTTCTGGTTTTGGGATAAAGTATTCTAATTTACATTTGGAATTGGGTTGAAAGATGAAAAGAAAGGAATGATTTTAACCAAGGATTCAACTATTTATAAATATTGATAGCTTCAACATAAGGCAAAGTTAGCATATCAACACCAACATCTCTATGGATAAATACAATAGTCATGGGGTCTATGGAATTCTTATACATTTTGAGGGTGAATTAATTAGTAGGTTGATAAGTAGTTTTAATTCCGGTGTAAATCTTTTAGAATATAGAATTAAAGGTCCAAATTAGTTCATTTGGTTCTCTTCTCAAGTTTTCAAAGTGTTGGTATATAACAATTTTATTAGTGACTTGTCCAAACTATGTCAAAAAGGTTTTTTGACATTCATCCTAAGATGAAATTAAACCAAATGGGATATTAAGAAACCAATCATAGGTAGCATCTTGAAAAGTAAATGGAAGTAGTATACATGCTAGGTGTATTTGGGTTATAATTTGTATTCCCAAAGTAAATTGAAAACCTTGTTATGTTTTTCAACAATCCTGGCTACCAAGGGAAAATAAGAAGGAAGATAATTCTCTAGGTTTTTGCATATATCATGCACATCTCCAATAATGTTGATGGTAGAACCAGTTAACCAAATTTGGGCCATTAGACGTAGAGTAAAATGGAGTCATATTCTTGGAGAATATGGTTAATCCTAAGGTCTCCTCTTGACACCTTTATCAAATCTAAAGTTTCTATAGATTACCAAAGGTGGGTATATAAATTTAATGTCTGAGGTATATCTTGTTAATTTCTAGAGCATATCTAGTATAACACAAGTGATTATTTTAAAATAAATAGAGGTGAAGCTTCAATCCCTCTTTTTAGCACCATATAAATTTATATTAATGTGGGTTTTATGCACTTCAAGGAACCTTATGAGGTAGCATCTAATTTTTTAAGGTCAATGAATGAAATTCACTCCAAGGCATGAGTTACATAATATTATGTTTTGTAAACAATATGTTGTTGGAATAGTGGTGAGTGAAGTAGTTTGTTTAAAATAGATGTTTCATCTATTAATTAATCTAAATCTATTTGATATTGGTAAATATATGATGGATCTAACCTAAGGTGGGTTTGACCAAAATAAAACTCAAAAATAGTGAAAGGTAAGGCAAAAAATAAGGTCTATAGAGTAAATAAGATGAAACCTTTATAATCCAACTCTTAGAATAGGGGTTAGATAAAAAATAAGGAACCAATGTTTATTATAAGCTACAAGAAGTATAAAATCAATTGAACATATATAATATTATAAATAAATATCAATATAGGAAATGTAAGGATTTATAATTAAAGGTTGATGTGTTTTTAAGATTGTGTTAACACATCCATAAGGAGATATTATGATCAATACACAAAATTCATTCAAATTATCAATAAAATGATATGAATTATTGTATCAAAAAAATAACTTGTTAATAATAAAGAGACTAATATACTAGAATGACATAACTTCTTACAAGATTCATAGGTTTGGAAAAGAATTATATTTGCACATTAAGACTAATTATAGAATAATCCAAACAATTTCCTATTAATATTAATAGCTAAAATTATCCTCCTTTTTGGATACACAAGATAAAAATATATAGGCTTTGAAAGGGGAAGACCTCATCCTCAAATTGAAGTCTACATTTACATCTAAAAAAATCATTATGTGCTAAAAATTTGTAAAGCATGCATGTCAAAAGTGTTTGCCTAGAATAGAATCCATTAACTAAAAATACTTAATATTAGTGGAGTTATAGCTATAGAAACTAAATTTTCCACTCTATTTCATGTATTCAAGTGAAATAATATAGATCTATGACTCATCCTACTTATTAATATCTAGGTTTAGATAAGTTAATCAACTAACTACCTACTTCAAAATATATTTTTATGTTGTGTTCATGACCAATAATGGATCCATTAAACTTATGAGGGATCCCTTATCACATAATGAAAAATGATAGGTTTCCAATACCTATAGTAAAATTATATTTTGTGATAACCCTAGTTAGGTCTTATGATTGTAATAATAATAAGCAAGCTATTATAATAAATAAACATGCAAGCTAATCTATAAAATGAGTATGAAATATAATATAGTGCTCATCAAATATTGTGGTATAAATGAGGAATATAATAAACATTCAAATATAATTATGTCTAATAAAATATATAAGTAATTAAATCAAGGAGAAAAATAATTCAATACACTACTTATACAACATCTACACATCAAAATATAAAGGGATAAGAATATACTTATGTTGTTAAAGTGAGCCCATCATGCCTCAATCTCTCCCTTGGCCAGTGGAGCTTTATAATAGGTTTTGGATTGTAAGGATCACAAGGATAGATTATATCTAGGCTACAATACTTCTCTTATGCATCTTAGACCTCCATAATACAAGTGCTTCTTCTCCAAGGCAAAACGTTAAGCAATAAAACCTCCTATTGATTGTATAAGCATATTTGTGACTAGTAATGATGTGTAATTGAATGATTATATATTTAGAAATTAAATTAATGGGGTATTTATAGATATGTATTGACCCTAAACCCTCCCAATAAACTATCTAGTCAAAAACTTTAGGTGAGAAATAGAGTGTTTATGTCTTGAACTATGTCAACTTAGGCTAATATAGTTTGATAACATGTGTTAAACCCATAATGGGGTTTATATGGTTGAAGTACTAGAAAAAGTGTTAAAATGGGTTTTTATTTAGGTAGGGGATATTATAGATAGTGAATTTCTTAGGGGAGTATATAATTAGGGTTTGAATGTATAGGGAATCAAATAAGATTAGTTTGTATTGGTTTTAGGTAATGGTATAGGGGATAATAATCCTACAAAAAACTAATGGTAATCCACAAAACCATTTCTTGATATCACCCTTTAAGGCATGCACTTGGAGAGATTGAGATTTGATGGATTCCTACAAGAGACAAAACATCATTAGTTGATAAAGTTCAAAAATATTGTGTGTATACATATATCCCACTCAAATCTCATCACATGTCATGAAATTGTAACATCAAATGGTGATTCTAGAAATAACCTTGTAACCTACAATGCTAAGATAATAAAATAAAATAAAAATCATAAATTTAAATTATAGTAAGGAAACAATTTATATAATTGTAAGGGTGCTTATAGGAATAACCTAGTAACATATAATGATAAGCTAATAAATTGCAATAAAAATCATAAATTGAAATTATATTAAGAAAATAATTTATATAATTATAATTATCATATACATACCTTAACTTACCTTTATTGTTGAGTGGTTTTATTATTTATTTTTAGTATTGATTATGGAGGGCATATTAATTTCTTTGGACAAACCTTAAAGATACAAAATTAAATAGCAAAAAAAAACTATCATAGGGTAATAAAAATAAATAATCTTTGTATAGTTGAATAAATCACTTGGTAAATTGGTAAGCTATGGTGATAAATAATAATTTAGAATGAAAAGACAAAGGGAAAGTGAATAAATATGAGAGTAAACCAGGTAAAAAACAAGTACAAGGCTACTAAATGACCAATAAATCCAAACAAATGTACCTTAAGTAAAAAAAATAGCAAACAAGATCAAGCCAATGACATGTGAAAGTGAAATAATAAATTTAAAATTGATGTAAAATAGGTAAAAAAAAAATTTAAACAAATATGGAAAAGGGACATAAATTATAACAACATTGATGAGTGAGAAGTAACAATCCAAACACTCTCAAGAATGGAAAAACTAGAAATAGTTAAATGACACAAAAAAATTCTACAAAAATATTGACAAATAATGTTATGAATGTTTAAATAAAATTAAATAAAAATGAGAAGAATAATGAAATGGTGTAAATAAGCAAATCTTAGTCACTCAATTTTTTTTTAATTCTTAATATAGATAGAACCAAAATAAATTATAGGAAATGTGTTTTTAAGATGTGTAAAAGAAGAAATATAAATTTTTTGAAATAGATTTAGAAGCAAACTTTCATGTTAATTGGAAAATGAACTAGGTGGTGGGGGAAATGTAGGTGGTACCAAGGTATAAAATCTTTATCAAAATCAAGACGCTCAAATCAAGTAGGAAAAATAAGAGGGATTATCACATTGAGGACTCAAAATAATTTAATTTAACCACATAAATTTGGGTTATCTATTGAATTAGAAATATCATCTCGTAAAATCTAGATAAATGAGAAGTAAAATGAACCTACCTTACCACAATGTGTTCCCTATTCCTCAGGAGCCCTTATAGAGTCATCAGTCCACTATAAAGTTTGGGTACTTATGTGAGAAATTAGGTAAAACTATGATAATTTTAAAATCTCATATAACATTTGACTAGCCTACCACACCCTAATTGACTTGGGATCTATAATGAATCTAACTATGGAGATTAAAATTCAAATAGAGTAGAAGATGTGATTAATAATCATGTGTTTTGGTGTGATTTTGACTTTTGAATTTTATAGATTCCTTTTTTATATGATTATATTTTAACCTTTTTATGGTTTTTTATATTCTTCCTCTGTATGGATTCAAAAAACCAACATGGGTTGTAAAATTGATAAACACTAAAAAATTTAGACTTGTTAGTGAAGGAAAATAACTTAGAGAGCATGGTGTCTAAGAGTATTGGACTTGTATTTTAAATAATAATGATATATTGAAACTAACCTTGGTGTGCCCAAAGTGGAATGAATATAGGGGAGAAAAGGATAAATGAACATGAAACAATTGAGTTACCTCAAATTGTAAAAAATGTGACAATGTGTAAAGGATACAATAATAGGGAAGTACAACTCTGTATCTTAAGAAATGATGTAAGTGGAGGGAAAAAAGATTAAATAGTTTGTTTTGAAGGTTTTATAATAAAAGAAACAAAAATTATGTCAAGATTATGAGCTCATAATATTTAACCATTGTCTTAATTTCTAAGAAAAACATTGTGTTTTAGAGATAGTTTAGCTTGGTCCTATCCAAGATCTTACATTAAAAATCATAAAATATAAACCAAAGTAGGTGAAAATATGAAAATGTTATTGTGATTCAGGCCTGATCCTATCTAGTGTCTTATATTATAACTCATAATAGAAAAGGGAAACAAAAATTAACTTTTAAAATGATAAATTTATGATCAAAGATAAATATTAATATTGGACTAAGGAATAAAATATATTCATGAGGATGGCTTGGTCTTATTTGCATTATTACGATACAACTCATAAATTAAATGAAAGTAATAAAGGTAGATCAAAGGACCAATTATAAGAACTAAGGATTAGTGAGAATAATGTCATGCTACATGTTAGAGATCTTTATATTAAATCTATCAAAACTAATACTATTTATAGTATATAAAAGTTGTCTAATAAAGTAAATATTTAAGAAAAATATTTAGTTAATAACTAATCATTAGTTGGTTCTTTTAGAATGTGTCATTTATTAATGTTTAATCTATAGGCACTATCACCAAAGATGTCTTTTATTAAGTAAACACCCCACCATTTTTAGGCATACTTTGTTTCTTTGTCATGTGCATAATATAGTTTGAGGACTAGATCACCAATATTAAAATTTTAGTATTATAAATTTTACCAAAGATAAATTTAAATGTTGAAATAAATGAGTAAATGAATGCAAAAGAATAAAATCACCTTGAAGAGATCAAGACACAATGTTAAGATAAATATTTTAAAAGTCTAAAACTGAATGTATTAGTGAAAACCCCATGTGATTTTATAAGAAGGTTTGTCACCAAAAATCTCTACCATTACAAATTTATAAGCAAGACAAATTTGAGAAGAGAGCTTCAAGTTCCCAATAAGGAAATGAGGAGATGAAGGCTCTTTTATATATCAAGAAGAAAATAACAAGAGTTACAAGGAATCACATGATTACCTTCCAAGCCTCCTTTGTGTGTGACACTTTTTATCTATTCCTTCCCTTGGAGAGTTTACAGAAGTGTGTTCCAATTGGGTAAGAATTTACTTATAAGAGTAACTCCCAATACCTAAAGTGGGAAAAAAAGGTGAGTGACACCTCATAAAATCCATACTTATGTGAATTTATAATTCACATAAATAAAAATTCTACACATACATGTTGGAAGCACAATCATTTGGGGGTTGAATCACTATACTGCTAACTTTATTTCAATTATAACCAATCATTCATGAACTATGAAAGAAACATTAAAATATAGCAATGTATAAAGACCATTCACATAAGCATAAAACAAGAAAACACACATATGAGTGGGAAAACCTCAAGGGGAAGAAAACCCATTATGATCCTTGAAAATGGACTACTATCCTATAATAAAAAATATCAAATTATATTGATTACCAAATCAACTTGGGGTACCAACCCCAATGAAGTCAAGCACCCACTTGACTAGGCTTTAGCAACCACCTACTTACAAGGAAACACCATCTCCTTAAGTGACTCAATACCAACTCAACTACTTCATGTATTTTAATCACCAAACCTATACTGTTATGGTCCCATTTAAATACCTTCTTTTCTCTCCAAATAAATATTTTATTTGCTTCTATTTTTGCTTGTTAAATAGGCCTAAACTTCCTTATATATATATAAAAGCCTCATGGTAAAAAACCATTAGGTCAGTCACACACCTTCAACCTCTTAGGTCATCCATATAATTGGTCTTAGGACATATTATGAAAATTATTCATATTATATTTGAGTCCATTTTGGTCTTTCATAACTCTATTATGCCTCATTTCACTTTTAGGCCTCATGGAGATCTAATTACATTAGGTCTATCTTCTTAGCCAAAAAGCTTGATTTTCTTTTTCCTAGATGGCATTATCCAAAATTTAAAACCATTAAAAAACTTATAAAAATACCTATCCTAACCTACTCCATTTTTTATTATACTTTTTTCTTTCATTCATAGCATGAAATGTCTTTTAGGACCAACTACCCTATTAGGCATGTGTACCATAAAATTTTGACATGATAAAATGAAGATCAAATACATTTAAGATATTTAAACCTATTAAATTAAACATGTATATAGGCTATCAATGACCTTAGGCTCATCACCAAATTATATGAACACTTTCACTTAGGATATAAAGGATCAATAACATCTTTGTAACTCACTCACTCAGAACTACTAATTTACGTCAAAGAATAGTCATGGTAAATTAGAATTATTAAACTTATGTAGACACTTTAAATTACTCATTATGAATTTAAAGTTAAATATTATATCTCCATACCATTATTATATATAAATGTCATATGGTATAATGCAAAATATTGGTCTTGTAGACCAATTTATTGATCCTATATCACACAATCTTATCTAAACGAGACAAGTCATTTTAAGAGAAAATTTTCACCATATTCAATGAGATAAAAAATTTATTAAAAGTATGAAAATGAATTAAAATTAATAAATAACTCTCCATTCACTTTGTTACATCAATATGACATTCTCAGACCCTTAAATCTATATTCTTGTCTATGCCTAGGTTTTGCACTACTTACACCATTAGGTCTGTCTACGACTAAATAAATTGGGTAATCAAATTAGAACACTCTAAGGGTGGAACCTATCTAAAAACCATCATGGTCATGAATTATGAGTCCCTATCTTATTTTTTCATCCATTTTCTATCCTTAACCAATGCAAGTTTTGAGAGCTATAGAAGATTCTTCACAAATAAGCCTGTATCTATGCATTTTTTCTCTCATCTAACTAACCACCACCATGGTACATGATCCAATATATTATATATGAATTTGAATCCATTTTGAGCTTATTTTAACATCTTTCACATTGGGTCCTTATTAGGGTTTTAGGGAGGTTTAACATAGGTTTTGGTGTTAACGATCATTCATAAAGGACTACCTTTTAAATCCAAAATCAATGCCTGGGGATATTATCTAAGACCCATCACCATCACTCCTTAATATTTTAGGTTCTCATGCAGATGTTACACATGAAAATAAATGTTTAAAAGTGTTTGTCAAGTCTTAAGACCTCATTCTATGAACTAAAAAAGGCCTAAAATAGTGTTTTATCCAAATTCATCAAAATCATGACCTTAAAAATTATGAACATGCCAAAAAAAATTATCTTACTTTTGTCCATGTTCACATATGCATACCTAGCTTGAAATCTAATCTTCATGCCTCATTTGGCTAGGGAGGGTTAAGAGAGGTATAGGTTTATGTTTAGTCTAAGTTACCTACACATAAATGATCACCCTAAAACTCTAGTGAATGATTCAATGACTCACATACATGCTCAAACAATGACAAAAAACCTTCACATGCAAGTGGTCTTTCATTTTCATGCACATACCTCTTCATGTCATGACTAGTCTCATGACAAGGCTTCCTATGCAACTTTGACATCAACGACATGTACCTTAATTTAACCATAAGGAATTATTTTCCTTCAAATTATCTTTCTTTCCTTCAAATTATATTTCATGACAACATACTTCAATGACAACACTCTCTCAATTCCCCTTATCACATCCACACACTACCAACTAGGATTAGTCATGTTTGATATCAATCTCATGTAATATGCACATTTGACATTAATGATATTACTCAATAATCTCCCATTTTGGTATTGATGGAAACCAATCTCAGAAAATTCTCTAAACAAAGAACTTCTCCCTCAATCTAAATGTTTTCCCCCATTGACATAAATGACAAAATTATGCTTGTAACTTCTTGGATTACACTTCTTGCAACCAAAACACTCAAAATATAGGATTATGAGTTAATGAATCATCATACACATATCATCCCCCTATCTCCATGTATACCTTATTAGTACTAATCACCTACTCTTGGAGCTAATGAACCACCTAATTAACTCCCCCTAAGCACTTGACTTCATTAATGATTACTATGGGAAGGAACTACACCCAATTCCTATAATAGATGTTGAAATGTTGAATTTGGAAGTGGCTTTGTCAAAATGTTTAAAATTTGATATTTTATAGAAACATATTCAAGTTTAACACTTTTTTCACCTACCTACTCTCTTAGGAAATGATATCTAATGGGAATGTGTTTAGTCATTGAGTTCCTGATAGGGTTCTTTGAGACACTTATAGCACTTATATTATCAAAATAGTTAGGGTTAAGACTATAATACTCCAACTTATAGTATTTTAACATTTAACTCATCCATAGGACCTGAGTGTAATATGAAAATACTATAATTTACTCAACCTCATAAGTGGATAATACCCTTGATGGTTTCTTCTTGCTTATCCATGAAACTAGGCACTCACCTAAGAAAAAAGCTCCTCCACTAGTACTTTTCCAATCATCTAGACTCCCTACCTAGTGTGCATATATATAGTCTCCTAGGTTAAACTCCTGACTCTTAGGATACCACAACCCAAACTCTATAGTCCCCTTGAGATACCTAAGTATCCTTTTTAATGCTTGTAGATGATTTTTCTTTGGGTCTACCTAAAACCTTCCCACAAGACCTACTACTTACATGATGTTAGGTCTAGAGGCACTAGTGTATAAAAAAACTCCAATCATTGACCTATATGATTTTTGATTTACCCTTGGATATTAGTCTTCCTTTCTCAACTTACACTCTATGATCATGGTATAATAACTACCTTGCAATATTCCATCTTAAATTTCTTCAACATCTCTCTTATGTACTTAAATTTTGAGATGAATATACCTCTTTCTAATTGATTGATTTATAGACCAGGAAAGAATGATATTTCTCCCATCATGGACATCTCAAACTCCTTTTTCATCACATCTAGAAAATCCTCAGTCATACTCTCACTATTTCCACCAAAGATGATGTCGTATACATATACATCTACTATCAAATGATGGTTATATTATGTCTTTATATATATATATATATATATATATATATTACTATCTACAACTCCTCTTTTAAATATTTGATCTAATATATAACTATCCAATCTATCATACCAAGCTCTAGGATCTTGATTTAGACCATAAAGAGCCTTTTCCAATCTAAATACATAGTCATTATTAACTAATAGTGAGAAACCCTCAAGTTTCTTTATGTACACCTCATATTTTAATTTTCCATTTAAAAAGGTAGATTTAACATAAATCTAGTACACCATGAACCCTTTCATTCCTGCATATGCTATAAAGAATATGATGGCTTCTAATCTTGATATTAGAGTAAAGGTCTCCTCAATGTCTACCCTTTTATTTGGGCATACTGCTTGCATACCAATATGGCCTTGTCCTAGTAACTTCTCCATCTTCATTAAACATGTTCCTAAACACCCATTTAGTGATAATGACACTCTTGTCTTTAGTCCTAGGAATGAGTTCCAAAGTTTCATTCTTTTTTATTTGATCTAACTCATCATTCATATCACTTATGCAAAACTTGTCTTTGCTTGATTATAAAAGGTTATTATGTTCAATATGAGATAATAGAGAAATATTTTATTTATTTAGGTTACTTACCATTCTTATTATTTTTATCATATATGTATCTTTGTTGCTGATAATTTGTGATTCAGGGTGATAAGTTTGAATCTATCTTGAAGGGCCTTTTTAGTCTTGTGTTTCATCAAATTCTTCTTCCTCATCAATTTTGATGAAGCACTTACTCCAAAATACTCTAAAGTGTTTCACATTATCAATTTTGCCTTTATATAGTTTATAAGAAGTCTTATTTCCATTAATACTTATTTGTCCCCTATTTAATATGTAGATTGCGGTGTTCCTTGCCTCTCTCCAGTATCCACCAACTAACTTTAACTCAATTAGCATATTTTTAGACATATCATGAATTGTCCTATTCTTTCTTTCCACTACCCCATTATGTTGAGGTGTCCTAGCTACTGATATTTGTCTCCTTATTTTATGAACCTCATAAAATTCATCAAACTTGTTTAACCAAAACTCTACTTCTCTATCATTTTTAGGCACTTGATCTTCTTATTCTTCTCCTTATCAACAAGAGCCTTGAATTCCATAAAGTTGTAAAGATATTTGTATTTTTATTTCAATAATAATACCAAATTCATTACTGTATAGTCATCTACAAGTAACATGAAGTATTTATCCCCTTGAATACATTATATTCTTTTAGGATGACAAAGATCACTTTGTATTAACTCCAATGTTCTTATGGTAAAGTACTCCTTGTAATTGAACCTTCTTATAGTTTACTTACCATGTTTACATGACTTACAAAGTTTCTTTATTTTTTTCATGATCTTAGGCATGTTCTTCACAGACTTCTTAGCACTTATCTGGACTAGATTGTCAAATTTTAGGTAGCCTAACCTTCTATTCCATTTGCAACTTTCATCCATATTACTCATAAATCATCTCTCCTTATTGATCTCATTTAAGAAATATAGATTGTTCTTAGTCCTCTTAGCATTAGCAATTAGCCTTCCTGATTTGGTTATTCTTATATGACACCCTTTGTCATGAAAGGTTAGTGTGTGTCCTTGGTTACACATTTGACTTACACTAAGCAGGTTATGTTTCAAACCTTACACATACAACACTTTCTCTATCTTATTATTCCTATTGTCCAAACTCATTATAGCCTTGCTAACTATATTTGAAGTTGTATTATCTCCATATCTCACTAGTATTACAACATTATTCTTTAATTAGATGAAATTTCTCTTATCCCCTATCATATGGCTTGAGAAACCATTATCTCACATTTCATGCCTTCATCTTGAATGTGAAAGGTAGTCTGAGCTAGGATATATTCTTCATCTTTAGTCTTCTACTCCTCTTTCACCTTGTCCATATGATCTAACTTCTTTATTCACATCTCAATGGTATGAATATATACCCCCTTATTTTGACTGAATTTGGTCATATAACTCATCTTGTAGTACCTTATAATATGTACTCTTTGATCACACTTATTGCATAGTATTCTATTTCTAGTGTAGAGATGTGTATTCATCATATTCCTCCATAAGGAATTGATTCCAGCATAGTGTCTACAATCCATAGCTCTATATCCATATTTATTTCATGATAAATAATAACCATTGAATGAATTCGTCTACCTTGTCTATTTGATGTTGAATGATACACCTCTCCTTTGTTATCTCTTAAACATGTCATAATATTATTTACTATTTCATGATCACTTTGAGTCTCAAATTTGAGAGTTTCTACATAGGTCTTTGATATTTCACTCTCCTTGTTCTCTTTTTGGTCTTATTTGAACCCAAGACCTATCTTATCATGTGGAGACATTTGAATACTCAAAATATTACAAATAAATTCAATAATATTTTCAAATTTATGATGTGTATTCAACTTGACTATTGCCTAATCCAATTCTACCTTCATGAACTCTATTTCTATTCCAAACGTGACATATTCTTCCTCCTTAGTATTAAGACTTGCAGTGATAATTTTAATTTGAGTTTCCAAATATTTAATGATATACTCATGTTCATTAGTATTTTTTATAAGTCTCTCTTGAAATATATTTATTTGATCCTCATAATTCTTAACAAATGATCTTAGTTTATGATTTTTATTTATTTTTAACTTCAAATCGTCTAGAGCACTTAGAAATTCTACCTCAAGATTCACTTCAGCCTCTTCTTCATCTAATTCTTCATCATCCAAAAGGATTTTCCATTTTGACCACCCCTCTTTGTTTATTTATATATCTATGAATAAGGTTTCATTGTTATCATGGTCATTACTATCATCATCACTACCATATGTACTAGAGTTACTTATATAAAATGAGCTACTATCTTATTTGGTATAGAAACTTCTCTTGCTCTTGAATGACCCTTTTTTGCCTTCAAACTTAATAAAACCATTTTTGCTCTTATCAGGCCTCTATACCTTCTTATCATTACAATGATATTCATCATGTGCTTTATCATGATTATTCTTATTCCTTGTTAGGAAATTTAGATGAAAAGTGACCAATCTTACCATAGTTAAAGCATTTGAATGGTAACTTGTCCTTATACTTACTAGATCCTTTTCTTAGCTTTTTGACAAACATGGATTTTATATTTTTATCATCAATGTCTATGTCAACATCATCCTTTGCCTTCTTACCTTGTGACTTTTACTCATCTTTGAATGTATTTTCCTTCTTAGAAGATTTTCCATAGCTTGTTCTCATTTCATAGGTAGTCAAGCTGCCATGAAACTCATCCATCTATATTATGTTAAGATCTTTGATTTATTACACTATAGACACCTTTAAATAAAATTATATGTTAGGGATCTCAAAACATTTTTTAATACTATTGATTCTTCCAACTTCTCTTCTAGACCTCTAATGACATTTATCACTTAATCTACTCTCAGTAGATAAGATGCAATGTTTTCATCCTCTTTCATTCTCAAGATTTTAAACTACCTTTGATGAGTATGAAACTTTTCCAACTTAACTTTGATACCTTTGGTTGTATCACAATTCATAACCTTAACAAATTCTACTTTTTAAAGACCACATAGGATGGCATTCATCGCCTTAGAT
The DNA here is from genome assembly GCA_037957365.1 of Torreya grandis. Classification (NCBI taxonomy): domain Eukaryota; kingdom Viridiplantae; phylum Streptophyta; class Pinopsida; order Cupressales; family Taxaceae; genus Torreya; species Torreya grandis. Next base: position 82,967 of record JARHVA010004155.1, read on the forward strand.
TTATTCACACTTTCCTTCTTGCTTGACATGTTAGTTGGTGGTGTAGATGGTGGAGTGAATCCATCAACAATAAATTTCCATATGTCATAACCTAAATACATTATATAATATTTCAATTTTATGTTAAAAAATTCATAGTTATGTCTCACTAAATAGAGGATCCTTATTGGTTGAGAAATCTCCTTTTGGTTAATGACTAGACCTGTTTATGCTTATAGGATCTCCCTTAAGCTATTAGTCTTTCTTCAAAGGACCAATATATGATACCTATTATTATAAGAACAATCACTTATGGGGGGGAATTATTGTACCAAAAAATTTCTTTCAATTATAACCAATCAGTCATGAACTATGAAATCAACATTAAGATCTTACAATGCATAAACACCATTCACATGAGTATAACACAAGAAAACACACATATGAGTGGGAAACACTCAAAGGGAACAAAAATAACTTTGATTTATGAAAATTTAATGTTTTCATATAAGACAAAATATCAATTTTTTAGCACCAACCCCAATGAAGTCAAGCACCATCTTGACTAGGCTTTAACAAACACCTACTTGCAAGGAAGCACAAAATCCCTAAGTGACTCAGAACTAACTCAACCACCTCAATTATTTTTATCACAAAACCTATAATATTATGGTATCATTTTAATACCTCATTTTTATCTTCCAATTAATATTTTATTCACTTTTATATCTACTTGTTAAATAGGCTTAAACTACCTTAAATATATACAAGCCTCATTATCACACATGACTTGGTCAACCCCATATCTTAAACCTATCAACTTAGACATGTAATAGGTTTTAGGACATATTATACATTATTACAATTAATTTTGAGTCCAATTTGGTCATTCATAACTATATTAGGATTCAGTTTACTTTTAGGCATCATGGAGACCTAATTGCATTAGGTCTATCTTCTTAGGATCAAATCTTCATTATATTGGGCCCATATGGCCTTATCCAAAAACAAAAACCCATTAAATAAATTATAAAAATTCCTCTACTAATTTCTTCCATGCTTTATTATACATGTGTCTTTTATTCATACCATGAAATCTCCTTTAGGACCAACTACCTTATTAGGCCCATATACCATAAAAGTTTATCTTGCAAAAATAAATCTCAAATACTTCTATGATACTGAAATATAATAGATGAAACATGTATATAAGTTATTGATGACCTCAGGGTCATCACCAAATTCTTGGAACACTTTAAATTAGGAGATAAATTCTCAACAACATGTATGCAACTCACTCACTCAGAACTGCCAATTTACCTCAAAGACTAGTCATGGTGACTTAGACCTCCAACACATATGTATACACTTTCAATGAATCTTTATGAATTTAAATAGTACTATGAGATATCTATAAATATCATATGGTATAATTCTAAATATTGGTCTTGAAAACTAATTTATTGATCCTATATCACACAGTTTTATTTGAACTAGATAGGTCATTTTCTGAGGAATTTTTCACCATATTCAATGACCTTAAAAAATTATTACAAGAATTAAAATGACTTAAAATTAATAAATAAAATATTCATGAATTTTTTTGCATCAATATAACTTGATTAGATCCTCAAATCCATCTTCTCATCTTTGCCTGGGTTTTCCACTATTTACACCATTAGATGTGTTCGTGACTAGATAACTTGGATGACCAAATTAGAAGAGATAAAGGTTGGTAATTTTGAGGTCAACATACCTGATTTATGAAAAATAGGGACCCTTGTTTTAAATTGTACAAAATTTTACATTAAAATTGAACATTCACTTGATCAGAAAGAAACTAACATGTTTGCACATTGTCTTTATTTGAAGATCATCCACACCTGGTTCTCATTTGGATTAAATGACAAGTTTCCAAGTGATCATGGTTTTAAACGTTATAATGTTTATAATGATTTTTTATTATGTTATTGTATTATAGGTTCAATAGAATCCCATTTGAGAATGAACATGATTATGGCTTTGTGATTCAATGTTAAATTGATCTTTTATTAGCCTTTGATCTATAAAAGATTAATTAGGTCTATTTTAAGTCATGTTAAAACCCTATTATAATGTTTTAACCTAGGTCCCTTTTGAATTAAATTCAAATTTATGTACAGTCATTTTATTTAAATTTATGAAGTAATAATTATTATATCTTAAACTTAGCTTAAGCTTTTAGCCTAAATTTTTTATAGTGTTTATCAACATGACCAAAACTTTAGTCCAAAAGATTCATACTAAGTTCTATATTTCCTAAATCCCCCTAGTCTATTTTATCATTCACATGGGCTAAATCAAGTAGAGATCTTTTATTATATATTTAAAAAACCTAGATTAAGACTTTATTATTAGGTTTTTATCATGTTTATTAACATGAATAAAATGTTAGGCTAAAATTATATCCTAAGTTATATATTTCTTGGGACCTAATTAAGTCTATTTTATGTTTTTAGAAGTGGAGATAACCTAGAAAAGACAAGTGTCAAGCTCTCAAGGAGTTAATAAGTCAATAATCAAGATCTATGGTGCACCTTTTCTTGGGAAAGATTGATCTAAAAATGCATATTGTGTCAAGACTTCAATAGAGCCACAAGACAAGTGAGAAGGTGACATGTGTCACAATCTTGGTGAAAGGATATTTAACAACCAATGGTGTTCCACCCCTCAGATCGAGATCTGACAGAGTGCATTGATCTAACCAAATAAGATATAATAGTGTGTGATGAAAATTAAAAAGTAAAAGTCCCTAAGAATGAACATGGATATGACATGTAACATAGCTTTAATCCACAAATTAAAGTTTTAGCATATTTCAAAGATAGATGGTATGTGGATGAGTGTACACATTTTGATCAATGGTTTGCAGAGTAGGAGGCATAATTAAGTAGATTGATATTGACAAATAAAGATTCATATATGTAAATGAGATAAATGGTGTGAGATAAAAATTGACATTTGAATAAAGCTCAAATAAAATGCAAAATTGATAAGTGTCATAACCATGAGGAAGGTAGCAAGTAGGTAATATCATTTGAGTTCTCAAATCAAGATCAATAAACTATGTCAATCTATGTAATCAGGATCAACAGTGTGAGATCAATGAAGACTTTTGAAAGGTCCCTAAATAATCAAAAATCCACCATGTGGAATAAAGGCATTCAAGCTATGATGTTAATTTCTAAATTACTCAAAAATCCCTTGAAGTTGCTAAGTGGTACACTTGCATTCCATCATGTAAATGAGGATCTGATGGTGCAAGTCCTAGGTGGACTTTTAAAAGATAAATACACAATGAGGTATTGACATGTATCCTAGGGGAAATGATCAAATTTTAAGATGAAATGGATAGATTGACATGACATTTCCACATTGACATTATACATTAGATTTTTGAACTAGTGAAGATCATAAATGTGAACACACATGTTTTAGACTTAATCTAGTTAGCGATTTTGAAAATGAATATCTTGCAATAATAGAACAAGATAAGGTTGTAGTTAATGAGCCATCTCAAAGGTCAATTAATTTGACATAATATATTCTTTTTAGTTAAATACCCTATAAATCCTTTCAAAGGAAAATTCTATTATAAAAAGGCATGGGCAACATGTAACACATATTTATTCTAGGTTAGTAATAGTTAAATAAGGTCATTCATTCTATTGTCATCATGAAGGGATAGTTGTCTTGGACAAATGTCTGAGTTCCATTTGAAAATGGATGACTTAAACTATCTTATGGGTTGCTCCAATAACATATAAAAGGAGGTATTGTCCATTGTAAAAAATGGGTGTGGGGGAGTTCTTAGATCCAAAATCCCTTTGTAAACTTTAAGAAAGAAGTAAAAGAAATAATTTATACAAAGTTTGTCCAATATTTATCTGTGTGTTTTGTATCATGGCTGTTTCCTCAATTTTCTAGTTTGATGTTTAGATTTGAATAATTTTCATGAATTCTAGATGTGCTAATATAAATATAGAGTTGTTAACTTGTGCTTATTCTAAGTTGATTTAAGGATTATAAATTTATTTCGTTTCCTTTGCTTTTCTTATAGATGTGTCAATGTTATTTGTTTGTATAAGTTAATTTTAAAATTGAGTTCGGTTTCTCATTCACATTATCTCACTTTTCCTTATATCCTCATCTGGTATGTAATATGATCTATGATTATGCAATTTCATGCAATATATTGGTTAAATTCATGTCTAGTTGAAATATAAACTTTGTCATAATGTTTGGATAGAAGATCAGAAACACCTTCTTTCCACCCTACCCTCCCTTTTGCTCCTTTTTTATCAGATCACTATAGTTTAGCTTTTCATTATAAATATTCATGCTAGATGAGAGCTAGACTTTAGGTTTTCACCATCATTCATTAGAATTAGTTTAGATCAATTTCATATTTACAAATTTTTAGGACCATGGTTGCTCCCAAAAACCATTTACATGTTCATTTTGTGAAACAGTCATTTAACATGGTCACTACTCCACCATAGATCTTGGAAAGATCACAATCAACAACTCTTGCAATGGATTATTTGAATGCATAAATGATAAGTGTTTCTAAAACACTATATGAACCTACTGATAAATTTAGTTGCATCAATAGGGAAAAAATTGTTTATATAAGGAGGGCCTTTAGATCTTTGAAATTTTGAAATATCTTTTCTCATTTTTGTGATTTTTTCTCAAAAATCAATATATTCTCTACATATTTGTCTTTTGTAATCATATTTGTCTAAATATAAATTATTTTTATGGATTTTTATATCTCTTTGTGATTATTTAGATAAATATAGATTTTCTTTGGAGTTTGATGATTAATTATGGTAAAGATAGCTTGATATTTGTGAATCTAACAAGTTTGAGGTTAGTAATAGCTATTTGTTTTTCAAATATTGATATATCCTTTGAAAATTTGAGTTTATTTGAACTTAAACATGTAAATTTCATTCATATTTACATATTTAGATAGATATTTTAGGTAATTTAGTTAAATATTAATTTCCTTTTCCATCCTTTATACATATTTGTACAAAATTTCCTTAATGTGTAAGTTTCATCATTATTCTTTGTAAGTATAAGACTTCCACATCATATTTAAAATAAGTTAAAATATATCAAGCCATAATTTCTAAGGATAAATATTAGGTCACATTAAGAGATAAGGGTTCTTTTTCTTTTATTATAATCTCATAGGAGAGTTAGGTGAGACAAAGGAAAGCATAGACTTTCAAAGTCTCAACCAACTTCACCAATTCATGGTGCTCTTGTGTTCAATACCTATCAAGATATGTATTAGATAGGTGGTTCTTCTATCAATGTACCTATCTAGGTACATGTGTTACCAATAAATCTTGAAAAATATATGCCTTATTTCATTCTTAATAATATTATCATAGCTAAATAACATGTTAAAATCTTTAACACTGCTTTGAGACTTCTAAATGTAGTACATGAGGATGAAACATGTAGATTATTTCCATTTACTTCCAAAGATGCTACATATGAATGGTTCTTTAAAATTCCTCAGAATTACATTATTAGTTAGAATAAATTTAAAGATTACTTCATTAAACAATTTTTAAAATTCATTAGTCCATGCATTTTGTATCAGTAATTCACCGTTGTGAAGAGAAATTATAATGAGACCATTAGAGCCTTTAATGCTATATTCTAGAGTATGTTGAATAGAAACATAGATCCTTACAAAACTAATAATTTTTTCACCTTAGATATTTATAAGGATGATTTTGATCCCATGACTTCAATGTTTCTTGAAAGGTCTATTGGATTCACAAACACCTTAGCATTGGCTTATGACGAAGCTATAATAAGCAATGATCAAATACATTCTCAAGGTCATATTTCATGTTTTATCCCAAATTTCAAACCTAATTTCCTAACAATATATATCATTCTTAATACCAATTAGAGTGTGTCCACCTTAAATTAGAGACTAGTCCTGAACCAATTACCCTTAAGCCATGCCCATCCTAGTCAAAATTTAAGGTTCTTGAATAATGCTACAAATGGAATTTATCCATAGGAATAGAGTGCTTTAATTCCAAGAACTAGTAATACAAATCAAGTTCCTAACTTAGAAGCACCAAATAATGAGAATGAATCCATAATTAAGATTGTTCAAAAGATGAGCACTAATTTTCTTGAATTACAAAAACAAGTGGCCAATTATAAGGAAAACCCCAGAAGAAACTATGATTCTCAGAGGTTCAATAAACCTATAAATAGGTTTCATGATAAAAAAATAATAGGTCATATGAGAACATAAATGAAATTAATCTTTGTGATATAGGTATAGCTAATCATTTTAATGTCTTTGAAGCATATCAAAATGAAAAGGATACATCTAACTTTGTAGGGACATTTGGATTTACAGGGACATCCAAATTTGTAGGGACATCTAAATCCGTCATGGTAGAGGAATTTGATTTTCCATTTGAAGAATAAAATGAACCTAAAGATGCTCTAAAATAATGAATATCCATCAAAGATGAGTATCCCCATGAACAATATAAGTTTCAAGTTGACCTCTCTTCAAAAGATAGCTTTGAGGATAATTCATATGAGGTCACTAATGAAATTGAGGATATCCTTGAAGAATTTGACCAATGGAAACATTTACACCAGTATTTTTTTAAATAAATTAAGGTATTACAAGATAATAATTTCATTCTATAGATCCCAAATCAATATGAGGTGGGACTTGATTAAATAGAAGAGACACCATTTTACATAGAAGATGAAGCTAGTGTAGGAGATCAAGAATTTCAATATGACACCTTTAAAATTGGAAGTAGGTGATCAACTTGATTCAAATGATAAGGTTGTAAATTAATATCATGTACTTTAATTTTATTATGATGAAGAATCCTTTAAATATGAGTTGGAGCCTAATGAAGACATCAATCCAAGCATACCAGCTAAGTTCACAATCCAACCAAGGAAGGAAAATGATACAAATCATTATCAGTCTTTAAACGAAAAAGAGATAACATTCTTGATGAAACAAAAAATAATTTGGGAAGAAGATGATTGGATATTGGATCCATATCTTAAATCCATACACTTAAGAATGGAAGTAGGAAACCAGGTTGTATCATACAAAAGACATAAGCACACAAGTGCTCTTATCTATAAGAAGAGACCATTGAATTAAAGCAATCATGTTTCAAGGTTTTTTATTAGTTTAAATAGATTTCCATTTTATCTAGGAGGTATGTTATTTGTAGAGTTAGTTTAGGTAGGTTTTAGATTAGTTTCTTTCCTATCCCTGGTTTGTAAGTAGTGCTTGTAAATATTTGTTTGCTTACTATTTGTTTTTCTTTGTGTTTAGTGTGTTTCCATTTCTATACTTTACTCCTTGATTTAAGTAAGTATTTTTCAAGATAGTCCTCAGCTTGAAATTCATATGATTTCTAAAGAAAACCTTATATTTTAGGAATACAATATTCCTCTTTAGTATTAGTTGATCATAGATTGATGAAATGTGATCCTAATATTATAGTTTGGAGAAACTAGTAAAGATCAATTAATAGGTTAATTATTCCTTGAGATTATAAACCTTGTTCTGATTTAAATTTGCTTATAAGAAGGATTGCACATGTAGTGTGAAAGATTGAATTATTAGGATAAAGTCATGTTTACACTCAAGAAATAATAATTTCCTAGGACCAAGTTTATAGCTAAAGATGATTATCTAAAAATCAAACATTGGACCAAATCCTAAAACCTAGCTAATCTAGTTTCCAACCTTTGTTAGAAATTCAAATATCTAAAAATTACAAAAATAAGAGATTTATTTCAAAAATTTAAAAGATTTCCAAGCAAAGATGATTTAGGTAATCTCCATCGGGGTTATAGACACCTAGATGGTAGTGCACCAAGGCCTTGAGTGGAGCCAAAGATATCTCTATCAAGGATATAGACACCTAGCTAGCAGTAGAGCAATGCCCAAACCTTCCTTAAGCTAAAGCATGATTCTTAATGAACATCCAAATATGTTATAAGACAACATTAATGGTTAAGGTTATGAATTTGGAGTTGTTCTCTAAATCCTATAAAATCAATATGTGGAATCAAAGCACACACACAACATGGCTATGTTTTGATGTATGATCCTAATTCTACATGTGCAAGACTTGTTCTAACCATGAACTAATCTTAATAATGGTGCTTGATCAATTGGAATAAGTAAACTAGTTATTAGTCTAAACCAAAGTCTCTAAATTCTAATATATTACTATGTTTCCCTAAAATTCACCATTTTTTGAGGTCAACATACCCCCATTTTTGAAAAATGGGGACCCTTTTTTTAAATTGTATAATTTTGTATCATAAAATTGAAAATTCACTTGATCAAAGTATCACTATCATGTTTACACATTGTTTTTATTTGAATATCATCCACACCTGATTCTCATTTGGATTAATTGACATGTTTTCAAGTGATCATGGTTTTACCACTTATAATGTTGCTAATGACTGTTACTTGTGTTGTTATATTACATGATAGATAGAATCCCATTTGGGAATGAACATGCTTAGGGTTTTATGATTTAATGTTAAAATGATCTTTTATTAGCCTTTGTCTGTCAAAGATTAATTATATTTATTTTAATTTATGTTAAAACCCTAGTCTAATGTTTTAGCCTAGGTCCCTTTTGAAATAAATTCAAATTTGTGAGATGTCATTTTATTTGAATATGCACAAGAAAAGTTATTATATGTTAAACTTAGATTAATATTTTAGCCTAAAATTTTATCGTATTTATGAATATGACTAAACTTTTAGTCCAAAAGCTTCATACTAATTTATATATTTCCCAAAGCCCCCTAGTCTAGTCTATCATTCACATGGGCTAAATTAAGAACATATATTTTGTTATATATATTAAAAATCTATCATAAGACTTTATCATAAGGTTTTTATCATGTTTATTAACATGAATAAAACCTTAGGATAGAATTATATCCTAAGTTATATATTTTCAAGGACATTATTAAGTCTATTTTATGTTTGCAAAAGTAGAAAAAACATGGAAAATATAAGTGTCAAGCTTGTGTGGAGTCAATAAGTCAATCATCAAGATCTACAATGTGCATTTTCTTAGGTAAGATTGATCTAAAAATGTGTATTGAGTCAAGACTTCAATAGATACCAAATCTAAGTGTGAAGGTGATAGGTGTCACAATCTCAGTGAAAGGATATTGAACAACCAATGGCATTCCACCCCTCAAATCAAAATTTGATGGAGTGATTTAATCTAAAAAAATAAGATCAGATGGTGCATGAAGAAGGTTGAAAATTTAAAAACCATATCAATGAATGTGGAGATGACATGTGGCATATATATAAGCCACTAATTAAATCTCTATCATCTTTTGATGATTGATGGTATGTGGATGAGCATACATAATTTGATCAATGATCCATAGAGTAGGAGGCATAATTAAGTAAATCAAGATCGATGGAGTGTGATTCATCCATGTAAATGAGATCAGTGGGGCAAGAACAATGTTAATATTTTAAAAAAGATCAGAACAAATGTGGAAGTCACAAGTGTTATAATCATGGGGAATGTAGTAAGTAGATAATATCATTCAAGTTCTTAGATTGATATCAATGAACCACATTGATCTGTGTAATTAGGATTAATGGTGTGAGATCAAAGGATACTTTTCAAAGGTCCCTAAACAAGAGAGAATCCACCATGTGGCATAATGGTGTTTGAGCTATGATGTTTGATTGTAAAGTACTCAGAGAACCCATGGAGCTTTCAAGTGGAATGTTTATGTTCCATCATGTAGATGAGAATCTAATGGTGTGAGTCCTAGGTGTAATTTTCAAAGACATAGACCCAATGATGTGTTGACATGTGTCTTATAGGAAATGGTCACATTTCATGATCAAATGGATAGAATTATATGCAATTGCCACATTAACATGTCATGTTAGATTCTTGAATTAGTGAAGATCAAAAATGTGAACATATGTGTCTTAGACTTAATTTGGCTAGTGAATATGAAAATGAAGATCCTACAATATAAAAATAGAAGGCTATAGTTCTAGAGGCATCTCAAAGGTCAATTAAGTTGAAATGGTATATATTTTTGAGTAAAAGACCTTATAAATCCATTCAAAGGACTATTATATTCTATAAAGGCATGAGAAACATGTAACACATAATTTTTTTAGGTTAGTCATAGTTAGAAAATGTCATTTATTATATTATCATTGTGAAGGGACACTTGTCTTGGACACATGTCTGAGTTCCATTTGAAAATGGTTGACTTAAACTAACTCATATGTTGTTCTCACAAACTATAAAAGGAGCTATTGTCCATTGTAAAAAGGTAGGGAAGTTCTTAGATCAAAAATTACTTTGTAAACTTGAAATAAGTAATAAAAGCAATAAATTATTTAAATTCTATCCAATATTTGTATGTGTATTTTCTATCATGGTTACTTCCTTAGTTTTTTAGTTTGATTTATAGATTTGAATGGTTTTCATGAATTCTAGATGTGCTAATATGAATGCATAGTTATTAACTTGGGATTATGATAGGTTAATTAAAGGATTATAGATTTAGTTCATTTATTTTTCTTTGATTACATATGTGCCAATGTTATTTGTTTGTACAAGTAAATCTTCAAATTAAATCTAGTTTCTCATTTGCATTATCTCACTCTTACTTAGACCCTCACCTGGCATGTAGTAGGATCTATGCTTATGTAATTTCATGTTATATATTGGTTAAATACATGCCTATATGAAATTTAAATTTTGTCATAATGTTTAGATTGAAGACCAAAAACACCTTCTTTTTACCCTACCCTCCATTTTTATCCTTTTTTATTAGATCACTATAGTTTAGCTTGTCATTGTAAATATTCATGATAGATTAGGGTTAGACTTTAGGTTTTGGACATCATTCATTGGAATTAGTTTAGATCAATTTCATCTTCATAAAATTTTAGGACAATATTTTTTGCTAACAACTATTTACATGTTCATTTTGTGAAATAGTCATTTAGCTTGGTCGCTACTCCAACACATATCTCAGGAAGATCACAACTAAAAACTCATGTAATAGATTCCTTAAATATAGAAATGAGAAGTATTTCTTAAATACTATATGAACCTAAAGATAAATTTAGGTTCATAAATAGGTGCCTATCCATAAACCATCATGGTTATGAAGAATGAATCTCAAACTTCTTCCATACATTTGATTTCCTTGACCAATACAACTTTTGAGAGATATACCAACTTGTTGACAAATAAACCTATATCTATGGATTTTATCTCTCATATGACTAAGCCCCACCACTTAGAGGTAACTCAAATATTTTAATACATGATATAATATATTTTATAGGAATTTGATTCGATTCTAAATTAGTTTTAATAATATCTTTGACATTGGGTCCTTATTAGGGTTATAAGGAGGTTTAACATAGGTTTTCGTGTTAATGACTATTCATAAATAACTACCCATTAAATACAAAAACATTTCTTGTATATCTTATATACGACCCTTACCCATCTCTCCTTAACATATCACGTTACCATGTAGAGGTTACACATGCCAATGAATGTCTGAAAGTGCTTCTCAGGTCTTGAGACCTCATTCTATGAACTTAAGAAGGCCTAAAATAATTTTTTATGAAATTACCTTCAAACTATGACCCCAAAGTTTTTTTACATAACTAAAATAACTTATCTTACCTCTGTCCATGCTCACATATACATACTTTCCTTGAAATATAATCTTCATACCTCATTAGGCCAGGTAGGGTCTACAAGAGGTCTAGTTGTAGTATTAGTCTAAATGTATTACCCCTATAGGCTCACCCTAAAACTCTCATGAATGATTTAATGTCTCACATACATGCGCAAATAGTGACAAACAACCTTCACATGCTAAAGTTCATTCATTTTCATGCACATACCTTTTCTTGTCATCACTAGGATTCTTATACAAATTTGACATCAATGACTTCTACCTTCATGTAACCATAAAGCATTAGTTTCCTTCAAATTATCTTCCACAAAAACATACTTCAATGACAACACTCTCTCAATGCCCTTTGTCACATCAACACATTGCCAACTAGGTTTAGTCACCTTTGATATCAACCTCATGTAATATGCACCTTTGACATCTATGACAATACTCAACAACATAAAGGAAACTTATGATAAATAAATTCTCCTAAATAAATGGTAATACTTATAAAATTATAATAAGGACCTAAATATGATTAATTCTTCAAAAATCCTCATTAAAATTAATTTGAGGTTACAAAAATATAGAAAACCTTTTACAAACAAAGAAGGGAATTAAAATTACATAATACTCCCCATTAATAGAAACTTACTTCAATATGAAAAATAAATGTTTTAAAAATAAGGAATAGAAGGTGCTGTCAAAAGTTACAAGGAATAAACTATGATCACTAAGAATCCTCTTTGGACAAAGACCATCAATATGGAGTAATGATCCACAAACCTAAAAAACAAGTAAGCTAACACCAATATTTTAAGTTAAGTAAATAATATGCCAAAATTACAATGTAAATACATAATGTAATAAAATTAGATGTATAAAAAAAGTTAAATGGAGTCAATTTAAATTCCATCATCAAGTACGTAAACCTACATGAAAATAAGTTTGTCAACATAATCGAAGCATTTATCCTATGCAATAAAAATCAAGGAAAATAAAAAGATATGTAGATAATCAAAATGAAGACAAAAAAATGTTCCAGTTATAAAATATATTCTTCATGAAGCATTAGAAGAATTATCATAAGAAGACATACCAAAATATCTATAAGATTAAATATATTTAGGAATCCACGTAGTTTTACCCTTAGATGTAGGACATTTAATTTTCAACAATGTAGTATGGGTATGTGCATAGAGTTGGGGGAAAATTATGTGGACATAACCATTAATGCATATGCATTAAAACATAATTCATATGTATTATTTTAATTTATAAAAATGTGTACATTTTATATTAATGCATACACATTCCTATAACTTAAAAATAACATCTATACATTATTTAAACTATAAAAAAACCCTCATCCTCTTTCATATTTCCTACTTTCCATTCATGTTTTGGTGCTTCCCATTCATGTTTGGCCTAAAAGATCATGTTTTACCCTCAAGCTCTCATTTTTACGTATAAATCCTCAATTTTCCCTCCATTCACCAGATTCATGATACCACTGTGAAGAAGAGTTATGTTTTTTTGTAGATTAAATCATTTTTTGTGAATGTGAATCACATCTTGTTTGTTTTTAAAATTTTATCCAACAGGTTAGCATGCTCCACATAACTCTTTGCATAATCATCCACCTAACCTTATTCCAAATCCTCCAACTAACCTTCCACCTAATGCTTCTATAGTTCCCCTAGATCCCCTAGGCAGCTAAGAGGATATAGTCACTCATATAGTGGAAAACAAAATTGAAATTGAGCAGATAATTAAGAGAATGAGGGAGCCCATTTAAATAAACACCCATTGCACCTATTTGACCCATAACCTAGAGTGAGTATTAGGTCAAATTGACTTGATAATGAGTCAAATTGATAGATGGAGGTCATATAGGGATAGATATAGGGCTTACTATGTTGACAAATTGCCAACATCTAAGGTAAATAACAAAAAATATAACAAAAGATCAAATTTGTACCTTATTTATTTACCCAACCACCAATTCCCCATTTCTCATAATGACCAAATGTTTCCCAATCCACCGATGCCAACACAATTTGAGTAAGGCCAATTTTTGGGATCGATGGTGGATGGTCTTTGACTATCCCCCTTATAATAACCATGAGGACCCTTTTTACTTTTTGAGGAAACTCTATTTCAAGTTTATCCTTAATCAAATTATAAAATACTTTGACTATGGTGAGTTTTAGGGCTAAAGGAAAGGCTCCACTTAGGATCAACTAGGTGCATCTCATGCACCTAATTAACTTATAAGGATCCCTACCTAAAAGCCACTTCATTCAGAGATTCCCTCTGTGATGATATAGGTTGTGGAGATAGACACTCTAAATGTTCTTATTACACTTATTGATACACTCCATAATAGTAAAATTTCATAAATAGATGCTCAAGATATTCCATCTAGTAGTTATACCCAACCCCACCCATGCAGATGTTATGGAGATATATAATTGAACCTTTAGATGATAATGGTACTTCACAGGGCTTGGAGGATATGGTCTTGACTTATGATTTTTTGGCACACACATTTAGTTTGGATACATTGGGAGTCTCTACAGACATGAAGGTATCTTTTATATAAATTTAATATTAATTTTTTAAGTTATCTTTGCAAATTATAAAGGTGAAAATTAATTTACACATTTAAATATATGTATGTATGTATGTATGTATGTATATGTATATGTCTATGTATATGTATATATATATATATATATATGTATGTGTGTATATATATATTTATGTATATATACATATATATATACATACATATATATATATATATATATATATACAGATATATATATATATACATATACATATACATATATATATAACTTATATATATATATAACATATATGTATATACATATACATACATATATGTATATACATATACATATATATATATACACACACACATATCTCTATATATATATACATATCTCTATATATACATATATATACATATCTCTATATATATATACATACATACATATATATATATATATATATATACATATATACATATACATATATATATATATACATACATACACACACACACACATATATATATATATATATGTATATGTATATATGTATGTATGTATGTATTTATGTATGTATGTATTTTTTTGTGTTCCAGGTGGAGATGTTGCCTTTGACATCATAAATAGGTAGTGGGCCAACCTTGCTGTAGTCATATAAAATGTGAAATTTGGTAACTTGAGTATGGCTAATGACACCTAATCCATAGGTCCATTTTTCTTTCTCTCTTGACCCTCTTAAGCATGTTTTCATAGTTTCCTAATAATCTATAGCCTTATAGACTAAACCCTTGCTAACTCAGTCTAATATTTCCATGAAAAATCCATCCTACTAGGTCTCCTACCCTCAGGACAATAACACCCAAAATTGGACTACAACACTCAAAATCATGGTGTCTTATTTTTGATACTATTTTCCAAGTACAAATTTAGTTCAAATAATCATATTCTCCCATATCCTTATCCTAATTCATGTCAGCCTAGCATAAATTAATTTAACCCATGATCATTAAATCCACTATAAAATTCCATTCAAAGTCTATTTAGAAGGGTTGGGACTCATTTACAATAGAGAATCAAGAATACAAGAGAGAATACTCAATCACTTTTCCCTGTTCTCTGCATACAACCATCCAACAGTATTTCAAACATATTCAAACCTTTACAGTAGTCCCTAGTCATTCCAAGTACACCTAATTTTTAATTTACTTATATTTTCATCACAGTATTATACCAATCCCTTTAATGGGAGAAAAAAAAATATATTTATCCCTCCTCAAATTATTGATATGTAGGAAACGTGCCCACACATACGGTACGAAGTGCATCTGGCATATCCTTTACATACTAAACCCTTTTCCCTATTTTCCAAAGTTCCATTTAATTACATAGAAGAAACAAACACATAAATAATCAGATCTACAAGGAGTTTTGTTGACAACAAGGATCTAAAATTTGGTATATAGGCTTACATAGATGTCATGAACAAAACCCAAAAAAATCATATCTTTGTGAGCAATTTGGACAATAGCAATAAAACCAAGATGATAGCATCAAATAGTAGGGTGTCCCATTTTCATTATATCCAATCATTAAATGAAGCCTAGATCTTAGTTTGTAATAGTTTCCCATTCCTATTCCTCTAGTATCATACTTTGTCTCAGTTGCAATTGTTCAAAATAAGCTAAGTGATATTTTTCACACTCATTACTATTTTTAGAAAAGGTAAAAATATAACTTGTTTAAATAAATTAGTGGATTAATTATTGTATATTATTTATTGATTCTATCTACTCAAATACATTTATTATTTAGGAATTAAACATCTAATTTCCTAAAAATAATAAATCATTTGGTGAACCTGACTTACTTCAAATTTTGCATAAAAACCCTAGAAACCCTAGGGTAAATTCTTAAGCTAATTTTTCCCATAAATTTATAAATTTTTTCTTGAATATTAAAATTAAAAATTCCTCTCAAATTTTAAAATTTTGTAGTAAATTTCAAAATAAATTTATTTCAAACCCTAGTTGCGTCGACTAGCTCCAAATAATTTTCCAATCATTTTATAGATTTTTAGTTGCATATTAAAATAAAAAAATCACTTCAAATTTCAAAAATTCATATTAATTTCAAAATTATTATTTTCCTAAAAACCCTAGTTTAATATAATAGGTCCAATTAAATCAAACAATTTCCCATAAATTTATGAATTTTTACTTGCACACTTAACTCAAAATTTCAATTTTAATTTCAAAAATTTGTAGTATTTTTCGAAACTATCACTATTAAATCCCTATTTGCTTATACTAGAACCTATTTACTTATTATAATATCACATTACATATACAATCAAATTTGAAAAATGATTCTCACTTATGTATAAACTTTTCTTACATTTCTTGCAAATAACAAGGAAACTATAATGGGCCCTATCATGTACATGAATGGTGAAGTCTATCATATCTTAGTACAAAGCTTCATATTTTGGATTTCATGCTTATGTTTCATAATATGGGATGATATTAAACAATTAATTTCCAAAAATCCATAATATTTCAATATTTCTATTGCATACTCTCTCTTTCTCATGCGGAATAATTTCCATCTTTATTTTGCTAAACATGATAGAAATATTATGTTACAAGTCAAATATATTTATGTATTAATTCACAATTTCAATCTCTCTTCCCTTCACTCTCTATCACTCATATGGAATTTTTTTCAAGTTTATCATGCTAAACATGTTAGAAAGGTTATGATCCATGTCACAATTTCTATACATTTGTGTACAAATACATGTTCTCTATGCCAGACTTACAAAATCAGATATTACATGAAAAGATCACAACATTGGAAAATTAGATTATAATAAAAAAGCCTCAAATGCACCTTAGTGTCAATCATGTATATTCACTTTCACTCAATCAATTGGTTGCAAGCAATGTTACATATCAAAATAAGAAATCACAATAAAGTAACTCTACAACTAGTGATTCAAAAATCATTCAAAGATCAAATAAGAGTTCAAGTGAGGATCTAGATATTATTGTGCATATCATATAATTCACAGGCATCACAAAGATTCATGTTTATAATTACAAAAACATATACAATATATAATTTCTAATGAGGATCATATATAAGGTAAATTAGTCAAACAGTCCACACTAACACAAGAACACATTTAAAAAGGGTCAAATTTAAAAATTGTACAAAAGTGGTTACCAAAGCACACCTCAGAACAACAAAAGGATAAAAATGAAAAATTAGAGAAAGAAACAATACCACAAGCATAGATAAAGCACAAAAAATATGAAAATCTACCTCTCCAAAATGAGGCTCAAATTTCAAAGTAGTATGGGTTTGGTCAACAATATCTACAACAGTTTTATTATCAAGGTCAAGGGTTGGGAAAGCATGCTGAAGGCATCACTACTCCTATTCTAGTAGTTGATAGTGTTTGTCACCAAGGTTTTGGATTTATTGAACATCCTAAGGCAAGTCATTCACAAACATAATTAATCAAAGGAAAAGATCTAGATACAACAAAAGTCAATACTAGCATTATATTGGTTCAAAATCAAGATGATAATGATGAGTGGAATAATATAGGTTATTATGATTTACAATATATCAAAACTGAATCCAAGTATCCAATATCATATTCACAACCATTCCATCATGCTTAATGATCATGCATGATTCCTTTGTTTAAAACAAGATAACATGATAGGGAGTCTCTTTTGAGACTCATCGGTTAGTATCATTTCTTCTCAATTTCCTCATACATAAGTCTTGAAATTACATTGTATATAGTTTCTTATGCTTACTTGTACATAATTTTTTATTTTCCTTGTATATAGTATCCTCAATATTGATTATACATAGCTCATAACATATCAAAAAACACAAAAACATTCAAATAACTCAAAACATAAAAATGTTCAAAAATGTCAAAACATCAAAAATATTATCATTGTATGCATCATCCATGTTTTACATTCATAATATCATGCTAGGAATTACATTTTCTATTTCATACTATTGTATGTCATTTTATCTACATACCATGTTTTACTTGAACTTCTTTTAGTTTGTGCAATGACATTTACCTACTTGATTGCTTCACTCTACCGATTGAGGGGACATCCTATTTCTACATTCAAGACACACTTCGATATACATACCCAATGGGGGCATCTTCTACATGAATACACCATCCAAGTTATGTCATTCCTACACTACACACTCCAAGTTATCATGCTAATGTACATTACTTACTAGATTACAAAGATTTACATATCGACACTCACTAGTATCTTTCACTTGTTTATCTTTTAACATATACCTAGTATTGTACTAACATGTCTTACATAATTTCACTCTTGATTTGATTATTTAGATGTTATTATATCTTTATAGTAATTACATTCTTTCTCTTCTTACTTAGTATAGCTTGTTAGAATGCATTTCTATTTCTTGCTTATCTCTTGTGTGTGCCTTATGGAATTTGCCAATGTCCTTAGCTTCTATTCATGTGTGTGTACCTTTAGACATTTTCCAATGTCCCTTGCTTTTACTCTTATATGTGCCTATGGTATTTGTGTCAATATTTCTTGTTCTATGGTATGTGTATGTGGAATTTGAACATGCCTTGTATGTTTGCTTTCTAGTATGAGTGACATGTGCCTATGTCCCTTATTTTCTTGGCCCCTTGGCCACCCTTGTATACTTTTTTCTTCTTGATTTGTATGCTTTTTTATTTATTGTTTATCCTTGTTTACAAATTCCATAATCCATATCATGCATTTATCTTGATTTTTTAGATGACATGATGGACATCATGCTCCATCCCTCCTTAACAACTAACAACTAACATCTAACATTTCTAGTTCTAGTTTAATATATTGCACATGTTATTACATTGTTACATCTATCTAGGTTGGCTCCTATTGATCTAACAATCTCTCAATACAAATATTTCTATATCTCAAGATATCTTGTCAAATATCATTTCTATATCATGTATATGCATAGCATAACACACTTAAAGGGCAATTTCTTCTAAGGGAAGTCATTACAGGGTCTTTGTTCCTACTCTCAGAAGAGGGGACAACAAATAAGGGTTTTTTCATAGAGATCAAAGATCCTAATAGTAAAAAAAATAGTTTTCAAAACACTCAAAATATAATCTAGACATGAAACCAAGTAGAATATACCAGACAAACATTAAAGAATCTCTAACAATCATCATATTTAGCCATAGACAATAGCACCAAAGTTGGAATATAGTTATGGTTAGTAGGGTGTCATGATTTTGATGCTCCTATCTAGATAACAAAAAAATTATGCATTTTATAAATAGATATAAAGGTGAGTTCAGTCATAGGTTTGTCAGTACAACATAGTCTAGATTTAGCATGTCTCAATATAGTTTTTTCTTAGAGAATCTAGATATAGGGGGAATCATACACATCATGATGGTTCTCACTTATAATTTTAGGTTAGGTAGTTAATATAACTTCTAGATAAGAATCCATGTTCCAAATACCAATGATTAGGGGTAATGTGCATGACACATTGATTATCCTCCTTTTTTGAGTTTAGTTTATTTCCCAAGAATTTCTTAGTAGTTGCATGCCTTACTCCATTTTTAGGTGGTTGGCATCCTTTTTCAATTTTGGATTTCATAGAATCTTAACTTATTGAGTACCCAAGTTTTCGAGTTGGCTTCCACATAAGCCTATTTCACTAGTTTTAGAGTGGCTTTAATACAATCCAAATCTCCATCTTTTGAAAATGGCCAAGAGTGGCCTAGTTTCTAGCATACATTTGACTATCCATGCTAATATTATCAGATCATAGTCCATTCATGGGTTTTATGAGACATCTCATATGAAATATATTCCATACCAATATTACTTCATAGCTTCACTTCATGAGATAATCATGGAGCCAAAGGGTGAACCTTTATATTCTTGAGCCACCTATTTAGAGGGATTAGACACATAGTCCAAACATTGATTAACACATTCATGATTTGTTAGCTTCACTTAGTATCAAATGATGGAGATAAAGGGCCAACCTATGTATTCTTAAACCACCTATTCAGAGGGATTAGATACATAGTCTAAACATCGACTAACACATTCATGATTCATTAGCTTCACTTAGTAGGTGATGATGAATCCAAAGGGCTTTCCTTTGCATTCTTGAGCGAATTCTAAGGAATTAAGCACTTAACTCCATTCATGATGTTATTTTTATTATAGCATACACCCAACACAATCTAGTATCATAATAGGTCTTGTATTGGTTCATGTACCTAGTGATGTGTATTCATTCTTTTATCTTCCTATCTCTCTTATCCATCTTTTATACATTCTTATTTTAGATATAGTGTATCTAGTAAGGACTGATCTAATTTATATTTTTCATTGTAGATTCTCACTTCACACCATTCTCTCTCTATGCACATCGAACGTCACACAACTTCATGAGCTTCACCATTATAGGTAAGCTCATGTATGCTTTATATTTTTCCCTTATCCTAGTATTTTGCTTTGTTGCATCACTAGAATAAAGAGGATGAAAATTTAGTCATATAAAATGCAAAATATGGTAACTTGAGTATGGATAATGAAACCCAATAAATGGGTCCATTTTACTTACTTTCTTGACCTTCTTAGGCATGTTTTCATAGTTTCCTAGTCATCTATAGCTTTCTAGATAGAACCCTTACTGACCAAGGATAATCTTTCCATGAAAAATCTATCCCCCTAGGTCTCCTCCCCTAACGACAATAACACCCAAACTTGGACTACAACACTAAAACTCAGGGTGTCCTATTTTTAGAGTTATTGTCCAAGTGAAAATTTAGTTCAAATGATCATAATCTCTTGGATCCTTATCCTAATTCATGTCAGCCTAATGTGAATTAATTTAACCCATGATCATGAAATCCCTTATAAAATGTCATTAAAAGTATATTTATAATGGCTAGCACTCATTTATAAGATAGAAGCAAGAATATAAGACTACTCAATCACTTTTCCCTATTCCCTACATATAGCTATCCAATAGTATTTCAAGCTTATTCAAACATTTACACTAGTCCATGGTCATTTCAAATACACCCATTTTCAAATTTACTTGTATTTTCACCACACTATTACACCAAACACTTCAATAAGAGAACTACATATAGCTTGATCCCTCCTTAGAGTATTAGTATATAGTCAATGTGTTCACACACAGGGTGTGAAGTGTGTTTAGTGTATGCTTTACACACTAACCCCTTTTCCCTATTTTCTAAAGTTCTATTTAATTGCATAAAAGACATAATCACATGAAGAATAAGATTTATAAGGAGTTATACTAATAAGGAGGATCTAAAATTTGGTACATAGGCTCACACAAACACTGTAAACAAAATCTAGAAAAATCATATCTCTATGAGTATTTTGGACAATAGTGGCAAGACCAAGACTATAACACTAGATAATAAGGTGTGTTATTTTGGATGGTCCTATCCAATCACAAAAGGAGGTCTAAATATTAGTTTGTGATAGTGTCTCAGTCTTGTTCCTCCAGTATTAGACTCTATCTTAGCCATGACAACCTAGAATAAGCTAAGTCATATTTGTTTCTCTCATTATTATTTTTATAAAAGACAAAAATATAAATTGTTTAAATAAAGTAGTGGATTAATTAATGCATATTATTTACTAATTCTATCTACTCAAACCCATTTATTATTTAGGAATTAAACATTTAATTTACCAAAATAATAAATCACTAGGATACTACATCTATCCATGTCAATATGACACCATATACATTTATAGAGTTAAAATTTCAAGTTAATCTTATATACTCTAAATGTACATTCTTATACCTTAATTGCATCCTTGGTCAATTTTGTGTAAGAAAATATAACATACCTAATATAATTTTGTTGGAATTTTTATTATTTGATGTATTAACATGGATTGGCATAACTTGTTAGAAACTCATCCTTCATCTCAAATATGTTTTCAATAACCAAAATAGTGAGTTTAACATTTTATTGATATCCCATTATATGTAGTTCCCATAGTGGGTTAATCCCAATCAATAGGATTGGATGTATATATATATATATATTTGATAAAATTTGTTTGGTACAATATATTTATATCAATTTCCTAATTGAGCATAACATGTCTTCATCAATATGCACACCACTCATTTATTTTAAATACTAGCCTCATATGTAGGCACTTAATTCCTTATTATCCTAATCATATATAGAGGTTCAATCTATATGATTGATATCCTAAATGGTCATAGATAGTAGTTCAATTCCCATCTTGATTCCATCTGAGAATAATAATTTCATCTCTAACTATGGAGTTATAAATTTAGATGGCATAGCCTCATGATCCCATTGTACCTAGTCAATTCCATTAGTTTATTAGGAGAGTTTCCATTAGATCCCATTGGTTTTTTGGGAGAGAATAAATTATAAACTATAGTCTATATGTAAATGGCATAGGCCTTGTGACCATATACAAATAGGGGATCTCAACCCCATATAGATAGATGGGGTTGAGTAGTTTGTTACCACCACCTACTTAGGGGTCCCAAAGAACTACTATATCTAGTTGGGGGAGAGGTCTTATCTATATCCATGCACTTTTGTCACTCAAGTGACATGTTGACTTTATAAGACTATAACACCTTTCAGCAAGAAAGTCCCCCTAAAATGAATATTGAGTGTCTACAAGACTATATCACCCTTTTTTGACCTCAACCTACTTTCACTATATACATATATACCTTCCCTTAAAAAAATTGAGGGAAATATAAGGATAGATATTAAACCTAATATAACCTATAGGGTAACCAAAATCATGCACTTGTAGAGAAGATTGTCCACTCACTCTTATCTCTAAAATATTCAGTTCTATTTTTATATGTTTCTTTAGATTTTGATGAGACAAATTTTATAAGGTTCTAAACACTCTTAAAATTCTCAAGTATAGATTTCCTCCATAAAATAAACCTATCACTCTAGGTGTGAACCTAATTAAAACTAAATTTACAAACTTCTCAATAGACACCTATATAGGTTACTTGTCTTATCACAATGATTGTTTCTAAGGACTTTTTTATCACACCAATACTCATAGGACTGTCCTCAAATATACCAAGTCATTGCCTTAAGACAATTATGCCTAATAACCAGGTGATTAGGTCAAAATATGAAATACACTTCA
Organism: Torreya grandis; assembly: GCA_037957365.1. NCBI lineage: Eukaryota > Viridiplantae > Streptophyta > Pinopsida > Cupressales > Taxaceae > Torreya > Torreya grandis. The sequence continues at coordinate 106,578 of JARHVA010004155.1, forward strand.
TCAAAGCTATATAAACATCCAAACCAGTGTATATAGGAACATATCAAGGATGTTTCAATGCCTAACTTGCATTTAATGACTCAATTTCACAAAATTCACTCAAAATCCTCCCTCGTTGTCTTGTCATCCTCCCTCATGAAACTAACATTTCTTGTCTTCAGTGTGGTGTTACAAGTTACATGTTGAACATATCCACTTGTCACATTAATGCTTCCCATGACCTCATTAGATTTTTTCATATTAAGTGTAAAACTATGTTTGTTAGTAACTTGTTTACTAAATGAATTGCCCAAGTTATTAATTATTAGGTTGTTTGTTTCGCTAATGACTAGGGTAGGCACACCTCCATCATTGTGAGTTGAGACAGACTTAAGCATTACTATTATAATGTCATCTACATAGGCACTCACTGAGGTATGTATATTCACTTTATAATTTTGAGTTATAATTTAGTACATTTGTTTCAATAATTTTACTATATAATTTGGAAAATATAAATTATATGTGTGAATGTATTGTGTATGTAGGTCTATCATATGACATTTGAGAGTTTGATGCAAATGACTACTATGATAGCTCTTCATATTTATTCATCATTTTACATGCTTATTTATGCAATTAAACTTGGCACTAATTCAGTCAAACATCAATGGAATATTGAGGAGGACCATGAGATTGTGGTAAGTACATGTTTAAATGATTATTTTTATTATAGTTTAAAACATGCATTTCTTAACTTTGTTTCATGTATACTTATTAATTTTATAATATTTTTTGTATTTAAACATGTTTAATTACAAGTGAGATATGAGCATAGTACCCATAGTCAAACCTTGGAGAAATATAAGGCATTTAGGATATCTCCATCTATAAGTAGGGCATCCCAAGGAGAGTCTTCTTCAAAGGTGGTGAAGAGAGGGAGACTACTTGATGATTAGGATGTTGTAGATGATGTACTTTTTTGTATGCCTATATGGAAATGTACACATTTTTAGCATTGTACATGCATATATGATGTATTCACCTATCATTAGATACTATGTTGTTAGACATGATGCAATTTTTTGTGTTCCTATATGGAAATGCATGTATTATTGACATTTTATACCTATATATGGAATTTGTACATGGCATTCTTATTTTGTGCATGAATATTTAAGAAAACCAATGAAGTAAATATTGTTTGAATCACTTGTGTTTAGAGTATTATAAATGATTAGTTTTGAAGTATTATTAAGGATTATAAATGTTATGAGATTGAGAATAAATTTCTAGGATAATGTTGCAAAAGTAGACCTTTATAAGAAATAAATAATATCAGTGATTGCATTTGAATTATGTTTATATGTTAATGCATAGGTATGTAGGAGAAGTATACAAAAACATAATTAGTTGGTTCTAAACCCAATTTATGGAATTAAATTTATATTTTTTGATATGAACTCTATCCATACATATTTTACCTCATTTCATTCATGTTTCATTCACAAATTTCGTCTCAATCTCTTTCTAGTTTCTTCCTAGGCACCTTCTTTGGGTCTCAAGGACTAAATCTTGGTCTATGTTTCAAGATATCAACCTATTGTCACATATGGTTTTATATGATCAGAACATACCTGGTATAACCCCCTTTAAGTACTCAAACAATAACATACTCTCATTCCACACCTTATGGACACAATGCTCTCTCAAGGCCTGTATCTTTTTTTTTAATGTATTTTGACTTGTATGGAAATGTTATGATTTATAAATAGATTATAATGGAATTTATAGGTACACTCTATTATTTTCCATGTCTATGTCAAATTTTATAGCCCAAATCCACATCTAACTATCACTTCCTTCATTATCTTACCCTCATTTAGGCCTAATTAGCCCTATTCCAAATCCTCAGTCCTATAATCCATACATATCCATAAAATATCATGTTAAAAATTTTTTATTCACCTTTTACATGTATAGGGGATCAAAATTACAATGTTTTATTAAGTTCCCATGGTTAAATCTCTCAAAAATGCCCAAAACATACTAATTTAGGGTTTCCAATGCCCTGCACATACTCTCTAAAGGACCAATTTGACCTTCCCACTGATATTATTTTGTTTATAACATAATAATGACATATAAAACATATCTTAACACATTTTTAATGATAAAATACCAACTTTTACTTTATGCCTTTGAGATTAGCTGTGGGGATTTAAGCCTGCCTATGGGGATTGCATGAAGCTTTGAGTGTGAACACCATTAAAATGTGTTTGATATATTTAAAAACATCTAAAAATACTTTTTAAATATTTTTTTAAGCTTTTAACCCTCAAACACACCTTAGAACTCCAAAAATTATACCTGCATGAATAGTGACCATTATGAGACATGAAGGGGACCGTGATAAAACAATAGGAACTTACACTTGTAATATGACCTTAAAAATATTATATATCAGTATATTAGGTCATTAATAAAAATTTTACCAATTTTCAAGTCATTTGGATATGTAACTTGTCCTGTAGACCGTTTTTACCATAATTTACCTTGAGTTACCTCCATGCTTCCTTCATGAAAAAACTTGTCTATATTCAAAATTTTGCATGAAAAACCTAAATTTTATCACTTATATAGGACAAAATATGTTTAAAACATCATATTATATCATATTAAGAGCTATTTAAGGCCTAAATTTCTTAATGGCATTCATAACTGACAAAACTTGTATAAATTTCCAAGGGTTGTCTTGTTGACTGCAAGAGGATTGTGTCAAAACAATGGGAAATTTCACTCTTTTTAAGATATTTAATATTGTATTATATGTTTTAGTATGTCATGGATACCATTTTTACCAAATTTTCTACTTTCAATCAACCTATAGATGCCCTAAATTGACCAATTTCTCCAAGATAGGCTCTAATGTTGACCATGATTTGACATAGGGTTCACTGTACTAGAATAGTGAATAGTTTCTATTGTAAAAAATAAAAAAAAATATATTTAATGGTTATATTATGTCATAATGATCCTCTCCACCAAATTTCATGATTAGATCTGACATATATTGGCCTGTAGGCCTAATTTAGCAAAAGCTAGTGACACATGTCTTCTTGGTCAAATTTCACAAATGAGTCATCATCCTCTTTTGCCTTGGTTTATGATGAATATAATTTAAGATAAGTCTAAAAATCATAATTCCATCTAGTGTCAATGTACTTGATGACTTGATGCTTGTAGTCTCTTCACTAGTTTTGACTAGGCACAAACCTTTGGGTTCTAAGGACCAAATCTCACTTTAGGTTTCAAGAGTAAAATAAAAATGATTTAATGTATTAAATGGTCAAAAAATTCCTAATAAAACCTATTTCAACTTTCCAAACCTAATTCATCTTTCAATACTTCTCCTAGGGTGTTTACTATTCTTCACACTATGTATCCTATTAGGTGTCTAGGACCATTCCTTGATTTAAGCTGCTAAGAATAAAATTCATTACATTGGTGGTCTTAAATTATCATTACACACTTATCTAAAACCTTCTCAAGTGAAAAAATACTCTACTCCATTCCTGCTACACCTCAAATTCACAATACTCCGTTTAGACTCATATCCCTATTTTCACTATTTTTCCCTTAGTTTGATTAACTTGTGTCTTTTATTGAAGATGTAAGAATAGTTTAGGGCACCCTATATCACCCTTAAACTCCCAAAAAAGTTATAACACTTTAATCTTCTCCTATTTATCACTTGATTTAATAGAAACCCCTAAAGTAGGTATAATTAGGCCTATTCTAACCAAAATTTATATATCTTGAATGATCAGTCACCTATCATGGTTCAACTCACTCTAAAATCTCTACTCTCATTTTACAATCAATCTTGTCTCACTCTCTCAATGCACCTTTTAGGCTTGTCTAGGCCTATTATCATCTACCTTATCTATATACACTCATAGTCAAATACAATAGCTTCCAACCTCTTATCATATCCTCAACCATGCCAAACAACCTTCATTGAAGGCCCCAAATATTCTTTCTACCTATTTCCCACTTTTTCCCAAGTAGGACTATAAGGCCTAATAGGCCTAATTCATGTTCTTTAAGATTATTTTTTTCCCTATGACTTTATTGATCCCTCTTGACCTCACTCTCATACTTATAATACTTATTTAAATATTAAATAACTATTGTCACAAGCTTAGACATCCACTCTTCCAAATTATTCCCTTATTGCCCCTTGTTGGCTTCAAAGACTAGGCCTAATAGCTACACTCTATTATAAACTTATCCTAATAGGATTTTAGGCTTATTTGGGACTAACATTTGACCATATATCATCCCATAGACTTACCCCAACCTCAAAACTACCTTCAACACTTGAAGTAGAGAAGCCATAATTTTAGTTATCATAATTATCATTGCATTACGTTAAATTTATATGTTTTATGCAAGGAGGGTTTATGGGTACAAGTTCAGTGGATTGGCATAATTTATCCATCTTTACAATCCTTAACCTAATTTATTTGACTAATGGAATGGCAACTTGATTTTAGGTCTAACTCTACAAATAATCCCCTCCATTTCATAAATTAAAATATTACAACATTTCAAAGGCTCAAATCCTTACCAAAAGTTTTGTCATAATATCTTCTACCTCCAACAAGCAACTTTGCCTCCAAGATTGGCAAGTGAAAATCCACTAATTTAAGAATGTCTATATAGGAAAATTACATGTGTTATAACAATTTTTATACCCACTTCCACCTAAAAGTGCATTTTAACTACTATTCTAGAGCATGGAAACACTGATAACAAATTTTGTCAAAGTTGAAGATACAGTGTGAGAACTCAATTTTTGATGATTTTAAGATAAAAATGGAACTAAGAACACATATATAAGGGTGAATAATTTCCAATGACAAAGCTATTATCCTCCATTCTATCCCAAACAACAAACCCACCACCCATTCTGGGCTCAAGAACACCCTTCCCAATACAAGAAAGATACCAATATTTATCCTAACTTCAAGCATGCATAAAACCAAAATTGTAAGTTTTATGGAGGAATCGTAAGATCCCTTACATGAATCATAAAATTATCTACTTTTACCCTAATGTTAGGTTGTGGAGCTAAAATCTTCACTGATGCATACAGGGGAGGAGGTTGCTGAGTGTCACAGTAACCAGCGTCGATCAAGCCAACCGACATCGGTCAAGGGTAGACCAGAAGGCAACTAACATCAGCAGTATTAGGCTGATTTCAGTCATCTCTAGACTAACAAGGATTGACATCAGTCGCCTATGTGGTTTGGAATTATCAGTTCCAGAGATAGTTCGTTAACAAACTGGTTGTTTGCATGTTAAAGGCTAATTTTAGCCTTGGAGCTGCAGATCTAATTATTGTAATTAGGTGTCTAATTATTATCTGCATGAGATCTATATAATAGACTCATGGGTTGTATTATAATTGGTTCTAGTTTGAGTTGAGCAAGGTTATCTCCTTCAGAGGGAAGAGAGCAAGGTGTGCTCCTCCTAGTTCCACAGAGGTGCCGAGTCTATATGATCAAGTAGAGCTGCAGGTTGTGCAAGTTTTGGTAGAAGATCCATTAAGGTACTGGTTGAAGAATCATAAGGACTTGATAAGGCAAGGACAAGGGTTCTTCAGGGTGTAGAGAGATCTACATGGTAAGTAAGATCATTGATTTGCAGGTGTGTGTGTGTGTGTGTGCGAGGTCAAAGGAGGTCTGCAGGGTAACAAGATCAAAGGTGACTGCAACATAATAGGTAGCAAGATCAGGGGAGATCTAATTGGAGTACATTGAGTACTTGGAGTGCATGGAGCACTTGTGGAGTTCATGGAGCACTTGTGTACTAGTAGTAGCGAGATACTGACTGGTGGTACTGGTAGTAGTGATACTGACTGGTTAGAGGTGAACAACAACTCTATGCTTAAGTTTTGTGTTGGGACCATAAGAGAGAGAGTGAGCTCTTGAAGAGATTTAGTGTTTATACCCTAAAGGTGTGGGAGCCCTAGAGGTGTGTAAGGAGGAAGACTATGGCAATCTTCTTTGTTGTATTTCTTTCTAGAAGAGTATTAATGCAATTGGGTATTGTCTCTCATATTCTGTGTTAGTTTTGAATTCTAGTTACTTGTTACTTCTAGTTAATTCCACATATTTGAGTTGTTAGTACATGGTAATCAATGGTGCTTCCTAGGTCCTAACAGTGGAGTCAGAGCATGTTTGTTGTTCTAGATTCCTGACAAATTGGTATCAGAGCTAAGGTTACAGGGAGCAGGTTTGTGTTTGATTATAGGTCACTCTCATGGGTTTCTGATTGAGTGGGAGTATAGCAATGGCAAAATAAAGTACACTAAGAATGGAGGAATTGAAAAGCATGAATGGTCAATTACGGTGTTATGGAAAGAAAGAGCAAGTAAAGAAATATTGTTGGTTGGTAGAAGATCAGCATGAAGGAATTGAAGAAGATGTTGCAGGTGTTGTTGCACAAGATGCTCTGGGATGTTCCTTGGATAAAGTAAAATCTTGGCTTATAGATTATGTTGCCTCTTTCCATGCAGCCCCAAATAGAGGGGTTGGTGAGCCTTGTCAAAGTATTGGCAAAGGAGAAGTGTTGCTGAAATTGCAGGCAGCTAACACATGGGTGTTGAAGAAGGTCATGTAGGTCTCAGTCTTAAAGATGTGGCTAATTTCTTTAGGGAAGTTGGGTGATGAGAGATGCATAGGAACTCTCACAGTGGATGCACTTAAATTAGCAGGTGGTAAGAAAGTAGGTACTCTTTATCTACTTTCTTGTATTAGTGACTCTTCTTCTATTGCAAGGACGTGGCTTTGTAGGCTTGGTCACATGAGCAAGAAGGAGATGCATGTTCTTAAGAGGAAGTCAGATGTGTTTAAAAAACTTAAGAACTAGAAAGCCTTGGTGTTTATGGAGGAGATGATGGATAGAGATCATAAGATGGGACTGGATATCTCTGAGCAGGGTAGTTTGGATAGGTTTTTGATCCAAAGAGAGCTCACGAGTAAAAAGTGATCACTCACAAGCGAACATAGGTACCGATGTTGGTCAGAGAAAATTGGCATCGAACAAACAGGCACCAACATTGGTCATGTGTAGATAGGCAAAGTCAGTGGTGTTGATCAGGTGGAGACCAACGTCGGTAGGATAAGTGGTGTCGACGACCTGGATAGTCGCATGGAACCGACGTCAGTCAGATGCAGACTATGTGGTGATCAAGGTTAGTCACTAGAATGGATTTTGGGCAGACAACAAGTTGTCAAGGAGTCTCAAACACCCATGTGGAGGATTAAAAGGGTAAGTAAGCCTTAGATTCATTATTCCTCTTCTTTATACTTGTTTCTCATGGCAAAGCAGGAAAGATCTAGGAAATAGTGGGAGCATGGCATGAAGATGATGCAGAACCAAACAGGAGATTTGGTAGAGTTGCCAGCTAGGATAAAAGCACTGAGAGATGAATGGATTCCTTGGTTAAAGAATAGAGAGAATGGATACGTGAGATGAAAGGCTAGGTCATATGGTCTTGAGGAAGCTGTAGGACAGTGGTACAAGTTTTGACAGGTGGATGACAAAGTAGGGATTTAGTCAATGTTAGTGTAACCATTGTGTTTGTCTTACCAAGTGGATGATGGTCATGACATTATCTTGTTACTGTATGTGGAGGATGATCTTGTTGTAAGTTTAGACATATAGGGTTTTGCTGAGCTAAAGGTAAGGTTAGTTTAGTGGTTTGCCATGAAAGATTTAGGAGCTGCAAAATTCTTTGGCATGAGAGACATCGAAGATCACAGGTTGATTTTGTCTCTAGTAGGAGCTGATGTGAATCAAGTGTTGGTAAGGTTCAATACGTAAGATGAAAAACTAGAGCACACCAAGGGCTGGATAGTTTAGTGTCTGGAATCACATGAGGTTTGGTATAGACCTGAGTTTTCCCCAGCAATGGGAGCTGTCAGAGAGTTAGGAGCCAATTCGGGGAAGTGGGTTCTCAAGTATTTGAGAGGGACCAGTAATAGGTATACATGTTATGTAGGGTCAGGACTTCACTACATGGGTTTGTAGTTTCAAATGTGGTAGGTTACTTGGATGACAAGAGGTGCACCTAAGGTTGTGTGGTGGTTGGTCTTTAGGATTGATCTTGAAGAGGGATACAAACTAGGAAACAAATTAGATGGTGTATAGGTACAGGTATAGTGCAGCTATTTATCTCCAAGTGGGAGATTGTTAGGTTGTGGAGCTAAAAGATTCACTAATGCAAATAGGGGAGGAGGTTGCTGAGTGTCACAGTAATCGACATCGATCAGGCCAATTGACGTTGGTCAAGGGTAGACAGGAAGACAACTGACATCAGTAGTATTCGGCTGATGTCGGCCATCTCCAGACTAATAGAGACCAATGTCAGTCACTTGTGTGGTTTGAAAGTGCGAGTTCCATAGACAGTCCATTAACAAACCAATTGTTTGCATGTTGAAGGCTAATTTTAGCCTTGGAGCTACAGATCTAATTATTGTAATTAGGTGTCTAATTATTGTTTACATGAGATCTATATAATAGACTCATGAGTTGTATTGTAATTGGTTTTAGTTTGAGTTGAGCAAGGTTAGCTCCTTCAGAGGGAAGAGAGAAAGGTGTGTTCCTCCTAGTTCCATAGGGTTGCCGAGTGTGTATGATCAAGTAGAGCCACAAGTTGTGCAAGTTTTGGTAGAAGATCCATCAGGGTATTGGTTGAAGAATCATAAGGACTTGGTGAGGCAAGGATAAGGTTTCTTTAGGGTGTAGAGAGATTTACATGGTAAGTAAGATCATTGATTTGTAGGTGTGTGTGTGTGCGTGCGTGTGTGTGTGTGTGTGTGTGTGTGTGTGTGTGTGTGTGTGTGTGTGTGTGTGTGTGTGTGTGTGTGTGTGTGTGTGTGTGTGTGTGTGTGTGCGAGGTCAAAGGAGGTCTACAGGGTAGCCAGATCAAAGGTGACATCAACACAATAGGTAGAAAGATCAGGGGAGATCTACTTGGAGTACATTGAGTACTTAGAGTGCATGGAGCACTTGTGGAGTGCATGGAGCACTTGTGTACTAGTAGTAGTGAGATATTGACTGGTGGTACTGGTAGTAGTGATACTGACTGGTTGGAGGTGAACAACAGCTCTGTGCTTGAGTTGTGTGTTGGGACTGTAAGAGAGAGAGTGAGCTCTTGAAGAGATTTAATGTTTATACCCTAGAGGTGTGGGAGCCCTAGAGGTGTGTAAGGAAGAAGACTATGGCAATCTTCTTTGTTGTATTTCCTTCTGGAAGAGTATTAATACAATTGGGTATTGTCTCTCATATTCTGTGTTATTTTTGAATTCTAGTTACTTGTTACTTCTAGTTAATTCTGCATATTTAAGTTGCTAGTACATGGTAATCAATGGTGCTTCCTAGGTCCTAACAGTGGAGTTAGAGCATGTTTGTTGTTCTAGATTCTTAACACCTAAATCTAGTCTAAATCACCTCTAAGAGAAATCCATGGTAGAAGTTGTAATAAAGGGTTGAAAAATGCAACTTTTTGGCAGTGAAGAGACAACTTCTTGACCTCCAACTAGTGACTTTGCCTCCTAGATAAGCAAGTGAAAATACACTACTTCAAAAATGTATATATAGGAAAATTAATTTTTTTGCAAAAACCATGACACCCACTTCCACTTGTAAGTGTATTTTCACTACTATTCTAGAGCATGAAAACACTGACAACAAATATTGTCAAAGTTGAAGCTACAGTTTGAGAATTCAATTTTTAGGGCTTTCTGGCTGAAAATTGGCACTATAAACACATCTATAGGGGTGAATAACATCCAATATTAGGTTCTTAACCTCCCATCTAGACCGAATGACAAACTCACTACCCATTTTGGGATCAAGAATGCCCTTCTAAATACAAGAAAAATGTTGATTTTTAGCCTAACTTTAGACATACATAAAACCAAAAATTTTAAGTCATATAAAGGAACCATAATACCCTATATTTGAATAGGAATTACTCTAATTTCACCCCAAATCTATTCTAAATCACCTCTAAGATCAATCTATGGTAAAATTTGTAGTAAAGGGTCCTAAAATGTAACTTTTTGGTAGTAAAGAGACAACTTCTTGACCTCCAACTAGCAACTTAGCCCCCAAGATAGGAAGGTTCAAATGCATCACTTTGAATGCATCCATATAGGAAAACTAAACATGTTCCAATAATTGTATCACCCACTTCCCCTCGCAAGTGCATTTTTATTACTATTATAAAGCATGAAAAACACTGACAATAAATGTTATCAAAGTTGAAGTTATGGTCCAAGAACTCAATTTTTGGTGCTTTTCGGGTGAAAATTGGCACTACCAACATGTCCATAGGAGTGAATAAAATATAGTAATAATTTTTTTTCCTCCCATATGGCTAAATGACAAAGTCACCACCCATTCTAAACTCAAGAATGCCCTTCCCAATACAAGAAAGACGTTGATTTTTAGCCTAACTTCAGGCATGCATAAAACCAAAAATTTAAGTTGTATGGAGGAATGATAAGATACCTTGTGTGCATGTGAAATTCATATAATTACACCCTAAATCTAGTCTAAATCACCTCTAAGAGTTATCTATGGCAGAGGTTTCAGTAAAGGGTCCCAAAATTTAACTTTTTGGTAGTGAATAGACAACTTCTTGACCTCCAACTAGTAACTTTACCTCCAAGACAGGTAGGTGTGAATGCATCACTTCAAATATGTATATATAGTAAAATTAAATATGTTACAACAACCATGACACCCACTTCTACTCACAAGTGCATTTTTGCTACTATTCTAAAGTATGGAAACACTGACAACAAATATTATCAAAGTTAAAACTATGGTTTAAGAACTCACTTTTTGGTGTTTATTGGCTAAAAAATGGCACTACCAACACATCCAAAGGGGTGAATAACATCTAGGACTAGGTTCTTGTCCTCCCATCTGACCCAAATGACAAACCCACCACCCATTTTAAGCTCAAGAATGCCCTTTGGAATACAAGAACGATTTTGTTTTTTAACCTAACTTTAGGCATGCATAAAACAAAAACTATAAGTCATCTAGGGGAACTGTAAGATCCCTCATGTGAATTCTAAAGTCCTAAAATTTCACCTTGAATATATATTGAATCACTTCTAAGAGCAATGTGTGATAGAAGTTGCAGTAAAGGATTCTAAAATGCAAATTTTTGGTAGTGAAGAGATACCTTCTTGACTCCAACTAACAACTTTACCTCTGAGACCAGTTGGTGTAAATCCACTACTTTAAACATGTATATATAGGTAAATTACATGTGTTTCACAATGGTGACAGCCACTTCCAACTGCAAGTGCATTTTCACTACTTTTTTAAAGCACAAAAACACTGACAACAAATGTGTTTGGAAGGCTACAAGGAGAAATAAACTTGTCATGAATAATTATTCAGGAGTGCAGAAATGACAATTACTTTTAGTAAGCTTTTCATAGCTTCAAGAATATGAAATTATTTACTAACGGTGCCAACTACATGAAGGTGGAAGCTGATTTGGCACCACTAACCTACAAAAAAATGTTAGTAAATAATTAAAGATGAAATTTAGGCATGTACTACCTACAAAATCAAAAACATTTGGTAAAATTTATTACATCTACATTTTACAAGACAACATACCTATGTATTTTAATCCAATGAACCACTTGTATCTCCTCTAATCTTTATATTATCAAGAATAGCTTCATGGTCTGACTCATGAATTTTCATAGATTCTTATTTCTTGGCCTCCCATGATATTTTTGCAATTGAATATTTGTTGTAAGAACCAAATTTAAATAGTGTAGAATCTTCTTGTGAGTTTTAATGTCTTTAAATAACCATACATTTGAAATTTTTATAGGGTATAATTGAAGCCAAGTTCCAATGACTACCATAGACTCAATGGGATAATCAATTCTTTCTCCATCTAGGACTAGGGAAGACATTTTTTTCTTTCCATCTACACACTGACATAAGTAGTAATATGTTCCCTCTTCATTTTCCTCATCTACAATAACTATGAAAACATGGCCTAATTCATAAGAAACACTTTTCGATGACATTATGAAGATAGATTATGAGAATAAATAATAAAGATTAATCTTCTACTTGGCTATACTAGATTGAATATATGGTCAAAGTTATGTGAGGATGTCATGTCAGTAAGTTACAATGCTGGTGGAATCTGATATGTGTTGATTAAAATTATAGGTTTATAACTCTAATCATCCACCCAATATTGTGACTCACACTCATTCCAAATAATGTCCATGCATATAGAACAAAATCATGCCATGTTTTGTGTATGAATAGTCCAAGAATTTGTATTTGAGCTATGAAATGAGTGGAGATCACTTAAACCTATTAGAGTCATACAATCCTCATAGTTTTCAAAGTTTTTTTCTCCATTAACCAAAAATATATATGAATAGTATGATTTTCTTCAGCACAATGATATATGTTCTCATCACACCAATCAACCACATCTTTTACGTCAATCGAATGAGCAACATTGTCATATTTTAACTCCTCCCTTATAATGGCTCTTTTTACACATGCTCTACCACCATCATGATCCCTTTTTCCATGGCTAGTCTTAGTGAAACTCCAAATATGTTCTATACCAGTGGTAACATGCATCCTACTCAACCAATAAAACATATGTGCATTCTTAAATTGTGATGTGCAATTGTCTGACCAAATGTAATGTTGTTTGAAATTAATGTTCCTCAAAGTCAACTATCCATATAACTTACCAAAACAACCTTGCACATACTCTATACAATATGATCAGTCATCATTGATATAGAAATGGTACTCCCATAATATTTTTTGATCTTCCTCTGTATTATCAGGTGTATGTATGAATTCCATATGCACAAATATGGTAATTTATGTTGAGTTATAAATATTATGATTAAAATTCCATTTGTGGTTTGAATTTGTAAATTTATACAATGTTGACTACTAAAATAATAGAATCAAGTGGGAATGTGTCCTTTCATATCCTAAAATGTTCATCCAACCATTTATCCCTATGTGTGTTTCTTGCATTCTCATAAACAATTTTCTCCATGAATTCAACCATAAATTCTAAAAAAGGTATCTCTTTCGTAACAAGCTCACACATTTTAAATACTTTTCCATCTTTTAATTGATAAGTTATAGATTTATTTTTGCTCAAACAAAATAATTACCATCCAATTGCACTTGTACACTCCTCATGGATACATTTTTTCAATTTTGGCAATCCACCACAAATGTTGTAATTTCCATCCAAATATGCTATTAGTGTAGGTATTTATTTTCTTCTATTTATTAATTAGGGAAATTGTATTTCTTGTGCATACATGGAGTTTTCCTATATTTGTGGGATAGGCTAGCTTATGTGGAGGTGTGTGTCATAGATGTGTCATAGGTGTCATAAGTAACTCCCTTGATGGGAGTTACTTCTCTATTCTTAGCACCTTATCACCACCTTTCATGGAGGAGTTACATTCTATTCTTGGGGAGCCTTGTCCACCTTTTGTGGAGGAGTTACTTATGTCCTCTCCTATTTGTATTCCTCACTTTGGCCATCTCATGCTAATCAAATTTTGGTTTTCTCCATTTTGACTTGTGCAATTTCTCTTATTGTGTTATTTTCAAATTGCTTTAGCATCTATGTGTTGTGCACTTTCTTTAACTTGTGTGATCACATCTCCATTGCACTCGCATTATCTAGATTCTGGCAACAGCTTCGATATGGTATCAGAGCCATTCTGGTAATCGTGTGTCTGGTTATTCTATTTTGAAATTCTTACTTTGATTTCTTAGTAGTTTTTTGTTTAACTCCGTTACATTTGAGTGTTTTGGTAGAGTTTCTTGAAAACTCATGCAAATCCATACATAATTCTATTAAATTTTATTTTTACTTATGTTGAGTTTCATTCTGCTTTGAAGGCATTGACTTCTACATTGAATTTGTATGGATTGTATAGATTTTCTCTATTTTAAAACTGGTAAGTAGTCTGCCCACCTAAGCTGTGCCTATGGGGGGCTGGTAAGTAGGTTGAACTAGTTCTTGTGCTTATAGACAAGCAAATATGTAGCCGTACGGATCAATAAATACATGGAAGATAAAGTTGTTTGCAGATAAAGATTTGCAGACTTGATGCACTTGGGTGCCATTTTTTTGTGTGCAGGGAGGTCACATAGTTTCTCTATCCTTGCCTATGTCCTTTCCAGCCACACCAAGTAGCAACAGGCACCTCTAGTTCTGCCATGTCACTATCCATCCTATAGGTCTGCAAGTTTCTTTTCAAGCAAAAACTAAACTGTGCTTTTTTTTTGTGAAAAATTTTGCCAGGGCTGTCTATTTTGAAAATGGTGCTTTGTTTTTTCTTGTTTGGCATCCCATGTGGACCCTCAATCACTTGCCATCCTTTTTTTACACCTGGCGCTTCTTTTTCTACACTTGTTTAGTCTCTTCTGTGGTAAAAACTCACTGGAAGTGTTAAGTCTGTAGTCTATGTTGAAATCTGCATTGCGTTGGAAGTGTTGAAGGGTGCATGTTCATTAGTGAAGCCCTAATTTCATCTTCTTAGTAGTTCCTATCAAGGCCTTAGACATCACACAATAGCTATCTCCCTTTCTCTTATTAAAAAAAGTAAAAAAAAACTAGCTGGAAATTCATTTTTGCCTTACTAGTTGTATTGTTTTACTAAAAGAGGAAGGTAAACTTGCTTTCACACATACCGAGACAATAAGTTAAACTTACTTTCATAAAGAAATTTTTATTTGGATTCCTCATTCCATGAAAAATCCAATGAGTGTTTTGAAGGCCACTTTCTCTCCCCATAACAGACATTTTTTGAATGTTTCAGTGCTTTTTTTTTCAAAAATACTAGTTTACGGGAAAATTGTAACTTTAATATCTTGCAAATGGTAGCTCAGTTTTGGGTGCTTTTTTTTGAAAAAATTCTTTTAATTCAATTATCCATAGCATAGACTTGTTATTTTTCAAAAATTCACTAGTTTATAAAGTGCCAAAAATTTGGGTCTCCCGAGACACATTTTCAGCTGAGTTCGATGTCTTGTTTGATTTAGTCTTGCACTGATTTGTCTAAGACACATTTTCAGCTAAGTCTAACATCTTTTGAGAATGCACTTGAATATTTTGGGGGGGGGGGTTTGATTTATTTTGACAACTTGCATTCATTCTCCTTTCTGCATACATTCAGAACTTGCAATCAACACAACTTCACCTAAATTCAACTAAAAAATGGATTATTTTCAACTGAAACCCCTAACACCCTTCAACTATCATGAATTTAAATTTAAAATGTCAATCATTCTTAACAGTAAAGGGTTGTATAGGATCACCATGGGTACAGAAGTAGAACCCAACACAGATGCTAAAAAGGTCAAGTGGTACAATCGTAGTGATGAAGCCTTTGGATTACTAAGCTTGTTTGTGTCTCCAGAACTTATCTTCCACTTAGAATACTCCCAAACTCCTAATGACATATGGGACACCTTATAAAAGTTGTTTGGGAAGCTTGATGAGATGATAGGTCATGAGCTCGAAAATGAACTCATAAGTCTAAGTCCTAGCAACTTTGACACCCTACAGGACTTCTTCACTAAGTTTAAGGCCCTTAAATTACAATTGAAATAATGCGGGATAGAGAAGAAATATGATCATCTCATTCTTTCTATTCTCATAAAGTTAGGTCCAAGCTATTTAGTCTTTGTCTCCACTTTCCATGCCACAAAAAGTACCCTTGGCACTATATGGAAAATGCCTTCTTTGGATTCATTCATTGCCAACTTGACTAGGGAGCAAGATAAGTTAATTCAGATGGGCACAATGAAGTCTACTCAACCCCAAGCCTTGATATGTGGAAATGGTAAAGATAAGACTTCAACAAAGGAGAAGAAGAAAAAGAACAAGGACCAGGAGAAGAAGAAAGAAAACACTAATCCTGCCAAAAACAACACTGAGTCTTTATCCTCCACTGCTAAACCTAAGAAGAAGAAGGTTAAGTGTGCCTATTGTAAAAAGATAGGGCATGATGAACATAAATACATGAAGAAACAAATAGATCACCTAACTCATCTTCTAGAGAAGAACAACATAAGTGTTCCTGAGTCCATCAAGCATAATTCATCTACCCAAGATTCTACTAAGGCAAAAGGCAAGGGTAAGGAGAAAGAAAAAGGCAAGGCCCTTGTAGCAACTACAGCTTCTACATCATCATGGGTCATTGATTTGGGTGATTCTCACCACATGGGCTCTTCACTAGTTGAGTTTTCATCTTTAGAGCCTTGTAGCATGACTTCAATTAGTTTGGGTGATGACACATCAGTTTCTATTGCAGCGAGAGGGTCAATTGAAATGGAAGGAGGAACATTCAATAATGTTTTAAGTGTTCCTTCTCTTTCAACCAATCTCCTATCAGTGTACCAAATCACTCACATTGGTCAAGGCACGAGAGTTGAGTTTTCACCAGATTTAGTGTCTATCAGGGTGTTGCATAGTGATACTACAATGGTAGTGGGTAGGGCAGATCACCAAGGTAGGTTATACACCTTCTCACATTTTGCAACAAATTCTTCTCCAATAGCATTGCTGAATCATTCAAATGGAGTTATCAAATTATGGCATGAGTGGTTTGGCCACCTTAATTACCACTATCTTGAGCAACTTTGCAAAAATGACATGGTCATTGGCTTGCCTCGTGTCTAATTCTCAAAAGGACTTTGTGAGGGGTACTCCCTTGGGAAGCATCCTGAAGCAAAATTTGACAAAGGTAAAGCTTGGAGGGCTTCACAACCTTTGGAGTTAGTCCAGAGTGATGTATCGGGACCCTTTCCCAAACCATCTTTCACAAGGGCCAAGTACATCCTCACTTTCATTGATGATTTCTCTAGGTACACTTGGATATATTTTCTCAAACAAAAGTTTGAAGTGTTTGAAAATTTTATAGACTTCAAGGCTCTTGTTGAGAAATAGAGTGAGAAATCCATCAAGGTTTTTTGAACTGATAATAGAGGGGAGTATGTCAGCATCAAATTTGAGTAGTTTTACACTATAGAGGAGATTGATTTACATCGCATAGTCACTTACAGTCCTTCACAGAATGGGGTTGTAGAATACAAGAATAGGTTCTTCAAAGAGATGGCTAGCTGCATTATTCACTCTAAATCCTTAACACCACAATACTAGGCTGAAGCCATCAATTGTGCTTGCTACATTCAAAATAGGGTTCCTCACAAAGCTTTGAAAGGGATAACACCCTTTAAAGCTTGGTATAAAAGGAAACCTGATGTTGAGCACCTTAGAGTTTTCAAATCCCTATCCATGGTACACATTCTAAAAAAGAAATGCAAAGCTATGGAATGTCAGTCCAAGCCTTACATCTTTGTAGGATATCTAGATGGTATTAAGGGATATCACCTTCTAGATCTAGTCACTCATGAGTTGTTCATCAAGAGAAGTGTCCAGTTTCAGGAGAGTTCTAGAGAATCAACGCTTGACACTTCTTCTCCCTCATTAGATCTACTTCTTCATGATGATTTCTTGCCAGATTTAGATCAACCATAGCAGGTTCTTAAGCTAGAGTCATCTTCTTCTTCTTTGAGTTTCAGACAATGAGGATAGTGATGCAAAGTCATCCACCTCTAGTTAGTCAAAGGATGAGGAGTTAGCACCTGACTTGCCCACTTCTAGGCCACTTTGGGCTAGATAGACACTTGAGAGTGCTGGTACTTGGGTAGGAGATCTCGTAGATGACAGAAATACTAGGGGGATTTTTAGAGAGATTCACATGCCTTCTTTGCTTCAATTTTAGATCCATAGACTTTTCAAGAGGCATTGGGGTACCTGAGTGGGATAATGCTATGGAGGAAGAATATTCTTCCTTAATCAAAAATCACACTTGGGATTTGACTTTGCTTTCTAAGGGAAGAAAGATGGTTTGATGTAGGTGGACATATCAGACCAAGTATATAATAGATGGGTTGGTTGATAAGTATAAGGTGCGATTGGTCACCAAGGGTTTCTCATAGGTGGCAGACATTAACTACTTAGAGACCTTTGCACCCATTGCAAAGATGGCTTCTATCTAACTCACCTTGGCTATTACCGTAGCACATGGTTGGGATGTGCATCAGATGGATGTGAAGAGTGCCTTTCCTCACAGAGACCTAGAGGAGGAGATCTACATGGAGTAGCTGCCAAGATTTATTCAAGATTCTTCCTTAGTATGTAGACTTAGGAAATCTATCTATGGCCTCAAACAGGCCCCTCAAGCTTGGTATGCCAAGATGGATTCCTTCCTTCTCATAGTGGGTTTCACTAGGTGTCATTCTAATCTTATTGTCTACTTCTTACGGTAGGATGATTTGCTCTTGATTTTGGTTCTATATGTTGATGACCTTTTGATCACCGGGAGTTCTTCATCGGCTACTATAGTGGTGAAGGCATCTCTTCAAGATAGATTTGACATGACAGACTTGGGTTTGTTGCACTACTTCTTTTGCATCAAGATCTCACATTCAGATTCAATGATTCTCCTACACAACCTAAGTATGCTCTCAACTTATTGGCTCGGTTTTACATGGCTAATTACGAGCCATCTCTGACTCCCTTTCTATTAGGAGTCAAGCTTGAGGCTGATTGTTCTTCACCATTGGTTGATGCCACTTGGTATCGACAACTTGTTGGTAGTCTCATCTACTTGACTCACATTAGGCCCGACATTTCACATACAGTGGGACTTGTCTCCAAATTCATGTAGGAACCCCATGAGTTACATTGGAAAACAACTAAGATGATCTTGCATTACATACAGGGTTCACATAGATATGAGATTCATTACAGATTTGGCATAGTGGTTGACTTGGTTAGATATACAGATTCAGAATGGGCTGGCGATTCACAGACTCACAAGTCCACTTCTAGTTACAGTTTCTCTCTAGGTTCTAGTCTTATCAGTTGGTCTAGCAAGAAGCAAAATTTTATTACTATATCATCCATAGAGGTAGAGTATAGGGGAGTTATTAATGTAACTACTGAGGCTATTTGGCTTTAGGAGATTCTTTCTAAGTTTGTCATTCCTATCAAGTAGCCCACCATCATTTATTGTGACAACCAGAGTACCATACAGATTTGCAAGAATCTGGTTCAACACTAGTGGACCAAGCACATAGAGATTCACATGCATTTCATTTAGGAGATTATTCATAGTCAGGTCATTGACTTGATATTTTTCCAGTCTTCAGAGCAGGTTATAAACATCTTCACCAAACCTTTCACCAAGAGCAAGTTCATTCATCTACGAGCTCTTCTTGGGGTGTGGTCTACATCTGTAGCAGCATCATCTTTAGGGGGGCCTTCTAGCCTCTTCTTTTCTTTTATGTCTCTCTTTTGTGGGGGGGGAGTTTTTCCTATGGGTTTTCTCCCTTTCTCTATCTTATGGGAGATTGCATTTGTACATGGGTACCTCATCAGGCCTAGTTGCCAAGACCCATTTTCCATTTCCACACTACCAACCTAAGTTGTGCTTATGTGGGGGTATTAGTGTAGGTTTTTATTTTTCCCTATTTATTAATTAGGGAAATTGTATTTTTTGTGCATACAAGGAGTTTTCCTATATTTGTGGGATAGGCTAGCTTATGTGGAGGTGTGTGTCATAGATGTGTCATAGGTGTCATAAGAATGTCATAAGTAACTCCCTTGATGGGAGTTACTTCTCTATTCTTAGCACCTTGTCACCACCTTTCATGGAGGAGTTACATTCTATTCTTGGGGAGCCTTGTCCACCTTTTGTGGAGGAGTTACTTATGTCCTCTCCTATTTGTATTCCTCACTTTGGCCATCTCATGCTAATCAGATATTGGTTTTCTCCATTTTGTCTTGTATAATTTCTCTTATTGTGTTATTTTCAAACTGCTTTAACATCTATGTGGTGTGCACTTGCTTCAACTTGTGTGATCACATCTCCATTTCACTCACATTATCTGGATTCTAGCAGCAACTTTGATACACGCTTTCTTATAAAAGAACTATCCATTTGATCTTTCACAAAAAATGTTTGAAATAAATTCTCTGGCTAATTTTGATGGAAATTATATTCCACACTCCTAAAAATGTTATTATTATGCAAATTAAAATAAATATGGTGAAAAACATCATAGTTCATTGAAAATTCAACATGTTGCCTACAACAACAAGTGGTGTGTGTGTGTGTGTGATTTATTTTTACATAAAAAGGTTTAGCCATTTCATAAAGTTGTGGATGTTTTTCCATAAACTCAGAGTACAGTTGTGTTTGAGTAATATATAAAAAATGTTTTGGATGTGGTTCATTATTACGAGAACCAACTCTTCTTTTCACTACATCTCTAGCATTGGAAAAAAATATTGTATTATCTTTCCAAAATTATGCAAGTAAGTCTTTCAGAACATGAGCTATAGCCTTGTCCTTTCATGGAAGTCTACCAAAGAATACCTAGATATATTTTGTATTGGGTTAATAAAGTCTTTCATGTCTTTCAATTTCTTTCATTAATGTTTTTCTATTTATATCAAGTTTTCAACTTTTTTTTGAAATCAATCATTTTTTCACTATTTCAACACTTACTACACAAGTTGTCATTAAACACTACGTAGTATTACAATCATTATTAAATGATTTTAGGCCTAAAATATTATATGCATCATGTGGATTTTCAATAATTTCATTATTTTCATTATCCATGTTAGATGTCTTTAGTCCTAATGTGTACATTATAGGTCTTATCTTAAACAATTTCATCAACAAAATAAATAATTGACATCTTTAACTATCATACTCCAATCTATGAAATAAAATTTCCTAAATTTATTAAGTCAATCTTATTTATTGGTGGTTATAAATTTTTTTATGAATTGGTTTCAAAATATTTTCATCAACTTCAGTTAAGTACTTATCTTTTCTATGCACAATTCTTGGAGGTGTTGTTATTGGTGGAATCCATTCAGAGGGTGTTTCAAAATCGTTATATGTTTTCATGAAATTTTCTTCATTGTTTGTTTATTCATTATATGTTTCCATGAAATTTTCTTCCTTGTTAATTTCATCATTATTTGAGTCCATTAAATTTTCTTCATTGTTTGTGGGTAAAGTATCATGCATAGGCTCTTCATCAACATAATCAAAAACATTAAATTTTGAATGTGAATTTCCAACATTATCTAATTTTATATTATCAATTTCATCATAGTTCAATTCATTATTATAATTTTCATCATTATTCAATTGATTATTGCCAATTGCTTCATTATCTAATGTATTTGGCTCATCAGGGGTAGTGTTTATACCTTGTATGGAATGAATTACTTACATTCATACCTTATTTTTTTCTTTCAAATCTTATAATTGCTCTAATGTTTTATAATTAAACATATTCCTCCATAAACATGAAATGAAGCCCATTTCAACAAAATCAACCAAGAAAGTACTTCAAATGTGGGGTCCAAAAAAAACTACAACCAAGAAAGTACATAGAGTACGTAGGGAATGTTTGTCGGGACACCAATCTTGTTTAGGGATAAAAATAGATATTGAAAAGTGAGTTTTTGTTTTTAATTTGAGGAACACATACATGTTATAGTAACATGTATGTTTTCCTATAATGTGTATGTGTTCCTTGAAGTATAGACATATACTACACAGACAAGAAAAAAGGCTCATATTCAAGCATTTTTCCACTATAATATGATGCAATAACATTCAATAAGACTATAATATGATGTATAAATCCCTAATATGATGAAAGAAGACTATAATATGCTGTAATAATTCTATCATATCATATAATAAGGCTCAATATGATGTAATAAGACTATTATATGATGTAATAAAACTATCATGCAATGTAATATGACTATCATGCGATGCAATAAGACTATAATATGATGCAATACTTATCAAATATGATGAAATTAGGCTATTATATGATGCAATAATATAAATATGATGTAATTAGGCTATCATATGATGTAATAAGGCTCATTATGATGCATAAATCTACAATACATGATGAAATAAGACTCTTGATAAGAATATGAAGTCATAAGTCTAATGAATGATGCATTAATGATCAATATGTAATATGTAATGAGATAATTTTACCCAAAATCCCATCATAGGTCCTTACAAAACTAGGTGAATAATAGGTTCACAAATTGGCACTAATCACATTCATGAATTTATGCATTTATGATGAAATCAAGGAACTTAAGGGTTGTGTTTGCTATAAAATTAGGATTTAGAGTTAGGGGTTTAGTGTAATGGGTTTATAAATGTGTATATGTTAATAAATTAGGTTTTAAGGGAACTTTATATGTTTAAGTGATAAAATTAGGGTTTACGACCAACATGTCATGAAACATGACCTAATATAGCCCTTTCAAACACATATTAGACTTCAATTTAGGTTCAATGGTTTGAAATTATCCACATTTGCATTTGTATTTTTATTTTTGATTGAATTAGGTTCAGTTAAGTCATACATGTTGCATGTAGATTATATAATTAAACGGGCCATAAATTTGGTTTAGGGGCTTAATTTTGTGCAAATCACATCCCTAATTGAACCAATCAACTAATTGGTTCAATTCATGATAGATAGAATAATAATTAATTTTGAATTAAATAATATATATTTATCCTATAGTTATGTCAATAAGGGGTTAAAATTGGCATCCCATGCCTCCTAAATTGAATTACCCCTATAATTGAACCTTATTGTGCTATGTGTGTACCTCATACACCTGAAAGTGTTAAAGCTATCAGAGATGCATCAATTCCTAGAAGTTTTAGAGTTGATAATAACTTTGGAGGCCAAATATAATTACATATCACCATGTGTACCTTGTACATGCTTAGAAGTATCAACACTGTTAGAGGTGTCAGGTCCTAAAAGTGTTAAAGAGCTCTATCAAATCCCTATGAGGCCTAATCCAATTAGATACATGCATGTGTGTATCTTTCACACACATATATTTGTTTTAGATATCTAAATTCACTTGTCTTAGAACCATTAGATTTGTTAGAGCCTTAGGATGCCTAATCTAATCAAATATTTCCACACGTGTAGGTCTAGTACACCTAGAGAAGTGTTAGAGTTATCAAATATGCACTACATGTTATTAATTTTATACATGTATGTATTTAAATTATTTATATCCCTCTTCCTTGAATTACCTATATAAATCCCAAAACTTACATTGATATTAAGTCCTACATGTAGAATAGAACACAATTTAGTAATGGATGAGCTTCAATCTCGAATACCAAGCTGGAGAAAGAATTATAATACATGTAAGTTACTTTCTTGTAGTCCACATCATAAGGTTTAAGCTCATTACAATGAAATATGAAAAAGATGATTAAAGATATATGTAAAAAATATATTAATATTTAAACCTTCAGCAAGTGAGTACACATTAGTATTCAATTCTAATCAACCATATATATGAGGTGAGTAGTTCATCATCCACATGAACAATTATTGGGTCTCTCTATTTAGAATCATCTTTAGAGGGAAGTAGGTCTCAAATTTAGGGGACATTGTCATAGGTTTAATGCATCATGAATAATTTCAATAGAGTTTGAGCTAGGTTAAATTATACATATGTCATAATTGGTCAATGTCAGGTCTATGCCATCTCTTAATGGTTTTGAACAAAATCCCTAGTGTATTTAGATATTTTCTAAGCTATACATTCATCAGTACATGCCCAACATCTTAAAACCACATCATCACTAATGGATAAATGTGACCATTTCAAGTTTATTGAGATCAAAACCACATCTTATACAAAACAAAATGTGTAACCAACTTGACTAAAATATTTAAGAATTTAACATTTGCATACATTGTAGGTCCATCATCCTACTTTCATATCTTAGCATCCCAATTACATAGTAACATATAAAAATCTATATTATTGATAAGCACCAATTATTGTCTAGCTTATTGTTGAGCTTACAATTGTTGTATCCATGGTGTGGCTAAGACTAGTCCCATGCCAAAGACATACTCTTTAGATGATGTGGGAATGGATGGAGTGGTTGATGGTTACCCCATGTGTGATGGAGGGGTAGATGAAGGAGGTGCATGAAATGGAAGATTAACCATATTTTCATAAGAGATATTAATTTTAGGCAAATTTTGAATAATGTATTTTAATACATTAGGGTAATTAAACTTGAATAATTCTATTAATAGAAGACTCTTGTTAGACTTTCAATTGGGACCTCAAAATGCACCTATTGAATTATATGCACACTAAGTGACCTTGGAAGAAACTTAAGGGATTCTATTCAACACATTTTAGGAATGTTTTTGGGACAATCCAAGGCATGATTCATAGGTATTCAACTCCATTAGATAGCATTCTTGAAATAGATATCCAAGATATGCACTATTACACCAAGGGATCAATTTTTATTTCTACTTACACAATATTATATATACTATAGTCTAATTCAACAGGTTTTCCACTTAAACAAATTAGTTCAAAATTTATAAATAAAAGGGTCTAGTCAAAGATATCAAAGATGCAACAAAAGGTAAGATAGGATTTTAGGCAAGTAGGATAATATCAATAAGAAACACAAAGTTTAAGGGAAAGTAGGATTTTAGGAAATAAAGGTGGTATGTTATATCCTTTCCCTACTAGGGGAAAGATCCCAATAGTTGTGCATGTTTCAATTGTCAAATAAGTCTTTTGTTAACATGTGTTCTATTGAAAAAACATATTGGTGTATATAAATATTAAAGTGCACCAGAAGCTGAACATGTAGCTTCTAATACTTTTTCAAAATTTATTATATAAAATTAAAAGTAACCAATCACATATTGATAAGTAAGAGTCAAGTATTGATACTTTAATGCACAATGATTGGTACACTAAAGGTTAAGTTTTGATTAGAGGTTTAAAAAATACATTTTATGATCTCTCACGATAAAACAAGTTATATTGTCAAATGTATAATGTGTTAGACCTTGAAACCTTATTTATAAGTAGTTAAGACAACATATTGAAATGGGTAAAAATTTCAAAGTCTAATGTGATGTTATGGTACCTTAATTCATTGTCCAAAGTTAATGGAACCTTTCCCCTATAAGGATGCATGGATAATGAGACCTTTCCCCCATAACAAACATGAAATTTGTTTGTTTCATTTTATGTCAAACAAATATGCACATGTTATATAATGTGTAAAAATTATTTATTATGTTATATAATGCATACACATTATTTGAATTTTAATTTAAAATTGAGCTTGTAGGCTCAAAAATGGATTGTATTTCTAAGCCAAAGGCTTGGGACTATGCATCTACAGTTGAGAATGAGGATTTTAGGAAAAAACAATAAATTTCAACATCAATCACCAAATACACTATGGATTTCAACATCGAAATTAAAAAAATTATTACCGTTATGATGAGCACATTGTTCTCTTTCTAAATGTATGATTTTTATTATTTTTGGCCTATTTTAAGTGTTTAAACTATATTTATTTCTAACGAAACCTTTTTTAGGCCACTACATTCCTCACCCATACATGATTATTCATTTTTAACTATTTTTTATTTTCATTGATCCAAATGCAAAACAAATTATATGGTAGCAAACTAGGCCTAATTCTACGCACATTAAAAAAAATCAAATTTCATTTTTTTAGGCAGTTAGGGTGGGTCCCACAAATGGCTATCCATTTATTTGTCAGTTTTCAAGATATACTTATTTTTAAAATTAATAAAAAAAATATTCATAAAAAACATAAAAAAAAGCTTGTAACACACTAGAAGCTATAATCTAAATATTCACCAAAGGGTTTCTAACAATATTTAATAATGCTCAAAAAATGGTGGGTCACACAGAATGGTACAATTCAAATTTTATTAAAAAAAGAGGTCCTCTTCAAATTTTATATGTTTAATCTATTTATACTTAACCATTTTCCAAAAATTTTTTTTTTGAAAACTAGACTTGAAATGCTACAATTCATGTTTTTATACCATCTCTAATTATTTGCAGAAGTTCACATTTCTAAAATTTTAGAAAAATCATGTTCACGGGTGGGCCTTTTTTTTTCCCCCAAGTTGGTGCACTTACCCATATATCATGCATTTATTTACCACAAGAATTTCATGGGTGAAGTTTCCAATATTTAGATATATGATGTCTATGTTTTTCATAATGCACATAAGTTTTAATAGTTTTAACCAAAGCATGAGCATTGGAAGCATTATAGTCAAAAGAAGTTGAATTATAAGTCCTTTGATGGAAAGGACAATAAAATTCTCAATTTTAATTAGAAAAAATTGAAGTATTATATCTAAGACCTTTATAATTTTCATTATAAGTATGAAAAAGAGGTTCAATAACACTTTTTTTGCAATTGCCAAGTGCACCACCTAAATGACCCATATTGTACTTAATTTTTAAGTCAAGTTTGGTAGAGAAAGTATTTACATAATTTTGAATTTGTTTTAAAATATAATAAAATCTATAATCATTATAGATATTTTCATTATCAAAAGATGTAAATTTAGTATTTAACGTGTCAATAGAATATTACATTGTGTGAATTTGATAAAAAAGAGGTTTGTAAGGCATGTAAAGTCTCATTCTGACTTACAATTTATTTCTTAAGAGCAATGATTTCATCATATTTAATAGTTTGCATAGTTTTTGTACAAATTAACAAAATGGTGATTTTAAGGGCCATGAGAGCAATACATACAAATTTTGTGATCATTAAAAAAATCACTTAGTATAAATATTGATTTATCCAAAGCACATTTAAAAAAATTCATTTTAATTAAATTTTTAAAGATGAAAAAAAATCATTATAAAAAATGTCAATAATAAAGTTATGAGCTAAATTGATTTGCTTGTCACAAAGCTTAGATCAATTAAGTTGTAAATGTAAATCTACACCAAAACACCAAGTCAATTTTAAAATAAATATTTGATGTTTTAAATTAAAGCATAAAAAAATGTTGTAAAAATATTTTGAGTTACAAAGTTTACGTGAAAGGATTTATAAATGGAAAGTGAGATATTATGCTAAAAAAAGTCACCAATAAAAATCAATTTTGATTTGCATATATAAAATATTTACTTTTGGTTGATTAAAATTTTAAAACAAAATATAAGATTGATTTTTTTTTGAGTGAACATAATAAAATGAGTGAATTCTACATGGGAAGAAACAATTTTTTTTGGTTGAATAAAATATTCACCCCTTATGAATTATATGAGTTTTAATTTATAACCAAAAAAAACTTTAAAAACTCTTCCATTTGAAAGATGTTTGTCATGTGAGAAAGAGGGAACCAAGGGTTGTGATTTAAAATGTAAAATATTCTTTTTTTATTGAAAAAACTTTCACTTTTCATGCAATGCAAAAGATAAAAAAAGAAACAGTGTAAATTTATTTATAAAAAAATATAAATTTTTAATCATGTTTTTAAAACTAATAGGGATGTTTTTAGTGATTTATAAAAAATAATAATATGGGTTTTTCTAAAATTTAAAAAAAAGTGTTCTTATATGATAGCTAAAAAAAACCCAAAAAAAAAAAAAAAACCCAATAAAAAGATGTGGCGTCTTTCTTAAAAGATTTTTTGGGTAAAAATGACTATATATATATATTTTTAAAAAAAACTCTGTATGAATTGCCTACAAGATGAGGTTATCGAAAGGCAAAAAATAATATTTTCCATCTAAGTATTAAGATAATAAAGAAAAAAATTATTTAGATAAATATAAATGGAAAAAAATAAAAATATTGAATGAAAATTACCCCTTATGAAGATTACCCATTATGAGCCTCCATCTCCAACCTAGATGCCTAGTCCAACGATCTATTAATGAAATAAAGATCAAACCTCCATCTATCTATGAAACCTAGGTTCCTAGTCCAACTACAAGAGTGGTCTAGTCATCAAGTAGACTTGTTCCCATGTATTTAATTGATACTAATGAGTATACCACCATCTAGCAGCTATCCCTTGAAATATAACTATGATTACACAAATCCTTTATTTTTTATTAACATAGTAAGCTTCTAACTATTATAAATATTCCCAGGCCTCTATCTATCCATGAAACCTACATGCCTAGTCTAGCTGCAAGGTTAGTCCAACCATCAAGCATCTACCAATGAGGTGAAAATTTTTATGTCATTAAACAACCTTTGGATGGGAATGTAGGAAAATTTATTAAAAAACCATATACGTGTATTGATAGATCATATGCACCTTAAGCCTAGTGGTTGCAAGTAACACTAGTAGTGTCAGAAATAGACTTAGTGTCTTCCCATCATAAGATGCCATCAAGAGTAAGATCCATAGTTTCATGTCCTCTATTAGTAATGTTATATATTTTATTAACATCCTCATCAACATCAATGGGTTCCACAAATGGGGGTCTTTAGTCATTACTTAGAGGTATGATTATGCATTTAGTGCCATTCTCAAAGCTAATATACCTATTATTAAAATGCAAGTCATCATTATTTACATAGATGGATGGAGGCATGAGCCTCCATCTCCACCCTTGAATGAAATAGAGATCAAACTAGTAGTATATGTAAGAAAATTTTGTTAAAATTCTTAGTATGAAGAAATGAATGGGTTGTTTCTAAATGTATCCAATGATCTAGATGAGAGTAATGAGTTTTGAAATATTTCATTGGAGAAGATGGAGGCTTGGGAGCAGTATAAAGGTCAGTTGAACTAATTATCTCAAAACTCTCTTGTATTCCCTACTAGTATTTTTCTGTTCCTCATTCTCATGAAGTGATTAACCATGTTCAGTGTGTGCCAAGAGAACATACTAATTAGATTCAAGAGAAGACTCATATTCCTATTCAAAAATATATTCAAGAGATGAAGATTTATTGTAGTTTTATTTCTTCCTTGTTCATCCCTCAAAATCAAGCTATCTATGAGAACAAATTTTTTTAAGACTTTGATGAGGTGATGGACAAGTAGAAGGAACAAAATGTAGAGGTCTTGAAGATTCTCTTTCCATACTCTTTACTACTCCTTAGATGATTAAATTTCCCTCAAGATACTAAAATATAACCATGATCAACCTTCCATGCTTCATACTCCCTCTCAAGAAAATTAATATCATCATCCTCCCACCTTCTCCCTTCTTTAGAAGGAGTCTATTATCTAGAGGTATGAGAAAGATATTGAAGTTACGGGTCAAGTTATTAAAGGGTATGAAGAATATGTTTCAAGTGTGTATAATGAATATTTTCTCATTGATACTTCACTTGAAGAACAGGTTGAGAATAAGATTATAGCCGATCTTGAAGAAGATATCTCATATTGACTTGAGAAGGATGGTATCAATGTGGAATAACTCCAAAATAAATTAGTACAATCTAAATTCATGAATGAGTTTGAGATATCTCCTATTGAAAAGGATAAAGATACCTTTCAAACTAATCCTATTTGGGTTGATTATAATAAGGAACAAAAGGATGATTGGTAGTGTACCTTGAATCTCTATAAGAGATTAGGGAGATTTTTAGGGATATATTCCCCATTGAGGAGCATGTTTATGAGAAATTTGATCAAGAGTAAATCATTCATGATCATGATATAGATTGGGTTGACTATTGAAATATCCTTAAAGAGCTTAATAAACTTGCAATAGATTGTAAGAATAATGAGGTCACTCAAGGATAATGCATAGATGAGATATCACTTGATGAGGTTGTAGATGACAAGTAGTATGAAAAATATACTGAAGTACAAAATGAGTTTATCTTTGTTGAATTCTAGTTTATTTTTGATAACTCACTTGAGAAGATTCTAAGAGTGTTAGTAGGCAATAAGAGAGCCTCAACAAAAGTCATGTTTAATAAGCATCTTGCTTTTCAACTTGTACCATCTTTTGGAATGAGTGAGTTCATTAATTTCTCTTTTTATATAGATAGATCATGCCATATCATGGTTATTTAAATTAGTTTTTCTTCTTGTTTCCTTCTAAGTGTTGGCCTAGCACATTTTTTTCTTTGCTTTTGCTTTGTTTAGTTAGCTTCCCTATTTTCTGTGTTTTCTTCTTGTTCTGGTGGAATATGTTGTCTTTGCAATTTAAAGGGTTGTTTACAACTATAAATCAAACTTTTCATTATTTATGATTCTAAGAGTCATGTAAATGGTCTAACTTCTCAAGCATACCATGCATGCTACCCAATTCAGTCACCAAAGATGTTGACCAAATTTGGCTTACAGACCAAAATTTGTCTAATCCAAAATAAGAAGATGAGAAAGGTCCTTATTGAAGAGTGATCTAATGTCACAAGGAACATATGGACTTCAAGAGGAGATCACATAGCATTTTCAATCTTTTAGCACACTTTAATCAAACTTAAAGTGTGAATTTGATTATCTTTAGGAGCTAGATCGTCAGTCAATCCTTATAAAAATGAATAGGTCACTCCAATTGTGCATCTCATAAAGGTAATTTAAAAATTGACTAGGGTCTAAGAATTTCATGGACATGATTTTTTTCATGCCTAGATCACCCTCTATAAATTTTGTGTCTTGATGTTTTTTCTATCTCAAGATAAAAGTGTTCAAATCTGATAAAATAGATTGAAACATTCATGGGGACATCAAATCAAAGTCATGGTGAATATTCATTTGATTTCAAAAAATACTAAAGGATATTTAAGATAAACATGGGGATGATAAGTTTCCAAATCATGTAATCTCAAGTCAAGATCCAATAGCAAACATATGATCAACAATGTCATTGGGTCTAGAAGATCCAATAGAGTGAATTATATCATGAATTGAAGATCAATGGTAAGCTCATAGTCAAAAGGTTAACATATACTAAGATTGAACACATTGATGACAAGTGTCAATATCTCAAGCACTTTAATTGATATATAATGGTGCACAATGATTGACAAATCTAGTGGGTCCAAGGAGATTGATAGTGCATGATCTATCATGTAAAGGTAGAATAATGCCAAATAAGAGGTCAACAATTTAATTAATCTTGAAGATAAATGCACAATTTCCAAGTGTCATGATCATGGTAATTACTTGGTAAATCAATGATATATGTTCAATACATGAAAAAGGTAAATTGATGGTGTGCAATAAGTCAAGATTCAATGCTCCTAATGATGAATATGAGAACACCATATGGCAAAAGTGTAGGAACCAACCAAGACTAACTACAGGGCCCATAGAATGAATATAGATCTAATAATTAGCATAATATGAGAATCCTAGATCAAGAGTAATAGATAATATCAAATGTTAAAGCCTTGAGACTTTAAATGGAGATCAAATATGGTTGAGGTTAAACTAGAGTAAATATTTCAAGTGGATACCATGAAGGCATACATGTCAGCTTTGATGAGTTCATTGCCAAAACTATCATCATGATTATGAACCTTCTCTCCATTCATACATGCCATAAATGAACCAATAAGGAGAAATCAATTATGGAACAAGACCATAATAGATTGATCCAACTGTTATAACTACCTAGAATTTAGCTTGAAAATGACTTGATCCCACCATTTTAACCATAAATAACATAAATGTATGCTAGAAATATATTGAAAGTGATTGATATGATTGTTGTATCCACTTTACAAAAGTAATATTAGGCATTATGATGATTCTAAAAATAATCTTAAGAATCATGATATTTTGTAACTAAACCAACACCAGATAATTAGAAATCTTGGTCATTATGCTCCCTTCTCCATCCTTATATGCATAATCCCAATCTATCTCATTCCATTATGTTATAAATATAGGCCTCTAACCCTTGTAAATGATCCCACTCTTTGGCATGACTAGACTCTCCCATGATTTATATTGTAACACCTATTTGATGTAATAAAAGACTAAAATACTCTATTTGGAATTTGAATCAAAGTGTGTCTATTGAGTTCATTGATGTGGTTAAGTGAATATATATATATATATATATATATATATATATATATATATATATATATATATATATATATATATATATATATATATATATGCCTCTATTTGAGTTTTCTCATCTTCATTAAGTGTTTTTGTAGTTATCACAGATCATTTTAAGTGCATATATAGTTTGTTAGTCAGTTTGGAAGTGGATAACTACCCTCCCATTCTAGGTTGATAGCTAGTCCATACATTTCTATGAAATACTTATATGAGGGATGATAAAAGAGTGAGTGAAGTGATGTTTATCAGTCTTGAATGTGTCATATAGTGTGTGTTGTGTAAGTATAAGGATAAAAATATTTGGTGCATCACCCCGCTTTTACATGCTTTCATACATTATTGTTAATATCTCTCCCCTTTTCCAAGTAAGAAGCTAGTTTAGGTTTATTATAGGTGATAGACTATAAATTAATCTGACCTTCTATGGGTCTAACCCAATATTAGGTGACCCACAACCTAGGGTCATTCCCATGTTGGACTAGGTTTGAGGAAGAGGACCTGAACAATTCCCTTCTTAGCTAGGGTGCAACTTAGGATGCCAACAATAACCATGGTGAGTTTTTATGAATGGGAAAATATTTAAGACCCATTAGTCCATAGGTTTAATTAATTTAACATCTAAAAGTTTAATAATTTATTTATGACATAAGGTAGAGATCTCAGGTGGAAATTTTTGTTGTTTTTGTCTAACAAGTTTAGAATCTATGATGATGTTATGAACAATGATGCTTAGATAAAATCTTGACATATCTTTATAGGACCAATAAAATTTTGCTTGATATTTTTCAAGGAAGAGACTAAAGTTATCATGATCTTTGGATGTGAGCTCTTTATAAATGGTAATAGGTCAGGGACATGTCTATGTGCTGTATTTTATTTGTGTAGTTTATTTGATGATCATAGAATTTCCATCCTAGAAATGGCAAGGAGTAAGAAGAAGAGAATAAATAGGATGTGGTTTAATATCCACACTAGAAATGAAATTATTTAAATAAGGAACCTTTTGCTTAAAGTTTCCAATATTATGATGTTTGCATAGAAGTTGAGGTTCTCTAGCATGGAGGAGTTTAAGTGTAACTTCATCACTAGGTAGTGTATAATTGACATGTATTTTTAGATCAGTGATTTGATTACCTTTACCATAATATTCATAATGTATTTATCTCATGTTAATGGCTTTAGCATCTAGGGTAATTTTTGGTGAAATAGTTGATATAAATTCTATGTTGGGGATATTTGGTTGAGTGGAATGAACCATATTGGTAAACTTATTTTTATTTTGTTAATAGATAAGGTTTTAATTTAATTAAGTTGGATATATTTAAAAGTTATTGAGCCATCTTGATCAATGTAATCGTAATATGGGGAAACAATGTAAATAATGTTTGTGGTAGATAAAGTAGATTGTGTTTGATTAGGTTGTATATAAGGTTTAATAGATGCCTTAGTCAGTATTTCCTCGATTACCCATGGGGTGTCTAATAATGATGGATTAATAAGAGGTACATAACCTTTAGGTTTGATTCAATATCAAATGAGATATGAATGACATGGATGTCATGATTTAAGGCATGGATTTTGACTAATGTCTCTTGGTAATGTTTTACATCTAATTTCGTGATTGGGATTGAACCATAATATAATTATCATAATAAGTGTGAGAAATAGTGTATGCATATGTTTACATAAGAGAATCATTGGTTGAAACACCTAGGTTACTAAATTTATGAGGAGGCATGTTTAAAGTATCTTTAAAGATATTAGCCACTCCTTATTGATTACATGTGAAGTCACCTTTTGTGTAAGAGGATTCATATGCATTTCATGGATGGGGATTATTGGTAGTGTCATAAATGAGAGGAATGGTGAGATAACATGGGAGTAAACTAGGAAAAATCCATTCCATAATATATTGAGGTAATTGATTGGTATTACAAGTTTTTTGCATTTCATTTAGCTCATCATCATCTAAATCAGCAAGAGTAACATGTAAATTATGACTCATGTTATCAAATTTAGGAAGAGGTGAACTATTTATATGGGAAATGGTTAGAATGTGATATTGAGATTTAGGATTTGATAACTATTTATTGCATGGATTAGGACTAGATTCATGTTTGTAACATTTTCCACTATATATGAACTTGATACATTGACTACATGAAGAGGCTATAACATGAATATAGTGTGTCCATGGGAGACTAAAGATTATGGTGTAAGATAAGGGATGGTACATAACCATGAGATTAGTGAAAATTATCTTGGGTCCTAGAATAAGTGTGACCCAAATGTAACCAAGTGGTTTGTGATTGGTTTTATTAAATCATCTACATGTGAGAAACATTTCTTTAATATTTTATTTATTATATATGATTTGTTGAATTAACCAATTATATGTGACATTAATTCTTGATCCTTCATCTAATAAGACCTTTTGAATAAGGCTAATTATATCATGTTTTGATTCATATGTTGATTACTTAACATTGATAAAATGACTAAGACAATTTTTCAGAAGATTATTTTGTTGAAATTCCTTGAATAAAGCATTGACCAAATATTCTAATTGTGAGATAGAATGTTGACGTAATTTATTATACCATTATAAAACATCTCTTGTGAATATTTTGACTACAAGTTTCTTAGTATCAAAGGTATTTATTTGGATACATTCATTGTAGAGATTACCAAATGCTTTGAGAAAATATGCAAGGTATTTAGTTATATCATATTTAATACTTGGAGAAATGTTCCAATATTAATAGATATAATGAAAGGAGATAAAGGTTTTTTTGGATGTTTTGAAACATCTTGTTATGCATAAGGGGTTGTAGAGTGGTATTCCTATTTGTATATCGAAGAGGAGGGATAAAATTTTGATTATTATGAGGTAATATAAAAGGAGGTTTATTAGTCATTTATAAAATATGATGTTTCATTTGAATATTTTGAGAGGTTTTTGTCATTTGCATCACATTAATTTTTTGGACTATTTGTGCAAGAATTTGAGTGGTATCAATTTGCATATTATGGTTATTAGTGTTAAGAAGTGAAATATTAGTGTTGTTATGAGGAGTAATGTTAGTATTGGTAAGAAGAACATTCCCATTGTTAGGATTAGGGATATTACCTGTAAGAGGAGTCCATTTTGGGTTATTCATTAAAGTTGTATCTATTTCTCAAATGGTGTAGTAAGGTAGTTATAATAAGGTAGTATATTAACAAGTGTGAAATGGATTAGAACCATCTAAATCATCACTTAGGGAGATTTGGAGCATATTTCAATCAATAGATTAATATGAAGGATAGGAAATGATGTACCATGAGTGATTATCCTCTTCACTGGCTAAGGTGGGTAAGAAGTAAAAATGCATGCATCATCTAAATGGATTAAGGTTATCAATAGATATTTATGATAGGTGATTTCACAATGTTTAAACAAGGTAAGAATAATATAGGAATGTGTAGGTTATATTTAAGGAAGAAAATTATTGGAATAAAACTAGGTCATCTATATACTAAATGAGATTGGCTAGATAAGATTCAAGTTTGGAAAATAACTGTGTCATCTTAACTACTTCATAGTTGGCTAGTTCGATGTATTTTAGGTAGGGAAGAAACAAAACTTAAAGTAAACTATGTCGACTACAAGGTATATAATCAAATAGGTCAACATAATGGTTCACTTAAATAGATGATATCAATAAATCTAAGAAAGAACTAAGTTAACCAATAGGTATGCATTAGAACTAGTCAACATAGTTATGAAGAGTGGATAATAAGAATTTAAAAAAAAAAGAAGACTAATTCAATTAGATTGACTATGTTATTTAAGAAATACAAGATATTTTATGAAAAAATAGGTCAAACTCATTGATGAAGTTTTGATAATAAATAAAACATAATTATTTATATAAAATTGAGTGGAGATAGTCAATAATTTTCCAAGAAAATTGTAAATGGTCTAAATCAATAAGATTTAGTTCTAGTCATAGAAAAGAGAGATAAACACACATAAACTTAGGTCAAAATGGTTAGTTTAATTACATCACACAACAAAAACTTTATATAAATGTTGTCTAATACAATTTTACAATACAACATAGAATAGCAAATAAAAAGTCAAAATAAAAAAATATATAAAGTAGTTAATTGTTCAAAAATAAGATCAAGAAGTCGTACTAAAGGTTTTGATTAGAAGTATAGGATTTAAAATATACTTTATTATCCATTGGATAGTGTCAGACTAATTCTTTAAATCATTAACCTTGGAGGAAGTACCATTCCCATACCCCACCAAACCTAGTTTTAAGGGTAAGATGAAAGTAGCTTCTCAGTGCTGACCACTAACCAATGCACCACAAAAATAAGTAGATGGATGGATTCCTAACATTAAATAAAGATTAAAATCCTAAGTATTTTTTAAATACCATGAAGTAGGAGGAAACTAAACACCATGTTTAGATTTGTATGATATTTATGAGTATTGGGGCAATCCCCTCATTCCATGGTATCTATAAATGATAAAGGACCATAAATAGAGTATCTAGTAGCCCTTCATGATAGTTACTAATTAGTTTTAAAAAAATTGATACACAATTTTGAGGGAAATACAAAGGGAAAAAAAAAGTGAAAATAAAAGATTCAAAAGATAATTTATAGTTTTTGAAAAGTAAATAAACATGCAACCAACTGAAAAGCAAAGTGAATTTAATAACTATCAATGTAGATTTATTCATTTTGCATGAACTAGGAATAAAAATAAATAGAAAAAATTCAACCAATTTATATGAATATAAGTCTAATAGAGTCAAACTAATCGACTTAGTTTGCTGAAAAGATAGGCCAAAATGAACATAGTCAAACAAGATGACATAGTTCACTAGGTTGAAAATAGCTATAGAACTAAGTCAAGCCAATAATCTCATTTGAATAAAAAGGAAAAGTTTTATATATAAAAAAACTAGTAAAGACTATTGAAATTTAAATTTTAAAAATGAGTGGGAAAATAAATTTACCTAAATTTTGATAAGGGAAATTAATAATCTAGTTAGAGTGAACCTAGTAGATAGAATAAAGTTGACCAAGTCAATGCATAGTTTTATTGAAATTTTTGAGTTGATATTTTAAATTGTGTTGTCTCGATGAAATTTTTGAACCTGAAAAGGTATATGACAAAATATTTAAACATAGTCAAGCTAGTTAATGTAGTATAAATAAAACTAGTAAATAAAAGATAATATAGAACTATGTCGATCTCATTGACTTAGTTATAAAATGTGAAGTGTAAAAAATAGGAGAATCAAGTAGTTAAATTTAATTAGATACTAAAGGTATAAAAATAAAATATCTCAATTAGATCAATCTAGTTTATGATAGTTTAAATTCTATGCATAGGAGGCCAAATAGGGTCAACATGTTTACCTTAGTTGAAAAACCTATAAAAATATGACCTAAATAAGTCAATAGGGTCAATGAAGATGTTAAAATCTACAAAGATATGAACTAGGTCAAGAGGGTTGATGAAGATGTAAAAACCTACACATAGAGCTAAACTAAGTTGACATGCTCGATGAACTATAAAAACATGTGCATAAAATGTTAAACTATGTCAATAGGGTCAACCTAATTGTATTTATAGAGAAATTAAAAATTTTCAAGGGTTAGATTCACATCAGGTTCACCATAATTTTTTAAATTGAAATAATATATATCTATAACTTGTCTTATTCAATAATATCTAAGCTAGGAGAAGGTAATCAACTAATTGCCTACTTAGAAATACTTTGTTATATCGGGGTCATGACCAAAAATGGGTCTACTAAACCTAAGCTAAGGGATATATTATCACACAATGGCAAAAGAGAGGTTTTCAAGGCCTCTATTCAGATACCATTTTGTGATAACCCTATCTAGGTATTATGATTGTAATAATAATAAACAAGTTACTCTACTAAATAAACATGTAAGATAATCTAGCAAATGAATATGCAAGATAATCTAATGCTCACACAATATTTTGGCACAAATGGGGAAGATAATAAACATACAAATACAATTATATTTTATATGATATATAAATAATCTAAGAAAGGAGAGATAAAATTCAATCCATTAGTTCTAAAACATCTACTTATCAAAATATGAAGGGATATGAATATACTTACTTTGTTGAAGTGACGCATCATGCCTTAATCTCTCCTTTGACCAATGTTTCTTTAAAATAGGTTGTTATGGCTTGTAAGGATCATAAGGATAGATCATATCTAGGATACAAGACTTATTGTATACATGCAAGACCTCCACAAGCAAGTGCTACTTCTCTAAGGAAAAAATGAAGCAATGAAACTTTCTATTTATTTTATAAGTACGTTTAATAATTTTAATGATGATAACTTGAGTGATGTTCTATTTAAAAATGAATTTAAGGGTGTATTTATAGTCGTAGATTGAACCTAACATGTCCCATGTATTTATCTGATGAAATTGACTTGGTCAACATTTTTAGGTAGTAAATAGAGTTATTAAGTCTTGAACTATGTCAATCTAGGCCAACATAGTTCTATAACCTATGTTAAAGCCATAATGGGGGTGGCATGGTCAACATAGAAATAAAAGTGGTAAATGGGGTTATTACTTAGGAAGGGGATATTTTAGATGGTTAATTACTTAGGGGAGTGTATAAGTGGAGTTTTAATGCTTAGGGAATTGAATAAGAGTAGATTATATTGGTTCTAGGTAATGGTATAGGGGAAAAATAATCCTAAAAAACACCAAATGTCTACCAACCCCTTTCTTGGGGCACCCTTTAAGTAAAGTACTCAAAGGGATTGAGATTTGAAAAGTTCATACAAGAGATAACACATCATTAATTAATAAAGTTTAAAAATATTGTGTGTATACAGTTCCCTAAGGAATCAAAACTGGCCTACATGGAGTCTATTTAACTACATATCTCAAAAATCAGGAAGCCTACATAGATGTGGCATTACTTGTAGTTGACTACATGCTTTGGGATGGCCCTATAGCTCTTTCTTTATCTTTGAATTCTTGAAAAATATTCATTAATAATGTCAAAATATAATAAGGGAGGTTTAAATATTTTAATGGCCTTTGCCATTAACTTTGTGTATTAAGTTTTCGAGCTCTTAAACTCTTATCCAAGGTCCTCAATATTTATCACTCTATCTTTAGAATAAATTATTAGCTAAAAAATCTCATCATTAGTTTTACACATTATTCATTCAACATCCTCATTAAAGTTATTTGCATCTACCTTAAGGAGTGTCTCAAAGCTAAGTCTATTAACTAACTCTCTAATAGATGTTATTATATCTGTGACCCTCATATATTTAAAAATGTGAAAAATAGTTAAGAGCACCATCCATCTTAGTAATTACATAGCTCAGGGCCTATGATTCATCTTTACAAGACATTAGGTTTAGACTATTGAATGCACTACTTTAGAACACTAGACTAAAAAGGTGATCATTTTCTGAAATTCTTTTAACTAGTACCATACATTGATCTCCTTTATCCTTTTAGATTGTCTCTCTCTTCTAAAAACTCAAATATTATTGAAAATATTATACAACTTTGTGGTTTCACTATGGATATTATCAATAATTTCTTGAGGGACATGCATAATATATCTATGTAGTAATCCCTATTGTTCATCCTATTTCATTTTATAAAATTCTTTCATCGCTTCTCTAGTTGAATCCATAAAAGTACAAAAATATTATGTATACTTAGTTGGATCATTAGGATTCCATTTAAATTTCTTATCTAAGATAAATAGGTTTTGCCTTTGTTCAAACTCAATTTCTTCCATTTTATCTATATTCACTACCTTTCTCATCCTCACCCTCTAAGTGGTCCCACTTTATTTATCAAATCAAGTGGATACTATAGGTAATTTAGTGATGACCATATTAAATCTATCATCCAATTTACCTTGCATCTTGTTAACCCATTGAGGAATGATAAGTTCCTCTTGCTATTATGTAGGACTTAGGCTTTTATAGGTAGAGGGTTCAAGACTCATCAAAGGAGGATTTATTGTGGGAGGTGATAATTAATCACTTATTTAAGTTGCTAATTTTAGCAGTAGATGGGTGACCTCAACCACATATTTAGTCAAGCCTATTATTATTTAAATTTTTTCTATGGATAACTATATAGGTGAGGATTGTGTCATGGGTAGCTCTAATTGAGCTAAAGGTTTTTGGGGAACTGGTGGCTTTCTAGGATTAAAATGGAGACTAAAAATAGATTCTCAAAATAGAACCTTTTCTTTGTTATTTGTGTAGGTGTTGAAATAATGGAAGAATAAACTCAACTTGATAATTATGGACTTGGAATGGCTAGATGAAAATATCTAACTTTAGTATCTATAATAGTGAAAAAATAAATAAGAGAAGAAACTACCCCATTTATACTTTTACTTTATTCTTTAGTGAGGACTTCCTAGCATAGGACTCCAGGTAGAGTTTATTCTTATTTAAGGCTTCCTAGGATCAATACTTTGGCCTTTTATACTTCTAACTCTTCATCATCTATAAATCTCTCCT
Source organism: Torreya grandis (assembly GCA_037957365.1). NCBI lineage: Eukaryota > Viridiplantae > Streptophyta > Pinopsida > Cupressales > Taxaceae > Torreya > Torreya grandis. The sequence goes on from JARHVA010004155.1 coordinate 147,251, forward strand.
CACCCAATTCAAGATTTTGTACCTTCATCATTTTTACATCTTATTCCTATTCATCTATTGAATACTCCACTAGGGATATCACATGTCCATGTTCCTATTCTTCTACTTCCTCCTCATCAAGAGATTATTCTATAGTAACTATACCAAATGTTTGTATTTCATCTAATTATTGAACCTTGAAGGAGGTTGGAAGGACTTTGGATCTCCTTTGGAAATGGTTATGGGGAAAATAAGAGGTGAGAGAGATGATGAAATAAATGAAATAGCCATAGTAGAAGGAACTACTACCATAGGTGGTGGTGAAGGAATGTAGACTAGAACAATATTATTATAAGTGTTGATGGGAATGAAACTAGTGTGGTAATAAGTGTTTGATAGGAGGTTCCTTCATTGGTGTTAATAGATGGAGGTGTATTTACTTGAGATCTTGAAGGAGGAGAAAATAAAATAGATAAGAAATAAGATTATATAAACTCTAGGAGACTTGTGTGAATGTTGTAAGTGGATATAGAGGTGCCATAGAGAATGTGCTCTTTTACCCATCCGGAGGAGTTGTAGTCTTTTCTATTATAGTAGTCATCCCTAAAAGTTTAGTAGTATCTAATGAATGTGTGTAGAATAGCTAGGGATCAAGGAGACCTCTAAATATTTCCTTTATTATTTGTGAGTTTTCCTCGTTTTGATTTATGAAATATCTCTATTGAAAATTTGTCTCTTTTCTTGTAGGGGAGGAGGTTGGTCTTGTCTTGTTTGGTCCTAAGGCTAAGTTAGAGGCTAATGATGACTCCAATATAATTGTGTCTACTCCACAATTTCATTTTCTTGTTCCTTAATGATGTCTAAGTCATATTTAATGGATTGTGAAGCTATCATGGAAATTTTATTATTCTTAATTAATTTCCACACTTATAAGTTGTCTGATGCATTCATAAACATAAAATCATGCTCCTACTCTTGGTGACCATATGTGATGTTCACCTTCTTCTTCTCCTTCAAGAGTTATAAGTAGTTATTAATTATTTTTATGGGGTTGCATTCCCTTAATTAGACCACATCTAGATTATAATTAAATATTACTTTCCTAACCTATTTGAAATGGGCCCTTACCACAATCTGGAACTATCTAATACATAAAGGAGTCTTTAAGTAATAAGACTATTTTTTAAGGCTAGGCTTCTCATCATGATGTTATATAATTTATGGGACACCTTTTATTCTCTAGTTTTTCTAGGACATGTTATGGTAATAATAGAGGAGGTTCTCTAGTTTCTTTAATCTCGATAAATTTGGAATTAAGTTATAAAAATGATTCCCCATTTTGCTTATACTTCTTATTGATTTATCCTTTTTGGGTTTAACTATGTAAATCCTATGTTTATATTAAAGGTATAATCTGTCTAAATAAGTCAACAAATATGAAATAATTAAGTACTAATTCATCATGGCTTTTGACCTTCTTATAATTTCATAAAATAGTAATAAATAAGCTTAAATATAAATTTTATAGTTATGAGTATTTTTAATAAGTTTATGGGATTTGGTTTCTCACCGGATAGTAGTGCCCCACCTGGATAGTAAAATCATGTTGTTGTATTATCCTTAAAGTGGTGCTAGTATCCTATTTGGAAGACTATTATTATATTTTAGGAAAACCTATGCTTGTGTTTTTAGGCCCTAATCCTACATGCACAGAATATGTAACTTTGTGTTGTGCTTAGAAAACCTAATTTAGTGTGAAAACCCTAATATTCATTGAAAATATGACATGAGAAATAATTGTGTGTTCATTTTTAGGATGGGTTAGACATCCTCAACACCCCACTAAGAAGAGATATACTTTCATACCAATAATCCAAAGAGGGATCAAGCCCGATGTAGTTCTCTAATGTAGTCCTTGATGCAAGTACAAGTGAATGCTAGAATGAGATTGGACTTATATTCCTTGAATGTGTTAGATCTTTGAAATATTTGAAATATGGGTTTAGGGATATTATATATGGTAGTATGCATAAGTAGGGCATAATAGGGATCAAATACTTTAATTTTACTCAAATTACCTTTTGTTTTAACAAGATTTTTCAACTATTTTTTACCCACTGAATAGAAGTCAAATAGACTTGTATTTATATAGATTTGTAGTTTGTATAGATAATAAAATGTACTTAGGTAAAACCTTAGGAGGGGAACATGTTTAAAAAAGTATTTCTTTAGGAGAGTTAGGGTAGGATAGTAGCACCCATTTGCGGAAACTAGCAATATATGGCTTAGTGTCCCATAAATGTCACTAATATCCATCTGGTAGACTCTTGGGCAAACTAGGTTATAAATATGAGAAATCTATCATGGGAATGTGTTTTGGCTAACTATAATTATCTATCATTTTTACAATGACTAAAAAAGTGTGACAAAGGCTCTAGGATATGTCTAGGGATAATATAGGAATAGATTAACTCAAGTAACACTCTTAGCATCCAATTACCACTTTTAGGTGAATATATTTATCCCCCTCCCTTTATTCTAAAAATTTAGAAAAGTGAAATAAATAGTTTAAAGGAAAAACAAGTGTACCTATAATTACTTTGGAAGTGAATCCTATGTAGCTAAGTCTGAGTATGTGAATCTGGGTTTTTATGTTTAAAACATGATCCAAATCAATGAATTGTAATTAAAAATGCAAAAAAAAGTCCTTAATTAAGAGATGGTTAAAATCAAAAGACTATGATGAAATAAAATAACTAATAAAAAATGAGTAAAGAGAGAGGAAAGGAATGAATACACCTTATTGGGTACGTGAACCAATACATGAACCTAGTGACAACCTATGTGTGTGATTGTACATAGTGATAATATTTTTGAATTTATTAGACTAATATGATAGCTTACTCAATCCTCATGTTGGTGGCTTAAAAACTCATTCAATCTTTGACTCCACCATTTCCCACCCTTACATTATGGGTCATGATCTATGAATAACTTGGATAAGATTGTAAGTATGTCTAACTCTCCCATGTGGGTGGATAAATAACTCAAGTTGGCCATGACTCCATCATTTCCCACCCATGTGAAGTAGATGAATCTATAATTAAACTATGTAAAGTGATGAAAGTATCTAAGTATATTTAACTATGTATGTTAGCTTCATGACCACTTGAGTATTTTAGGAGGCCTTGGGCCACTTGGGAATACGAACCACTATAAATGGAGTAAGGCATGAATCTTGTGACAAAATAGAAAGTGATATAAAGTGTATAAAACATAGATAATGAGATGGATTTTTCCATTATATATGATCAACCTATGTAATTGAGTATATTAAAATTATGTGTCACACACATGACCCTAATCTAGTATTTGAGTATACTAAATTTGAACTAAGTATGTAATAATTGAATATGTGTAAATGAAATGAATGTGGGGGTGATCATGCCACACATGATGCCCCCAAATCTAAGAAACTATTATGAATCTAAGCTATAATTAATGTATCTAAGAAAAATCTAAACATAACTATCAAACATGTGACTATATCTTTGAAAATATGTATTGTTGCTAGTGTACTAGTCTAGATAATATAGATTGTCCTAAAGCGAGGGATGCTATAGAATCACACTCTATAGTGGACAATAGTACCCTATAGTACTAGTTTCCCAATCTAGGTGATAATGTCTACCTGGTATAAAATCTAGGTGATGTAAACTACTTTTTGAGTCTTTATTTTTTCATGTGTCTTCACTATGTTTGATTTCTAAAACCGAGCCTATGTGCTGAAATTTATCTATGAATAATAAAGTATAATCCTAATATCTATGATAAACCTTTATGAATGACCCCTCTTTTAAGGGTATTTGTGAAACCTATGTAAGAACTATCCTTAAAATAAGTATATATATAATGTGTTAGCTAGATCATATATATGATATTCCAACACAATGTACAAATATAACATCAAAATGTAAATGAATTTGAATATAATTATGTAATGTAAGATGTATGTTGTAATATAACATTACACAAGGGTGTTGATATAGATGTAATAAATTTATATAGCAAAAAATACAAGTAACTACATATGGGGATGGGTAATTATGTCCATCGCAGCTCTAAATTAGGAAGGGTAGATACATGAAGTCCCTCATAGCATCAAAAACTTGTGTGTGTCTGTGTGTGTGTGTGTGTGTGTGTGTGTGTGTGTGTGTGTGTGTGTGTGTGTGTGTGTGTGTGTGTGTGTGTGTGTGTGTGTGTGTGTGTGTGTGTGTGTGTGTGTAACAAGACAATACAAGTGTCATGGTGAAGAAACATACATACAAACACATGAGTCACACAAAGGTAGTTGAAAGGTACATAATATAAGGGACATTGGCACATGTCACTAGATTTGAGAATGAGGACATACAAGTACATGTTCAAATGTCCACACATGAAATCAATAAGTAATTTGTCTTATATCTATATAGGACATGTTCAAATGTTCACATATTGAAGAAAGAAATCAAACACAAGGGACATAGGCACATGTCCAAGGAATAAAAATATAGAAGTGTCACAGAGCCAAAGAATAATGACATATTCAAATGCCTCAAATATTGAAGAACCATAGGAAACATAATCAAGTCTAATCTAGGAAAATTAGAAATGAAATCATGTATAATTATGTAGTATAAATTGATTTAGATTCTAAGATTTACATATACAAATTATAACTAGTGATAGTCAGCAAAAAATCTAAGAAATGAGTAGAAATGATCAACATCAAGATATACCAATGTGTAAACTATAATGTATAGAATGTAAAGATAAAACCTAGTAGTATCAACTATGTATGACATGACCCTAAAAGGGTAGATGTATCAAATCCATAAACTTGGATTAGTGTATATGCCCATAATGGGTAGTGTGATCTAAGAATTTTACTCAAGAGAGGATGGTTAGTATGGTGTTAGTTCCAAAATGAAAACAAGATGAAATAAACACACTAATAGCATAGAATCTCTAGGCCTACACACTAAGGAGAGCTTAGTTAATAATCATGAATGAAACACACAACTAAAATTCAAAAGAAAACTATTTTACCTTCCTTGGATGCTCCAAAATTCTTATTGTAATGGCTTGCTTGGCTTGTGCTCATGAAGTCCTTAGCAATGGAAGCTTGGCTACCTCCATCTCTCCTTGGCACCTTTGGCTTGTGGCTTAGCTTGGAATCAATTTGGCATGGTAACACTAGTTTCTTGAAGCTTATTGAAACCAATCTTGCATTATAACTTTGCACTAATTAATCTTAGAAATGATGTTTTGAGGCCTCTTATTTATAGATTTTTGTATTTGATCAGAATCAACGTCAACCATCCATCTCAAGATTGAGATATGTGATTGAGGATTAATTAAAATTTTGGAATTTAGTTTTTAATTATCCTCATCATGGCATTGGAAGAAGGGGAAATTAAGAGGCATGGAGGGCATCATGGAAGACATTGATGAGGCATGGAGGGCATGAATATTGATATTTGTGGCATTTATGGCCTATGTATGTCTCCCCAAGAAATGAGGTCACTTGATGATGCATATATTCAATAGTCATTTCCAAAACCAAGTATTCAAAAAATTTCCATGGAATTCTTGATTAGGCCTTGATTTAGGTTAATTAGCTCTTAAGAATGATTAAGCACTTTGTGCACAATTTACATAGATTGATTAAAATGCCTTATTATTGGTCCTAAATTTGACTGGATTTAAATTGGAATTCCACATCAGATTCATTTGATGTGTATTCCCATTTAGGATGTTACCAATAACAAATAGCAAAGGCATGAGTCTTGTGTAAAATATTTGATAGGAAAGAGTAGTCCAGAGCACGCAAGTGTAAATTTAGCATTTTGACTCAAAATGAACTGATCAAAATTAGTTGGCCCATAAATTGTGTTGCCCCATTTAGGGATACCCTAGCCAAAATCAGCACTTGAATATGTTAGTTTCACATCATTTTGAGTGTTTTAATGTTTTTAGGCCAAATTGTTCATTTTGGGTGGAAATTGGCCAAAAGCTTGATTGCAAGTTATCAGCTGCTAGTTTTAATTGTCTATAGTTTGCCCTTATTTAGGAAGGCATTGCAAGATATAACCATAGTAACGTCTTCTCAAATAATGAGAGATGACTTGTATGCCAAAAAGAAGATGATGGTAGAAGAACAAAGATCCAAAAGGTGTTTGGGAAGCCTATGATGTCCTCTTGAGGGAGTGGCCATCACATTTTTTTGATAGATGTCCCTCAAAAAGAAACAAGAAGGTAGAATTAACCCATGGTTAAAATTAATCCAAATGAGAAAATGCTTGCATGCATTGATGTAAAATTGATGGAGATTTTCCCAAAGATAGTTATAATAAAGAATAAAAGTCCAAATAATGATTTTTCCATAGGTGGTTATAACAATGAAGATGACCTAGATTTGCTCAAGTTGATTGTGCCCCAGTTAGGGTTGATTAACAAGCATAACTCAAGGATATAATCTAGAATACAGATTAAATATGAGTGGGCACAAAATGATGTAAGAGATGAAAAGAAGAATAAGATTGATTAGTGTGAATAATTCAATTATACATACCAATAAGGAGATGCTCTTTTTGATTAGAAATGATACAACTAGAATGGTCAAATGAGTTAATATTGATCAAGGGTAGGATGAAAGGATTTACTAAGGTGACAAGGAGAAAATTTTATGGATTCATTGATTTTAGAACATCATGAAGTTATTTTTTTTATAGCATGTGATGGTGGGATTTATGATAGAACACCATGAAGACTTGGCCAAAATATGCATAAGGATTGACTCCCAATCCATTAAACATTCAAAAAATAATGTTCCAATGATAAAAACCATGATGATAATGTTAATGGATGAATATGGATGGAATCAAGAATAATTTGCACAAAGAATCACCCAATGAACACATATAGATTGAGTCGAGGCAACAATGTTGAAAGCAAACAAATAAGCAAGAAAATAAAAAAATAGAAAAATAAACAAATAAACAAATAAAAAGAAAGGCTGAAAATAAAAGCAAAAGAAAGTATCCTAACAATGACAATGCCCTAATAAGGTAGATTAAGGATAATTGACTAGGCTTAGGCAGGACAAATATTTTTGGATTTTGAAATATTATATTTTTTTTGGAATTTTAAGGTATCTTAACTCATTAGATAATGAAAATATACCTACTCACAAAATGGTGAGAGTGTTTGGCTTAAGTTACTCACAAAATAGTGAGAGCATATAGAAAAGGGGGACTGAGGTGACCTCAACATGAATAGAACATGACCCATATAGTCCCAAAATGACATCAAGTCATAGTAATTCCATCCAGACAAAAGGTGGGGTAAAAAAAACTAGGTCCCAACAAGTTCTCAAATCTGGCAAATGGTTAATGAAATGAAAATAGTAATGTCAAGGTGATGCAACAATGAATGATAAAATAAGTGTTGCCCATACTTTGCCCATAGGCAGTTATAACTAAGATACAATGGCATAGGTTAGTGATACTAATTTTCCCATAGGTAGTTATAATTAGTATCAAGATTGGTGAAATATTGATCTGCCCATAGGTAGTTATAATCAAGCTCACATAAACAAATGTAGATAGGATGAAAGATATCTTGCTAGATCAACTATCACACACTACTTTCATAGACTATCATTTTAAACATGGATTTGATTGATTATTGAAACTTCATCAGAATCCCCCCATAAAAGATGTAGGAAGAATCAAAATAACCAAGATCAAAATAGGATTGGATAGGATGACTAAAAATAGGATTTGATCTAGATAGGAATGGAATGATAGGATAGTATGGTATTGTTAAGGATAGTGATGGTTTTTGATAGATTGGATAAAATGGTAAGAAGATTGCCCCCAAGTGATGGGGTAAATGGCCAAAATCTAAAATAATGGCAAATGGATATGTAAAAATGGTAATGGAAATGTGAGATGATATGGTACATGTTTTTGGCCTGGGTGTGGTTTTTGATTTTGTTGTTCCTATTGATGGGGAGATGCATGTCCTAATAAACAAATGATATAAATATAATACTTGATCATGTTAATTACAAGTGCACACCTCATCAGAATAATTTCTCTATAAAGAATGGCCTATAGATGGTTTTTGAGAATTATTTTATGATCTTCATTGGTCATTGATTTTGATTCCTTCAAACATCAAGACAAGGTATTTTTATAGCCTTTGCAAAGGAATGTGTGGCCATGGATGGTAAATAAGGAAAAATAATGCATGGTAGGTTTGATTTTGAAATGAAATTGTAGGTGATAATGGAATGTGGAATGTTGGGGAAATAAATGAAGATCAAGACTTTTAGTCACACACAATGTTGTTGATGCTAGATTCAACATATTTTTGGTTGTTACAAGGCCGAATACTTGTTCTCTCAATAGGACCACTAGATTTTTCTATTGTTTGATCTTGAGAGTAGTTACCATCTAATTAGGCTATAGATTAGAAGCTATTTTATTTGATTTTTTATTTTGTCTTCATCAAATAGTGAAGAACTTTTGTGATCAGCTATTGGTACCTCAAAAAGGTTTTCACCAATGAAGTTGTCTTGATTTTCATATAGTGCCTCTGAAAAGGTTGCACTAATGAACATTGACTTTTGACTTTGATTGTCTTCTAGTGATTTCAAAACAGTGTCACTAAAAGAGGCTAAGTTTGATCTTTACTTATCCCCTAGCGCTTCCAAACAGGTGTCACTATGAGAGTGCTCTTCTACTACATGAATGTGGTCTTGGTCTCCATGCTCTTCTCCAAATGCTATGACACCATGGATGTAGTTCAAAAAGGTGTGATTATATCAGTCCCAATTAACACTTATGGGAGATGGAATGTCAATAATATGGCTATCTTGGTTAATGGTAATGGCTTGTGGAATGGTAATGAAATGGGGAGAGGCTTCACAATCCTCATAGAAGATACTAGGAGAACTTATATTGAAGCTGAAGTACTCGTCCTCAAAAACTATAGAAGGATAAAAAATGTATTCAAGTTGATTTGTGAGGCATGCATAACCAATGTTGTAATAAACATGAACATATTCTTCTTCTAAATCTGATTCTAACTCAAGGGACTTTAAATATGATGTTGAGACTAATGTTAATTTTGATTCTGATGCTAAATCTAATGTAGGTTAAAAAATATAACCTGACACTAATTAAGATTCTTCATCTAATGGGTACCCTATTACAATGAAGTTTTGTTGAATATTTGGTTCTTGACAAATAAAAACTTGTAATGACATGATGGGCTCCATAAAGACTGGTTTGTCAAAGTGAGACTCCTCTAAGATGGGGAAAAGGTCAAGAGATAACTCCTTAGAGGTTGGCTTATCAATAAAATGCTTTTGAAAAATAGGCACATGGTTAAGCTAATGATTTTCCCAAAGGTGGTTATAATCATTAAGAAGTGACTCAACAAATACTAGCATGTCAGAGTGAGAATCCTCAATAACTGATATAGGATCAATAGGTGATTCATCATAGGTTGACTTATCACAAATTGTTGGTTCAAAAAATACATATTGGATTGGTTGGTTATTTTAGCCTTGGTTTCCAATGAGTTGGAAAATACCAGTTGTGAACACAACTTGGTCTTCGAATGATTGGATTGGTTAAGGTTTGGTTAGGATTGGTATTAGAGGAAGAATGGCCTATGATTGGATAATGGTAGGGTATTAGGGAGCATGATTACTTGCATGAGCCCAAGGAAAAAGTCTTGAGATGGTAACAATAGGGTGTTGTGTGGATTTATTTATCTCATAAGCCAATAGACTAGGTCTTATAATGATGAAGGGGCATTGTGGAGCTTGGTTTCTTGTACAAGCTAAAGGACTAGGTCTAGGAATGGTAATGATATTCCTTGGATATTGTAGAGCTTGATAGATCATATAATCTAAAGGAAGTTTAGGGGTAGTTGATGATTGGAAAATAAAAGGGTGTCATGGAACTTGATTATATGCACAAGCAAAAGCATCCAAGTCTTCCTCATAAACCATATCATCCCAGTCATGAGTTGGCTCATACGCTGGTTCTTGACTATGTTCCATGTATTGATTATCATAAAGAGGGTATGGATTTGTATCCCAAATAACAATATCTGTAGTTGGGTCTTTAAATTTCCTCTTCACAAGCCTCTTCATACCAATCAAGGTCTCGAGTTGGATCGTAAGTTGTTTTGTGACTTTGTTCCCATGAATGATTAATATGAGGTGGATATAAATCTATCTCACAAACCATATTAGCATCATTGGGGTCTTGAAAAAATCCATAAAAGTCATTTTGTTTAGTGATTCTATCATAAGTTGGATTCTTAGTGACTCCACCATAAGTGTAGTGAGACATATCTATGTAAATGACGAAAGATCTGAAAACAAAAGGACTTAGAGTTCTACAAACTCTAAAAAATTATGTCCAAAGGACAAATGGTTCAAACCTGGTCTAACTTGGTTGAAAGGGTGGAACATTATCTCTAATGTGGTTTGAAAGTGGATTTGTATCTCCAAAATGGTTTTTGATAAGACTTGGCATAAAATAGTCTAACATCAAATGTCTAATGTCAAATGTCATACATATAAAAGTTCAAGCATCTGAATAAAAATTAGCATGTCAAAGGTTTAGGTCAAAGTGTTCTAAACAAGGTCTAAACTAGGAAAAGGAAAATTTGAATTTCTAGGTCTCTTGTCCAAATGTGGAGTCAAAATCTAGGCTCAAACAAATAGGCATGTGCTAGGATTTCTGGCCAAATAGTGTCAAAATCTAGACTTGAAACAAAAGCTGAAGGGATTTGATTCAATCTAAGTAGTTTGAAAATAACTTTGACATAAACTCAACACATGGAATCAAACATAAAAATGAGTAATTGGCATAAGGCATAACATAAAATTATCTTTTAAAAAGGTCGTTTTATCCTAAATAAAGGCATAAACAATGATGAGGATTGGCACTAAATAGATAAACCATCAATAGTTTCCAAATTTGGGTAATTGATTAACCAAAGTTATGCAACCCAAAAGATAAAGATTTGTGTATCAACCCAATAAATTGAGGCCTAAATATGAATCAATCATTATTTGGATAAAAAATTCACAAGGCTAATTGAAAACTAAGATTGGACTAAACAGGCTAAACAAGATTGGACAACATGACAACACAAGATAGAGGTCTCAATGGTATACACAAAATGGTTTGAAACAAATGGTTTTCATATAAAGGTAAACAAGTCTTGAAACAAATTGAGTAGCCTAATGGAATAATCATGCTTGAATTATTTGGTTAATGTTATGTTTGGAAGACTCAAAGGAAAAATGGTTTGACATGATTTGGGTAGCATAACGCTACCCTCTGCAACTCAAATGACACACACACAAACAAGTTTAGAAAAATTTCAAGGCACAAGTCTGGTGTAAAATTTCCAACATAATGCCATTTAGACAAAAGAGTGACATATAGACAAATTGGTTTTGGCATGGCTTATACCTAAATAAATAATTTTTAGTCTCAAAAACATACAAAATGAGAAAATGATCAAAATACACTAAGTATAATTATCCAAAATCCTAGCAAGGGTATGGCATGTGGGGTTGACTAAACTATCAAGTTTTGAACATCACTAGGGGAATCAATTTCACAATGACTTTCATGCCAAACAATACAAAATAAAATCACGAATTTTGGGTCCATATCACTCAGCTTATTGCAAAAAGGTCTAGTCCTTTTTATAACCACTACATCATGTTGTTCGCTTAGTGTAGTGTGATGTCCAAATTGCCACTACATCCCATGTGAAAATATTTTAGAGTCAAATAAAGTCAATCTCAGGAGATGAAACACCAAGCAAATCTTCCCTAAAGAACTTGTAGGAGTTGATGAAGTCCCCCTCGCAAGCCAAGATGCATAGAAATAAATAAAGAATGAAAATAGAAAGACTATAGGGTCTTTTTCAAGGTCACCAAAACTTTGATGATTTTTTGGGGAGTGATTTAGATGACTTTATTTCTAAGCCTTGAACTAGGCTACTTACAATAGGAATGGTGTTTTTTATTCCAAGGGTTCCCTATAAGGGATAAATGGAAGAGCATACATGCAACATTCCTCTTTTTGCCAAACAAAATATAATTAAATAACTATTAAAAGTAAAAATTGACAAGTGTTCAATTTTAAACCCAAATAAAGTGTTTGGTGGTGTTCATTTACCCCTTCGCCTTAGTTTTAAACTTTGAAAAACATTCACCAAAAACCCCTAAATTCTTTGTTAAACACCAAAACAAAGTTCCTCATCAAATTTTAAGCATGCAAAAGTGATTTAAACATGTTTTGAGAAAAAATCCTACTTGTTTCTGCAATAAAATTATTAACATGTCTTTTATATTTGAAGCCCCTTTGAGTTTGAAACAACAAAATTTAAAAAAGGTCTTAGGTCTATGATTTTGGAAAAACATAGTGATCAACATTAGTTAATACCACTGACATCAGTTATAGCCAATTGAAATCTAACTAATGTCAGTTATACTGACCCATGTCAGTTAAGCCAAGTAACTAATGTCAGTATTTCTACCAATGTCAGTTACTATGTAAAAACTATGGCAACTAAAAATGGAAAAATAAAGTTAGAAAATTAATTTTCAAGAGATTTAAAGGCTCAAATAAATATTTTAAAGTTCCAAAAGGATCTCCTTCATGTGTAGGATACATTTAGTCCCATCGGGCATGTCATTATGTGATCTAGGAATTTGACTCAAAAGAGGATGGTTAGTATGGTGTTAGTTCCAAAATGAAAACAAGATGAAATAAACACACTAATAGCATAACATCTCTAGATCTAGACACTAGGTAGAGCTTAGTTAATAATCATGAATGAAACACACAACTAAAATGCAAAAGAAAACTCTTTTACCTTCCTTGGATGCTCCAAAATGCTTGTTGTAGTGGCTTGCTTAGCTTGTGCTCATGAAGTCCTTAGCAATGGAAGCTTGGCTACCTCCATCTCTCCTTGGCACCTTTGGCTTGTGGATTGGCTTGGCATCAATTTGGCATGGTAACACTAGTTTCTTGAAGCTTTTTGGAACCAATCTTGCATTATAACTTTGCACTAATTATGCTTAGAAATGATGTTGTGAGGCCTCTTATTTATAGATTTTTGGATTTGATTAGAATCAACCTCAACCATCCATCTCAAGATTGAGATGTGTGGTTGAGGATTAATTAAATTTTTGGAATTAAGTGTGTTATTATCCTCATGATGGCATTGGAATAAGGTGAAATTAAGAGGCATGGAGGGGCATCATGGAAGGCATTGATGAGGCATGGAGGGCACGAGTCTTGATATTTATGACATTTATGGCCTAGGGATGTCTCCCCAAGAAATGAGGTCACTTGATGATGTAGATATTCAATATTAATTTCCAAAAAAAATTATTCAATAAGTTTCCATAATATTCTTGATTAAGCCTTGATTTGGGTTAATTAGATCTTAAACATGATTAAGCACTTTATGCACAATTTACTCAGATTGATTAGAATGCCTTATTATTGGTCCTAAATTTAACTGCATTTAAATTAGAAGTCCACATCAGATGTGTTGGATACATATTACCATTTAGGATGTTGCCAACAAAAAGTAAGAAAATTCAAAAGTCTTATGCAAAAGATTTGATAGGAAAGAGTAGTCTAGAGCACGTAGGTGCAAATTTGGCATTTTGACTCAAAATGAACTGATCAAAGTTAGCTAGCCCATAAATTACATTGCCCTATTTAGGGATACCCTAGCCAAAATCATCACTTGAATATGTTAGTTTCTAATCATTTTATGTGTTTTATTGTTTTTAGGCCAAATTATGCATTTTGGGTGGAATTTGTCAAAAAGCCTAATTGGAGGTTTTTGGTGTCTAGTTTTAGGTGTCTACAGGTATATGATAGCTAGTTTGGATCAATGTAGTGGACCAAAGTCCTATATGTAATTTTCAATCACTTGAAAAGAAAAAGTGAAGCATATATGTATGATAAAATTGATTATACTAAGATATCTAGTAATATGCAATATATGGAAATTAGTATAATGTAACAAGCAATGCATACAATATTTGAATGTTTTTATATTTTGACATATTATATTATTTTCATGTATTTTTATATAAACTATGTACAAGAAATTGAAAATAAACTATGTACAAAAATTGAGAGAGAGAAGGAAATATTCATAAGAATAGGAACCATACTAATCAATGAGTCTCATGGGAGACTCACTATCACCATGACCTATGTTGAATAAGGGAATTATGATCACACATGTGTGAAATGGAAACTATGAGGCCATAATCTAATGTGTTGTATAATCTATGTCTATATTTACTTATGCAATGATGTAATGATGTTGTGGCATTAATTTTGATTCTCTATGAACTATAGGGGTCTTAAGAACCCATCTGGTAAAATAATTAGTTATAGGTGACGTAGGTTCTCTATGTAGAAAAATCCTAAATCCCAATAAAAATGATCTGTGTAAATTGAGTATGAGAAGGTCCTATATAATTTGTGACGTATATATGATTTATTGATATCTATACTAGTGGTCTCCATGGAAGAGTATGCATACATATAGATATTATAGGAGTAGACCTAGCCTACACTTATGATTCTACTAAACACTATGATGTATGCATGGGAGTTATAATATGTGTTGTAACTAATAATCATGTAATATATATTTTGGTGTTGAAACTATAACTAGAGTATATGATGGAACTATAGTTGGTGTCTATGCTAGAACTATAGATGGAAAAAGGTAGATTTTACTCATATGAGACACCCTCAACCTTAACCACCTAATTATCATGTATACACTTCAATCATTAGTGTACTCTAGTTGGGATGGTTATAGTTATTGTAACCACGGCCTACCTAATATTATATCGAATACACATACACTAGGTACTCCTAAGAATTGAGTGGATATGTGTGGTGGTCCAACATATAATGGAAACATAATCTGCTCGATGGAGCTCTAAACATGGACATTAAAACCACTAATGATTATATCTATAGGGAATATATCCTGATCTATGTAGCCCAAGTTCTGTAAGAGTGTTATGGTGTACGTTCTTATGTTTTACATGTTATTAACCATAATACTATGAATAAGATGGCGGTCTATGTATGCTTTTATGATTATTTAATGTAAATTTGTGTCATCATCCACAATATCCTACTATGAAAATGTGATAAGTGGTCTAGGTGTCACTATAGTGTGATACATGCCAATAATGTTATGCAGTGGATGTGTCTCCTCTATAAATATGTGATAAGAATATAGTGGTGGATGTACTTGGTATGTATAGTGAACACATGATGTACATGCTACCTTATTTGATGTATTATTTTGGGAAGGATCTAAAAATGTATTTAGCTCTTTAGCCTCTATTTGTTATTATTTTGGTGGCTTTTTGGGTGTGCCCATGTCAATAATGTCAGCCTCAATGAGATATTATATCTTGTTATTTAGGCTAACGCATCTATTTTCCATGTGGCCTAGTGCCTTGTGATACTCATATAATGAATTTTAATCATAACTCTTTAGAAGAGGCCATGTCATAACAACCTATTTAATGAGAGGGCGACATGGCATTCTAATAGTTTTTGTAGAACCTATGTTAGTGACTCTGTAAGATTAGTGAAGATTCTACACTAAGTGGATAAAACCAATCTGGGAGATGGCTTAGAAACTATGTTGATTATGGCCTTTTGATCACTTTTTTTTGTGTGTCCCTTACCTTATATGGACATTTATTTTAATTATTAATTATTTATTTTGATCCATTTGTGTACTTGGGATTTCCCATTGATAAGAGCTTAACCTCTTTTTCCTTGACTATATGGCCCAAATAGGTAAATGTAGGAAACATCTTGAATAAGATAGTTTTATGGAGGGATAATTATATACTTTGTTTAAATATATCTTGAATCTCTCTATCTTCCATGGGGATAGTCAATTTGTATAATATTATCTTGAATCATAAGACATAATCATCAATAGGGTCATTTGACTTTTTCTTTAACTATGTCACTTTTGCATATGATATGTTATTATTGTTATTGATAGGTAAGTGTGTTAAGAACATATCATCTAAAGGATTTAAGACCATGATAGATTGATTTTTAAAATCATATAACCATTGTATGTCATAATACTTGAGACTATGTGGAAATAACTTCATAAGAAAAAAATCATTTGATTCATAGTCGAAGCATGCTACATGAAAATCTCTAAGGTGATGCTCTAGGTCACCCTTGCCATCATATAATGTAATCTTTGGTAACAAAAAATTGGATGGAAATGGATTTTATTCTATGTGATGTTACAAATTTGTATGCAATAGAATGTTATATACCAATGCATGTGATGGCCTAGTTGATCCCTTCACAAGTTGTAACACCTTAGACTATAGAGTACAAATCTCATTCATAAGGGATTGTACATCTAGAGTGGAGAAAATAGCCACAAGTGGAGTAGCTATCATTGATGTTTGAATAAAAATTTGGGTTGTGCTATTTTAGTTGGTTGAGATGGTCCCACTACAGTTGTAATAACATTATTTACTATAGGGGTTGAAGATTGACCATTATTTTTTATTCTTAATTTTTAGTATGGCATGTATGATTTGTGAATGATCAAGGGGTTGTTCCCAAATTCTATCTTTGAATCCTTGTGATACCTTATATTTTTTCATAGTTATGTCATTGTTAAGTGGAAGGAATGTGTCTTGATTCTCAATGTGTACCTCATCTTTCTCTTGGTTGTATTGTTCATCTTCAAATGCATTGTCATTGAATTCAACATAATTATGATGTGAAAAATTCATATCTAGAGTTGTAATAGGTTACTTATCCTTGTTACAAGCTCAGATAATAGAAATTGAAATATTCTATATGGGATTACCACATAGTCTATCACTTTTTCATAATGGAAGAGAGATAGCTTCTTTATATTGCATATAGTAGACAAATTAAAATAGAGATACTAAAATAGAATATATGAATTCTAAAAAATTAGTAGAAAATAATGAAAATAAGATTAAAATGGACACAAACCTTAATATAATCTAGGGTTATGGACTTTCGAAAAATAAATTGAAACCCTAAAATTAAAACTGATTTAATTTAGTTATGTTGTCTAAAAAAATTATAAAATTAGATGTATGTATCCCTAAATTTTTGTACAAAATATTGGATTAATTCAAGAAAGGTTTTAAAGCAATAGTCAATGTAAGTTAGGTTCACCAAATGATTTAACCTTTCAAAGATTAACTATGTAAATCCTATGTTTAGATTAAAGGACTAAGATACCTAAATCAATCAAATAATATGCAATAATTAAGTATTGATTTGTGATGTATTTTTACCTTATTTAAATTTCTAAAAATAGTAATAAATAGGCTTAAATAGAAACTTATCTATAAGGTGACTATCTTAGATGATGTGGGTTCTAGAAAATGGGTTCTTGATAGTTCTGAGTGACATCATCAGGATTGTGGGATCTATTTTCCTACTATATAGTAGCACCCCACTAGGGTAGTAGCACTATGTTGTTGAAGTGTCCTCAAAGTGGTGCTAGTTTCATCTTTGTAGGATTATTCCTATGTATTGGGAGAACTTGTACTTATATTTTTAGGTCTTATTCCTATGCACATGAAATCTAGATCTCTATATTGTGCTTGGAAAACCTGATTTAGTGTGCAAACCTTGATCTTCCTTGCAAGTATGGCATGATAAATAATTATGTATTTTTTTGGTAGGATAGGTTAGACATCCTCAATACCCCACTATGTATAGAGTTGACTACATACCAATACTCCAAAGAGGTATCAAACTTAATGTAGTTCTCCCACCTAGTGTTTGATGAAAATGCAAGTAAATGCTAAAATGAGAGTGGACTTGGACGCCTTGAATGTGCTTGAGATTTAAAATCTTTGAAAGATGGGTTTAGGGCTGTTGTAGATGGTAGTATATAGAATTAGGGTATAATAGGGATCAAATACCTTAATTTTTCTCAAATTGTATTTTATTTGAATAGGCTTTTGTATCTATTTTCCATCTAGTGAAAAAAAGTCAAATATACTCAAATTTATATAGATCCATAACTTGTATGGATAATAAAATGTACTTATGCCAACATTAGGAGGGTCACACCTTTTTAAAATTATCCATTTTGGAGAGTTATGGAAAAGGACAATAGAATGTAGTTAGGAGCACTAGTTCTATGTGGTTGTAGTGTAAAAAATGTGGAATTAATGTCCACTTAGCAAACTATTGGGCAACCTAGGTTGGGATCTGAGAAGGTTGTCCTCAGACTATGTTTTGGCTAACTATAATAATATGTGGTTTGCATAATGACTTAAAAAATGTGTCAAAGGCTCTATGATATGTATAGGCATAATCTATGAATAAACTAACTTAAGTTACACTCTTAGCATCCAATTACCATTTTTAGGTGATTACACTTCTTAAAATTTGAGATAACCTAGGCATTTGAGTGCCATGAATGGCCAAGTTTAATTGAGGATAAAATTCTTCATAAATCCTTTGATTTCATTTAGGAATATGTAGATAAAAATGAAATAATAGTCTTTACAGATCTTGTTATCCACATACTCTATTGATGGTTTCCATAATTCTCCATGTGTCTTGTGAACTATGTAAATGATTACATCTAATAAGTATGACATCATATATAAATTCCCATCATATGGAATTTGTTCATCCCTAAACATATAAGCCTTAAATATAACACTTATAACCTCTCATATGACAATAATCTAGTTTAATGTTAGGAGAATGTCCAACAATGGGACCTACTCTAATTGTACATAAGTAATGTTAAGAAAACCATATAGTCTATTTAAAAGGACATAGCTATCCTAATCCTAAACCTGAATTTGATGATGCATTTGGAATAAATTCCTCCCTTGAGATTCAATCTTTGGCATTTTACTAACCATTATTTAAATTTTCCCTATATGGTGTTGTGTTAGATCCATACATTGGATATGATTTAATTATAGGTAACCTCAAGTGTTGGGATCCTAACTATCTTTCAAATTCCCTTCATAAAATGTATGTGAGTGCATTATTTCATTTTATACGATCTAGATAATATCTAAATCAAGGACCATTAAATAATAAATCATGGAGAAAGTTGATAAAATGAATTAACTCTAGTTTTATTATTGTTTGATCAATCCCCAAGGTTTTGATTACTATCAAGTTATCAATGCATCAATTATCTTCATGGGATAATTGGTCTTGGGTGTATTATGGTTCCACATATTTCATTACATTCTAGAGTGATGATTAATATAAAAAAATTAAAATT
The DNA here is from genome assembly GCA_037957365.1 of Torreya grandis. Classification (NCBI taxonomy): domain Eukaryota; kingdom Viridiplantae; phylum Streptophyta; class Pinopsida; order Cupressales; family Taxaceae; genus Torreya; species Torreya grandis. Next base: position 166,670 of record JARHVA010004155.1, read on the forward strand.
AAAGGAATTTTTTTCAAATAGGGTGTCCATGTATTTAGTATTTCCAACACAAGAGTATGCCGAAGGGGCCTAAACAGATGATGGTTTTGAAGAACCATCCATTTTAGTAATCTAAACTATTTAATTTTTTCAACATCAAGTCTAAATGTTATTTAAAATATTTGCTAAAAACTAATGATTTTGTTCATCAAAGATCTTCAAAATTTTAATGTTTACTTGTAGATTAATAGTGAAGTGACTTTCTTTTTGGTTGGATTTTGTATATATTACCCAAAGTCTATGCCTTGAATAATCAATTCATTCAACTTCAATGTGAATAACAATTTTATTTTGATTCTAATTTTAAATTTGAGTGTGATAGTAAGCTTTGATAGGTTTGTGTTTTGTATATGGAAACATTTCATTGATTATGTATGTTTGGTTATCCTATTTGATACATGTGTAATCTCTCATTTACTAGCTTCTTTGATTCTTTTTTAATTTATTTATGTGTGCTTTGTCCATGTGTATATTTAATCATGAAACTTGTTTATTTATGTATTACTCTTGATTTTATATTTATAACCTTTATTTTTATGATTTGGGGCCACAAGTTAATATTATTATGCCACATGGAGCAATTTTAGGATTTAAGGAACATAAAAACATGGGGATTTGATTGTTTGAACCTTTTGAACTATGTACAACCCCATGAATTATATAGTTTAAGGAGATGTTGATGCATGGCATGATCTAAGAGACTCAGAGACTTAAAGATTTAGAGCCATGAGACCATTAATCCATTAAATTGATATTTATTCTCTAAAGCTCTATATTAAAGAAAATGTGAAATTTATCAAGTTCTCATAGCTCAAAACCTCATAGCTATTTGACTTTTTAAAACCTTTTGGGGTTTTAGGTTAATAGAATTATGCCACCTTTCAAGCTCTTAGGACTCATAACCTTAGGACCATTAGATGATTTAATTCAATTTTTTGAACTTTTTTGGTTCTAGGTTCGCGTAATTATGTTACATGGCATGTTTTTAGAGCTTGGATACTTTGAACACTTAGAATTTTTATTAATTTTGAAGGGCTCCAGATAACATAGTAATGCCACTTGTCCTAATCTTAGATAAATAAATTTAGGGTTTGGGCATATGATATGTATCTAGGGACATGATATATTAATGTATATGGGTTGATGGTGATGCTAACATTTAGTTCACATCCCCCTTATTTAGTTATATGGGACCAATATATTAGGATAATGGAGTAACTTATGAAATTAGTGTATTGGGTAATGGTTAGCTTAAATTGGTATTAATACATTACCTATCCATTTTTAGTTAGATGGAGGTCTATATAAATAATATGATTATCATTGTAAGGAAGGAAGCATTGAGTCTTTTATTGTAAGAGGATATTAGAGGTTATCCCCTTAGAGAGACATTGTGGAGTTATTCCTTCCTAAAGGAGTATTGTATGGTGTTGCCCTATCTTTAAGGTATTCTATTTCTACATATATTGATTAATTGGACATCTTGGTCCACCCATATCTATTGTGTTGTGTTGATATACATTATATTCTACATTATTTCTAAGTATTATAAGTGTGGATCATACAAAGTGGTATCAAAACTTTGATGTGGGTAATTTGTGTGAAAAGAAAACCTAGTTTTTTGGAATCATCAGTATCTTTCAATCCATTGCAAAATTTTTCACAATTGTTCTATTAGATATGAAGAATATTTCAAGTAAGAGATGTAAAGACATCGAGCCTTTTAAATTAGTTTTGAGGTAGTTATTCATATTTTAGAGTTTTTACTCATTCCATCATATATTCTAGAATATAAGAAATTTTTGGTGAAATATTTATTGATGTATCATAATACAAGAAAGTTATGGAAAAAAATCATATTTTTCAATATGTTTGGAGTGAGTTATTACAATTTTAGGGTTTTAATATATTCACTCTATAGACCAAAATTTGTAGAATTTTTTCACAAAATTTTTAATGGAGTTCTATTATCATAAGATGAAGCTATAGTAAAAATTTGGGACTATTGTGATCAATTTTCAATGAGTTATTGACATTTTAGGGTTTCTTGAACCCTACTTTGTTTATGTGGATCATGCAATTGAAATTATTTTTAGGGGAGGATGATATTGATGTTAGAGAATGGTGGATCCTTTTTAAGAAGAATAATACTCAAACAATTTTGTGGCAAACATAATTGCCTCTTTCTTTGTTTATGCCTACACAACATTGGTTTAATCAATTGAGCTTCACACAAAATTATTCTTCATGGGAAAAAATGGAACATGTCTTCCTAGATCAATGGGATATAAAAGAAAAAGTGGATGAAGAAGAGGAAGAAAATAATGATGGGAATGAAGAAGAGAATGAATATGATGAAGAAGAAAAATTAGTGGAAGAAAATAATGATAATGAGAAAGAACTTGTAAGTGAATAATAATAAGAAGAAGAATTGGATGATAAGGGTTCAAATAATTTGTTTCTAAAACAAATTTAGTCAATTTTTCAATTTCATAGATGCATTCAAAAGAAGAAGGTTGTTGTGTCCATAAACCCTACCATAAAATATAACTTCATCAACATGTTGAAGCAAAGAATATCAAGGAGGTTCAAGTAGATAGTAAGAATATTCAAGTATTTGAAGATTAGAACTTATTATGGAAAAATATATTTTGCATTCATAATTTTATTCTTTGGATATGGATGATGTGGATATGGTTCTTAGATATCCATGGTTATAGACTTTGGTAACAATCAATATTAATGTTTAGAATAAGTTTATGAAGTTTTGGTATAGGAAAATGGTCACTTTATAGGATATCATAGTAGGAAAGGCACCAATAATAGTCAAGGTAGATCATGAGGATGGGATTGAAATAGGTGATGAAGAGCATGTGAAAGATTAATATGAATACATAGATGAAGAAATAATACAATCAAAGCAAAACACTACATCTACTCAAGAGACAAAGGAACCACAAAAGCAAAAGGTGGAAGAGGTAGAAGAAAAGGTTGATAAGGTCAAAGTATCAGAAAAATTTGAGGTATATAGACACCCAAATCATCATGAGAGTAAAAAATCATGAAGATAGCCAAAGAATAACTACTATGGTTATGGATGGAATTAGAGTAATGTAGTGAAATATGATACATGGAATCATTAGAGTAATAATTATGCATGGACACCAAAGAAGTATAATTATGATCATGAATGGAATCATAGGAACTTAATGGAATTTATAAACAAGCTTTGAGAGTTGTCACCTATTGGGATCACATATGGATGGGTAGATGATTGAGATTGGAGACAAGTGTGCAATGATTTAAAGCACACTCATTATTTGGTTTCTTCCTATGTTTCGAGGATGAAACATGTTAATTAGGGAAGTAATGTTATGTATTTAGGGACATGATATATTAATGTATATGGGTTGATGGTGATGCCATGTGGCACACATCTCCCTTAGTTATATGGGTTAAATATATTAGGATAATAGAGTAACTTTTGGAATTAGTGTATTAGGTAATGGTCAGCTTACATTGGGATTAAGATATTACCCATCCATTATTAGTTAGATAGAGGTGTATATAAAGGAGATGATTATCATTATAAGGAAGAAAGTAATCATTGAGTCTTCTATTGTAAGAGGATATTATAGGTTGTCCCCTAGAAGAGACATTGTGGAGTTATTCTTTCCTAAAAGAGTATTGTATGGTATTGCCTTACCTTAAGGGTATTCTATTTCTACATATATTGATTATTTGGACATCTTGGTTCAACTATATCTATTGTGTTATGTTGATCTACATTATTTCTAAATATTATAAGTGTGGATCATACTAGAATGAATGATTTGTAAGTCTTCACTAATAGTCATGCAAATATATAAAAAAACATAGGAACACTAAGACAAGCCATATTAGTTCTCCTAGTCTAAGCAAACCATAAATTTATTTATGAAAACCTAAATTTTAAGATAGATCAAAATGATTGTTCAAACTTTGGTTTTCTAACTTCAGACTTTGATGATAACCTTAGACTTATAAAAATTAAAACTAGTTTCATGTGTGTCTAAGGATTAGAGGACCTTAAATAAGGATACTCAAACAATATTGGGTCCCTATTTGAATTTTAAAAATGTATTACATGTTACAACACAAAAAATGGAAAATTAGTGTGTAAATACTCCTAAATATTTGAGAAACCAAAATCTCAATAATACATCATAACAAAAATTTATCTCTATAAAGAAAAGACTAAGTAAACCATTCCTTAAAAAATACTCCTAATTCCTCATGCAACATACTAACCATTTTCAATCCTTATATCTATTTTTTATTTTTTGAAATTCATTTCCCCTTTTATGATATTTTTGATAAAGTCATGGATAAACACTATAGGTTTCATTTTGACTTCAAACTTTTTTATCAACTAGTAAATGAAGCTTCGGCATTGCTATGCTACCATTAGGACATCCATAGTCCTAACATAGATACCTCTTATTCCACTCAAATCCTTTCTCTATTTTTTACCAGGTTTCCATAACCTTGATATAGATTATTTGAATCATCCATATCCTATCATTTTGTATGATTTTATTTACAACACAAATATAATAATTATTGGGAACTACCATTGGCTAGGTGTATGTATAACAAAACTTATTTTGATCAATATATCCCTACCAGTGTGAATCCATTTATATGTTTATTATCTCCCATTAAATTTTTACAATGTAATAGTGTATATGATCTCTAGAAATGAAAAGTCTTTATAAAATATGCACGAGCATATCATATTACATTCAGAAGGTTTAGCAAACTCATCTAGTCCAAGTAGATCATATAGTCAATTATAACACATACCTCAATACCATAAGCTCAAGCATTGTCATATTGAATCCTTGTGAAAACCAATAATGCATCTTTTCATATCATCTTCTTATTTTTGGCAAGTCTTTTGTAACTTCAGCATAGGAAATTAGTTGGTTATTTGAATTTTATAAAACCAATCTATAAATCATAACAACTAATCTACTAAAATAAAATATAGAAGATAGGAAATATAAACTAAGAAAATAAGGAATACTAAACTAGAAATAAATAAATATATTCTATAAAGTAGAAAATTTATTCTAAAATTTAGGAAATCTATTACCATCACTTAGAAGCATCTCTAGTTGGATCAACCATGAAATAGTGTTTGAAAAATTGTCCATTGACTAGAAAAGCAAGGTCATTACCTTATAGGTCAATAAAAAAAATTAAATTTTAAATAGTATATCAAATATTTGATATGGTTAAATCCATAAAGAAGTGAAATTGTCATAATTCCCTTTCTTCTCATGTGTCTTATCCCATAAGAGTACTAGGTCTAAAATCCTAGAGGCTTTTATTTTGGATTCCTTTTCAAACCATATCTTGATAATATCTAATAATTTACTAAGGTTGGGTAGTGTTTTAGTCTATGCATCTTCTATCTAGACTATTTTAAGTAATCTAGACTAAATTCTTTCATCTTCCCCAATGTACTCTTGCATGAATTGGTGCTTTGGGATTTTAAGAGTTATGTAAACAACTAGTCATTGCCTATACACCAATAGAAAAGGTAAAGCCTTAAGATCTTGCTTTTTTCTTTTTAAATATTCTTATAGTGCATAATTCACTATCATATTCCATTTCTTTGGTTTATCTCATGTTGAGTTCTTAATGACATCCATTAGATTCTTATTTGTGAATTCATCTACCCCATTCCCTTGTGAATAGTAGTTCGAAGATAACTTCACGGTGATTTGGTTATTATAATCCCACTCTATAAGTTTATTTGAATTTACATCCAAACCATTATCATAAACCAAGGATATTAGAGTACTAAATATGGTCAGTATGTTCTCTTCCAAAAATTTGATGACATCTAGTGCTCTAGAATTGTTTATGGCCACAAATTCCATCCATCTAGTGTAATAGTCAGTAGCTATTAGGATAATTATTTGTCTTACTAAATATTTTGGGTTTATCACCCTAGTGAATTCAATACCCCATTGAGTAAAAGGGCATCCTTCAATGACTACTTTTACTTGCACAAAAGAACTCACTTCCCTTTTCCAAATACCTGACATTCATGGTAGGTTTTGACATGGTTGTGTGTGTATTTGAATATTATAGGTTGGTAGTATCTCATTCTCAAAATAATATGAGTTTTTATGTTTCCAAAGGGATGTAAACTACTTATCTTTTAGTGTAGATTGTTTATAATTTTCATATTTATTATTTTATGATACACCTCAAATAGATGCACTTATAGTTATTTTGGTATAAGAATCATTTCTTTATCATATAATAATCTGATTTGAGGCTAAGGGTCCATCTTTTCTCTTTATTAAACTCAAGTGGGCATGTGCCTATGAATAAATAATGGATAATCTAAGCATACCATTCACAAATAGTTATCAGAGTCTCATTTAAAATTTTAATACATATGCATGGATCAATATTAGCCATGAGATAGATGATTCTATGGCCCCTCAACATTTTGGCTAGTGTGATTTTGAGATCAAACTCTTGTAACTTGGCCATCCACTTTCTTCTTATTTCACCCAAATCATATTGGCTGAGTGCGAGATTGAAAAATAGATATAGAATGATGGTGTATGTCTTGTTCCTCAAGATATAATGTCTAAATATTTTCATACTTTGATCATTACATAAATGTATTTATTAATCATCAAATATTTCAGCTTTGAATCCTTTAGATTGGTTCACATGAAGGCAATCATATGTTGATTTTATTATACCTTTTGTGTGATTAAAACTACTATAGTGCACTCTTAGGTAAGTGAATAAAGGTATAAGTCCTTGTTAAAGTCTAGATTGATTAGAACTAGAGATTGAGAAATGGAAATCTTGATGTCTTAAAAATTTTCTTAGCCTATCTTTTCCAATCTATCTTGGAATTTTACTTTAGCCTAACATTCAATGGTTTGATAATATTTAAAAATACAAAAATGAATTTCATTATGTAGTTTATCTTACCAAAAAATATTCAATTCTTTCTTAATGTTGGGAGGTGTTAGCGTGGAATGGCATGGACTTGTTTTGGATCAATGGAGATCCCATATTTAGTGATGACTTGGCATAGTAGTTTTACTTCAATGACTCTGAAGATGTCTTATTTGGATTCAGTGATACTCCATATCTTTCACATCTATCAAATACTCTTTGTAGATGATCTACATGATTAGTTATATATTTATAATACACTGTTAAGTCATCTATATATATGATGATGCATTGACCAATAATTCCTTAAAAGGTGCATTTCACAATGATCTAAAAGGTTGATATACATTGATTAGTAAAAAATTCATCCTTTTATATGTAAAACTTCCCCACTTGGTAGTGAAGGTAGTCTTAATTATATCCTATCATTTTACTAACACCTAATTATAACCTGAGAATTCATCTAAGAAATAAATCAACTCAAACCCACTTATCATTTGAATTACTTCATCTAGTAAGGGAAAAGATAGTTATGCTAGTTGGAAGCATAATTACTAAGAGGGGGGATGGGGGTGAATCAATGTTTTAAAAAATTATTTCAATTATACTTAATTATTCATGAACCATGAAAGTAACACAATGATCTAGCAATACATAATGAACTATTTAGATGAGTATGAAACAAGATAACACATATATGAGTGGGAAACACTCAAGGGGAAGAAAAAATAATATGATTCATACAAATGGAATACTTTCATATTAAAAAAATACCAAATTAATTTGAGCACCATTTAAATTTAGAGCATGAACCCTAATAAATTTAAACACCCACTTGACTAGGCTTTAACAAGCACCTACTTGCAAGGAAGCATGAAATCCCTAAGTGACTCAGCACTAACATAGACACCTCATGAATTTTTATTAAATTCACACATATCTTATTATATAATGGTATATAACTCATTTCAAGACCGCATTATAGTAAAATATTCATTATTTTATTCACTTATTTGCATACAACCAATTAGGACTAAAATACCTTGTATATATATTAGTCTCATGGTTACACACCACTTGGTTGGCCATACACATTAAATATATTAAGTCATAAAAAAATAGGTCTTAAGACATATTATGAAGATGATTTAATCACAATTTTAACCCATTTTGGTTTAACATAACTCAATGATGCCTTTCTCCTCCTTTAGGTCACATTGAGACCTAATTGTATAAGGTATGTCCTCTTAATGCCAAACATTAATATTATTGGGCCCTTATGGCTCTCTTAAAAAACAAAAAAGTATTAAAACACTTATCCAATAAATTATTATCTCTTCCTCCATTATTTATTAGACCTTCATCCTTCATTCAACCATGAAAGCTCTTTTAGGATAAACTTCCCTTATTAGCCCTGTGTACCTCAAAAGTTTATCTTATAACAAAGAAGATTAAACACCATTAAACAAATTATATATGAAAAATGAAACATGTAAATATATTATTCATTACTATAGGGTCATATTAAATTTCTTATAACACCTTCAATTAGGAGAGAAAGGCTAAAAAACATCTTTGTAACTTGCTTACTCAAAATTACCAATTCACCTTAAAAACCAGTCATGATGAATTTGACCTCCAAAGCTTGTGTAAACATTTATTGACTCTTGATGCATAAAAATAGTCCTAAAAGATATATAAAAACATCTTAAAATATAATATTTATATATTTTAATGGTAAATATTGGTCTTCCAAACTAATTTATGGACCTTATATCTCATAATCCTATCTAAACTAGATAGGCCATTTTATGAGTAACTTTTTCACCATAAAAATTGACCTCCAAAGCTTATTAAAATAATTTTAATTACATATAAGTCATAAATTACCTATTTTATAACTTTATTGCATCAATATATCATGCAAGACCCTCAAATATATCTCTTCATGTTTGCATGGGTTTTACACTATTCACACGATTAGGTTTGTCTTTGATTGGCTTCCTTAGATGACCAAATTTGAAAAATTTTAGTATATAAAATATAAATAAATCATCATGGACATGTAAAATGAGTCTCTATATTATTATAGCATCAATTTTATTTTCTTTACCAATTTAAATTTTGAGAGCTATAATAATTTCTTGACAAATAAGATTATAACTATGCATGTTCTCTCTCATTTAACTAACCACCACTAGTTGGAGGTACCTAGAATATTTGAATACATTTTACAATTTCTTATCTATGAATTTGAATTCATCCAAATAAAATATTTCATATCAGGTCCTTATTAGAGTTTAGGGAGGATAAACATAGGTTTTGGTGTTAATGATTGTTCATAAATGAATACCACTTGAATCCATAAATAATGTTTGTATATGTTATCTAGGTCACTTAACCATCTCTCCTTAGTATCTTAGACTCCCAGGTAGAGGTTACACACGCCAATGAATTTTTGAAAGTGCTTCTTGGGTTTGAGACCTCATTCTATTGGCTCAAGAAGGCCTAAAACAATTATCCATGCACTTTTCTTTAAATTTTGACTTCAAACTTTGTTATCCTACCTTAAAAAACTTATCTTACATTTTTTCATGCTCACATGTGCATAATTTCCTTGAAATTTGATATTCATACCTCATTAGTCTAGATAGGGTCTAAGATTGATCCGGGTATATACTTAGACTGAAGGTTCTACCCCTATAAAATCACCTTGAAACTCTCATGAATGATTATATACCTTATTCACATGCTCAAATAATTCCATACAGCCTTAAAATTATTTTTTTCTTTCATTTATCCATGCACATACCTCTTCAAACAATGATATACAACCTTCACACGTTTGTGTTTGTTTATTTCACCATTCACATGCCTTTTCCTTTCATGACTAGGATTCCTATGCACTTGACATCAATGAAATGTACCTTCTATGAAAACATAAAAGATTAGTTTACTTCAAATTATCTCTTTTTCTTTATCGCATGGAAACACTCTCTCATGATAACATTCTTCCATGCACCTTATCACATCACATAATACCAATCATCTTTAATCACCTTTGACATTAACCTTCACAATATGTACTTTTGATTTTAATGATAATACTCAACAATAGCCCCATTTGTCATTTATGGAAACCACTCTCCAAAAATTCTATCAATAGGTTATTTCTCCACATTTTGAACTTTCTCCCCCTTTTACATTAATGACTAAGAGATACCTTTAACTTCTTGGATCACACCTCTTATAACTAGAAAACTTGACACGTATGATTATGAGTCAATGAATAATAATAAAAACATGATACCCTTATCTACATTCATACCTTCTTGGTAATAATTACCTACTCTTAGAGATAATGAACCAAATTATTAGCTCCCCCTAAGAACTTGAGTCCTTTAATGACTGCTAGGGTCAAGAATTACACCCAATTCCTATCTTAAATTCTCAAGTTTTGTCTTTAGAGGTGGCTTGGTTATAATATTTTTAATCTAATCCTTATTATATAGAATATCAAGCTTGAAATTTTTTTCACTTACATGTTCTCTTAGGAAATGATACTTGGTGAGAATGTGCTTAGCCCTTGATTGCATAATTGGGTTCTTTGATACACTTATAGGACTTGTATTATCACAAAAGATAGGATCAAGACTATCATACTCTACTTTTCATTCCTTTAAGTCTACCTCTTCCATAAAAATTGAGTGTAACATGAATCCACTTCATTGTAATCAGATTCACAAGTAGATAATGTTATTTATGGTTGCTTCTTGATTATCCATGATACTAGGCACTCTCCTAAGAAGAAATTTCCTCCATTAGTGATCTTCCTATCATCTAGACTCCTTACCTAATCTGCATCAATATATGTTTTTAAATTAAACTCCTTTCTCCTTGGATACAAAAACACAAACATAATAGTTCCCTTTAGATACCTAAGTATCCTTTTAACTAATTGCAAATTATTTTCATTTGGGTCTACTTAAAATCTTCCCACAAGTCCTACTTTTTTCATGATGTCATGTCTAGAGGTAGTAATGTATATAAAACTTCTAATCATTGACTGGTATGATGATTAACTTTGGATATTAATCCTCTTTGCTTGACTTACATCTTGTGATCATAAGTGTGCTAACAACCTTAAAATCTTCCAGCTCAAATTTTGTCAACATCTCTCTTATGTACTTAGCTGGTGAAATGAATATACCTCTTTCTAATTGATTTATTTGTAACCCAAGGAAGAATGATAGTTCTCCTAGCATGGACATATCAAAATCCTTCTTCATCACATCTGAAAAGGCCTTAGTCATACTCTCACTATTTACACCAAATATTAAGTCATCCACATAGATAACCATTATTAATTGATGATAATTTTTTGTCTTTATGTATATATTATTATGTATAAACCCTCTTTTTAATCCTTGGTCTAATAGGTATTTATCCAATCTAGCACACCAAGCTCTAGGAGATTACTTTGGATCATAAATAGCCTTTTTAAATCTACATACATAGCACTTGTTACCTGATAATGACAAACCCTAAGGTTTCTCTATGTACACTTCCTATTCCAAGTTCCCATTCATAAAATTTGTTTTGACATCCATATGATACACCTTGAACCCTTTGAATCCTACAGATGCTAGAAACAATCTGATAGCATCTAATATTGCTACTAGAGAAAAGGTCTCCTTAAAATATAACCCTTCTACTTGAGCATACCCCTTATATACCAATCTATCCTTGTTCCTAGTGAATTCTCCATATTCATTTAGCTTGTTCCTAAACACCCATTTTGTATCAATGAAATTCTTGTCTTTAGGCCTAGGAACTAGTTCCCAAGTCTCATTCTTTTCTATTTGGTCTAAATCCTCATTAATAACACCTATCCAAAACTTGTATTTTCTTACTTTGACAAGGTTATTAGGATAAATCTTATACAATAGATAAACATTCTCTTGATTTATGTTAGTTACTAAATTTTCATTATTTGCATACCTACATCTTTGTTGCTAATGATTTATGATTCAAAATGGTCTATTTGAATCTATCTTGATATAATTTTTGTATCTTGTCTTTCCTCAACTTCTTCTCCTTCCTCTTTTAAATATATTACTTCTTATTCATTCTTGAAGTCCAAATTCCTTGATTTACCCTTTGACTAAGAGTGTGACTCCTTAGAATTGGTCTCATCAATCTTCACATTGGTACTTTTTAGTATCTTCTACAACCTCTTATTATAACATATATAGGTTGAGCTTATTAATGAGTACCTTAAGAATATTCTTTCATCAGAACTTGAATCAAACTTACCTAAGTATTCCTCATCTCTTTTTATGAGACATTTACTTTAAAACATTCTAAAGTGTTCCACATTATAAGTGTTGCCTTTCCATAGTTCATAAGGAGTTTTATTACTATTAATCCTTATATGTCCTCTTTTTACAATGTAGACTGAAGTAATCACTACCTCTTTCTAGTATCCATCATATAATCTTAATTAGTTTAGAATAGTCCCTACCATTTATTTAATTATCCCATTCTTTCTTTCCACTACCCAATTTAGCTAAGGTGTCCTAGCTACTGATAAATGACTCCTTATCCCATGGACCTCATAAAAGCCATCAAAATCATTAGACCAAAACTCTCCTCCTATGTCAGATATTAGGCATTTGATATTTACATTTTTTTCATTCTCAATTAGGGCCTTCAATGCCTTGAAATTCTCAATATATTATGTCTTTGCTTTCAATAATGTTACCCAAATCATTCTTGTGTAGTCATCTATGAGTAACATGAAATAGATATCTCTTTGAATAGTTTAGATTATTATAGGTCCATAGAGATCAGTGTGTATTAACTCTAAATGTATTTTAGTATAATACTCATTAGACTTGAACCTCTTAGTCTGCTTACCATGTTGACATGCCTTGAAAAGTGTGCTTGTAGGTTTAGTATTTTAGGCATATTCTTCATAGACTTATTAGAGATTATCATGATTAGATTATCAAAGTTTAGGTAACCCAACCTTATGATTCATATCTAACATTTATCTATATTTATAATAAATCATTTCTCCTTATTTATCTCATTCAAAACATATAGATTGTTCTCAGTCCTCTTAACATTGTAAATTAGCCTTCTTGATTTGGCTCTCTTTATATCACCCTCTATCATGAGAGGTTAGTGTGTGTACTTGGTTTCACATTTGACTTATACTAATAAAGTTATGTTTCAATCCTTACACATATAAAACATTATCTATCTTGGTTTTCCCAGTATCCAAACTTGAGATACCCTTGCCAACAATATTGGTAGTTATATTATCTCTAAATCTCATTGTCCTCTAATATTATTAAATGATATGAACTTACTCTTTTCCACTATGATGTGTCTTAAGTAACCATTATATATATACCATTTCATTGATTAATCTTGGATGTGAAAGGAAATATGAAATAGCATAGATTATTCTACTTTAGTCTTCTGCTCTTCCTTAACGTTATCCACAGGGTTTAACTTCCTAATCCACTTCTCAGTGGTATGACTCTATAACCTCTTTTTTTGATAATCTTACTCATGTGCCTCATCTTGAAATCCCTTATAATATTTTATATTTGATCATAATTATAGCATAAATTTTTTCTTTTCTTATTGAAATGAGCATTCATCTTATTCCTCTATTATAAATTCATTCTATCATGATGTCTACAATCCATGACTCTATTTCCATATTGACTACATGAGAAACAATAACCATTGAAATTATTCACATACCTTGTTTATTTTATGTTTAATGATGAACCTATACCTTTGTTGTCTCTTTAAAGTGCCACATTATTCTTGACTTGTTGATGATCAATTTGTGTCTTAGATTTAAGAGTTTATGCATAGATTTTTAATTTGTTAGTACCATCACTTCTTGATAGTTGATTATACTTTTAGGTTTTACTCTCCTTGTTTTCTTTTTGGTATTCTTTGAACCCAAGACCTATATTGTCATGTGGAGACCTCTAACTATTTAAAATATCACCAAAGACTTCAATGCTCTTTTCAAATTTAAAATGTGTCTTCAATTTGATTATTTCCTAATCCAATTTTACCTTTAAGTACTCCAATTATATTATAAACTTGGTGCATTCTTCTTCCTTGGTTTTAAAATTTGTAGTGACAATCTCAATTTGAGTTTCTAACTATTTGATGATCTACTCATGTTCATTGGTTTTGTTACTTATTCTCTCTTCAAAGAGATTGATTTGTCCCTCATAACTCTTAACCATTGAACTCAATTTATGATTCTTCCTTACTTGTAACTTTAAATCCTCTAGAGCACTTACCAATTCTACTTCAAGGTTTAGTTTAGCCTCTTCCTCTAATTATTCATCTTCCATAAGAATTTTCCATTTTGAACAACCTTTATTATCTATTTATATGGCCATGAATAAAGTCTCATTTCTATCATGATCATTACTATTATCATCACTATAAGATATATTTGTGTGACTTATATTTGAGGATCTACGATCTTCTTTGGTATATAAATTTATCTTATTCTTGAATGACCCTTTCTACTTCATACTTCCTATAACTCTTTTTGATCTTGTCAAGATTATAGAACTTCTTATCATCTCCATGATGTTCATTGTGCTCTTCATTATGCTCATTATTATACTTTTTAGCGAACTTGGATTCAAAGTGACCAATCCTACCATAGTTAAATCACTTAAATGGCAACTTGCCCTTATACTTCATCCATTTCTTAGTTTTTTGACAAGCATGGCTTCTATCTTGTCATCATCAATACTATATCAACATCATCCTTGACCTTTTTACCTTGTGATTTTTTATTATATTTAAATCTAGTTTCATTATTTGAAGGTCTTTTGTCACTTTTTTTCATTTCATAAGTAGTTAGGATGCCATGAAGCTCATCCATTTGTAGTATGTTGATAACTTTGATCAACTCCATAGTATAGACTTTTGAATCAAACTCTAATGTCATGGTGATTACTAAATTTTGTAATACTATTGATTCTTACAACTTCTCCCATAGAACTATGATGACATTTACCACTTCATCTATTCTTAATAGATAAGACAATGTTTTCATCCTAATTCATTCTCAAACATTGAAACTACCTTTAGTGGGTTTGAAATTTTACTAGATTGACTTTAGTATCTCCTTCATATATAGTTTTAAACTTTTCCCAGACTAATTTGGTTGTATCAAAATGTAATAAATTTAAAAATTATACCTTTTAAAGACCACATAGGATGGCATTCATTGCATTAGATTAGTTTTAACTTGCCTTCTTACCTACTACATCAGTTGGTGGTGTAAGAGGTGGAGTGAATCCATCAATAATAAATTGAGATATGTCATAGAAAAAGGACATTATATAGGTCTTCATTATGATGCTCAAAAATTCATAGTTAGTCCCACTAAAGAGAGGAGACTTATTTCTTGAGAAACATCCTTTTATTTGATGACTAGACATGATTATGCTTTTAAGATCTCCTTTAAGCTATTATGCATGTTTTAAAGGACCAGGCTTCGGTATCAATTATTTGAAGCATTATTATTAAGAGTGGGGTGAATCAGTGTTTTATAACTTTCTTTCACTTATAATTAATTATTCATGAACCATGAAAGTAACATAGTGATCTAGAAATGCATGATGAACCATTCAAATGAGTAGGACACAACATAACACATATATTAGTGGGAAGCTGTAAAGGGGAATAAAACCCACTACAATATATGCAAATGGAATATTTTAGTATACAATAGGATAAAAATTTTAGTTAATCACCAACTCAACTTGGATCACTAACCCCAATAAAATTAAGCACCCACTTGACTAGGCTTTAACAAGTACCTACTTGCAAGGAAGTGCCAACTCCCTAAGTGACTTAGCACCAACTTAGACACCTCATGAATTTTGATTAAATTCACACTTATGATCTTATGTTATGGTATATAACTCATTTAAATACATTATTATTGTCAACCAAGAAATATTTTATTCTCTTATTTATATACAACCAATTAGGCCTAAACTACCTTGTATATATATTAGTCTCACGACCACACACCATTTAGTCAGTCATACACCTTAAAACTACTATGTTAGACACAAAATATGTATTAATATATATTATGAACATGATTAAATCATAATTTTGACCCATTTTGGTCTTCCATAACTCAATTAGGCCTTACTACTCCTTTAGGTCACATGGAGACCTAATTGTATTAGGTTTGTCCTCTTAATGCTACAACATGATCTGGTTGGGACTAGATGGATATCTCTAAAAATAAAACACAATTTAAAAAATTTGAAAATAAAATAATATAACCTCCTCCATGATTTATTATACTTACATCCTTTGTTCATACTATGAAATCTCTTTTAGGATAAACTGCCCTATTAGCCCTGTGCACCTTAAAAGCCTATTTTACAACAAAGAATCTTAAACACAACTAAAATAATAATATATGAAAAATTAAACATGTAAATATATTTTAAATTACCTCAAATTCATCATAAAATTATTTTAATACCTTCACTTAGGAGATAAAGGCTCAAAAAAATCTCTATAACTTGTTTACTCAAAATTGCCGATTCACCTCAAAAACTAGTCATCATGAATTTGACCTCCAAAGCATATTTAGACACTTTTAAATAATATTTATGAATAAAAATGGTCTTATGAGATATATATATATATATATATATATAATTCATATGTTTTAATTGAAAATATTGGTCTTATAGATGAATTTGTTGACCTTATATCTCATAGTTCTATCTGAACCAGACAAGCCATTTTATGAGTAGATTTTTCACCATAAACATTGACATAAAAAGCTTATAAAAAGTGTGATAATAAAATATAAGTCATAAATTACTTATTCATGCACTTTATTTCATCAATATATCATTCATAAACCCTTAAATCTATCTCTTCATGTCTGCTTGGGTTTTACACTATTCACCCCATTAGGTGTGTCTACAAATGACTTACTTGGATGACAAAATTTTAACACTTGAAGGTTATAACCTATCCATAAAATATAATATACATGTAAAATTAGTATTTATATTCTTATACCATTAATTTTATTTTCTTGACCAATTCAACTTTTGAGATCTACAACAATTTCTTGATAAATAAGCTTGTATATGTGCAATTTCTCTCTCATCTAACTAACCACCACCACTTGTAGGTAACTATGATATTTTAGTAAATGATTAAATATATTAAATATTAATTTAAATCCATTCTAATATATTTTTAAAAAAATATTTCATATCAAGTATTTATTAGGGTTTAGGGAGGTTTAACATAGGTTTTGGTGTTATAGATTGTTCACAAAGGATTGCCACTTGAATCCAAAAATAATGCATGTATATATTATCTATGACCATTAACCATATATCCATAATATATTATACTCCCATGTAGATTTTACACATGCCAAAAAATGTCTAAAAGTGCTTCTTGATGTTGAGACCTCATTCTGTGAGCTCGAGAGGGCCTAAAATAATGATTCATATAATTTTATTTTAAATATTAACCTCAAAATAATGATTCATATAATGATTCATATCCATAATTACCTTTAAATATGATCTTCATACCTCATTAGGCTAGGTAGGTCCAAGAGTGATCTAGATATAGACTTAGAATGAAATATCTACCCCTATAGGCTCACCTTAAAACTCTCATGAATGTTTATATACCTTATTCACATGATAAAAAATGATATAAAACCTTAAAATTCTTGTGTTGATTTATTTCACCATTCACATACCTATTCAAACAATGTCATATGCCATTCACATGTTTGTGTTCATTCATTTCACCATGCACATACCTCTTCATGTCATGACTAGGCTTCTTATGTACTTTACATGAATTACTTGTAAATTTTATGAATACATAAGAAATTAGTTGAATTAAAATTCTCTCTTTATATTTATCTCATGATAACACTCTCTGATGATAATATTCTCCTATGTATCTTATCAAATCACACATTACCAACTATCATTAATCACCTTTGACATCAATGACAATACTCAACATACTTTTATTTTTTTGGTTCATGTTTCTTAACTTAACATAGTGTAATTTATTCATTCTTATTTTTTACTAGTACTAGCTTGGATACCCAAGTGAAATATTTGATTGGAGGGACAATCTTGGCATCTAGTTGATTTTATACTTATATTTGAATGAGAGGTTCCATTATTAGATTTATTAGCCTATGTTTCTTCTTGAAAAAATTATACTTTGGATTCAATGAAATGGCTATAAATAAACTATAAAATCTATTTATCGACCTCAAATACATAAAAATTATCTAATATAGTGGGGTAAGGAGCCAACTCCATAGAGAATGTTTGGTGATAGATTGGTAGATGAAGCTAATAACAAATCTACCATCTAGGTTTTTTCCCTTAGGATAGATCTAATGTTGAATTCCTCAAAGGACTCAATTAGGTCCAATTATCAATGTTTATACTTATTCAAGTAGGTGAGTTTGTACTGATACTTATTTTTGTTCTAGTTAACAACCAGTTTTGAATCACCAAAGATTTACAATTTCTTGAAGTTATGATCTAGTGCAACTTATATGTCAAGGATTATAGATTCATACTTAGCTCTACTATTAGTAAAAGGGAACTATAGTTTTTATGAATCCATATATTACTTCCCATATAGAATGATTAGGGATAAGATAAAACATAAACTTTGTTCTAATCTAGATCTATTGAAATGGAGAGTCCCTAATTGAGGACCATAAAATTCTTGTTCATTAAGATGTTTCTTAATAGTTAACATTCTCAATATTGACATTATACTCAATGATTTGGAACTTCATATTTATTTCTATTTCCACTTTGATATAGCTATGTACTCCTTTTCAAGGTAGCCACATTTGTGAAAAACTTATGGCCATGTACCTATTCAATGTGTTTAACCAATCATGACTCAGTAGCAAGGCATAATATTATGGAATGTCAATGACCAAAATGTCTATATATCATTATACATATGGATTAGATGAAAACCATATGTTCACATTTTTTATTAATCCAACACAAAGTAAAAAATACTTATCTAATTATAAGACAACTCTCTTTGACTTATCTGGGGATAACCCCAGTTTATTTCATACATTTGTAATCATCACATTGACTAAGGTACATAATTAAATAAATTAAATGTTCACATTATTTTTAAACATTAGGTTTTTACTTTGGGATTATCCTTATATACCATCATGTTAGCATGTGCACTTTTAACTTGTTGATATATGACCTTCTAGTTAAGTGTTTAAGTAGAAACTTTCTTTTCTTGGTAATCTACGCTAACTCATGAAGTATAATATTAGTTTTTATCTTCTTCATGTCCTCAAAAATATTATATCCTCCTCTATTGTGTGGTTGTGCACTATGAAAATGATCATCCCTTTTAGGTGGATGTGGATTATTATTGGCCTTGTAATCTAGAGGGATGGTAGTGATGTTATTTTTAGGTGTTTAAGTTGTAATAAGATGCTTATTTATAAAATTTTAATTATTCCTATATAACTAATAGAGTTTATATACCTCATCAACATTATCCTCTGGTTCATTCTCATCCTCCACTAGGAAAGGTAAATATAGGTATCAAAGACCACTATCATACTATGATGTCTAGGATAAATATATGAAGATGGTTTTGTTATATTTGTAAAGAATTTTTCCATCCATATCTTTTTTAAATATCTTGAAGGTATTTTAGAACTCTATGTAATAAAACTCACCATGTTGTGTTATGTTATAAACCCAACACAAATTAAGAAGTGTTACTTCCATGATATTTATCTACGGCACCCTAACATGTGGTTGTTACTTTAGATTATTTCTAAACATGTTAAAAATACTCGTATACCTATAAAATCCAAATATTATGTTGGTATTATATCCACCAGTGCTCCCCATGCACTTTTTCATGTTTAAAAACTCATTTCTTAATTTATACACAATCTCCTAAATATATTTAAATTATATTTTTGTGGACTCAAAAGTTGAACCCTATGCAATATTATTATTGACTTTACCAAAGATCAACTTTGGATACAGTGATTAGATATAACATAGATTTTTTCAAATAAACTAAGGTGTTTTTTGGGTAGAGCATGGGATAAAGGTAAATGGGTGTACACTTAGTTCTAGTTTTGGGCCATAATATTCTGATTTGCATTTAGAATTGGCCAAAAGGATAAAAAGATAGGACCAATATTAAGTACATATGTTAGTGTGATAAGGCCAAAGTGAAAGATAGAGATGGATATGCTAATCCTTTTGAAATTATATGATAGTATTTTGTTCCAAATTTTTGTAATTTATTATTCTTGACCACTGCATTAAGGATGATAAGTTGTTGAGAATTTATGTGTAATTTTTAATTTCATGTAGAGTTGTTTTATGTCTTTATTTTTGAATTTGCCACCATTGTCAAAAATGATGGTATAAGGAAATAAAAAATGATATATTATTTGATTGGGATAAATTTGGAAATCGTAATACTAGTAAAAATAATAAGAGGCATGTTGTCCACCCATTTGGTAAAATATTTGGTGGTGATGATAATGAATACATGACCATCTTATGATCTAATTAATCTATCAATGAGAACTAATCCCCACAAATAAAATGGCCAATGAGACACCACATTTTGTGTTCAACCATAAGAGAGTGGATAAGATCATCATGTAATTGATAGGGATTACATGTTTTATCAAAATTAAATGCATATTTTTCAAGAGTAGGAAAAAAATAACCTATGTTCATTAATTTGTGGGTTATAACATGAATTTTGTAGTTACCACTGTAAATGCCCCCATGTGCTTGTTCTAGTAGAGAAGTAACTTAATTTGGCACTACATCATGTAGTAGGGTTACTTTTACATTATGATAGTAGAGGGTGTTGTATAAAAGTACATATTTGAATGCTTGTTTTTAAATTCAAGTCTTTTAATGAGAATCCATTTCTAGAGGGTATGTTAGATGTTCAATAAACTGAATTAATTTTTTTTACAATGGGATTTGTCAAATAATAACAACATAAATGTGCTAAATTAAATAATAATTTTTGTTTTGTAAAGAAGAAGGTTTTCCTTATCTGAATAATAAATTGAGGGCCATGATTTACATGGTGAGGATGAAATAGAAATGATGAAGCAAGACAATTAGTTATAGAATTTTAATCTCATGGAATTGGTTTGATGCTAAAAGAGGCAAATTCTTTGGCAAGTGTAATGCCTATTTGATGATGTGATTAATTTTTCACTTTTTATTGATGATTTCCACTAACTTATTAACATATAATTTATGAGTCACCTAAATCATGTAAATATAGGATGTTTAAATCAATTACGGCTTGCATGCCTAGTATAAGAGCTTAATATCTAACCATATTATTGGTGACATTAAAAGTTAATAAAAATGTTAAAGGTATGGTTTTAACTTTTGGTTTGGTTAACACATAGCCTACCTCAACTCCTTGAAGCATTTTATACCATCAAAGTGAAGTTCCCAAGTATCCTCATGTAAGTCAGTTGTAATTTTTAGTATTTTTTCAATTGCTTCTTTATATTTGGTAGTAGAAAGAGTAATATCAATTTATTCTTGGTTATTTACTTCTAGATTAGTAATATAATTGTGAAAATAATGTTTGAGAGAATTTACTTAGTTAAAACCTTTGATATAAAAAAATTATTCATTAGGGAGAGTATCTTGAAGGTGGTTTATAGATTTTAGGGAAATTCTTGCGAGTTGGTCTATGATGACTTGTCCTTTGAAAAAAAAAGTGTAACAATTTGAGGTTAAAATTCCATAAATAGGACCAATTATTTGTCAATTCTTTCTCAAAGTAAGAAATATTTAGAGAAAAAGTGACAAAGTGGATTAGAATGAATAATGACATAAGTAGTTTGGTAAAACATGTGATGATGGATCATTTTAGCTATGAAATAAATAGTGAGTCAATCACATTATAATTTTTTATAATTTAATTCATAATTTATTAGGCCTCCAGTAATATATTAAATAACACATTCTATACTAGTATCATCTTGTTGGTAAAGGATTGACACAACTGATATGGAGGTAAACTATAGTGGATAATCATTTGAGGGTGGATGAAGAGTGGGAGGATTAATCAAAGAGTATTTCATAATATCAAATGAATTATGGTATGATTTCATCCATTCTAGAGAATTACATTTTTAATAAGGGAATTGGCAAAGTAAATATGGTAATCCATTTTTAGAACAAAATGGTGAATTGTTGCAAGTTTCCCAAGCTATGTTCCCATGTTAGGAATGAAAAAAGGAATATGTAAGTTTTATGATAGATTTGATTTTAGTTGGATTGAAATTAATATGCCTAAGGTAAACCAAAAAACCTATAAGTTTACCAAACATAACCTTGAATACACATTGAAATGGATTAAATATAACTTCATATTTAAGGAGTTGATATAAAATGATAACTAAATCATGAAGGTGAGTTTTATGACTTTTATATTTGACAATGAGGTCATCCACATAAATTTAAATAATTTTTTGGATAACTTCATGTAAACTATGGTTCATTTCATGTTGATAGGTGGCTCTAACATTTTTGAAGCTGAAAGGTATTTTTAACGTAATAATAAGTGTCTCATTCTATGGTAAATGTTGTTTTATGTTTAGGAGTTACATGAATTTGGTTATATCATAAGAAACCACCCATGACTGATAAAATTTCATATAAAATGGTGGAATTGATGATGGAATCTATGGAAGGTAAAGAAAAATTATCTTTTGGACATTCTAAATCTAGAATATGAAAATCAGTGCATATATGAATAACCATGGTGAGGTTTTACGAATGGGAACAATGTTTGAGACCCATTTTGATTAGTACATAGGTTTAATCAATTTATCATCCAAAATTTTAATGATTTATTCTTGACATAAGGTATAGATCTTAGGTGAGATCTCTTATTACTTTCCTCTAAGAATTTTACCATTTGTCATGATGTTATGAACAATGATGCTTGGATCAATTCTTGGTATATGTTCATAAGACCAAGAAAATGTTGCATAATATATTTAAAATACGATATTAAAGTTATCATTCTCTTTAGGGGTGAGATCTTTAGAAATGGTAATAAGTGTTGGAACACAACTAGATATTGAGATGGGGGCAAATTAGTATATAAATTAAAACTAGTCTTTTAATACCTTTGAGAATAGATTAAAACATATATGTAGATCAAATCAAATATGCAGAGATAATACAAACACAAATACACATGACACAATATTTATACATGGAAAACCCAAAGGGAAAAACCATGATGAGAATAGCTACTAGAATCTACTATTCTAATCTAGCATCATAGTTTAAAGCCTCACTAGCAAACTTCACTGGTTACACTTTTAAGGTCACCAACCCTAAGGACACACCAATCCCCTAATTTAAGAGCACCAACTCTAAGGAATCACCCACTCCTTAATTTGAGTAACTACTCACCTTATCTAATGGCACCAACCTATCAAAATCTTTTATGGAGGTACAATTGAATTTACAAATCATATTCATACATGAATCCAAATATTTGTTCTTTTTTATAGGTCTAATTTGCAACTAATCATACTCTGCACATTCTTTTTATGCCTTTCTTCCTATCTACTCCTCTCTATTCCTCTAATCATATGTTTGGATATCTATCTATTCAACACACTTCATTTACTTTGCCAACCACTCTACTATACTCTGCCCCCTTTGGGTTTGTGTCTTTATAATTTTTTATTTGACATACTTCATTGGCTTTTTCTCTCTTGGCCTTTATTCAATTTGGCTCAATATCAAACACAATTATACCAATTTTTTTTTACTTTGTCTTAGATATCATATTTAAAAATAAATGATCTAGGGTTCCATATCTTTTATGTGTTCACACTCAAACTACAATGTATCATGTCAATTCTAGACTCTAGTTCATTATGACATGAACTGTAAGTTTCTCATATCTCAATTCCATGCATCATGCCATAAGTGTAGGTCTCTTTACTATCTATATAATTTGTTAGACTCAAGTTTTGATGCACAAGATCTTTGATGTATATTTAATTAGTTAGATAAATCAATATCATTGTCTATGTTGAGATATAGATATTATACATAAGTTCTTGCATGTTCCTTTAACTAACATTTGTCTGGACATGACTTTAAATGTCAGTCATTTATCTTGTCTTTAGCACCATGATCTAGTGATCTATATTCAAATAGCTTAACTTTAAAATACATCCATTTGATCTCCAAATCCTAGATTCTATGTGTCATTCAATATTTGAAAATGCATGACCTTTACCTTGACTTAGTCATTAAAATTTAACACCTTGACCTCAACTCACAACTTCCTATATCTTTGGATCACTTTCGCTCTATGGATCTTCTCAAACCTGCTCAATCTTTAACTTTCTACTATGATGATAAACATTGATCACTTTATTCCATCTAAGTCCACTCATTTTGTTGGATCTCTTTTACATGATCGCCCATATACCATCAGATCTTATGAAAAAATTGATCATTATTTTTGTCCATCCCTTGATAATGTGACACTTGTATTAAGCATGTGCCTTTTATACATAGATATGAATTCCTTCTATTAAGACATTTTTCATCCTTGTATTGCTACTCTATCTGATAGAATCATGTGCTTATGACACTTGGCATTAGGATGTTTACTCAGAGGGACCTTTGAGACTTTTAGTTTATCATGCTCTATTGGATTTTCAATGTTTTATTAAGCATGAGTTGTTTGATCTTCCAATCAGCTCTATCATTAACTCTAATAAGCTTATGCTCATTGGGTCTCTATCTGACAAGCTCTATGAATGTTACACTTGTCACTTGCATACTCACTCAAAGCTCATTTTGATAATTTGACTTTTCTTCACTTCATTGGATCATCTGTACATGATGAAGTGTGGGATGGTGATCAAGTTGGGATAAATTTTAATTCTTAGACTTAGGAAAATATAAATTCCTTTGATCATTTATTAGAGCTGGTAATTATTAGGTTGAGGGGCTAGTTTTTTAATGATGATAAAGGCTTAAGTTATAACTTAAGCTATGAGTTCCTATTTATACCACATCAAAATTTAAAATATAACTTTGCTTATTGATGCCATGGCTAAACCTTTACAATTTTGCTAATAAACCCTATCTAGTCCAAGATGTAAATAAATTTATTATGATCTCATTATTTCCTATAGACCATATTTCTATAATGTACATGAAAAACCTATAATGTATCTTCTATTTGTTTGACTCTAAACATTCATAAATGGTCTCTATAAAATCATGACAACTTTTCACAGTACAACAATGAAACATGCTCTTCTTTCCATCAATCCTACCTGATCTTTTTGACATCAATGATATCCATAGTGTCCCTTTTGACATAAATGGTAATAATATTGACAAAATAATCCCCCTTTGACATTGATGACAAACTAAATGCTCTGATGCAAACTTAATGTTCTGATCTTCTAATATTCATCTCTTTCTTTGGCATTTCTTGCATTGCCTTATGTAAGTATGAACTAAAGTTGTTCATACCAACTTTCTCCCCCTTAGACAATGGCATATTTGACTAAACTCATCTTGGACACTTGATCTTATCTTCCAAACTTTTATAGAGAGCATTTGCACTTTTTATCCAAACTTTTAAAAAGAGTGTTTACCTTTTTTCTCCCCCTTTAACATCAATAACAAAGGGAATTTAGTTGACTATGTGTCTAAGTTCTATCTCCCTTTATTGGATAAAGGATTTTGTCTAAGAATCTACAAATTTCAACTCCTTAGTAATTTTTAGGAGTATACATACCTAAGTTCACTTTTCTCTCTTCTTCTAGGGATTAATTAATCTTCCATGAGACTCCCCCTAGACTCATGCTATATTACTAGTGATTTAGTGATGTGAGGATCCACCACTCCCAACTTCTATCTCAAATATTCAAATTTTTCCTTGGGAAGAGGTTTGGTGAATATGTCTATAATCTGGTCCTTATTTGGCACATATTCGATTATGACCTCTTGATCTACAATCCTCTCTCTTAAAAGTGATACTTGATTGATGTGTTCTTGGTTCTATAATGGATCACTAGATTATTTGATATATTTATTACACTTGAATTATCATAAATAATATAAATAGGTGACTTGTACTCAACCTTGATGTCCTTGGGTGTTTTCTTCATCCATAAGACTTGAGTGAAACATGCCACCACTACTACATACTCTGCTTCTATTGTAGAAAGAGTAACTGACTCTTACTTTTTGCTCAACCATGAAACAAGTCTATTTCTAAGGAAAAATGTACAACCACTAGTGCTTATTTTGTCATCTACACTTATACACAATCAACATCTATATATGCTATGAAAATGAAATCATCACTTGTAGGGTACCATAGTCCATAGTTAATTGTGCTCTTGATGTATCTAAAGATTATTTTCACTACATTGACATGTGACTCATTAGGAGCAACCTAAAATATGGTAACCATGCACACTACTTGAATGATATCTGATCTTGATGAAGTTAGGTATAACAAGCTACCTATCATTGATCTATACATAGTCTGATTTGCATCAAGTGACTCATCTTCTTTGCTTAACTTGAATTTAGTTATCATGGGATTTCTAATTGTTTGCTATCTTCCATTCCAAATTTCTTGAGCATCTCCTTTGCATACTTGGTTTGGGATATGAATATCCCTTCATTATATTATGTTATTTATAGACCAAGGAAGAAAGAAAGTTCTCCTAGCATAGACATCTCTAATTCACTTTGCATTTGTGTATCAAATTATTTACACATTTGGTTATTACTATCACCAAATATGATGTCATCTACATAAACAACAACAATCAACATATGTTTACCTTTTGATTTGAAGTATAGATTACTATGTACACATCCTTTGTTGAAACCTTGTTGTTGCATGTATTGGCCCTATATTGAATACCATGCTCTAAGTGCCTATTTTAGACCATACAGTGCTTTATTCAGTTTGAACACATAATATTCTTCATCTAACAACTAAAAACCTTTAGGTTGTTTAATACATACTTCTTTTTCTAGGTTCCCATTTAAGAAAATAGACTTTAAATCCATTTGTTAGACTTTGAACTTCTTGTAAATAGAGAATCTTAGAAACATTCTTATAGCTTATAATCTAGAAACTAGAACAAATCTTTCTTTAAAGTCTATGCCTTATACTTGTGCATATTCCTTACACACCAATTTCTCTTTATTTATTATAAAAACTCCATCCTCATTGATCTTATTTCTATAGACCTATTTTGTTCCTATCACAATCTTGTTTGAGTGTCTTGGAACTAATTGCCAAATTTTTTTCTTTTCTA
Source organism: Torreya grandis (assembly GCA_037957365.1). Taxonomy (NCBI): domain Eukaryota; kingdom Viridiplantae; phylum Streptophyta; class Pinopsida; order Cupressales; family Taxaceae; genus Torreya; species Torreya grandis. The sequence continues at coordinate 194,178 of JARHVA010004155.1, forward strand.
TTTATCTCAATTTGTCTTCCATGAATTTTAGCCAATTCTCATCCTTGTTGGCTTCAACATAGATTTTAGGCTTAATTTTAGACATTAGATCAAAACTTACTTGTTCTTTGTTCATTGTAACTCTTCTCCTTGTCTAAAATCTTTCATTGTTATTGCCAATTATCTACTCTTTAGGATGATACTTTTTAACAAATTTTGGAGGTGCCTTTTCAATATTTTCCTCAACCTCTTCACTATCTACTTATTTTTCAATATCTATCTCTTCATTACTAGTTTCCTTATTAGATTTAACATATTCTATGCCTTCTTCAACCTTGCCATTTATACTCTCCACCATCTTGTGTATACTCTTATTTTAACATACATAGACTTTGTTTTTAGTGGAATAACCAATAAATATTCCTTCATCACATCTTGATTCAAATCTTCCTAGTTTGTCCTTCTTCTTTTTGATGTAGCATTTGATTCTAAGCACTTTAAAGTACTTAATAGAAGTAGGATTTGCACACCATATCTCATAGGGATTTTTTTCACTATTTACCCTCAATTGAACTCTATCTAAGATGTATAATATAGTTTAGATAGCTTCTCTCCAATATCCATAAGGTAACTTGGCCTCTTTTAACATTGTTATATCCATCTCCTTGATTCTCCTATTTTTTCTTTCAATAACTCCATTCTACTGTGGAGTTCTTGCTTTAGAGTAATTCCTTTTGATCTAATGCTTCTCATAATACTCTATGAATTCATTTGAGGTGAATTATCCACCTTTATAAGATCTTAAACAATTTATTTTTCTTCTAATCTCATTTTCGACCATGGATATAAAGATCTTGAATCTCTCAAAGGCTTGATATTTGTCTTTCAAAAAGGTTACCCATGTCATTATTGAGTATGCATCTACAAATACCATGAATTAACACTCTCCTTTAGATCTTCTTGTATTGGTAGGACCACAAAGATTAGTATGAACTAGCTATAGAGTTTTTATAGTTGCATACTCCTTTGAAATTTGACCCTTGTCTACTTGCTTACTTTACATTCCTTACAAGTAGTACCTATAGGATTGGTTATCTTGGGCATGTGTCTTACACACTTATTTAATTTGAGTTTCAAAATATTATCATAGTTGACATGACCAATTCTCCTATGTCATAACTAACTCTCATCAATCTTTCTCATTAAGCAATTATTACCATTAACTTCAACAAGATTGTATATATTAATCTCAGTCCTTTTCCCTTATGCAACTATTTTTATAAATCTCTTTAGCTTGTAGCCTTCTATATAAAATGTAACCTTATATCTATTATCACACATTTGGCTAACACTTAGAAAATTATGCTTCAATCTTTCAACATAATGGGCATCATGTGTAGGTAGTTTACCATATATATTTAAGGTTCCTTTACTTTTGATCTATACTACTATGTTATCTCCCAAGATAACAAATCCTTCCTTACATTTGGTCAATTTGGTGAACTTCCTCTTGTCACCAGTCATATACTTTGAGTAGCCACTATCTATCACCCACAAATTCTATTCTTTGGCATGGAGTATAGTCTAAGCAATCATGGATTGATTTTTCACTATCCACACATCCTTGGGTTTCTTATTTAGCTTCTTTTTAGAAAATTTTCAACCTTTGTTCACATTATCAGTCATGCATTTATTTACATTGAGAAATTTTGATCCTATAAATCTATTTCTATAATGTTTAGTTATGTGACAAAAGTTATTATAATTATAACACATTACATTTGTATCTACCAAGGGTGAAAATGAATTTTTGCTTATAAAATTGATTATCCTTATAGTTTCAACTCTAAAATTATTAGCCTTGTGACCAAAATGATTAAAAATATAACAATAACCATAAAAATATGATGAATACCTAGTCATAGTATTTCTTTGTGTAGAATGTGTAATTCTTGTAAGTTATGGATTCTTCAAATTTCTCACCTTAGTGTATCCCTCAACATCAACTACCTTTGTCTTTTGCTTTTCTTTAGGCTTCATTTTAGGTTTTTATTTCTTCACAATAGTTTTTTTTAAGTTTCCTTTTATGTGCTTACAATATTTATCTTTATTTGCTTCTAATTCTCTTTTTGCTTTGAATTTTTCATATAGGTTAGCAGATGTACTAGTTGAGGAACTTTTTCCCTTCTCATAACCAAGTCCTGATCTCTCCTTTTAGAGTTTTTGAGAGTTGATCAGTTCATCAAGAATGCTTGATCCTTCTATCGATTTCATAATTTTATTCAATTAACCTTTAGCATTTTCAAGTTCTTTTCTCAAAGCCACTATTTCTAACTCAAGCTTTGCACATTCATCATATTTAGATTGTAGCTCCATTTTGACTACATATTCTATTCTTTTTGCCTCTTCAACTTATGTCTTTAGACTAATTACCATATGATTATATTTCTAAATACTTTTAGAATTTTTATCAATTTCCTTTCATCAAATCTTCTTTTATTTTGAGTTATCTTTTCTCAACTTGTCAATCTCATATAGAGCACATATGAACGCACATTCTAGAGCCACTTCTCCTTCTTCTTCATCTAAGCCTTTAAATTCATCATGATATTTATTTACATAAGTTAATTCTATTGTCATGAATAGGGATTAATTTCCCTTAGACACAAAAGCATAGTCATGATCATCATCTAAACTATCACTGTCTTCCATTGAGTCACTATCTTCCTTTGTGTATACCCCTTTCTTATTCTTGAAGATTTTTTTCTTATTAGGATAGTAAGGTTTCACATTTTTGCTACTCTCTACTTTATTATAGTTATCCTTTTTATTATAAGCATATTTAGTAGTAAAATATCCTACTTTGCCATAGTTAAAGCATTTAAAAGGTAACTTACCTCTGTACTTTCCATATCCTCTTTTTAGTCTTATAATAAAGTTAGATTCCTCTTCATCAGTCTCCTTAGATTTAGACATAGATGTTTCTTCCTTTACTTGATTAGTTACTTTAAATTCAACTTCTCTCTTGAAGGCGTTTGTCTCTCCCATTCTCATCTCATTGGCTGTGAAGGTCCCATGTAGCTCATCAATAGTGAGTTTATCTAGATATCCTTATTCTTCTATTACAAAGATTTTAAAATCATATCTTGATGAAAAATATTTAAAACCCTTTTTGATAATGATTGAATCTTTCATTTCTTCTCCAAGGCCTCTGATTGCATTTACTATTTCATCACCCTTGAAGAGGTAGTCTACAATTTTTTACTCTTCATGAATATTAAGGCTCTCAAACTTTCCTTTCTAAGTTTGTATATTGGCCTAATTTACCTTGTCATCTCCTTAATATAAGGCTTTCAACTTGTTATAGATGTCTCTTGCATTCTAACAATGCATAACTTTGACAAATACTGAGTTTGATAGTCCACAAAGAATAACATTCCTTTCTTTGGCATTGCTCTTGTATCCCTTCTTGGTAGCTTGATCAATAAGAGTTATAACAGGGGTTGTATATCAATTTACCATAGACATCCATACATCAAACCCTAATGATGACATATATGTTTCCATTATTATGCTCCAAAATACATAGTTAAATCCATTAAAGAGAGGTACCTTGTTTGATTAATATCCTTATTGACTAGCAATTGTGTTCACTATTCCAAGATCTACTTGAGTTGGTTAAGCTTCTTTCAAGGAAACCTAGGCTCTGATACCAATTATTGGAACACAACTAGATATTGAGAGGGGGTGAATGAATATATAAATTAAAATTAGTCCTTTAATGCCTTTTAGAATAGATTAAAAGATATATGTAGATCAAATCAGATATACAAAGATCATACAAACACAAGTACACATGACACAAGATTTATACATGGAAAACCCAAAGGAAAAAATCATGGTGAGAATAGCTACTAGAATATACTATTTTAATCTAACCTCATAATTCAAAGCCTCACTAAAAAACCTCACTAGTTACACTTTAAGGGTACCAACCCTAAGGAGACACCAATCCCTTGATTTAAGACTACCAACTCTAAGTAATCACCCACTCCATAACATGAGCACCCAAATAGATTATATGATGGCATGAACCTATTAAAATCTTCTATGGAGATATAACTCCAATTTATAAATTAGATTCATACATGAATCCAAATCTCTATTCTTTTTTATATGTCTAATCTGAAACTGATCATACTCTACACATTCTCTTTATGCCTTTCTTCCTCTCTACTCCTCTCTATTCCTCCGGTCTTATGCTTTGATATCTCTCTATTATACACACTTCATTGGCTTCACCAACCACTTTGATCTACACTTCCCCCCTTTAGTTTTGTGTATTTATAATTTTCTATTTGACACACTTCATTGGCTTTTTCTCTCTTTGCCTTTATTCAATTTGGCTCAATTACAAATGCAATTATACCAGTAGAATATTCCTTTATACTAGATATCATATTTATAAATAAATGATCTAGGGTTTCATATCTTCTATGTGTTCACACTCAGATTACAACATATCATGTCAATTTTGGACTCCAGTTCATTATGACATGAATTTTAAGTTTCTTGCATCTTGATTCCATTCATCACATTGTAATTACAAGTCTCTTTTCTATCTATAGCATCTATTAGACTAAATTTTTGATGCACAAGATTTTTAATAGAGAGTTAATTAGTTGGATTGATCAATATCATTATTCATGTTGAGAAATAGAGATTATACACAAGTTCCTACATGTTCTTCCAACTAACTATTTATCTAGACATGACTTAAATGTTAGTCATTGATCTTATCCTTGGTGTAATAATCTGATGGTCCATATTAAAATAACTAAACTTTAAAACTAATCCATTAAATTTCCAGATCCTAGTTTCTATGTGTCATTCGATATTCAAAGATGCATGACCTTTAATTTAACTTGGTCATTAAACTATAACACTTTGACCTTATCTCACTACTTCCTATATCTTTAGATCACTTTTTCTCTATCAATTTTTTCAAACTTGCTTAGTCTTTAACTTGCCACTATGTTGATAAACATCGATCACTTTATTCCATTTGAGTCCACCCACTCTATTAGATCACTTTTGCATGATAACCTATGCACCATCAGATCCTCTAACAAGCTAGATCATTATTTCTATCTAACCCTCAAGAATGTAACACTTAGCTTCAGCTCATGATTTTTATACATAATTATTAGTTCTTGATATTGAGACACTTGGCATCCTCACATTCATCTTTTATTTGATAGACTCATGTGCTTGTGACACTTGGCGTTAACACATTCACTCAAAGGGACCTTCAACACCTTGAATTCATAGAATTTTATTGGATATTTAATGTTTGATTAAGCATGAGCCATTTGATCTATATTTACAATAATAGGTTAAAGACATATTTGTGTTTAGTATTATATTTTTGTGGTTTCTTTGATGAGCATATCATTTCCATCCTATAAATGGTAAGTAATAAGAGGAAGTGAATAAATAGGATATGCTTTAGGATCCACACTAGTAATGAAATTATTTAAAGAAGGAACCTTTTACTTAATATTTCCAAGCTTATGATGTTGGCATAAAATTTTAGTTTCTCTAGCATAGAGGAGTTTAAGTATAGCTTCATCACTAGGAAGCATAGATTTGACATTTACTTCAAGATCAATTATTTGATTACCTTTGCCATCATATTCATAATGCATTTGTCTCATGTTAATGGATTTAGCATTTAGGGTAGTTTATGTTGCAATAGTTGATATAGATTCTATGTTGGGGATATTAGGTTGAGTTGAATCAACCATATTGGTAAACTTGTCTTTATGTCATCAATAGATGAAGTTTTAGTCAAATTGAGTTGGATATATTTAAATGGTATTGATTCAAGTTGATCAATGTAAATATAAGAAGGGGAAATAATGTTTGTTGTAGATAAATTATATTGTGTTTGACTAGGTTGTATATAAGGCTTAATATAATCCTTTTTTTAGTATTTCACCAATCACCAATGAGGTATCTAATAATGATGTACTAATAGGAGGTACATAACCATTAGGTTCTAATTCAATATCAGATGAAATATGATTGACATGGATGCCATGATTAGAGACATTTATTTTTACGAATGTATTTTGGTAATGTTTTACATCTAATCACATGATTGAGCTTGAGCCATAATATAATTATCATCATAAGTGTGATAAATAGTGCATGCATATGTTTCCATATGAGAATCATTTGTTGAAACACCTAGGATACTAGATTTATGAGGACACATGGTTAAAGTATCTTGAAATAGTTTATCCACTCCTTATTCATTACATGTGAATTGAAATTTTGTGTAAGAGGATACATATGCATTGCATGGATGGGGATTGTCAGTAATGCCATCAATGAGAGGAATGGTGTGATCATGTGGGAGTAAAGAAATAGAAATCCATTCCAAAATATATGGAGGTAATCAATTGGTATTACAAGTGACTTATAATTCATTTGCCTAATCATTGTCTAAATAAGTGAGAATAACATGTAAATTAGGATTCATGTTAAAAAATGTAGGAAGAGTTGAACTATTGATATGCAAAAGAGTTAAAACGTGATATGGAGATTTAGGATTTGGTGATTGTATACTCCATAGATTAGGATTGGTTGATTCATGTTTGTAATAGTTTCATTATATATGAATTTGATATATTAAATACTTTAAAAAGCAATAACATGTATATAATGTGTCCATGGGAGACCAAGAAGCATGTTGTAAGATAAGGGAAAATCAATAACCTTGAGATTAGTTCAAATTATCTGGGGTTCTATAGTAAGTGGGAGCCAAATGAATCAAGTTATTTTTTGATTGTTTATTAAATCCTCTATGTGTGAGATGCAATTTTTTTAATATTTTATTTAGTATATTCAATTTTTTGAATTAATTGAAGAGAAGTGATAATTCCTTATCCTTCATCTAATAAAACCTTTCAAATAAGGATATTGTTGATCATAATTTTAATAAAGAGGGGTGCATAATCTAATAAAATAATAATTTCATCATTAGTAATATCCTCTTTGAGAAATTCTATGGAGGGTTTTAAGGATTTATAAATTATTTCAATTGTATGTATTTTTGTAATCAAGGGATTGTTAAAAGGGATTTCTAAATCAAGAGATGGTGGTTCTTCTATATTTTTTAATTGTTGCATAAGGAATTTATGATGATATGAATAAGTATGAACTAATTCCATAAGGGGTATTTTATAAGGCATTGAATTAATTTCTTCAAAAAAATTCCAATGTGACTCAAAAGATGAATAACCAGCATAAGGTTTATGAGGTATCATGTGTTTTAAAATATTATGATAACTAGGTTGGGGTTATTTTTACGGAAGTATTTCCTCATTTGATTTATAAGATGTGGGTTTAGTGGTTGTATTATATTTAAGTACTTGTTCTACAGTCGAAGGTTTTATAAGTTTTTTAATAGGGTCTTTATGAGCAAGTTTTCATCTATAGTTGACTTTTTTGCATTCACATATTCATATTTGGTATAATATTGATTATATCCAACATCTATTGCATAAATATTGTCATTTTAATGTTGTGTGTTAGGGGTAGAAGAGGATTTTTGAGGTTTGGAGGATATGATTTTAGTAACTTATTTATTTTGGGAATATTTAATATAATCATGATGATGTAATTTGATAATATAATCATAGTAAAATGTGTCTCTTAAAAATAAAGAAATAATGAATTTGATGATATTTTGACATGTTTCATGAGAATGACCCACATCATTATGGAACCAATTTTTTTTTATTAGGATCATACCATGAGGTGGGGCACTATTGTAGGTGAAGGGTTTAGATGGATATAATAATTGCTTCATTTTTGGTATAATTGATGGTGGGTGGGAAGTAATTTTATTATCTATTTTGAATACTCTTGATTTTGTTTTAGGAGTATTACAGGTAATGACATTAGTTGATGTTTAGAAAGATTCCTTGGTTGATATATGGGTTGGCTCGAATTGTTTCATAATGAAATAATGTCTTTAATCTTGATCAAATGTTTCATTTAAGGTTTGTGGTGAAAATTTTTAAACCTTATATTAAAGGGAAGTTGTTCAAGAAGTGATGAATAATTTGAAAAAAAATTTCATCATTCATGTTCTGATCTTATTTATGAGATATTTATTTCCAACATTTGATGAAATCTTGTTTTGATTCATAGGTTGATTGCTTAGCATTGATAAAATAACTATGACAATTTTAAAAAAGATAATTTTATTAAAATTAATTGAATAAATCATTAACCAAATATTCTAATTTTGATATTTAATGTTGAGGAAATTGATTATAACATTATAAAATATCTATTGTGAATGTTTTGACTAGATGTTTAGTAACAGTAAACGTATTCATTTGGATCCATTCCTTGTAGAGATTACCAAATGATTTGATAAAAGATGAAAGGTATTTAGTTCTATCATATTTAATATTTTGATAAATGTTTTTAATTTCAATGGAACTAATGAAAATAGATAAAGGTTTGTCTTAGATATTTTGAAGTATCTTGTTATGCATAAAGAGTTGCAGAGTGATATTCCTATTTGCATATCTAAGAGGAGGGATACAATTTTGATTATTATGAGTTAATATAAGAGGAGGTTGATTAGTCATTTCGAATAAATGATGTTACACTTACATAATTAGAGAGGTGTTTGTCATTTACATAACATTCATTTTTTAGACTATTTTTACAAGAATTTGAGTTGTATCAATTTGTGTATTGTGGTTATTAGTGTTAAGAGGTGGAATATGAGTGTTTTTAGGAGGATTAATGTTAATATTAGTAGGAGGAGCATTTCCATTGTTATTATTAGGGATGTCACCTATAGGAGGATTCCCTATTTGGTTATTCATTAAAATTATATCTATTTTCCAATGGTGTAGTAAGGTAGTTTGGATAAGGAAGTATCTTGAGAAGTGTGAAATGGATTATAACCATATAAATCATTAGTCAGGGTGATTTGAACCATATTGAAATGAATAGATTGAGATGAAGAATGAGAAATGGTGCACCATGAGGGATTATCCTCTTCGATGGATAAGGTGGGTAAGAAAGAGTAACCCATATATCATCTAAATAGATTAAGGATATCAATAAATATTTTGATAGGTGATTTCATGATGTTTATATAAGGTAAGAATAAAGTTAAGAATGCATAAGGTATATTTAAGGAATAAAATTATGGGAATAAAACTAAGTCAGCTATATACTAAACAAGGTTTGGAAAATAATTGTTTCATCCAATAAATACATAGTTGGATAGGTCAATGTACTTTAGGAAGGGAAGGAATAAAAATTAAATAAAATTATGTCAGCCAAAAGGTACATAATAAAATAGGTCAACATAGTGGTTTGCTTAACTAGATGAGATCAAATAATATAAGAAATAACTAAATCAAGAAATAGGTATGTATTCGTACTAGTTGACATAGTTAAGAAGAGAGGATACTAGGATTTTTTTTATAAAAGAGCCTAAGTCAAGTATGTCAACTATGTTCTATAAGAAATAAAAGATAGTTTATTATAGACTAAGTCAAACTAGTCGATGAAGTTTTGATAAGAAAGAAAACATAATTGTATATAAAATTGAGTTGAGTTGGCCAACAGTGTTATAATAAAATTTTAAATGGTTTTAATCTAGAATATTTAGTTATAGTTATATAAAAATGAGATAAAAACGTAGGGAAATAGTTCAAGTTTGTCAATTGAATTACAACACACAACACAAAATTTATATCAATGTTGGCTAATATAAGTTTATTATACAATATATAATAGAAAACAAAAAGTAACAATAAAAAAATGTATAAACTATTTAATTTTTAAAAAATAATATCAAGAAGTTGTATTAATGGTTTTGATTGAAAGTGTATGATTTGAAATATACCTGCTTATTCATTAGATAGTGTCAGCCTAATGTTTGAAATCACTGACTATGGAAGAAGTACCATAATTATATCCCACTAAACCTAGTTTCATGGGTAATATTAAGGTAGCTTCTTAGTGATAACCATTAACCAATACACCACACAAATAAATATATGGATTCATTCCTAAGGTTTAATAAAAAGGAAAATCCTAGGTATTTTTGAAATGCCATGATGTGGGATGAAACTAAAGACCATGTCTAGCTTTGTATTATAATAATGAGTATTGGGGTAATCCCCTAATTTAGGGATATCTATAAATGATATATAAGGACCATAAACAAAGTATCAATTAGCCCTTCATGATAGTAGCTAAGTAGTTTTAAAAATATTGATACACATTTTTTAAGGATATGTAAATGAAGTGAAAAATAAAAGTGAAAATCAAAGTTTCATAAGAAAATTTATAGTTTTTGTAATGTAAATAAAAATGCAACCAATTGAAAAGTAAAGTGAATTTAATTACTATCAACCTAGTTTAATTCCGTTTGATTGAACTAGGAAGAAAAATAAATAGAACAAAGTTAACCAAGTTGTACAAATAGAACATAATAGAGTCAAAATGATTGACTTAGTTTGTTGGAAAGATAGTCTAGAAAGAACACAATTAAGCAAGATGACATAATTTACTAGGTAAAAAAATAGCTACAGAACTAAGTCAATTTGATCGACTTAGTTGATTGTGAACGTAAACTTTTATAGAACTAAAAAACTAGTAAAGACTACTGAAATTTAAATATTAAAAAAGAGTGGGAAATTAGATTTATTTAAATTTTGATAAAGGGAAATTGTTGATCTGGTTAGAGTTAACCTAGTAGATAGAAATGAGTTGACCAAGTCAATGTAGTAGTTTTATTGAAAATTTTGAGTTGATAATTCAAATTGTCATCTAAGTGAAACTTTTGAACCTATAAAGGTAGAAGACAAAATATTTAAATAGAGTTGAGCTAGTCAATGCAGTATAGATAAAAATAGTAAATAATAGATAAAATAAAACTATGTTGATTTAGTTGACTTAGATATAAAATGAAAAATGAAAAAAATAAGAGAATTCATTAGATTGATTTCGTTAAATGTTAAAGGAAGAAAAATAAAATATATCGATTAGATCGATCTAGTTTTTGATAGTTTAAATTCCATGTGTAGGAGGCCTAATAGGGTCAACATGCTCACCTGAACTATAAAATATATGAAAATATGACCTAAATAGGTCAATAGGGTCAACAAATCTATAAAAACTTACATGGAGTTAAACTAGGTCAACACAGTCGATGAAGCTGATAAAACCTTCACACAAACCCAAACTAGGTCCATAGGTTAAACAAAGTATATAAATTGTGCACAAAATATTAAACATGGTTAATAGGATAAACTCAATTGTCTATATAGAAAAGTTAAAAATTATAAAGGGTTAGATTCATATCAAGTTCACCATAATGTATGCAAGTGAAATAAGATAGATCTAGAATTTATCCTAGTCAATAATATCTAAGCTAGGAGAAGGTAATAAACTAACTATCCACTTAGAAATAATTTATTATATCTAGGTCATGACCCATAATGCATCCACTAAACTTACACTAAGGGATACATTATCAGACAATGGTGAAAGAGAGGTTTTTAATGCCTTTATTTAGATTCCATTTTGTGATAACCCTATCTAGGTCTTATGATTTTAATAAGAATAATAAATCTAATCTATTAAATAAACATGCAGGATAATTTAGTAAATGAATATTCAAACTAATCTAATGATCACCAAATCTTTTGGCATAAATGTGGAAGGTAATAAACAATCAAAGACAATTATATCTAATATAACATATAAATGATTTAAGCAAGGAGAGATACAATTGAATCCATTAGTTATAAACATTTACTTATCAAAATATCAAGGGCTAGGGATATACTTACATTCTTGAAGTGAACACATCATGCCTTAATCTCTCTTTTGGCCAATGGTGCTTTGTAAGAGGTTGTTGTGTCTTGTAAGGATCATAATGATAGAACATCTCTAGGCTACAAGACTTATCTTATACATCTAAGACCTCCACAAGATAAGTGCTACTTATGTAAGGAAAAAAACTAAGCAATGAAATTTTATATTTATTTTATAAATACACTTATGAATTATAATGATGAGCAATTGAATGTTATTATACTTAGAAATAAATTTAAAGGATATTTATAGTCATGGATTTACCCTAAACCCTCCCATTAATTTATACAATGAAGATGTCTTGGTTAACATTTTAAGGTAGGAAATAGAGTCATTAGGTCTCAAACTATGTTAGTATGGGCTGACATAGTTTTGTAACATGTGTTAAACCCATAATGGAGTTGATATGGTCAATGCAGTATAAAAAGTGGTAAAGGGGGTTTTTGCATAGGTAGGGGCTATTTTTGATGGTGAATTTCTTAGGGGAATGTATAAGTGGGGTTTTAATGCTTAAGGAATTGAATAAGAGTATATTGTATTGGTTCTAGCTAATGGTATAGGGGTTAACAATCCTATGAAACACCAAAGGTTTGCCAATCCCTTTCTTGGTACACCCTTTAAATCATGCACTTAGAGGGATTGAGATGTGGAAAGTTCTTAAAAGAGATAAAGAATAAATAATTGATAAAGTTTAAAAATATTGTGTGTATATAATTTTTTTAAGGAATAAAAATTGGCGCACCTGGAGTCTACATAACTACATATCTAAAAATTTAGTAAGCCTATGTAGATTTGAAAGTACTTGCAGCTAAATATGTGTTTTGGTATGACTCTAAATATACTTTTTATCTTTTATTTCCTTGAATAATCTATGTGCAACTTTGAGATCTTTGTTAATAATGTCAAAATTATGAAAGGAAATTTTCAATACTTTGATGTCCTTATCCATTAGCCTTGTACATTATGTTTTTGATCTCTTAAGATCTAATCCAAGGGCCTCAACCTTTGTGAATATATCTTTGGAAATAAATTATTAGCAACAAAATATCATCATTACTTTTTTAACTTATTCTTCAAAATTCCTCCTTAAATTTATTTGCATCTACTTTAAGGAGAGTCACAAAATTAATTTTGTTAACTAACTCTCTAATAGATGTTATTACAACTGTGACCCTCATATATTTCAAATTTTTTAAGGCCTCAGTCTTATGGCTCCAAAAATGTCTTATAAAATCCTTTGTCTATGTATTCTAGTTAAGGGTACCATCCCTCTTAGTAATTACATAGCTCAATGCCCATGTTGTATATTTACTAGACATTAAGTTCATCTTTTTTAATGCAGTTCTCTTGGAATACTAGACCAAAAAGGTGAGAATTTTCTCAAATTATTTTATCTAGTGCCATAAGTTTAGATATTTTATGCTTTTACATTGTCTATCTCTTCTAAAAACTCAAATACTATTAAAAACATATTGTACATATTAGTGGTTGTACTATGGACATTGTCAACAATTACTCAAGGGGAATGTATAATATACCAATGCAGTAATCATTGTTGTGATCCTCTTTAATTTTACAAAATTATTTCATCACTTTTATAGTTAAATCCAACAAAATCACAAAAAAAATATGTATACTCAATTGGATCATTGGGATTTCATTTAGTTTTCTTAACCAAGGGAAATAGGTCCTCCTTTTATTCAAACTCAATTTCTTCCCTTGTATCTATATTCACTACCTTCCTCTTCCTTTCCCTTTAAATGGTGCCACTTTATTTATCAAACTAGGTGCAAACTATAGGTAATTCAGTGATGACCATATACATGTTAAGCATGGGATATACTAAGAGGGGGGTGAATCAGTATATCATATATCTTATAAATCTTTTCCTTAACCAAATTACACTTAATCAAACATTCAAGATATGTAATAAAACTCAAACAAAAAACACCACACAAGATAGAGAGAGACACCAGATATAATGTGGAAACCCAATGTGGGAAAAACCACAAAGAACAATCTCAAGTATATGAATGAGAACCAACCCAAATAATATTTGCAAGCCAAGCTTTCAAGAGTACCAACCCCTTTTCTAAACACCAACCCAACAGCTATTTGTGAGCACTAACCCACAAGAGCACCACACCCCTTTGCCGAGCACCAACCTAGCTACTATTCGTGAGCACCAACCCATAGGAGCACCAACCCCTTTGCCGATCACCAACCCAACAACAATTCATGAGCACCAACCCACAAGAGCACCAACCCCTTTCCTAAACACTAACCCAACAACAATTCATGAGCACCAACCCACAGGAGCACCAACCCCTTTGTGTATACCACACACCTATCTCTCAATGTTACTATCTCGATAAATGATAGATCAATACAACATCTCTTTTTTCTCTCTCACCTTTACTCTTCTAAGCTAGATATAACAAATACAAATCATATTCATCTCTCACAATTGCTCTTCTAAGCTAGATATTACAATATCAAATCAACCTCTATCTCTCATATACAAATGGCTTCTCAAGCCTTTATTTATAGCTTTCCAAATGACCTTTGGCCTTCCCCCTTTGTGACCCTTTAATCCTCATGGAAAATGGTGCCAAAATTGTATGACCCTTCATATCCTTGCCTTTGAAAAGTCATGTGGTGACCCTTCATGATCAAAAACGTCCTTCCCACTTTTGTCCTTATCTTTGGTGACTTTTCATATTCCTCAAAGTGTCCCTTCATAAGAAATTGCACCCTTCCTCTTTTGTCTTCACTTGGTGACTCTTGGAATTCCCCAAGATAACTCTTCATGAGAAAATGTGTCCCATCCTTCTTTTGTATTTATCCCATGGCTCTTTGACTTCTCCATGGGCCCTTCTCTTGTCTCATATGCAACCAAAAATATATTCATTAATATTAAATAAATATTAACTCATATTAGCCAAGATATATTTATTACAAACAACATTAAATGCAATTGGGACTTTATCACCAATAATGCTAGACCTTTGACATCAATGAAAATATTTCCAACAATACAGTCTCTCATTCCATTTGCCTTGCACCTTGATAACCCATTGAGGAATGATAATTTACTCTTCTTCTTATGTAGGACTTGGTTCTTCATAGGTAGAATAGAATAATCAACTAAACTTGAAAATGATGACCATATAATGTCTAGATGTAAATCTATAACTTGAGTATCTATAATAGTGAAAAAATAAATAAGAGAAGAAAGTACCTCTTTTATATTTTTCCTTTATTCTTTTATGAGGGATTCTTGGTATAGGGATCCAAGTAGAGTTTATTCTTCTTGAAGGCTTCCTAGGCTTAATGATTTGTCCTTTTTTAATTCTTACTCTTCATCATCTATAATTCTCTCCTCACCCAATTTAAACTCTTATCCCTTCATCATTTTTTCACTTTCTTCCTCTTTATTTGTTGAATACTCTACTAGGGATATCACATGTCCATGTTCCTCTTCTCCTGATTCTTACTAATAAAGAGATGTTTCTATAGTAGTTAGACCAAATTTTGGTCTTTCCTCTAATTTTTAAGTAATGGAGGAGGTTGGAAAGACTTTACTTTCCTTTGGTAAATGGTAATAGGGGAACATGAAGTAAGAGAGACGATGAAATAAATGAAAGATGGACAATAGTAGGAACTACTAATGTAGGTGGTTGTGAAATAATGGGTAGTGTAATAATAGTAGTGGAAGGAAGTGTGGATGGGAAGGAAACAAGTGTGATAATAATTATTTGAGAGGATATGCCCTCATTGGTGGTAATGGATGGAGGTGTACTTACTTATGATGCTAGAGGAGGAGGAGTAGTTGAAATAGACAAGAAATAAGATTATATAAATTCTAAGAAACTTACTTGTTTGATTGTTGTAAGTGGATATATAGGTGACATATAGAATGTGATATTCTACCCATAGTGAGGAGGTGTAGTCTTCTCCATTGTAGTGTTTCTACCAAAAAATTTAGTAACAACAGATGGATGTGTGAAAAATAGTTAGGGACTAGGGAAACCTCTAAATATTTACTTTCTTATCTAGGAATTTTGCTCCTTTTGATTGATGGAATCTGCCTCTTGAAAATTTGTCTCTTTTCTTGTAGGAGTGGGAGGTTGGTCTTGTCTTATTGAGTCTTAAGGATAATTTAGAGTCCATTGATGACTCCAATCTCTGTATGCCTACTCCACCATTTAATTTTCTTGTTATTTTGTGATGTCTTGGTCATATTAAATGGATTGTACAACTATAATGGACATTTAATTATTTTTAATTCATTTCCACACTTCTAAGTCATTTGATGCATTAATAAACATAACATCATGCTCATACTCTTGGTAACTATATATGATGTTCAACTTTTCCTTCTCCTTCAAGAATTGTAGATAGTTATTGATTATTTTTTGGGGTAACATTCTCTAAATTAGGGAATATATAGATTATAATTATATCTTACTTTCCTAACTTGGCTGAAATAAGCCCTTACCACAATATGGAGATTCCCAATACATATAAGAGTTTTAAAGTAACATGACTAATTTATAAGGCCAAGATCCTCATCTATGGTGTTTTAAAATTTATGGGCCACCTCTTTTTATAAATTTTTTTATAGAACATGTTGTCACAAGAACAAAGTATGTTGCCTAGTTCTTTCAATCCTAATTATTTTGTAATCATGGTAATAAAAATAATCCCCTATTTTTCTTATTCTTCTTCATGATTTAACCTTTTATGGTTTAACTATGTAAATCCTATGTTTAGATTAAATGGATGAGATTTATACATTATTCAAATAATATGCAATAATTAAGTATTGATTTTTCATGGCTTTTGGCCTTCCTTGACTTTATAAAAATTGTAATAAATAGAATTAAATAGAAACTTATCTAGAAGGTGACTATCATGGATGATCTAGGTTATAAAAACATGGTTCTAGATAGTTTTGAGTGTCATCAATAGGATTCTAGGATTTGTTTACTCACTAGATAGTAGTGCCTCACTTGAATAGCAGTGGCATGTTGTTGTAGTATCCTTAAAATGGTGCTAGTGTCCTAGTTTTAGGTTTTTAACTATATTTTAGGAGAACATGCACCTATGTTTTTAGGTCCTATTCCTATGCATATGAAATCTATAACTCTTTGTTCTACCTATATAACCTAATTTAGTGTGCATACCCAAATCCTCCTTGAAAGTATGGCATGCATAATAACTATGTGTAAGTATGGTAGAATAGGGATCAAATACATTAATTTTTCTCAACTTATCTTTTGTTTGAATAAGATTTTTCATATATTTTCCACCCTATGAATAAAGGTCAAATAGACTTATTTTTATAGAGATTTGTAGCTTGTACAGATAAGAAAATGTATGTAAGCCAACCTTAGGAGGCACACATTTGAAATACTTCTCATTTAGGAGAGTTAGGGTAAATGATAGTAGTGCCCAATTGGTGACACTAGAGTCATGTGGTTTTTCTAAATCATATCCTACCCAATGTAGTGTAGCCCATTTATTTATAAAATAAAAAGAAAAATGAAGTAAAAAGTAGACTCTTAGGCAAATTGGGTTGGGATCTGAGAAAGCTATCATGGAACCATGTTTTGGTTAACAATAACTATTTGTGGTTTACACAATGATTGAAAAAGTGTGGAAAAGGCTCTACAAGAGATCTAAGTCTAATATAGGAATAGGCTAACTCAAGTGAAACTCTTAGCACTAATTACCACTTATAGGTGATTATATTTACCCTACCTTATCCTAGAAACACAAAAAAGTAAAATGACTAGTATGCAAGAAAAATAAGTGTACCTAGAGTTACCTTGGAAGTGAATCCTATGTAGCTAGGTCTGAGTAGATGAAACATGATCCAAATTAATTACCTACAATGAAAAATAAAAAAAATAGTCCTTACTTAAGAGATGATCAAAATCACAAGACAATGTTAAAATAAAGTAACTAAGTAAAGATGAGTAAAGAGAGAAGAAAGAAATAAATATACCTCATTATGTATGTGAACCAATAAATCAACGTAGTGACAACCTATGTTTATGATTGTACATACTAATCATATCATTGAATATCTTGAATTAATTTTATATCTTTCTCAATCCTCATATGGGTGGCTCTAAAACTCAATCTGGTTTTGACTCCATCATTTCCCATGCATGCTTGGTGGATCCTATTCTGTGAATAGCTTAATTAAGGTTGTAAGTGTGTCTAATCTTCTCATGTGGGTGGTTCAAAAACTCAAGTAGGTCATGAATACACCATTTCCCACTTATGTGAAGTAGATGCATGTATAAATAAAATGTTTAAAGTTTTTTAAATATCTAAGTGTATTTAATTGTGTATGTTAGCTTTGCAACCAATCAGATATATTAGGAAGCTTTGGGACACTCGGTAATGCCAACAACTAAAGATGGACTAAGGGATAAATCTGGTGATAACATGGAATTTGATAGCAAGAGTATACAATATAGAGAATGACATGGAGTTTTAAATTCCATATAAATAACCTTTGTGTAGTTGAGTATATGAAAATTGTGTGCCATGCACATGCCCCAAATATGGTATCTAAGTATATTGAATCTAAATTGGGTATATAATAACTAAATCTATTTAACTAAATTAAAATTGGGAGTGATCATGCCATGTACAATGCCTATAAATATAAGTGGTATGAATCTAATATATAATGAATGTATCTAAGTAAAACTTAAACATAACTACCAAAATTATAATTGTATCTATGCAAATATGTATTATACCTAGTGTATTCGTCTAGATAATTTGGATTATCCTAAAGTTAGGGATATTAGAAAATATTTCCCTTTTGTGTTCAATAGAACCCTATGGTACTAGTGTCCAAATATGGGTGCTAATGTCTACCTAGTCTAAAATATGGGTGATTTGAACTACTTTTTGATTCTTTTTTTTCCTATGTCTGCCTTATGTCTAATTTCTGAAACTGATCTTGTGTACTGAAAATTATCTATAAATAAAAAAGTAGGAGCCTAATCTCTATGAAAAACCCTTATGAATGCCCCACGTTTTAAGGATAGTTGTGAAACTTGTGTAAGAACCATCCTAAAAAAATTAGCTCTACAAAATGTGTTAGTCAAAACATATGTATGATCTTCTAATGTAATATACAAACATAACATCAGAATGTAAATGAATCTAAGCATAAATAGGTAATGTAATATGTATGATGTAATATATAATTACATATGGGTATGAATATAGATGTAATCAATGTGTATAATGATTAATCTCAATAACAACCTATTCAGACCAACACCCCCCCATCTTTTTTTTTGAAATGGGGCCCATGTGATTATTTTCATAACTTCTATATCCTAGAATAAGTGTGAAAGATTATTTGATCATGTTTTTGATGTTGATAAAAATCATCTTAAAGGTTATTAATTATAGGTTCCATGAAATAAGTCAGGGTTATCAAACAATAAAACCTAGTGATTTGAATTTAAACAATCATTGGAAAATATAGTGGGAAATTTTATGCATGATCAAGTTTTAGTTTAAAGTTCATGCGCTTTTATAGATCTAACATTTTATGCTTGTTCACTAGATTTGATCCAATGGTGAATCAAGCTTGAAATATTTAAGAAGGGAATACATTTAATGATTCAAGCCCCAATAAGGATCCAATGGTAATCACTTAATCAAAGGTTTTTAATTTGATGGTGCAAAATAAATTTTATTATCTTAAATTTGATAGGTTTGCCCCCATCATTTGACATCTGTGAAGATGTGTTTTATGGGACTAGACTCATCAAATTTAACTTAAAACAAAAATGTTTTATTGTCTTAAGATTGATAGGTTCATGCCCATCATTTGATGTCTGTGAGGATGTATTTTATGGGACCTAACCCATTAAATTTAACTTAGACAATCCTCAAAGCTTGGGATCTTCTAGTGATTTTACACATGGCATTCAGTTATTGGATCAATAAAATTTTATTGTCTTAAAATTGATAGGTTTTTAATCATCATTTGATGTTTGTGAGGATGTATTTGATGGGACTAAACACATCAAATTTGAATTAGATAATCCCTAAAGCTTTGAGATCTCCCAATGGTTTTACATGTGGCATTCAATTATTCGATCAATAAATTTCATTGTTTTAAATTTGACAAGTTCACCCCCATCATTTGAAATCTACAAAGACGTATTTGATGGAACCACACCCATCAAATTTAAATTGAAATTGAAATATTTTATTTTCTTAAAATTTACAGGTTTGCCCCCATCATTTGATCTCTGTGAGGACATATTTGATAGGACCGAAGCCATCAAATTTAACTTGGACAATTTTTTAAGCCTAATCAAAGGGGACATTTCTAAAGACTTTTTAAGTAATTCTTAGTTTTTTTATGAAGGCAAGAATGAGACATAAAAATCTTGGCCTAAGCCTTTTACTGATTAAAAGGGTAAGCAGCTTGTAGGATCCAATGGTGATCACTTTCTTGCTAGACTTGATCTAATAGTGCACATCAACACAAAAGCCTCAAAATATCTCGAAGGATCCAATGGTGATCACTTGCTTGCTAGATTTGATCCAATAATATGAGATAATTGAATACTTTTCAAAGGCCTCTAAAGCTTGACACATGGCATAATCAATAAGCTCAAAGATCAAGAACCAATAAAATACAAAGACCTACATTTGACTTTTCAAAGCAAAATAAAAGGGACTTTTGAAAACTAACGTTCACTCTTCAAATTGTATTTATGAAAATTTCCATGAAAGGCATGGAACCCTACCACATAAGCTCCTCATAAGTATGGAGGATTAAAATGAAAGATATTCATGATTGAAAGTGTAAAAGAGATGATAAGTAAGGATCCATCATATCTAAGGCATGTATAAGATCAAAGCCATATGTTTTGGTCATTAAAGTAAAAAAACCCTAAACCCTCCATAAAGAAGGCTAGAGTCAGTTCAAATGGATTATATGACACTTGAGATAGTTGTGAATTGAATTCAATGTAGGTGGTTTAGTAATAACTTTGATAACTTTGTAATTACCAAACACTATTATCAATGGTAGTGGGTAGGCAACAGATGAAGATTGAAGTAGAGATTTATCTAACTTTAGATGGTGAAGGAAGGGTATTTAGATACATAGCATTAGATTAAATAGCATTGAATGTAAAGGGAATCAAGAATTAGTATGAATTATTCTTCTTTGTCAAAGATTTACAACAATTTTTTCAAGAATAAAAGAAGAATGCTTTAGTGTATCAAAGATACAAAGATTTAGTATCAATTCAAATGATAAGATTTCATCATGCAACATCTAAACTAGAGGTAATACATTTCATCAAATTTCTTGTTCCTATTTTCATTGACTAAAGATTAGATGGAGAATGGATTATTCATGAAGTGTCAATAAAATTACATGCATAGCTCCCATGGCCTTTGAGACTTATTATAAGATCCATTTACCTTATGTTGATATTTCATCCCTGAGAGAATGGACAAATTCCCAAAACCTAGATTTAGTTCTTTCACCTTGGTTAATCTAAGGTTCTCATATTTTTATGACCCCTAATGGTGAGATTCATATTACCTAATTTAGAGGTGTTAGGGTAGCTATGACCTTATTGAACAGAGCCTTTAGTGTCTCTACTATAACCTATGTGAGTAAGGTCTAGGTGTCTTATCTCCATTTCATGTTGGATAAGAAACTAACCCCTCCCATTGGAGAATTTATAAGTTTCTTCTTGGCCAAATAATTTATAGCCATCAAGAGAAAGACCTCCAGACATTTCTTTATGATGTCTTACCTCTTAGACTCACTCCTAACCTATATTAATTTCCCTAGCATCCAAAATTGGTCCCTTGATGGTAAGACTACCATTTCCCATCATTACTCCAAACTACATATTTTCAAATACAAGAATCATATGTAATTCATATCTGATGGTGTCTTCCTAGTCATTTTTGAGATAATCACTGGTATTCTTATGCCTAGAATTCATCCTCTAATAAAAAAACAAGTGATGACTATGGGGGATGTGTGGTTCTATCTAGATTACACTATAAAAAGAATAGAAGGAATCATGGTCTAACCATACAGACTACCCATATATGTTCCCAGTAAGCTTACAAAGCAAGAAATTTCTTATCAAATTATCTAGGGCATATATTGGCACCGTAAGAAGAATACAAAGGCTCAAGTTCATCCCTTCCCACTAGACATTGGTATAATTATAATCAAAGATTATAAATAAGTAGAGATCATGGTGGTACACAATAGCTCTTTTGATTTCCAATTAGATGATCTTAAGATGTGGACCCAAATAATAGAGTGGCTAACCATATTTGGGATAGGAAGGTCCCAAAGACTAAGTAAAAACATCAACCAGGTGTGGGGGATGGTATTTACACAAGGAAAAATAACTTTGAAGAAGTCCTATCCAAGGTTAAAAACTACAACATAACTTTAAAATGTAGGCTGGTCAAGGACAATAAGCATTCAAGAGAAATATTGTAGTTACATCCTTTATAGTATCATTTGTTGCTAGGACCATCCTAGACTACACATCAAGAACCACCTATTGAGTGGAAATGTTTTGAGCCTCAATAGGGGAAATTGATAAATTCATGTCAGATTAAGAAACTTGAGGATGTAAAAGGAAAAGGTAGAGATATAAGTGAGGAGTATAAGATTAAGCAAAGACCTGTTAAAAGAATCCAAATTTAGGCATCTCTACCAAGGTCATCTTCCCCAATATAATTTATCAGCTTGACTACTTTAGAAACTATAAAAATAGTGTAGAGTGCCCTTGTTAACTTCATGACTACTTATGCTTTGGATAAGGAAAAAGACCCGTATGAGGAAGAAAATAAGGAATTGGTTCCATTGAGTAGTGGGAAGTGAGGTAGAATTAGCCTTAGTTCCTCTGGCTCCAATAAAGTCACCTAGGTTAACATTCACTCACCCTACCAGTGAAATAAACCTCTTTAGTGATGAAAATAATATTTATGGACCAACCTTTCCTGATTGGTTTGTTTATAGGAAGTTGTAAAAAATCCCATCTCTTTTTCCTTCACTAGCTCTAACTCGAGTGGACATAGGTGTTTAGGATAAAATCAAACCATGATTTCAAGATATGTTAAACAAATAATAAGAGAGAAGCATCCAAATTATTCACAACAAGGAAATCCAATGGGTTGGTACCCTAGGAACATATGGGAGTTCAAGTGTACAGATTTGTGAACAAACATAGGTGAAATAACTTGATCATCAGGTCTAATTTGATTTAGAGATATCAACTCTAGAAAGAGTAGTGACCAATAAAGTCAATTTTGGTATTAAAGAGTTCACCTTTTAGAAGGTAGATCCATTTATAGGCTTAACACCTATTAAAAGATAGGAAAGAATGGATCATCCTATTTTCTAAGAGGATGTAGCTAGTGTGGTGTTATCCAAATCAACAATGGCCTTGGCTAGAGTTCAAGGATTGAAACAGAGGATCCTTAACATTGAAATAGAAAAGCAAGATTTGGAATCTTAGGTCTTCTTGAAAATTCCTAAAAATATATTGTTAATGTTGAATAAATCCTTAATGGATACATTAGAGAATTTGAAAAGCATTAAGTCTATATTGAATGCTTCGGACCATCAAGTTAATATGGCAAAAACCTTAATCACCCAGTGGTAGAGTTCTCAAGCTCAGATGGAGGAGCTCATCAAGGTGCATAAGATAAAGTAGACATTGAACTTCAAGATTATCAAACTTAGACATATAGACATCCTCATGGTAGTTTTGGTAGATAAAAAATAATATTTGATCACATGGAGTAATGGTGTTAAGGACTTCATCAAGAGAGACACATATTTGGTAAATTGGATTGATAAATTTCTATGGAATCTATTAAATAACCCTTCTCAAACCACTACTTTAGGCTTGATTGATGATGAAAAATTAAAGTAGAGGGTTGATACCCAAGTCCAAGGCATCATAAAAAATCAAATTCATTTAGCTAAGGACAACTAGAAGACCCTTGATACCATTAATTTTGTAGGGAGGCAAATTGTATAAATACAATGTGTCAAAGAACTTGTATCTTAGGCAAATAGTGAATTTGACAAGTTAGCAAATAAAGAAGGGGATTTTATAATAAAGCCTATATGGGAATTTAGTCTGATCAAGGAGTAGTACACCAAGGTGTAAGACTTCTTCAAATAGGGTTAATTAGAAGGACCCACTAATGGAATTCCTTAAAGAATATTCTAGTTGTAAAGTATATGCTAGTCTATTAGCAAATACTCTTTCTTATCAAGTTGGCATGATTTTTTTTGCATTGTCACTTTGTATCAAATATAGCTATCCTTATCCACATCTACATATTTTTAAAAGTTAATCAATTAACCACCTATGTTTCCTATAAATAGGTAGATGGTTACCATTTGTAAAGAGAGAGTTTTTGAGAAAATGATACCAGGAACATTTAATACAACTAATGAATTATGAAAAGATTGCTTGAGACTTTTTATTAAATATCCATGATATCTTTCAATTATATAGAGTTATCTTAAATTTTAATTATTATTATTATTTGCATTACATTCTTTGTCATAGGGTTGTTAATCTATGCTAAATGCTAAATTGACTATAAAGATCTCCAATATACTCTATTTTATTTGCTTTGTATTTGGATGTACTTAGGTTATCCAGATCATAATAGAAAATTTTTAAACTAAATTTGGTTCTTACTTATGATTCATATTTGTCCTTTGAATTTTTCCTAATTTGTGATATAATTTGAGCTTATGTTGTTTTACAACATAAATTGGTTTAAATGTGCTCAAAGTAATTGGAATTTTGTCATAATATTTGAGATGAAAACTTGAAATCATGTTTATTCTTCTTTACCCTTCCTTTTTCTTATCTGTGTCAAGATTCACTCTAGCTTAGAGGTCATTTTTTATAATAATTTAGTTTAACTATTGAATCCTCAATATTATTAAGTATTCACATAGTATAGACCTTGGTGGTTTCTAACCACTAAATCAAATATATATTGTGGATAGTTTTCATAATTTTGTTCTATTCCACCATAGATAATCATTGAATAGTCAAAAACTACAACTTATTCCATGGATTCTCAAAATCCTAAAATGATAAGTGTTATTCAACACTAAGAGCACATGTGGTACAATTAGAAGCATCAATCAGAGAAGATCCACTTGTGCTAAAAGGAGGGACTCTTTAAATATGCTTAATATGTTTTGAAGTGTATTTGGTCAAAATAATCTACATTTTACATGATTATGTTTCTTTTAACATAAATTATGTAATGATTAGTAACCTTTGTGGAAATACAACTTTTGTTATTGAAAATTTATTAGTATTTGAGTTAGGATGGTTTATTTTGCATAAAATTGATAATTATTTGACAATAAGAAGTTTATTTGAGTCATAAGTTGTAAAGATTGGTCATCTTTACATAATTCAGTACATCTTTGAGCTTGTTTAGTTAAAGATTGATGTCTATTGTCCCCTTATGAAAACATTTTTTTAAATTAAGCTTAATATATATATTATTTGTCATTATTTGGAAATTAATGTGTTACACCATGTTTTAAAATAGGATTCTTAGTATTAAAGATGTAATTACCAAGGATTAGGACTAGATCACATTCAAACACTAGAGAACCCTTGCTCGAACTAGAAACTCATAAAAGGACTAGGGAAGACAGAGGTAAGCATAGGTATTCTAAATATCTACCATCATCACTTTTGAAATGGATCCTTATATTTGATCTTTATCCAAACATGGCATGGATTGTATGTTCCCCTATCAATATACTAGGTGTGGTTCATGATTTACCATGTAATCCAAAAAAATATTTGACAATATTTAGTCCAACTAGTATTATGACTGTTGAAGTACATGTTAAATCATTCAAAGTTGCATTAAGATTGTTGAATGTTATTCATGAAGATATAACATGTATGTTGTTCCCATTTACATTTAAAGATGCTACATATGAATAGTTCCTCAATCTACCTGATAATTATATTATCTCATGGAATAATTTTGACACTAATTTTATTAATCAATTTGGAAAGATCATAAGTCCTTGTGTCATTTATCATCAATTGAGATACAAGTGAACCTATTAGGTCATTTAATGCTAGGTTCCAAAATATTTTTATCCAGACCATAGATACATATGAACCTAATGAAGCTTTAGCTTTGGAGGTTTATAAAGATGTTGTTCACCCCATGACTTTTGTGTTCTTGAAGAGAGATATTTCACTTATCATCACATTGGCTCAAGCCTATTTTGAAGCAATAGATATTAGCAACCAAATGTAACCCCATGGATAGATGGCTTATTCTATCCTAAATGTTAATCCTTAAATCCTTGTATTATACCCTTTCCCAAGTAATAACAAAAATAATCCAGAATTAGACCAATTTCCTACTTTGAATGCATTACCTACTAGTCATGCTACTCTTAACCAAAATCTAGGCTTCTTGAGCTATCAAGTTACCAATGAATTTCATGAAAATGATTAGAAGGATTTAGTGACTATTAATGGAATTAACCATAACCAAAGTCAAAATTTTGAAGTTAAAAAAAATGAGATTAAATCTATATTAAAAATGGTATATTAGATTAGCACTAATTTTGTACAATTGCAAAGACAAGTTGGCAATGCTAATGACAATTCTAGAAGGAACTTCACTTCCCAAAAATTTAACAAACCTGGGAATAGGTTTCAGAATGATAATTTCTATAATAAAAAAGCTAATGAGTCTTTCAATAGCAAAAATAATATGGATATAAATCTCACTAATATTACCTTACCAAATTATTGTAGGGTACATGCTACTTCTAAACATGGTGAGATTGATTGTATTGAGTTTTGTAAATATTTTAAAGCTTTTCAAGAAGAACTTGACACATTTGAAGTGCTTCCAAAAAAAAGGGTTACTACAATTTATTTTTAATCTAAACCATATGACCAAGTGCATATGGTGGAAATATTTAATTTCCCTTTTCAAGAGGATAATGAGCCTGAAAATATCCCTAAGGAAATTCAAGTATTCTAGAAATTTTTGAAGACATATCCTCTGAGAAATAGGAAAAAAAATAACCATTGACTACCTCTACCCCTCCTAACAATTATGGGACCCCTCCAGACACTATATCAAAGAATAATCCTAAGCCTCCTAAATTAAATTATTCTAATATAACATTAACTATTGATTGTCCAAGAATAGATGGCTACAACATTGTGGAAGATATGAAAAATATTAAAGATAATATCACTCTGCATGAGATAACTCAAATCATAGAACAAAGAGACCTACTCTTGGAATCTTTGTTAGAGAAAATTGGCAAACCCCCTAAGAATGATAGTGCAAATGTAATTACATAAATGAGAAAAGTTGAGTCCCCACTTTTTTTAATTATAGCTAGGATATTTGAAAAAAATGTTCATAATTGGCTTTTAGATTTGGGAGCCTCAACCAACATTATACCTATTGGGATATGTGAACAATTTAGGTTAATTTCAATCAAATATGAGAAGGTAGTCACTCAATTGGATAAATCCAAAGTTAAGGTTATAGGAGAATTATTAAATGTGCATATACAGCTTGCTAGTGAACTAAGGGTTTAGCAATTCATTGACATCCAAGTGGTAGAAATGCTTAGTGTTTATGGATTGGTTTTAAGTAGAGAATGGACTAAAGCTTTAAATGGTTATATGTCTACTAATTTTTCACACTTATGGCTTCATTATAAAGGTGTGACAAATCAAATAAGAGTAGAAAGGGAACCTCAAATGAAACACATGATAACAAAATATAATTTTATTAATGAAAGGGTAAATTTATTGGAGTTTGATTTAGGAGTTTTCACTTTTGAAATTATAAAAGAACCAGTTTCTAAGAGTTATACTCAGATGTTTGGTTTGTGAAAGTTATACATTTATTATGCCAAGTGCAAATTAGGATCAGGAGCTGGTATTGTGTTAATGAATCCTTAATAAAAAACAATACCATTTAGCTTATAAGTTACAATTTCCTTCCACCAATAATATAGCTAAGTATGAGGCTTTCATAATTGGATTGTAGTTCACCATTAAACACAAAGTTAAAGAACTCCTTGTCTATAGAGATTTTGAACTTGTGTTTAACCAAGTGAGAAGTAAGTACCAATACAAATTGTCTTTCTTAAAGAGATATACGTTTAGGGTGTGGGATTTGATCAAATCTTTTGATGCTTTCAACATGTTAGCTATTCCAAGAGAAGAAAAAAAACTATTGATGAGATTGCCTCTGCTGTAGCTAACCTCATGCCTAATCATAATTCTCAAAGCATCAGTATTGAGCTAATACCTTGTCAATATAAACCATATCCATGTTTTTAATGATGATCAACAAATCATAGATTTATTAACTAATTATAGGGATTTTTAAGCTCACATTATTGATGAGATTGATGACACTTCTCATGAGGAGGAACTTAATGGTAAAATCATCTAATTAAGTGATAATAAGATACATAAAGGGATGATTTCATTGGAAAGACTATTTGATTTTGAATTTTTTTTTAAGCACCTAAGCAACCCAAGGTAAATGGTAAGGATTATCATGCAACATATGATCAGCCCCAAATACTAAATATAAGGAAGGCTTGCACTGAAATGGAAAATAGAAAAGCTGAGTTAATTACAAAATATAAGGATGTAATTTCTTGGTCTTATGAATATTTGAAAATGTTTGACCTAAGGGACATTACTCATGCCATACCTCTTCAAGGAGGTTGCAAACTTTTTAGACAGAAGCAAAGGCCAGTCAACCCTATTTTAGAACCCATGATTTTTAAAGAAGTCAAGATGTTTTTGGATGTAAGAATAGTCTTTCTTATTAGACATTCCACTTGCATGGAAAACCTAGTACCAATAAAAAAAGAATGGAGAAATAATATTGTGCATAGATTTTATAAATATGAATAGAGCTTCTAAGAAGGATAATTATCCTTTACCTTCTCTGGACCATGTTATCCACACTATTTCAAAATATTCCATGATGTTTTTGTTGGATGGATTATCTAGGTATAACCAGGGGCTTGTTACTCTAGAAGATAGGATGAAAATAGCTTTTACTACTAAATGGGGTACATACGATTAAAAGAGAATGCCTTTTTAATTAATTAACATAGGGTCAAATTTTCAAAGGGCCATGGAACATGCTTTCCAAGGTTTAGTGGGAAAGTGTATCATCATATATATGGATGAACTTATAGTATTTTTTAGAAGAAGAAAAGAGCACTTGATACATTTGAGACAAGTATTTGATAGATGCAGGAGGTATGGTGTATCTCTTAACCCCAAGAAAATCATATTTTGTGTCACTAAGGAAAAATTGTTGGGACATGTCATTACCAATGAAATAATCTCTGTGTATCTTGATAGAGTAGAGGCCATTTCTAAAATTGGGTTTCCCAATAGCCAAAATGAACTTAATTCATTCTTTGGCAAGATTAATTTTGTGAATAAGTTTATTTCAAGTTTCACTAGATTGTTAAACCTTTGAATGACATATTTAAGAAAGATGCTATAATTTCTTAGAATCAAGAATCAAAGAAGGCCTTCAATGACATTAAGAAGGAAATTAATGAATCTTTAGTCCTCATAAGTCCTAATTTTTTAAAGGATTTATATCTATAATCATTTGCTTCTGAGCATACTATGGCTACAATGTTAACTCAAAAGGTTGATGGGAATGATCATCCTATAGCTTTCATTAGTACCAATTTTAAAAATATAGAAATGAATTATTCTATGATTGATAAGCAAGCTTATTCATTAGTAAAGGCAATAAAAAAGTTTAGACATTACCTCTTTAGAAATAAGGTACATGTTATATTACCTAATCCAACTACAAAACTTATGTTGAATCAAAATGAGCTTAGAGAAAGAAGAGTCAAATGGATAAAAATTCTACAAGAATATGATATAGATATGACAATTATAAAATTAGTGAAATTTTAGGGTCTAGTTTAGATGATCACTAGTATTGACCCAAATTTTCATATCATGCAAGTAGATCAACAAAACTTTCAACCTAATAAGTGGTATGACTCTATTATCCATTTACTTGTCAATGGTGTTTGTCCCCCAAGATTTATAAGAGAACAAAAGAGTGCCGTAAGGCTCAAAACATCTCATTACCTCATCAAGAATGGAGTCTTGTATAAGAGGAACTTTGAGGGAATTTATTTGAAATATGTGTCCAAGGAAGAAATAGCCTGGATTATGACTACCTTTCATGAAAAAATAGGAAGTGGAAACCCTTTAAGAAGAAACATAGCTCATAAGATTATCAAGGCTGGGTATTATTGACCCACACTCTTTAAACATGCTTATAAGCATGTGAGGGAGTGTCATTCATACTAGATACTTAGCATAAAGGAACCAAAGGTAGCCATGTCTTTACAACCTGTGATGGTAGATAAACCTTTTACACAATGGGAATTAGACTTTATTAGAGCAATAAACCCTAATTCTTTTAATGGTCATAAGTATGTCTTGACTGTTATAGATTATTGTACTAGGTTGACTAAGGTAGTAGCCACTAAGCAATGCAAAATAGAGGAAGTGATCAATTTCCTAGAAGAAAATATTTGTACTAGATTTAGAAACCTAGTTTCTTTGGTTTGTGACAATTGATTTGCATTCATTTCTATTGAAATGATAGAATGGGATTATGACCAAGGCATTACACTCAAGTTTTATTCTAATCAACATCCTTAAGGAAATGGTGTTTTTGAATTGATAAACAAAAATATAATGAAAGCTTTCAAGAAATATGTTGAAGATAAACCTAAAACATGGTATAAACTTCTTAAGTTTGAATTATGGGTAGATTGAATTAGGATCAAAAAAGCTCTAAAAGATTCACCATTTTTGTTGGTATATGATTAGGAGCCCATCTTTCCCATCACCTTGAATTTTCCTATGTTCACATTCATGTAGGAATACATGGAAGATAGTTAGGAACTTGCTAATTCTTGGCTATTACACATTGTTCACATGGAAGATGCCAGAGAAAAAGCATTTATAGACTTCAATAGACACCAATCAACTATGAAAAGATGGTTTGATAAGAGATCTAAAGTGAAGGTTTATAGATAGGGAGATCTGGTCCTTTGGACCAAGGCATCGAAACCCAAAGGTAAACATGGTAAATTCAATCCTTTATGGATTGGTCCTCACCAAATTACAAAAATCTTGGGCAATAATACTTTCAAGTTGAAAGATCTCTAAGGAGCAGAGTTCACATTTCCTACTAATGGACAATATCTCAAACATTACTTTGTTGCTACCCCACTAGAGGTCTTCATGGAATAAATGTGTAAGGTTGTTAAAATTAGAATAGGTAGGCTAGTTAGTTCTCTTTTTTGATTTGTTTTTTCTTCCTTTTTGGGTTTGTGTATATTTTTTTTTTTTACATTTTTTTTATCTTCTTGTTTCTTGGTGGTGTTCCTTGGTTGTGGTAAAGTCTCATGTTATTATTATTGGTTTGAAATTGCTCAAAAGTGTGAATATAAATATTAAAAACATGACCACAGATGGAAATAAAGTAGTATGAAGCAACCATGGGTATTGGTATAGGAATTTATTGTCCTATAAATATTTAAACCTTATTCTACATCAAAACTTAGTTTTAAGAAGAATCATATGTATACAATGTGAATTTAGTTTATTAACTCATATTCATGATTATAATTAAAATACATCCTTATTATAGACTAAAGTTTCAATTAAAGAGGAGAGTATCTTTATGCCAGAGCATTTAACCATATCCTTAAAACTAGGCTATGTTGGTTTATAACCTTTCTAAAAGGACCCAAAAAATGTAAAAAAAAAATATCATTACAAAATCTATGGAAATAGAAGCAAATATGATTTAGGTAATCTCCATCAGGGATATGGATGTTTAGTTGGTAGTGGATCAAGACCTTGAGTGGAACCAAAGGTATCTCTATTAGGGCTATAGATGCTTGGCTGGTAGCAGAGCAATGCCTAAGCCTCCCCTAAATGAAGAGTTTTTATTCTTAAAGCATATCTAAAACACTCAAAGTTAAGTTTAATAGACCCGAAGTATATGAACCTAGACATTATTTCTTGAAATTCATCACAAATAGTAAGTGGAATCAAAGCACACACTACATGTTTGTGTTTTAATATCTAAGTTTAAATTTTATACATAGGGAACTTATTGAAACCAAAAGTTGATTCAGGAGAGAGTATATATCCAAAAAAGGATATAAAATTCATGTACAAGTTTAAACCAGAGCCCTATGTTCCAACATATTACTATGTTTCCTCTATGATTCGCCATTTGTTGAGACCAAAAGCCCCCCCCCCCCCCCCACCAATCTTTTTTTTGAAAGGGGGACCATGTGATTATTTACAAAACTTCTATATCCTGGAATAAGTGTGAAAGATTGTTTGATCATGTTTTTGATGTTTCTAAAAATCTTCTTGAAGGTTATTAATTATAGGTTCCATGAAATAAGTTAGGGTTCCTAAATAATAAACCCTAGCAGTTTGAATTTCACATTCATGGGAAAATCTAGCAAGAAATTTTACGCATGATCACATTTTAGCTTAAAGTTCATACACTTTTGCATATCTAATGATTTATGCTTTTTCATTAGATTTGATCCAATGGTTCATCAAGCTCTAAGTATTTTAGAAGGGCATATAGTCAATGGTTTGGTCCCCAATAAGGATCCAACAATGATCACTTTATCATAGGTTTTAAATCTAATGGTGCGAAATAAATTTTATTATCTTAAATTTGGTAGGTTTGGCCCCATCATTTGACATTTGTGAAAATGTATTTGATAGGATTGAACACATCAAATTTAACTTGAAAAAGAAAGATTTTATTATCTTAAAATTGATAGGTTTTCCCCATCATTTTATGTCTATGAGGATGTATTTTATGGGACCAAACCCATCAAAATTAACTTAGACAATCCCTGAAGCTTTAAGATCTCCTGATGGTTTTACATGTGGCATTCAGTTATTGGATCAATAATATTTTATTTTCATAAAATTAACAAGTTCACCCCCATAATTTAACATCTAAAAGGATGTATTTTATGGGACCAAACACATCAAATTTAACTTAAACAATCCCTGAAGCTTTGAGATCTCCTAATGGTTTTACACGTAGCATTCAGTTATTGGATCAATAAATTTCATTGTTTTAAGTTTAATAGGTTCACCCCCATCATTTGACATCTATGAGGATGTATTTTATGGGTTCAAACCTATAAAATTTAAATTGAAATAGAAAGATTTTATCATCTTAAAATTGATAGGTTTACCCCCATTATTTGACATTTATGAGGATGTATTTGATAGGACTAAACCCATCAAATTTAACTTAGCCATTTT
Source organism: Torreya grandis (assembly GCA_037957365.1). NCBI lineage: Eukaryota > Viridiplantae > Streptophyta > Pinopsida > Cupressales > Taxaceae > Torreya > Torreya grandis. The sequence goes on from JARHVA010004155.1 coordinate 227,573, forward strand.
TTTAAGCCTAATCAAAGGGGGAATTTATAAATCCTTTTTAATAAATTATTATTTTTCTTACAAAGGTAAGATTGAGAAATAAAAATCTTGGCTTAATTCTTTTACTAATTAAAAGGGTAAGAATCTTGTAGGATTCAATGGTAATCACTTGCTAGATTTGATCCAATAGTGCACATCAACATGTAAGCCTCAAGATCTCTCTAAGGATCCAATGGTGATCACTTTATCACTATATTTGATCTATTGGTGTGATGTAATTAAATACTTTTCAAATGTCTCAAAATATTGACATATGGTATAATCAATAAGCTCAAAGATCAAGAACCAATGAAATGCAAGGACCTAGATTTGGCTTTTCAAAGCAAAATAAAATGGAATTTTGAAAACTAATGATCACTCTTCAAATGGAATTTATGAAAATTACTGTGAAAGTCATGGAACCATACCACATAAGCTCCATGTAAGTATGGAGGATCCAAATGGAATATATTTAATGATTGAAAACACATGAGCGATGATAAGTAAGGTTCCATCATATCTAAGGCACATATAAGATCAAATTTAGATGTTTTAGTCTTTAAAGTAGAAAAACCCTAAACCATCCATAAATAAGGCTAGAGTTAGTTCAAATTGATTATATGACACTTAAGATAATTGTGAACTAAATTTAGAGTAATTTCCTTAGTAAGAACTTTGATAGCTTTGTAATTACCAGAAATTGTTTAGTGTGTAGGCAATAGATGAAGATTGAAGTAGAGCTTTATCTAACTTTAGATAGTGAAGGAAGTGTCTTTAGAGACACAAAGTTGGATTCAATAGTATTGAATGTATAAGAAATCAAGAATTGGTCTAAATTATTCTTCTTTCTTGAAGAGTTATAATCAATTTCTCAAGAAGAAAAGAGGAATGCTTCAGTGTATAAAATATACAAGGATTTAGTATCAATTTAAATGGTAGGCCTTCATCATTTAGCTATTAAACTAGAGGTAATGCATTTCATCAACCTTCTTATTCCTATTTTTGTTAACTATAGAGTAGATGGAGAATGGATTATTCATGAAGTGTTGATAAAATTGCATGCATAACTCCCATCGCCTTTGAGACTTATTATAAGCTCACTTTACCTCATGTTGATCTTTCACCCTTGAGAGAATGGACAAATTCCCAAAATTTGGATTCAGTTCTTTCAACTTGGTTAATCAAAGGTTCCCATATTTTTATGACACCTAATGGTGATATTACTATTACCCAATTTAGAGAAGGTGTTAGGGTAGCTTTGACCTTATTGAATAGAGCCTTTGGTGCCTCTTCTACAACCTACGTGAGTAAGGTCTAGGTGTCTTATGTTCATTAAATTTTGGAGCAGAACCTAACCCCTCCCATTTTAGACTTGATAAGTTTCTTCTTGGATAAAAAAATTATAGACATCAAGAGAAATACCTCTAGATATTTCTTTATGATGTCTTACCTCTTAGATTCAATCTTGGCCTCTATTAATTTCCATGGCATCCAAAATTGGTCCCCTGATGGTAGGACATCCATTTCCCATCATTACTCCAAACTAAATATTTTCAAATATAGGAATCATATGTAATTCACATGTGATGGTGTCTTCCCAGTCATTTTTGAGATAATCTCTGCTATTCCTATGCCTAAACTTCATCCTCTAATTAAAAAACAAGTGGAGACTATGGGGTGTGTGTGGTTATATCCAAATTACATTATAATATGGATATAAGGAATCATGGTCCAACTATACAAATTACCCATATATGTTCCCAGTAAGTTTGCAAAGTAAGAAATTGTTTATCAAATCATCCAGGGTATATATTTCCACTATAAGAAGAATAAAAAGGCTCAAGTTCATCCATTCCCACTGGGAATTGGTAGAATTATAATCAAGTATTATTAATATTTAGAGATCATGGTGGTACATAAGAACTATTTTGATTTCCAATTAGATGATATTAAGATATGGGACCCTAATAATATAGTGGCTAACCATATTTGAGATAGGAAGGTCCCAAAGTTCAAGTACAAGCATCAATCGGGTGTGGGGGATGGTATTTACACAAGGGAAAAGAAATTTTAAGAAGTCCTATCTAGGGTTAAAAACTATAACATAACCTCAAAATGTAGGCTGGTCAGGGATAATAAGCCTTTAGGAGAAATATGGCAATTACATCCTTTATAGTATCATTTGTTATTAGGATCATCTAGGACTACACATTGAGAACCACCTATTGAGGTGAAATATTCTAAGCCTCAGTAGGTAGAATTGATAAAATCATCTCAGATTAATAAAATTGAGGATGTAAAATGAAAATGTAAAGCTATAAGTGAGGAGTCCAAGATTGAGAAAAGACATATTGAAAGCCTCCAAATCCAAGCATCTACACCAAGGCCTTCTTACCCAATAGAAGTTATCAACTTAATTGATTTTCAAACTAGAGAAATAGTGGAGATTTCCCTTATTAACATCATAAATAGTTGTGGTTTGGATAAAAAAGAAGACCCATCTAAGTAATTAGGCAAGGAATTGGTTCCATTGAGTAGTGGGAAGAGATAGGCAAAATTAGCCCTAGTTACTCTAGCTCCAAGAAAGAGGCCTAGGTTAAATTTCACTCACCTTAATAGTGAAATAAACCTCTTTAGTGATGACAATCCTATTTATTAATCAAACTTTCCTAACTAGTTTTTTTATGGGAAGTTTAAAGAAATCCCATCTCTTTCTCCTTGACTAGCTCTAACTCGAGTGGACATAGGTGTTTAGGATAATGTCAAACCATGGATTCATGATATGTTGAACAAAAAAGTAGAGAGAAGCATCTAGATTCTTCACAACAAGGAAATACAATGCGTTGGTACCCTAAGAACCTATAAGAGCTCATGTGTAGAGATTCCCAAATAACCACAGGTGAAAGAACTTGATCCTTAGGTCCAATTTGATCTAAAGACATCAACTCGTAAAAGAGTAAACCAAGAAAGTCAATGTTGGTATTGAGGAGTTCACCTTTTAGAAGGTGGGGCCAATTATAGGCTTAACTCCTATTATAGGATAGGAAGTAGGGGGCATCCTATTTTTCAAGAGGATGTAGTTAGTGTGGTGTTGGCCCAATCAACAATGGCTTTGGCTGGAGCTCAAGGATTGTAATAGAGGATCCTCAACTTGGAAATATATAAATAAGATTTGGAAGGTTAATTCTTCTTAAAAATTCCTAAAAATATATTATAAATGCTAAATAAATCCTTAATGGATGAATTCAATAATTTTAAATGCATTAAGTCTAGATTAAATTCTTTGAACCATCAAGTTGAGATGGCACAAAACTTAATCACCTAATGGTAGAATTCTCAAGCTCAGATGGAGGAGTTCATCAAGGTGCATAAGACAAACTAGGCATTGAACTTCAAGATTATCAAACTTAGAAATTTGGGTAGTCTTATAAAAGTTTTGATAGATAAACAAGAAGATTTAATCACCTAGAGTAGTGATGTTAAGGACTTCATCAAGAGAGACATAGATTTGGTAAACTAGATTGAGAAATTTTTAGGGAATATATTGAATAAACCTTCTCAAACCACTACTTTAGTCTTTATTGATGATGAATAATTCAAGTAGAGGGTTGATACCCACATCCATGGCATCATAGATAGCCAAGGTCATTTAGCTAAGGACAATAAGAATACCCTTGATACCATTACTTTTACAAGGAAGTAAATTATAGAAATATAATGTGTCAAAGAACTTGTATCTTGGGTAGATAGTGAGTTTGACAAGTTAGTAGATAAATAAGGGGATTGTCTAATAAATCTTGTAGTGGATCTTGACCTGATCGAGGAGTAGTACACCAAAGTGAAAGACTTCTTCACACAGGGTTAATTGGAAGGACCCACTAGTGAAATTCCTAAAAGAATATTCTTATTGTAAAGTATAAGCTAGTTTGTTATAATATAATATTTTTTGTCAAGTTGGCATGATTTTTTTTTACATTGTAGCTTTATATTAGAGACAATTATCCTTATCCACATCTTGATATTTTTGAAAGTTAACTAGTTAGCTACAAATGTTTCTATAAATAGGTAGACGGTTACTATTTGTAAAGAGAGAGTTTTTGAGCAATTGATATCAAGAGCATTTCATACAACTAAGGAGTTCTAAAAATATTGTCTAAGAGTTTTTGTTAAATGTCTATGCTATCTCTCAATTGTAGGGAGTTATCTTGAATTTGAATGATTCTTATTGTTTGAGTTACATTCTTTGTCATAGGATTGATAATTTGTGATAAATGCTAAATTGACTATAAATATCTCAAATATACTTCATTTTATTTGCTTTGTATTTGGATGTACTTAGGTTATCCAAATCATAATAACAAACCTTTAAAGTAAATTTGGTTATTACTTATGATTCATATTTTTCATTTATTTTACCTAGTTTGTGATATAATTTGAGCTTATGATATTTTATAACATAAATTGGTTCAAATTTGCTCAAAGTAATTAGAATTTTTTCATAATATTTGAGATGAAAACCTTCAATCACATTTCTTTCTTATTTACCCTTCCTTTTTCTTATTTTTATCAATATTCACTCTAGCTTAGAGGTCATCATTAATGATCATTTAGTTTAACTACTAAATCCTCAGAATTATTAAGTATTTAAATAGTATAAACCCTGGTGGCTCCCAACTACTAAATCAAATAAATATTATGGATAATTTTTATACTTTTCTTGTATTCCACCATAGACAATCATTGAATAGTCACAAACTACAACTCATGCCATGGATTCTCAAAATCATAAAATTAGAAGTGTTATTAAACACTAAGAGCATCTATGGTACAAATAGAAGCATCAAAACTACCTAGAGGGATGGGGAATGATGTCCATCACATCTCCAAATTAGGAAGGATATATACATGAGGTCCCTCATGACATCAAGAACTTGTGTGTGTGTGTGTGTGTGTGTGTGTGTGTGTGTGTGTGTGTGTGTGTGTGTGTGTGTGTGTGTGGTGTGTAACAAGTAAATACAAGTGTCATGGTGAAGAAACATACATACAAGCACATTAGTCATTCAAAGGTAGGCCAAGAGGACATAATACAATTGACATGGGCACATGTCACTGAATCTGAGGATGAAGACATACAAAGACATGCTAAAATGTCCAGATATGTAAGAAATAAGAAATTTGGCTTAGATCCACATAGAAGGACATATTCAAATGTTTGTATATATAAACAAGAAAGCACACAAAAGGGACATGGGCACATGTCTAAGGCATATAAATAGATAAGTGGTGTATAGCCAAATTAAAATCTCATATTCAAATGCCTTCAAAGTTGGAAGAAGCATAGGAAACACAATCAAGTCTAATATAGGAAAACTAGAAATGAAATCATGTATAACTATGTATTACAAATCAATGTAGATGCTAATATATGTATATGTAGAGTATAACTAGTGATAGTCAACAAAAAATCTGAGCAATTAGTATAAATGATGAACATCAAGATATATCAATTCATAAATTGGAATTTATAGAATATAAAGATAGAATTTGGTAGTGTTAACTATGTATGAGATGCCCCCAAATGGATGGATGTATCAAATTTATAAACTTGGATTAGTGTATATACCCATAGTTCATAGATGATAGCTAGTCTAGATCAATACAGTAGACTAGAGTCCTACATGTAATTTGAAATCACTCAACAAGAACAAGTGAAGCGTATGTGTATGATAAAATTGAGTATACTAATATAGTTAGAAATATGCAATATCTAGAAAGTAGTAGATATGTAAACATAACATGCATACAATCTATAAATTTAATGTTTTTGAAATATTTGAATGTTTTTGTATTTTGACATATTATATTGTTTTTGTGTTTTAGAGATATAAGTTATGTATAAAAACATAAAAATAAACTATGTACAAGGAGTAAGAGAGAGATAAGGAAGCATGTACAAGAGTAGTAACCATACTAACTAATGAGTCTCATGAGAGACTCACTATCACCGTTACCTATGTCAAATAATGGAACTACGATCATGTGTGTGATGTGAAAGGGCAACTATGAACCCATAATCTGATGTATTATATAATCTATGTTTGAATTTTCCTATGTAGTCATGTATTAAGGTTTTGGCATTGAACCCATCTAGTAGAAGAGGAAGTTTTAGGTGATGTAGGTGCCTTATATGAAGAACCCCTAGATCCCAGAAAAACTAATCTCAATGTAAATTGAGTATATGAAGGTCCTCTATAATCTATGATATATCTCTAATGCAAGTGTCTCTCTACTAATAGTCTATGTAGTAGAGTATGTGTACATAAAGATACCATACGAGTAGACCTATCCTACACTAATGACTCTATTAAACAATATGATGTATGCATCAGAGTTTTAATCTCTATTATAACTAATAACCATGTAATATATGGTATGGTTCTATAACTATAACTGGTGTCTGTGATGGAATTTTAGCTGGTGTCTATGTTATAACTATAGCTAAAATGGGTAGAGGATACTCATATGGGACACCCTCAACCTTAACCACCTAATTATCATGTATATACTTCAATAATTGGTGTACTATAGATGGGATGGCTCAAAGATGCTATAACCATGTCCTATCTAATAATATATTGAATACACATATACAAGGTACTAATAGGAACCAAGTGGCTATGTGTATTGGTCTAATTTATAATGGAAACATAATTTACCCAATGTATCTTTGAACAAGGACACTAAGACCAATCATTATTGTATCTATGGGGAATATATCGTACTATGTATAACCAAAGTGTGGTAAGAGTGTCATGGTGAACATGGTTATGCTTAACCTATTTTCAATGATAACCCTATGAATATGATGGTGTTCTATGTATGCTCATATGAATACTGCACACAAATCTATATCATCATCCATAATATCATATTCTGAAAATGTGATAAGTGGTCTGAGTGGAACTATAGTATGATATGTGTCAATAATGTTATCTAGTGGATGTGTCTTATCTATAAATGTGTGATAGGAATCTAGTGGTGGATGTACATGGTATGTATAATAAACACCTGATGTGACCCTATCTTGTTCAATGTGTGTTTTTGGAAAGGATCTAAAAATATATTTAGTTACTTACACTCTATTTGTTGTTATTTTTATGCCTTTATGGGTGTGCCCACATCGATAATGTTATTCTTAATGAGATCTTCTATATTTTGCTTTAGGATAATGCATCTATTTTTTGTGTGGCTTGATGACCTGTGATACTCTCAGAATGCATTTAAATCATAACTATTTGGAAGAGGCCATGCCATATAAACCTATTTAATGGGATAGAGGGATGGAACATTGAATTATAATAGTTATATAACCCATGCTGGTGACTCTTTAATATTAGTGAATAATATACACTAAGGAGTGGATAAAACCAATCTAGGATATGGCTCAAAAGCTACATTGATTATGGCATTTTCATCACTTTTATTTTTTGTGTCTATTACCTTACATGTAGGTTTGTTTTAACTCTTAATAGTTGATTTTGCTCCATTTGTTTACTTGATTTTCCCACTGATCATATCTTAAACTCTCTTTCCTTGATTGCATGGCATAAATCGGTAAATGTAGGAAACTTATTGAATAAGAATACTTCATGGAGTATTGTTAATAAACTTTGTTTAAATATATATTGAATCTCTATGTGTATAATGGGGCTAAGAAATTTGGATAATATTATCTTGTACTATAAGATATAATTGATGATAGGATCATTTTAATTTTTATTTAACTGTGTCACTTTTGCATATGATATATTATCACTAATGTTGATAGAGAAGTGTACTAGGAACATATAAGCTAAAAAATTGAATGCCATGATAGATTGATTTGGAAAATCATAGAATCATTATAGGGCATAATCCTTAAGACTACATGAAAATAACTTCATAATAATCTAATCATTAGACACGTAATCTAAGCATGTTATGTGAAAGGCTTTGAGGTGATGCTCTAGGTCACCCTTCCCATCATATAATGTAAGTTTAGGGATTAAAAAATTATTTGGAAAAGGAATTGATGTTATGTCATGTGATAAAGGTATAGGCAATAGAATTTTAGAATCCAAGGCATGTGATGGCCTAGTTTCTCCCTTCTTGAGATGTAACACCTTAGACTATAGAGTATGAATGTAATACATAAGAAATTATACATAGAGAGTGGAGAAACTAGCCATAGGTAGAGTAGATATCATTAATGGTTGGATAATAATCTTGGGTTGTGCTATTTGAGTTGGTTAATTTAGCCCCACTGGAGGTGTAACAATATTATTTACTGGAGGTGTTGAAGATTGACCATTGCTTATTTTATTCTTAATTCCTACTATGGCTTATAAGATCTATGCATAATCAAGGGGATTTTCCTAAATTCTATCTATTAAGCCTTGTAATACCTCATCATTTTTCATAATTATGTCATTATTGTTAAGTGGAAGGAGTGTGTCTTGATTCTCATTGTGTACCTCATCTTGTTCATGGTTGTATTGTTCATATTCAGATGCATTATCATTAAATTCCACATAATTAGGATGTGAAGGATTAATATATGGACTTTTAATACATTCCTTGTCCTTGTTATAGACTCAGATAGTAGGAATCTGAATATGCTCTATGGTATTACCACCTAGTCTAACACTTCTTATTTATGGAAGAGAGATAGATTTTTTAGATTGCATTAGTAGACAAAATGAAATAGAGCTACTAAATAGAATATATTAATTCCAAAAAAATTAATATAAATGAATGAAAATAGGATTAAAAAAATAGATACCCTAAGAGAATCTATGGGTAGGGTTTTTTGAATCTAAGGTTTCTTTGAAATAATCTAAACTATATGTAAATAAATTAAAACCCTAATATTAACATTTATTAATTTAGTTAGGTTGTAGAAAAAAATTTAGAAAAATAGAAATATTTAGCCTTGAATTTTTGCACAAAAAATAATATTAATGTAAGCTAGGGTTTAAATAAATATTCAAAGTAAGTCAAATTAACCAAATGATTTAAGCTTCTAGGGTTTAACTTTGTAAATCTTATGTTTAGATTAGAGGGTTGAGATGTTTAAATTAGTCAAATAAAATGCAATAATTAAGTACTGATTTATCATGTATTTTGACATTCTTTGAATTTCTAAAAATAGTAATAAATAGGCTTAAATAAAAACTTATCTATAAGGAGACTATCGTAGATGATCTAGTTTATAAAAACTAGGTTCTTGATAGTTCTTAGTTTCATCAACAAGATTATGGGATCTATTTATTTACTAGACATTAGTTCCCCACCTGGAAAGTAGTGCCATGTTATTGTAGTGTCCTCAAAATGGGGCTAGCATCCTCTTTTCAGGATTGTTCCTATTTTATTGAATAACATGTACCTATTTTTTTAGGTCCTATTCCTACATGGATGAAATATAAAACTCTATATTGCACCCAAAAAACCTAATTTAGTGTGCAAAACTTAATCCTCCTTGCAAGAATGACATGATAAATAATTGTTCATTTTTTATTAGGATAGGATGGACATCGTCAACATCCTACTATGAAGAGAGTTGGCCTACATACCAATTATCTGAAGAGGGATCAAACCCGATGTAATTATCTCACCTAGTGCTTGATGCAAGTGAAAGTTAAAGCTAGAATGAGAGTGGAATTGGATGCCTTCAATGTTCTTGAGATTTGAAATATTTAAAATTTGGGTTTAGGGATGATGTATATGGTAGTACATAGAAGTAGACTAGAATAGGGATCAAATACCTTAATTTTTATCAACTTGTCTTTTGTTTCAATAGGCTTTTGTATCTCTTTTCCATCTAGTGAATAAAGTTTAAATAGACTTGTATTTATAGATATATGTAGCTTGTGTGGATAATAATATGTACTTATGCCAACCAGGAGGGGGACAACTAACAAGCATAATTATGATGATGCATTTGGAGCAAATGTCTTCCTTGGGATTCAATATTTTGCCTTTTACTAACCATTATTTCAATTTTCCCTATATGGTGTTGTGCTCAAATGATACATTGGATGAGACATCATTATGGGTAAACTCAGGTGTTAGGAGCCTAATTACCTTTTAGATTCCTTAAATAAAATGTATGAAAGTGAATTATTCCATTTTCTAAGGTGTGAATGATCTACAGATCAAGTACCATTAAATAATAAATCATGGAGAAAGTTGATACAAGGCATTACCTCTAGTTTTGTTGTTGCTTGATCAATCCCCATGGTTTTGATTTCTAGCAAGTTATAAATGTATTTATTATTATCATGGGAAAATTAGTCTTGGGTAGAGTATGGTTCCACATAATAAACTACATTCTATAATGATGATTAATATAAAAATTTAAAATCAAAGGAACTTTTGTCAAATAGGGTGTCCATGTATTCAGTATCTTCAGTACAAAAATATGTTGAAGGGGTCTAAACACATGCTGGATTTGAAGAAGATTATGTTTCATTAATCTAAATGATGTAATTATCTCACCAAATAGTATGAATATTATTATAAAAATTGCTAAGAACTATGGATTTCGGTTGTCAAGCAACTTTGAATTTGTGATGTTTACTCACAGATTAATGGTGAAGTGATTTGTCTTTTGGCTAGATTTTGCATATATTTCCCAAATTATGTGCCTTGAATGATCAATTAATTCAAATTCAATGTGAATGATAGTTTTTTATTTATTTTGGGTCTAATTTTACATTTGAGTGTGATAGTCAGCTTTGATGGGTTTGTGTTTTGTATATGGCAATGTTTCATCAATCATGTATGTCTAGTCATTCTATTTAAGATAGGCATCATTTTCTCATTTACCATCTTCTTTGATTTTTTTATCAAACTTATATATGTGTGATTTGTATATGTTTATCTTTAATCATGGAAATTATTTGTTTATATCTTACTTTGGCCTTTAGATTTATAACCTTGTTCTGTATGATTTGGGGCCAAAAGTTAAAATTAATATGCCACATGGAACAACCTTAGGACTAGAGGAGCTTAGAAAGTTGGGGCCTTAATTGTTTAAACATTTTTAAATATGTACCCTATTAATGCTCTAGGTTAAGGAGATGTTGATGCATGGTATGATCTCAGATCCTTGGAGACTCAAAGACTTTGAGCTAGGATACCATTAAACCATTGACTGTGAAATCTATCAAGTTATCTCAAAACCTCTGAGCTATTGAATATGTTTCAACCTTTTGGGGTTTTATGCTAACATAATTATACCACTTTTCAATCTCTTAAGACTTAGAACCTTAGGAACATTAGATAATTAACATAATTTTTTTGAACTTTTATGGTCATGGGTTCACAAAATTATGTTACATAGCATGTTCTCTAATTTTGGAGACTTTGAACACTTTGAATTTTATTTAAATTTGAAGGGATTTGTGTAATGTAGTGCCACCTATCTTGATCTTAGATAAATAAAGTTACAATTTGGGCATGAATGATTTTTAAGTCTTCACCAATAGTCATGCAAACATATAAAAAATATAAGGACACTAAGATAAGTCATATTAGTTCTCTTAGTCCAAGCAAATCATAAAGTTAATTATGAAAAACCAAGTCTTAATATAGATCAAAATGATCATTCAAACCTCAATTTTATAACTTTAGACTTTGAAGATAACCTCAGTATTATAAAAATTTAAACTACTTTCATTGGTGTCTAAGTATTAGAGGTCCTTTAATAGGTATACTCAAACAACATTAGGTCTCTTTTTGAATTTTAAAAATGGAGTGTAGGTTATGGTAAAAAAAATGGTGACTCAATGCATAAATACTCTTGGGTATTTGAGAATGCAAAATCATAGTAATACATCATAACAAAAATTTATCTCTAGTAGACAAAGAATAAGAAAACCATTCCTTGAAATGAATCTTACTTACTTATGCAACATACTAACCATTTTCACTCTTTGGATATGTGTGTGAATTTTTGAAATTCATTTTCCTCTTTTTATGATATTTTTGACAAAATCATATAAACACTATATGCTTCACTTTGAATTCAAATATTTTTACAACTAGTAAGGTAAGCTTGGGAATTTATCTACTAATAATGAATCATACATTGATCTATCACAGATACCTCTGATTCCACTCAAATCCTTTCTTTACTATTGACTAGGTATCCAAAGCCTCGATATAGATTATTTGAATCACCCATCTCCTATCAATTTATATGACTTCATTTACACCAGAAATAGAATAATTATTGAGAACTACCATTAGATATGTGTATGTATAAGAAAACTTATTTTAATTAATATGTCTCTACTAGTGTGCATCCATTTATAAGTTTATTATCTCCCATTAATTTTTTATAATGTTATAGTTTAGATGATCTATAGAAATGGAAAATCTTTATAAAATTTGCATGAGTATATTAGATTACATCCCAAAGGTTTAGCAAACTCATCTAGTCCAAGTAGATAATAAATTCAAACATAACACATACCTCAATCCTATAATCTCAATCCTTGTTAGAATAAATGTTTGTGAAAAATAATTATGAATACTTTTATATCTTCCTCTTAATTTTGGCAAGTATTTTTTATCTTCAACGTAGGAAATTATTTTGTGTGTTGTGTATTTTAGAAAAGTAATCTAAAAAACATAAAAACTAATCTATTAAAATAGAATATAGAAGGTAGGAAATACAAACTAAGAAAATAAGAAAGACTAAACTAGAAATAAAGAAATTTCTTCTAGAATTTAGGAAATCTATCCTACTCATACATCACTTACCAACACTTAAAGACATCTCTAGTTGGAGCAACCATGAAATAGTGTTTCAAAAATTGTCCAGTCACTAGAAAATTAAGGTCATTACCTTGTAGATCCTTAAAAAAAGGAATTTTTACCTAGACTAAATTATTTCATCTTCCCCCATGTATTCTTGCATGAATTTGTACTTTGGAATTTTAAAAGTTATGGAGAAAACTAGGCATTTGCCATACACCAATAGAAAAGGTGAAGCCTTGGGATCTTGGTTTTGTCTTTTTAAATCTTCCTATACTACATAAATCACTATTATATGCCATTCCTTTGGTTTATCTTAGGTTGAGTTCTTAACGACATCCATCAGATTCTTGTTTATGGATTCAACTATACCATTTCCTTGTGAATAGTAAATTTAAGATAACTTGATGGTGATTTGGTTATTATAAGTCCACTCTATAAATTTAGTAGACTATAAATATATACCATTGTCATAACCTAATAATATTAGATTACCAAAAAAATTTAGTATGTTCTCTTCCAAATAATTGATGATGTACATTGCTCTAGAATTGTTTATGGCCACAACTTCTATCCATCTAGTGCAATAGTTAGTAGTTATTAGGATAAATTTTTGTCCTACTGAAGAGTTTGGGTTTTTCACCTCAATGAATTAAAACCCCATTAACTAAAAAAGCATCATTCAATGACCAGTTCTAGTGGCATGGTAGCATTCACTTTTCTTTTTCTAAATACCTAACATCTATGGTAGGTTTTGACATGGTTATGTGTATCTTTGAATATTGTAGGCCAATATTAGCCAATTATCAAAATTGTGAGTTGTTATTATCAAATAATTTAAACACAAGTAAAATTAGGTTATCCCACTATATATTTGAAATTGTTATGGGGGTCATATAAGATGTAAAATGTGTCCCATGGTTTTTAATAATGTCAAACATTATGTTTATCCTTATCGTATTTGTCCATAGTTTATCCTAAGTCATTCTAAGACACTTTTGGGGTTAATTGGACTTGTATAGTTTCCATAGGAAAAAAAGTGTTTCCAAGTGTATTTCAATGTCCTATATGTTAGGATCATTTTAGATATGGTAGTTTTTAATTGCCAACTATAGGTGCAACATCCAAATAAGAAGATTAGTGAGAAAAATGGTAGTTTGTAGTTGTTGTAGGGCTTATATAGTAGATTTGGCATGTGGGAGGACTTTTAAAGTGTTTATTAAGGTCCATAAATCCATTTCCATGATAAATCATCTTTGATATACTTGATAATGACAATAATTATTTATATTTCCTATCACTCTCTTAGACAAGTAGAAATGGTCAACTGGTTCTAGTTTGGTACAACTAAGAGGTGTTTATTTAGAACTAGTACACTTGGTGGGTGGTATCAATCTTCGTATACTTAAAATACATGGAAATATTTTAAGGAGTGATGTACTATTATTCATGATCCATCACTAAGAAGGTCTAGTCCTCTTTTTTGCTTGTACATCCCCATGGTCTTCAAGTTTCTTCTATTTGGATTAGTCTTTGAAAAATAGTTATTGTGCATGACTTTAAGGAGTGTGACCATAATTATAACATGGGTATTTTTATATTTTTCATGTTTGGTGTGAAGGATAAATGCATAAACATCTCATTCTACTAGTTGGAAACACCACTGAGTTATGCAGACATGTTTTTCATCCATATAAAAGTTTCTTCTTCCTATGTTGGTTTTGAAATCAAAGGTGATATTGTTTATCACATATAAAAATAATATGAGGGTCATTTTTCCTTTTGTAAGGTTTGGTTTCAATATTATTTTATATTGAGTGAATAGACCAATACATAAACACAGTCAAAATTCTTTGTGACTATCACCTATAGTCATGTGTAAAGGAGCCCTAAGTAGTCATGTTCATGACACATGAAGCTTTTAAAATGGAAAGGGGTTTAAAAAGTTAAAAAAATATGGTTAATACTTTCAAACAACTAAGGATTGGTTTTAAGAAACAATACACCACACGCATTCCTATATATCTACACCTACAAGTAGCCTTCAATAGTGAAATCTATATGTAGCTCCAATAGAGGTCTATAAGAGTTAAAATGAAGGTGTTAACTCAATTGACACTTAAAAACAAGTTTAGGTTCATTGATAAGGCCATTGTGATAATTATAGAGTCATGATATGGTAGATAAACCTAATTCCTTGTTCATATATTAGGAATGTTGCATTTGAGGATAACTTACCTTAATTTTTTTGAAAACGGAATCTTGCCTCATAAGAAGTTATCTCTTGGTGGAGTATCTTAAAGTAATGATAGGCCCAGTTGTTTCCATCATGTATCCCATTACTGAAGTAATATATTGACAAAACAGATTAGTTTTTTGGTCAAGATAAGGTAGTGTAAATAAGTTTCCATTACTAGCAATTTTATATTGTAGACATTTAGTGAAATCTATAGTACATGAAGTTAAAATGACCCTACAAAACAACACTAACCTATATTGGAATTTTTACATGGTTTTTATGATTTATAAGATCTCACATAAGTTTATAATGAAACTAATGATCTAAAATATAGCTAAGTGAGTTGTAGTACAATGACTTGACTCAGATCATCACCTAAAAAAGTCTTTAGTTTCTCTTATATTATCATCTATAGTCTACTAAAATAGATAGACTAACCTATGGTAGTGGAGAGAGGCATTTATCAATACATAAATGAGTTAAAATAAGAGTGAGATGATCTTGATTAATTAAATAAGGTAATAAGTCATGAATATCTATGTCTAAACATGAATAGACACCTATAAGAAACCTTTAACTCCACCCAAAATAGGCACCTATAGTCTGACTATAGACTAGATCTAGCAAAGGAGAGATGTGAATTGAGATGATATAGGATGATGAATATGATTATTAATACCTCCATAGTTCTAGAATAAAATTCACATGATGCATATAGTAAAGAAATATAGAGGTTTAACTAAAACCTCAACCTATAGGTAAGTCCAATTCTATATTCTTGTATATAGTCATCAATGCTAAAAGTCTACCTTGAAGCTTGTAATGTTGATGATCATAGGATAGTGGTATAAAATTTTAACTAGGTACATAAGGTTCTTATGAAATATTATATCCCTCCATGACTTCACTTTAGCTTATCAAATATAGGGGATGCCCTTTGTTTTGTCTTAGACAGAGTGCACTCCTAGTCAAGTTAGAGACTGCATATTACTATGTGAATGGTAAACACATGTGATGATTAGTATTGAAACATTAAATTAATTTGTGATGAGTTTAAGTAGAGGTGAAAAAGTGTGAATTTTTATTCACAACCATAAAAACCATTTAGAGGTGGTCATAGACAACTAGAACATAGTTAGGCCTATTAGGCCTAAACTAGACGTATCCAATCAAATGATCATGAAACCATTCTAACCTAATTAGTGACCTTAAATAAGTATTTTAGGATTATTTATAACCATTGGTTTTTAGGGGATCACACACAATGGTCATATTTGACCCAATTCCATCATAGGGGCACATATAATGCAAAAGAAAAGCTCAATAGGCCAAATTAAAACATTCATACATGTGCAAACACATTACATGGTGACCCAAGGAGATAAGGGTGGTTGACTAGGGTCATAAACTTGGTTTTAGTGACATTTACTTGGAGGTTGGACATCAAGATTTTATGAAAAATCCTTAATAGTCTAAATAGCTTAAAACCTTCTTAAAACCGTATTTAATAATTGATAGAGAAGATAGGAAAGAATATGCATAAATATGGGGTATTTTAGAATTAGATTTTTTTTCAAATTGTTAAATACTCCCCCATGATCCTTCCCATAAAATTGGTCTATACCGTACTTGTATGAATAAGCTAAATTCAAGGTTTTTTGCATTATTTTAGGTACTTTACAATTACAAAGGAGATTTTAAGAATGAGAATCATTTGGGGAGGTCAATTGGGAATTTTTATAACTACCTATGATTATTTATTACCATATTTGTGAATAAAAAACCTATACTACATAGTTCATTTTAGGTAGTCTTAGATAGACAAGGAAAAGACAAAGTGACTACCTAGTGAGAAGATGAGAAGTTTGTTCTTATACATTTTAAAGGTCTAAATCATGGAGTATAATATAGAGCAAAATTTAAAATGTGTCATAACACCTCTTCCATGGAATTTATTGATAAAATGAAGGCCACCTTGATGACAAATGTGAAGACATAGGGCTAGTGATGGTGACTGCAGATGTCATGAAGAAGGCAAGTGGCTAGGGAATCATCTAGTGACTTTCATAGTTTTTTTTCAACCTCCCTAAGATAGTTAATATGTGTCAACTCTTCCTAGTCTATTTTTTAGCATTAAAGAGATGCCTCATCATGAAGGCAATTTCAAGAAGGTAGTTAAAGGGTCTCTATGCTAGTTTAAGGAGTTTTTCATGTTTTATATGGACACTTTTCCAAAGAAACTTTCATGGTCCATTTCACACTTCATTATTATACAATGTAACTTGTCCTCATCACTTGACACTTTTTATTATAACCCTTGAACTACATTTCTTCTCTCTCCTCTCACATGCTCTATAAATGCAAGCCATTTTGGCTTTTATTAAGGAATCCATACCTAGTATGTTGAAGTCCTATTGATTTGATACTATATTTTACCTTTGAAATTAGATTTTAAATCTAGTTTTGAGTTCATAATCTATCTTTTATAATTATGTGGAGAGGTGAATATTGAAAGGTCAAGTGATTAGTATCTATCCTTTATTTATATCAACACTTTCATGTTTTATGTAAGTAGTTCTCAGTCTAATAGGTCACATAAAGTGTAGTCAAGTTCATTTGTCTATCCTTACATGTAAGGAATAACCTTAGTGTATTTAATATGAATTTTGGTTTAGTCACCTTGAGTAGTTCAATGCATATCACATCCATGTTTGAAATACTATTGTTAGAGCAATTTAGGATGTTGAGACTAGTGTTGTGAGTCATGCTTCATAGTGCACTTATATGGTAGTATGTTGGATATATTTTTGGTATATAACCTCATTATAGTAGGTTATTTTCATGTAACTTCTATCCCTTTTCATCCAAGAAAATAGTTAGTGTAGGTGATATGTAAGCAAAGATATATCTAGGGAGTTATCCCTTAAACCTATAGGTTTAACTCTACTATAGGTAACCCACAAGCATAGAGGTAGTCCAATGTTTACCAAATATTATAATAACATTGAATAACCATATTTAGGGTGCAAGATTTGGTGACAATAGTTATGTTTCTAAAGGGATGCTAATTTCTTATCTTCTAGTGTAGATTATTTAGAATGTCTATATTTATTATTTTGATAGACACCTTAAGTAGATGTCCTTATATTTATTTGGGTATATGAATCAATTATTTATAATATAATGGGATAATTTGAGCCTAAGGGATCATATTTTCTCTTTGTTAATCTCAAGTGAGCATGTGCCTATGAGTAAGTAATAGATGATGTAAGCATACCATTCACTGCTAGTTATCAAAGTCTCATTTAATTATTTAAAACATATGCATGGATAGGTCTTAGTCATAAGATTAATGATTCTATGGCCCCTCACCATTCGGTCTAGTGTAATTTTGATATCAAACTCATGTGACTTGGCTATCCACTTTCTTTTTATTTTTCTCAATTCATTTTGGTTGAGCATGAGATTGAAAATTAGGTCCAAAATGATGGTGTATGTCTTGTTCCTTTGGATATAATGTCTAAACTTTTTCATATCTTTTATAATGACATATATGTATTTTTCAATCATCAAGTATTTCAAGTTTTAATCCTTCACATTGGTACTCATGAAGGCAATCATATGTTTATTTTCATCTACCATTTATGTGAGTACTATAGACACCTAGATTTGGCCACATATAACCTCCAACCAAGCTTTTGACCAATTTCAATCAAAGTGAAAACTTTGGCCTAAAAACACTAAAAAATATTAAAAAATGTGAAATTAATATATCCAAGTGTTGATTTTTGATAGAGTATCATTAAATGGGACAATACAATTTATGGGCAAACTAACTTTGATTAGATCTTTTTGAGTCAAAATGCCAATTTTGCACTTGGGTGCCCTGGATTGCTCTTTTCTATTAAATATCTTACATGAGACATGTGCCTTCATTATTTTGTATTAGAAACATCATAAATGGGAATACAATTCCAACTCATCTAACATTGACTCCTAATTCCAATCCATTCAAATTTTGAGGCAAAAATAAGACATTTTGAGCAATTTGATTAATTTTGGCACTCAAAGCCAAAATTTGTACCAAAGTTGCCCAATCATGTTTTAGGATAATTAAACCAAATTAGGACCTTAAGTTAATTTTACATGGAAATTTTTGAATAAATATTTATTGGAAATTTATTTGTATTAACTGCATCATTAGGTGACATCATCATATGGGATGGCATCCATAAGCCATAAATACATAAAATATCAAGATTATGGGTCTCCCATGCCTCATTAAGACCCTCCATGAATATTCAATTCCCCTCTATCCAAAATATTAATGGGGATATTTTTATAATGAATTTCATATTTGGATTTATTCATGGCCATACATCTCAATCTTGAGATGAATGGTCAAGGTTGATCCATAAACCATTCCATATATATATATATATATATATATATATATATATAAATGAGGCCTTTCCTATTGAATTTTAAGTTTAACTTATGAAAATTTACCATGAAAAATTGATTCCAAAAATATCTCACATATCAAGTTTATAATTCTAAATTTAATCCAAATCTTCATGTAAATTAATGTTATAGTGTCCAAATATTGAACCAAGCCAAGCCAAGCCAAAGACACAAGGTGTTAAGGAGAGATGGAGATAGCCAAGCTTCCATTGATGTAGAATTCATGACCAAAAACTGATAAATCCACTAAAAAAATAAATTTGGAACATCAAAGGAAGGTGAAAGGAAGGTTTCTTTTGCTTTTTAGTCGTGTTTTCCATTCGTGTTTTGTTAACTAAGCTCCCCCTAGTAACTACGCCTAAAGATGTTATGCTACTGTGTTTATTTTAATTTTGATTTAATTTTTGGAACTAACCCAAAACTAACCATCCTATCTTGAGTAAAATTCCTAGTCTACATAATGGCATACCTAGTGGAATAGTCTTCATGAGAGCGTAATCCACAAACTTTTTTGTATTTCATAGTTTTAATTCTTTTTTTGTTGTTTTTTGCTTTGAGTAAAAATGGCCAATAAATAATTCATAACTTTTTAATTAATTAGTATTTTTATCTAAATTTTTGTATTCATATATACAAATATGTCATTGATATTCTTTAAACATTTCACAAAAACATTCTTTATATTTGATAAGTTATGGCTATTTTAGTGATTGTTACTTTCTATTTTTTATTTTTTGGTAAAAATAGTTAGAACAGAGTTAATAATTTTTTTTCTTATTAAATTTTTAGACATATATTTTTTTATAGATGGTATACCTTGAGTTATTTACAACCTATAAATTTTTTGTAGAAAACTTATCTATATTTTAAAAGTTATGTTAACAATACTAATTATAGGTTTTTATGTTTTATGTGTAGGAATTTATGTGTTATGTGTTATGTTCTATTTTTAGCCTTCTAATTTGTTGTTTGTAGGTATTCATATATTTAATATTTTTTTTTATAAGATTTTTTAAAGACTTTTTCTAAACAATTCTAATCTAACATGTTTTATTTCTTAGGATTTTGCCTTCAGATTGATAGATTTTGCACTTCAAGGTTACTTAGCTCATTTGATAAATGTGCTTCAAGGCTAAACAAAGTGCTAACATTTTTCTTGTAAAATATACATGGAAACTCATCTAATAAAAATAAATTAGTGCCTTTCACATTTTACTTGAGTGTTTTAAACTGAAATAGGAACTTTCTTTTTAGGCTTAATGAAAAAATTAGATGCTTAAGTGAATTCTTTGTGATAATTGTGCTTTAAAAGTTACAAATTAGGACCAAAGAGTCAAAATAACACCACCTAATATTTTTTTTGGTGCTTAATATTGAATGCACTTGTTAATTTTTGTTTTTAATGTTTTTTTAGTTATAATTTGATTGGAAAAAAGAAGGTTTGTGCATGTATGCTCTTCCATTTGTCTCCTTTAGGGAACCCTTAGAATCAAAAGCGCCATCCTTATTACAAACATGTCTAGTTCAAGGTATAGAAATAATGTAATCTAAAGCACTCGCTAAAAACTCATAATATTCTGGGTGACCTTGAAATTACCCTAACATCTTTTTATCTTGTCTTTTATTTCATTACATCTTAGCTTGTGAGGGGGATTTCATCACCTCCAATAAGTTTTTATAGGGTTAAAACACATGGGACATATATGCACTTTAGACATCACACTACACTGAGCAAGCGATGGATGTAGTGGTTGTAAAAAAGAAAAGACACTTTTGTAACAAGCCAAGTACTATAGACACCTAATTTAATTACATTTTTTTCATAATTTGGCATG
This sequence comes from Torreya grandis, assembly GCA_037957365.1. Lineage (NCBI taxonomy): Eukaryota > Viridiplantae > Streptophyta > Pinopsida > Cupressales > Taxaceae > Torreya > Torreya grandis. Next base: position 248,930 of record JARHVA010004155.1, read on the forward strand.
AAATCCATTGTGAAATTGATCCATGTATAAAATTTCAAAAAATTGTAGATCTTAGACAAATCCCTACTTACCACAGAAGTATTATTAGTGCAACGTGCACCTCAAGGTCCATGTTGTAGTATTGTCATTTGAGAGAAAGAGGTGAAAAAACCCTACTATATAATGTGCATATACTTTTGGATGAACACTTAAAATAATCTCAAATGATGTACATTGATGGATTCCAACAATACCAAGCAACCTTGTTAGTTTAGGATCTAAGAGTGATTAATTAGTTTGTTTTATCCTAGATTAAAGTTTTGTTTGGAGTCAAAACTTGGTGTGAACAAATGATACAAACCAAAATACATATTCCTAATTTTCCATTGAACAAAGAGGTGTTATGTTTCCCATGTGAATCATCAATTTTCCTTGTTCAAATTTCATAAAAATAAGGATTCATATCATCCACTTTGGCATAATTATGTAGCCCAATTGAGTCTAGAACTTTGCCAAAGTTTGTTTAAGTCCTTCATTTATAATTAATATTCAAATTTGAACCTTTATAAGTTCTAAGGGTTCATGTGTCAAGTGGGTTCACCATTTACACATTAAACTTGTTTTAACTTAGGTTCAAATTTCCATTTGAATTGAAGGTTGTTTGAAGACTCATGATCATTATCACCACTTGATAGAATTAAGTCATTTTGTGCTAAACACTTTCACTTTGAGTCTATGTACCAAACATTTTTGTATTACCATTATATTTTCATTGAAATTAGCTGAATCATATCCTCTTGCCTTAGAAATATTGTCAAAAATTTGAAGGTGTGTATATCATTTGAGTTAATAAAGGTAGTGTTATGCTACCAAATTTTTGAGAAACCATCTTTTCCTTAGAGAGTTTTTGAAGTAAACATTTTGTTACATATTTTTGACTAGTTTAGCATTGTTACACTATCTACAACATTTCAAATGTTGTTTCATAGACCCTCTTGCATAGAGTTTAGTTTGTGCACATTTTTCAAACCAATCTGAGTATACCTTTTATGAGTCTTTGTCTAGAATAGTTACATTGTTCACATTTGTCTAGCCTATTTTTCAAAAGAACCAAGTTTTATACCATTATTTATGAGAAAATAAATTACCTCTAAAGTGCCTTTTGTTTCATTCCTTATACCTATTTTATAAATTTCATGTCCAAGATTCAAATGCCTAGTTTTTGTTAGAAGTGTTTCAAATCCATTAGATTAAAATTTTCATTTATTTCATAGTCTATATTTTGATGTTGTTTGGCCAAGAGTCCTAGCACATGCCTTGTTTGAACCTAGATTTTGATGTTGCATTTAGCCAAAAGACCTAAAAAGATTTTATTTCTTAGATTGGACTGATTTGAAACACTTCAACCTTAGAGTCTTGCATTTCAATTTTTGATCCATTTACTTGATCTTTTTTTAATAAGACATGTAACATTAGACACTTAACATTAGCTTGTTTTATCACAAAGCATTGCATAAACTTTTCTATCCTTTTGATGAATCTATACCAAGTTTTAAAATCAACTTTTAGACATTATATTTTTAGATGTTTTATAACTCTCTTCCCTTTCTATCACAAAACACTTACTATGGATCCCAACATGTATTCCCATATGCATAGTGGACTCATGTACAATCTAGGGATTAGTAATGTGGTTCCACAAGAAGAAGTGGTGTAATACCCCTATACAAATAATATTTCTTATGAGATGGATTCTTATCACTCTTATAATACTCAAATAGGGGCACAAAGACAAGATCCATTGGCTAACTATTTGGTTAATATGCCACCTTATTTAGAATAAGACCAAGAATAAACTACACAATACCTAGCTATAATATCTATAGTTGAAGAACTAGTTCCTCAAAAATCATATTTTGTTAATACACCTTACACATATGATCCATTTTTGATTGAGCATCATTGTTTGGAGAACAAAGACAATATTTTGGTTAGATCCATATAGGTAGGGGCTAAAGTTTTGATGGACTTTCTTCATTGAAGTTTACCAAGCCTAGTAAGAATGCTCCATAACATATTATATAATCAATAAGCATCTTCTATAAATCCTTTAACTCTAGTTCAAACCATGTATCAGGACCCTAATATTCCTAATAGAGGATATAGCCTCATGGAAGACCACTTTAATAAAATGCAAATAGCATATCAAACATAATTTAATCTAGTGCATAACTTCAATTAGATGATCATGGTTAATAAACCTCTTATTGACTTAGTTTTTTCAATAAGAGTTTTGATAGAGATAAATAGTCAAGACAATTAGATTTTAGATCCATTTGTGCAAATCAATTTGGTAGAAAACTTGTTGTATATGCCTATTACTGAATAAGTGTCTTTTGCTTCTACGTAGATAATGAGAAAAATATAGTGGACAATGTGCAAGCAATGTCCAATCCAAATTAAAGTGGTACTAATGCACAAACAACTAGTCAACAACATGTGCCTATAGTTAATACCATGAGTGGATCACATACTAAGGAATAGGATATTTTGTACCCTAACCTTCACCACCTACTTCCTATCCTCAACCAACTACTTTGTCAATCATGCAACTAATAGGATCAAGTAGTCATCCAACAACCAGTGCAATGCCTTAGCAAAATAATGTGATGAATCCTATTCCTCCTCAAGAGGTGGTGAGTAGTATTCCACAAAATAACTACAAATTAATGTACCAATTTAATAAAAGCCAAACATATCACCACCTCAATAAGAGCCAACTCATGTTCCACCTCATCAGGTAGTAGAAAACATACCTCTTCAATTGTAATCTAGTGTACCAATTCAAAACCAACCAGTGTTTAACCAAAAACATATAAATATTGGTAAGTGATAGATGATGGATCCCCAATATGTATCCACTTCCCAATAGGGATTCATGCAACTAGGAGGTTCTAATGTTTCCTAAGTACCTACTAGGTAGCAATTACCTTTTGTTCAAAGTATACCACAAGTTCATAGACAGGGTCTTAGTTCACAAGTTCCCACTCAATATCAAGGTTTGAATAGTTGTTCGTAGGTCTATATTCAACCAAAAAATGCATAATATAGTTATATCCCTCCATCCCAACCAAAAAATCCTCTAATTCAAACCTTCATAGCCAACCCAAACTAGAATATCACACCACCAAATGTGTAATTTCAAGTACATCCTAATCCACATATGCATATTCTTGGTCTATTTCCTAACCAATCCATCATACCCTAATAAATATCTCCATCATACCCTGGTTTAAGTGCTCCACTTTTGAACACCTAATCATTTACCTAGGCTAATATTCCCACAAGTTTCCTAGAGTAAGAGTTATAATAAATGATGTAATCACCACCATCCATGTAGGGAAATAGATTAAAAAGTTTAAGTTATATGATGTGTGTTCCTATCCTTTCAATATGAATTAATTATATATTCCATTTCCTCTTGGATATAATAAATGAAATTTTGATAAATATAAGGGCAAAGGTGACCCCAAATCTCATTTAACCAAGTTCTTTATCGGATGCTAGCTAGTGGCATATAGAGATATATATATACATTTCATTGTTTTTTCTAAGGAGCTTAGTTGGACAAGACTCAGAATGGTTCTTGAAGTTAAATAATAATTTAGTAACTAATTTAAATGATCTTTTAGATAAGTTTGTGCAACACTTTTCATATAATCTCGAGCATGAGATTTCATTGGTTAATTTGATGCAAGCTAGACAAAAATCTAGTAAGAGTTTTGCAAGCTATCTATAGTGATGGAGAGCAATTATAAGCTAATTCACTCATAGTTTACTAGATAAATAATTATCCATTGTATTAACTAAAAAATTACATAGTGATATAGCCTATCATCTGGAACTACAATGTGCACATACCTTTAAGAAAATCATTGACAAAGGTTTGTTGATCAAGCTAGAAATCATCAATAAAGGAGTCTAAATATTAATTAAAATAATTAGAATCAAGGTACTAATCATGGAAGTGACCAAAAATAACATCCAATCCAAGTGAAAGCATCACAATTAACAAAGGCTATTAACCAAGATAGACCAAAGCAATTCAACCATAATAAGAATGTTTTGGGAAATAGAGTAACTGAGTCATGTCATGCCTAAATGGTGAAAAAATCATTTGTACCACCTTTTTATCTCAATCCTACTTGATAAATTATTCAACCAACACTGCAAGCACAATAACCAAGACTCATACAACAAATACCATAACCTTTACCATTGTAAAACCCTCCTCCAAGGAGAACTATGCCTACATGTCATGTTTTTAGTGACCTTGGAGAACATATTGAGTTTATATTTCATAAACTTGCCACTGCTAATTTGATTAGTTGGCCTATACCAAAACATTATCCTCAAGGCATCCCTTATGCTAATTGGTACCATGAAAATGAATTTTGTGAGTATCAAGTCAATAGACACAATTTATGAAGATGTGTATAAATCAAGCATTTAATTGAAAATATGTTAGAGAATGAAAATATCACATTGGATAATGGTGCTTTCACCTCTAATCAAAATCTTGGAATCTATCAAAACCCTTTTCCATAGCATAACCAACAACAACAACAATAACCATGCCTAGTGCAACAACAAAATCAATAGTATCAAAATCAAAGGCCAAACCAACAGAACTAGTAGAATCAAAAATAAAAAAAACAATGTCAAAATAATGGACAAAACCAAGGTCAAAATAGTAACAACCAACAAACCTACCATGAAGTTATACAATAATACAATAGAGTTGTAGGTTATATTGTAGGGGTAGCATTAATACCATCTCCATTAATATTAGACCAAATTCTAATCAGATAAGACCATTGCTAACCATACCAAACAAGTCCAATCACTTCAGCAATCCTTCCTCAACCTGGCATTACACATAAGAAAACTATCAAATACGGATTCCCACTTTTAGACCTTATATTGATAACTCATCCTTTCCCTATGACCACATACAAGTGCATTGACAACCAAGACTTGTCATATCTAGTCCCACACCATCACCATCATTTGTTAGCAATCATGGTCCTATATATAATCCTAATTATTCAAATTAAAACTTAGTGATCAAATATTACCATCCTAGGTCCATATCCATCTACCACTTCACCCATTATCCAACCAACCATTAAGCGTCAGAACAAACTATTCATCATTGACCAAGATTAGAAGTTTGATTTTATGAAAAAAGTATAGAAGACACCGACATAAAATTCTATTTTAGATTTTTTGTAAACATCAACAATCCATAAGAACATTTTGAATGAGTTCTTAACCCAATCCACTATTGTCAGTGACATATCCCCTAATAAATTTCAAGCTTTGGTTGGAAACCTATCTCCATATTAACAAGTCACATTTAACCAAAGCAATATGTCTTCCCTTGGCCCACTCCAGTATAATCCATTGTACGTAGAAGTTTATATAATACATCATAAAGTGAAATGTGTCCTTATAGACAATGGATCAAGCCTCAACATAGTGTCTCTAAAGATCATCAAGATTCTTGGGTACATAATGGTAGATCTCCAACCAAAATGATAACTATCAAAGCCTATGATAATTAGGAAAGAGAATCATAAGGCACCATTAGTCTACCAATTATCATTAGGATTTTAACCCATCATACACTTTTCCATGTGCTTGATCTTCATTTTTCATATAATATGCTTCTATGTAGGCTTTGGTTCAATGAGATTCATGTAGTTGCATCAACACTATACCAATGTATGAAGTTCTCCCACATAGGGATGGAAGTAAATATTCTAGGAGATTTACACCCATATGAGCATTACAAACATCTTCAGGCCAAGTTTCAAATCTAAAATTACCAATACAACATGAATCCATGTTCCACATAGGATAAAGTAAAGGCCATACTTATTGATTCTCTATAGGATTATTACATAGATCCTAATACCTTGGATTCCCTTTCTCACATGATGCCTCGTATAGCTTCGAATCATTATACCACTTTAGCTAATATCCCAGGAGAGTATGTGACCCATCATACCTTTCATATTTCTAATCTTCCTCATGATCCCAAGACCTTTGGAAGACCTAAAGTCACCTCACACATGTATTAGAAACAAAAAGGTAATGATAAATTTCATAATCCAGGACTAGTCATATTCATACTAGCATTTGGCCAAGAATAAGACCCTCTCAAAGGAGATGAATCATGGTTATACAATGACAAATTAGATGATTGTTACAAGCAAAACACATATTCTATTCCTAGTAGGATCATGGAACATCAATATTATGAAGGAAGAGGCCTCAAACTGAATCAACTAAGAACCATTGAGCTAATTTCCATAACTAAGTATAAAATACCTAATAGACTTAGATTTAAACCACCTGGGGGTGATCCCACATATCTTATTCAAGTTCTATAATTGATGGAAAGTGATGATGATGCCAATAGTAAAGTAGAGTCTAATCATAGCCTCACCTTTGATGACCTAGCTAAGACTAACCAATTCAATAACAATGTAATTTGTACCCTTACCCTAATCATTCATCATAACCCATTTCCATTATACTATCCCCAACTAATAGATTGGGACAAAAAAGAATCCTATTTACTAGTTGATGAGTTTTAGAATGATGAGTCATTCTATGTTCTATGCCTTAGAGACAACATTCCATTGGAAAATCATAAATCAAGATTCTCAATCACATTGGATCTTGAAGCCTATTTTAGAGAGTGGGTGAACATCCTTAGCCAAAATCAAATAAATAAAACATTTGGGTCCCAAAGTCAAAACCTCTTTGAGGTGATTTCTAACCAAGGAAAAAATAAATATAAAGGCTGGTCTAGTGGTGAAAACTTGTTTCAGGTTCCATTAGATGGGGGTGTTCATTCTTCTAAGAATTTAGACCAAGAGGCCACCAATAATGAACTTGCTTATGGATTTGGTAAAAAGAAGATTTTGATTGAATTATTCAAGAATTTTTTACTATTTTTTTCACATGGCTAGATCTCCCATTGGGGGACTCATATTCATCATGCCTAGGAGAAGTTTAAGAACAAGTCATAATAGAGGACCATGATATAGTCCAACAGTTCATGTTTTTTACTACTATCTTAGAAGATAGTTTGACCCCTCTAGTCAAAGATACAATAGAGGTAAACATTAGGACTCCATCAAACCAAAAATGGATAAAATTAGGTGTGTCCCTCACTAAGGAGGAATGTGAAGTATTTATAACTCTATTGAGATAATTTGTAGATATATTTGCATGGGCATATTCTAACATGCTAGGTTTGGACCCCACCTTGGTTTTATATCATCTTGTGGTAAATATTGATGCCAAACTAGTTAAGCAAAAGTTACACAAAATGCATCCTTGCATTTCTATATTAGTAAATAAATAGTTGGAAAAAATCTTAGAAGCAGGATGTATTTGATCCATTGACTACTTAGAATGGATATCTAATGTTGTACCTATTAGCAAAAATCCTAAAGAAACCAAAATCTATACAAATTTTTGAGAAATAAAAAAATCTTGCCCAAAGGATGAATTTCCATTACCTAATATTGACATTATCATCGACTCCATGATGGGTTATGAAATGTTTTCACTCATGGATGGATTTTTAGGATACAACCATATCAGAATAGCACTAGAAGACAAACATAAAATAGTGCTCACCACTCCATGGGGAACATTTTGTTATAAGGTAATGCCATTTGGTCTTAATATCCACATATCAAAGAGCCATGACCATCATATTCTATGATATGATGCATGATATTGTTGAAGACTACATTGATGACATACTAGGCAAATAAAAAACTAGGGTTGATCCTCCAGTAGTGCTACATAGAATATTTAAAAGATTATGTGAGTATAAAGTTCAATTTAATCTAAGGAATTGTGTGTTTAGAGTAACCTCAAGAAAGTTACTTATCTTCATTTTTATCATAGGGCACTAAAGTCAATCTAGCAAAGGTCCAAGATATAATATAAATACTACCACCAACCAATTTGAAATAGCTCCATAGTTTGTAGGGCAAGATTTAGTTAACTTGATGCTTCATATCTCAGTTAGCAGACAAGTGTCATCCATTTACACATCTTTGAAGAAGGGAGTTACAATGCACTAGGATAATCACTGCCAAATAAATTTTTAGTAGCTAAAAGATTACTTACAAAATCTGCCTATTTTATTACCCCCTATGCTAAGAAAACCATTTTTGTTGTATCTATCAGCCACAAATAGTGCCTTGGGAGCACTTCTAGGTCAACATGATGACAATGGAAAAGAGCATGCAGTGTACTACTTAAGTCGTACATTGGTCATGTATGAACATAACTATATGCCTATTGAAAAATCCTATCTAACCATGGTCTTCGTAGCTCAAAAATTATGACACTACATGTTGAAAAATAAGACCATGGTCATTTCAAAAAAAGATATGCTCAAGTATCTATTATCTAAAATATCTTTACAAAGCAAAATGGCCAAGTGGATCATGCTTCTTAGTGAGTTTGACATAGAGTATGTCAATCAGAAGGTTATCAAGGGATAGGTCTTTGCAAATTAGCTTGTTGAAGCATCCCTTATAGACATAGAGCCATTCACATTCCAATTTCCTAATGAATCCATAATGACCATCATTGACACACCTCTTGAGAAGTAGCATTGGAAGCTATATTTTTATAGATCATTCATAGCACATGGATTAGGGGTACACCTCTTGTTTATTAAACCATAGGGGGATCTAATCCCTAAGTCATTTAGGATAGACTTTTCATTTTACCAATAACATGGTTAAATATGAAGCACTTGTTGCAGGGCTTCACCAAGTGATACAATGAAATGTATCTCATCTAAAGGTTTATGGTGATTCTTAGTTAATCATAAATCATATTCTAGACCATTTTAAGACTAAATATGACAAGTTGGTTCCATATAATGCCATGCTCAACACTCTCAAGTAAGAAATTACTAATATTCAATTTGAACATATACCAAGGGATAGTAATAAACTTGTAGATACCATGTCTATTATTGGCTCTCTAATTTGACAAATAGATAAATCTAGAGGGTATTAGTTTCTCATTGAGAATTGGGTCACACCAACTCATGAACCTTCAATTGTGGCAATGATTTGTGATATTGTTAGTCTTATTTCTATCTAGTATTCAGACCTTTATAACTATATTTAGGACCAAGCTATACCACCTAACCTATCCCAAAAATAAACCAAAGCCTTTATCCATCACTCCACTCATTATACTCTACTTGGATCAACCCTTTACCATTATAGTTTTGATGGAACTTTGCTTCATTGTTTAAGTTTGATGGAATCTACATTAGAATTCTGGGAAGTTCATGAAGGGGTATGTGGAACCCACTCTAGCAAGGCTGTTTTATCCAAAAATCTCTTACATACTAGTTATTATTAGCCCATAATGGATGTAGATGTATTTGCATATGTAAAAAAGTGTAACAAATGTCAATAACATGCCAATTTGATTCATGCCCTAGCTAAGACACTAAAACCAATGTTGACACCATGGCTATTTGCTACATGGGTCCTTGACCTCATTGGGAAGATCAATCCCACTTCATCTAATAACCATAAACATATCCTTACCACCACTAAATGTTTCACTAAGTGTGTTGAAGCTATACTTCTCACTTATGTGACTGGAAAGTAAATTTCAAAGTTCATCTTCAAACATCTCATTTTCCACTACGATATCCCATCTAACATTATTTATAATAATGGAGAATCATTCAAGAACAAGGATGTCAACAAGATATGTGCCAAATATAACATCACATAACATTTTCTACAACATATTACCCTCAAGGTAATGGCTAGGCTGAAGCATCAAACAAAACCATTATCAATATTCTCAAAAAGATTGTCAATAGTGTTGGTTATTATTGGCACCTTTAGATATTTTATGCCCTTTGGGAATATTGTACCAATAATCATACCTTGACTGAAGCCACTCTATATTCACTTGTTTATGATACAACATCCATCCTTCCAATTGAGGTTGAGTTACCTTCACTATACATATCTTTCAAGCATGTTCTAGATGATCATGACTATCAAGTAGTTCATCTACAATAGCTAGACCTACTTGATGAGAAATTCATATTTGTGGTCAATAATCTTTAAGAATATCAAAATTGAATCAAAGGCCACTACAATCACCATGTTAAGCATATAACATTTGAAATTGGTGATATTATTCTTAAAGAAAACCAAAATAATACCATGATCAAGAAGAAGCATAAAGGTAAATTCAAACCAAACTTGATAGGGCCTTTCATCATTATTATAGATGATGGATCAAGAGCATACAGGCTCACCACACTAGATGGTGATGAACTTCTTGAGATGATGAATATTATTCACCTCAAGTGGTACTATGCTTGAGTGTTATGGTGTATTATCTATAAGGACCATTTTAGTTGTGCGACTTTATCACTATTATTCTTTGTGTGAATGTCATTCTTATCATTCCTCTTAAGCTTATTACTTATATATTTTACCATTCCATTCTATCAACCAACCATATTTTGAATCCTATCTACCTAGACTATTTGACCTTGGTTTTTCCATTGGTTGCACCTTTTTAACATCAATGAGTTTGATCAATTTCAGTAGTTTTTTAAGCATTCTAGATAGAGACAATATTTTAGAGAAGTATGATAGAAGTTTTATTAATTGCATCATTCATTTTTTGTTCTTTTGTTATCACCAATCTTGCTACTAATTATAAATGCTTATGGGAAAATTAGTAACATTAATCTAGGTTGTTGTGTTGTAGTTATAACCACCTATGGGAAAACTAGGGGAAACATTTGTTTATGGAGATTTGACATACCAACTTACCATATCCTAGGTTGTAATATGCCTTTATACCAATTGTGCCTATTTTGTTTGAATTGAGTGCTACACTAGTTGAATTCCTCCACTTTAGAGTAAAACTACAGTGACTTGAGGTCCTACTCTTGGAGTATGTAAGTAGTGCTCAATAATTTTTGAGGTCATCTTAATCACCCTTTCCAGACACACTCTCACTATTTTGTGAGCAACCTAAGACAAGCTCTCATCATTTTGTGAGCAACCTAAGCCATGATCTCACCATTTTGAAAGAAACCTAAACTACACTCTCATTATTTTGTGAGCAACATAAGCCATGCTCTCATAATTTTATGAGATTGAACCATTTGGTGTCTTTTCATTCTTGATTGAGTTGAGATACTTTAAAATTCCAAAAAAAACATTTGTAAAATCGTTAGAAAAAACCAAAAACATTGACTACTTCTTTGCCTTAAAGATTCTAGGAACCCTTGCTAAGTTGCAAGAAAATCACTTGTCACTTATTTTCCCCATCCATTTTGGCCTTTTATCCCATGCACTTACCATTTTTTAAGACCATTCTTATTATTTTATCATATCCATTCTAGTTGTCTTCACCAGTTATCATTTTCTTCCCATTTCTTTGGAGAATTACATTTGGCCTAATGTTTTCGTTGGATATTACATCAATGGAACTATGTAGGCAACATCCACTTTCCTAGTGCATATGGAAATAGCTCACTCACCACTTTCATTTTCTTCTATTCCCCCATTTTGTTAGTTTATTAAGTTGTTACCTATTTTCTAGGGGAAATATTCATATGGTTTATATTGAGTTGTTTATTTGTTTATTTCTTTGTAATTTTTTATGTGTGCTTGTTTATTTAATTTTTTTATTTTTACCTTGATTCAGTTTATGTACATTCATTAGGTGATTCCTTGCCTAAAAATACACTTGAATCAATCCATATTTATATATTTACATTGTCATCATGGTTTCTATCATTGGTGCATTGTTTTCTATTGAGTATTGGATTACGAGAGTCCATCCTTATGCATATTTCAGCCAAGTCCTCATGATGTTATACCATGATGCCTACTAACATGTGATATAAAAAACCTCAGCTTCAAAAATTCTATTGAACAATGGCAACATCAACATCTCTTCGACACTGACATATTGATTCAATCCCAATCATATCCCAAATAGAGTAATTAACCATGAAATAATATCAATCTTTGTTAGTTTGAATGAGCATCTCCCTACTATTAGGTTGTTTTGATTCATCATTACCCTCTATGTTAAATTACCATCAACAACCAGCTGATCATTCATGTTTGCCATAATCAGGGTCTAATGATTATAACCATCTATGGGAAAATTATTACACACCATCCCACCTACATTTCTCAATGATTATAAGCACCTTTGGGAAAATCATAATGTTGTCACCACTTTAATTTTTATACCCATATAGGGGCATGTTGTTATCATGTTTGTCTATCCTAATTGGGTGAGTTCCATCTTCTCAATCATTGTGTTATCATACCATGTTGCCACTATCAAGGTACAATGTTTATAACCACCTTTGGGAAAACAATTTTACAATGTCCCACTTACATTCTCAAGGATTTTGAATACTTTTTAAATATAATTATGTTATCCTCCCATAATTTTCATTTTCTTTAGTCCTCTTGTCTCCATCATTTCTTTTGAGGGACTACTTATTGATCTTTCCTTGTGCCAACCATTCCCTTGATGGGGCATCTCACAATTAGTTCATCATCATTGAAGTTGTAGGCATACAAGACCTTTTCATTATTTGAGAAGATGTTAATGTGCTTATAAATTGCAGTGCCTTCCAAAATAGGGTAAAATTGTAGACACCTAAATCTAGCCACCAATGATGTCCAACTAAGATTTTGACCAATTTCCACCAAAGTGTACAATTTGGCCTAAAAACGCTAAAACACAATAAAATCTTTGAAATTGATATATTCAAGTGTTAATTTTTTTTCTAGAGTATCATTAAATGCGGAAATGTAATTTATGGGCCAGTTAACTTTGATTAGATCATTTTGAGTCAAAATTCTAATTTTGCATTTGGGTGCCCTAGATTACTCTTTTATATCAAATCTCTTACACAATACATGTGCCTTTGTTATTTTGTTTTGATAACATCCTAAATGGGAATATGGTTCCAAATCATCTAACATCAACTCACAATTTGAATTGAGTTAAATTTTGAGCCAATAACAAGACATTTTGACCAATTTGATTAATTTTTACACAAGGGCCAAAATTTACACCAAAGTTGACTAATCATGTTTTAGGCTAATTAAACTAGATTAGGGCCTTAAGTTAATTTTCCATGGAGATTGTTGAATAAATCTTTATTGGAAATTGATTTCAATTAATTACATCATCAGGTGACATCATCATATGGGGTGGCATACATAAGCCATAAATACATAAAATATCAAGATTATGGGTCTCCCATGCCTCATTAAGACCCTAAATGCCTATTCAATGCCCCTCTATCAAAAATATTAATGGAAATATTTGTAGAATAAATTTCATATTTGGATTTATTTATGGCCACACATTTCAATCTTGAGACGGATGGTCATGGTTGATTCTCAAACCATTTCAAAAATATATAAATAGTAGTCCTTGCCTATTGAATTTTAAGCTTAACATGTGCAAAGTTACCATGCCAAATTGATTCCAAAAATCTCTCACATGCCAAAGTTATAATGCTAAATTGATTCCAAAGTTGCATGAAAATTAGTGTTATAATGTCCAAATATTGAGCCAAGCCTAACCAAGTCAAGCCAAAGACACAAGGTGACAAGGAGAGATGGAAGTAGCCAAACTTCCATTGTTGTAGACTTCATGATCAAAAAATTAGAAAGCCACTACAACAAGTATTTTGGAGCATTGAAGGAAGGTGAAAGGAAAGTTTATTTTTCATTTTAGTTGAGTTTTCCATTCATGTTTTGTTAACTAAGCTCCCCCTAGTAACTAGGCCTAGAGATGTTATGCTAGTGTGTTTATTTCAATTTTGATTTTATTTTTGGAACTAACACCAAAATAACCATCCTCTCTTGAGTCAAAATCCTAGTCTATAAGTACAACTACTATAGTGTGATATCAGGTAAATGAATAAAGGTATAAGTTCTTATTAAAGTCTAAGATGATTGAAACTAGAGATTAAAAATTAGAAGTTTTGATGTTTTGAAAATATTTATTATCCTCTATTTTCCACTCTATCTTGGAATTTTACTTTAGCCTAGTATTCAATAGTTTGACAATATCTAAAAATACATAAATGAATTTTATTACATATTTTATCTTACCAAAGAAACACTTTAATTATCTATTGATGTCGGGAAGTGTTAGCATGGAAATAACATGTAATCTTTATGGATCAATGGAGATCCCATATTTAGTGATGACATGGCCTATTAGTTTTACTTTAGTGACTCTGAAGATGTTCTTCTTTGGATTGAGTGATACCCCATATCTTTTGCATCTATCAAATACTATTTGCATATGATCTTCATGATCAATTATATTTTTATAATACACTATCAAGTCATCCATAAATATGATGATGAATTTGCTAAAATGTCCCTAAAAGGTGATTTTCATGGCTCTACAAAAGGTTGATCTATATTTATTATGCCAAAACTCATCCTTTTATATGTATAAATTCCCCACTTGGTGGTGAAGGTAATATTCAATCTATTTTGTCCTTCGACTAGAACCTAATTGTAATCTGTGGATTCATTAAAGAAGGAAATAATCTCAGACCCACTTATAAATTGAATTACTTCATCTAATAAAGGCAAAGGATAGTTATACTTTTCTTATTTTTAGTTTAAGTTTTTGAAGTTAACACAGAGTGTAATTTATTCATTCTTCTTTTTCACTAGTACTAGGTTGCATACCTAGGTAGAATGCCTAATTAGAAAGACAATCTTGGAATCTAGTTGATTTTATACCTATATTTAAATGAGAGGTTCCATTATTGTATTTACTAGCCTCTATCTCTTCTTGAAAAGATTATGCTTTGGATTCAATAGAATGGTATGCATGATGACTCATTTCAAATATTCATATGTCTAGAAGAACACATCCTTGTATTATGTTATATGACTCTTCATATTTTGTTTCTCACTTTCATTTCAACTTAGACTAATGTTCACATACTAAGGATGTTCATCAGTGCTTAAACTATCCTTGATGAAATTAGACATAGTTGCCTTAAGCTACTTCTACTTCTAAGCTTGGGGATCTACATCAAAATCTCACTCTAGGGAAGCCATCAATAATGATGTAATTCTCCTTCAGATGTAAGACACTATCCTCTCCCAGATCTTCAATATGCATTGGCTCAACATCCTTCTCCTCTATCAATTGAGATTAAAAAGTTTGATAACTACTCACAAATTTTCCAATCTATTTATCAACCTCAACTACATATAAGGTTTCTACATTGTTTGATATATAGGGGTAAGAAACTAACTCCATAGAGAATGTTTGGTGCTAGATTGGTAGTTGAAGATACTAATGAATCTACCATCTAGTTTTTTTATTTGGTGATGCAATAACATCAAGAAAAACATTGTTAATCCAATCATGAGTAAGTTCTTTTATTCTCTTAGCATACATTGGAAGGATATTGAGTCTTTAAAAGTGTCATTAGGTGTCTTAATTTGGATGTTCCTTGGCTTGGGAGAGTTTCCTACTAAAACTTCATTTTGAATATTTGAAATATGTTAGTGTGATTATGAGTATTTTGGTGTAATGTTAAGGAGAGTCATGTTATAAAATGTATGTAAGAGTCCATAAATGGACCTAGGTGGGTTTATAAATGTGTAATATGTACATTTCATAATGAAAATGACATAGACTAAAGATTTTGAATGTACCTATCATATCTAGGTAGTTGACATGATAGTTAGTTATTTAAGATAGTATTTTATTTTGTGAGTAGGAGGAATGTAAAAAGTTTTAATAGTTAAAAAATGTGGTATATTTGTATAAGGGTGAGATTTAATTTATTAGTATTCATTTAAGGAGGTAAAGGTATGGAGGAGAAAGAGGAATGAGTGAAAATTTATAATTATGTACTCTATCCATGGTGATTTATAGATAATGTAAAAAGAAGAGTCAATGAAATTAGCATGTTTGAAATATATTTATACTTATGTATCTTATGTTTATATCATTATGTAAATGCATTTAGTATTTTTTAAACCTAAAATTCCTTAGCATAGTACATTATGATTTGGAATGGTAAAGATTTGTGTTTGTAAGAACATGTCTAAATTTTGTGTATATTCTTTGAAGACTACATGCCAAAGGAAAATGAACTGGACTAAAAAAAGTTTGGTGCATGTTAAGGAGGTATGTAGGAGTATAACATGTTTTTATGGAGTCTCATTTCATATGTTTCTATGTTTGGTCACAATAAGAATAGGGGTTTAAGTACCAGTTAAATAATGCTTTGTCTATAGAAGATAGTCAAGCCAGTTATGTGAATATGAGTGGATGGAGGTTATTTAATCACAAATACAGTGTTTAAATATAATAAAATGGATGATAATATTTATGGAATACTTCAACACATTAAAGTAAGGTAAATATGCATCCAAAACCTTGTTTCAACTCTATATAGGCTGACTGTATTATAGAACATTATAGAATTCAAGATTTGAACATGGTTAGGAATCATTCAAGAGAAATTAATATTGTAAAAGTTTTAACTAATATATATATATATATATATATAGAACTTATCTAGGTATTTTTGAGGTTTGAAACCAATAAATTCTCATTTAAATCCAAATTGAAGCCTCTCAAGCTCACTTAGACTGTGGAAATCCTATTTTAGGGTTAAAATTTAAAAAGTGGAATAATAAATGTTTAAATCAATGAAATTATATGAAACTTGGTATTAAATCAAGATTTGAGGTGAAAAATAAAATTTTGAAGGTTTTATATTGGTATGTAATTTGTATGTATGGCTACATGTGATTGTATACTAAGGAGTAAAAAGACCTAATTAGGTCTTAACAAGAGCTAAAAAAGAATCTTATGAAGGGAATTAGTCAATAAGACTTCATGGAGAGATATAAGGTGATATACAGTGTCATGAAATATTCTTAGTTACTTAGGAATAAATAGTAATAGTCTATATAAGAGTAAAAATAAAAAAAAGGCTACTATGAAGAAAGAACAAGAACAAGAAATAGTCAGGGATTAAAAGGTTATGTTTGGAAGTTGTGTAGTTTGCTGAGAAGATAAAAGTGGGATAGAATGAGTATAGAGATGATCCCAAGAATCTTATTTTGGTAGAGGAAACCTAAAACCTATTTTGAGTCAAGTTATCATGTAGTATGAATAATAGTGTATGAGGTGAATGGAATGACCAAACAAATGGAATAAGATGTATGAATGAGGGTGAGGTCTATAGAGAATTTAAAGGTAGAGTGAGTGCAATTAAGAATACTATATAATAGGTCATGTAAGATAATGACATAAATATTAGTTGGAAAATTGATAAATAAGAGGAGATTCAGAAGTTTGATTGTATGAGTTAGTGATTCTAGGTATTAGAGTTATGATTAGAATAGATATTGATGAGTCTCTATGTATGAACATCATATTTTAAAACTTTATCAATTAATAATGATTTATATCTTGAAAGAACCTATTAAGTCTCAATATCTTTAAGAGCATGCCTTAAGGGGTGTACTAGGAAAGGGGTGGGAATACCATTGGTGCTTCATAGGATTGGTGTCTCTTATTGCCACTTATTACCAATCTAACCATCTCCTAAAAACATTCCCCTAAGCTTTACCTCCTATTTGAACCCTTATCTAGTTATTTACCTCCTTCATTAGCCCTTTCATTAACCTAAATCCCTTTTTAGAAACTTATATGACTATATTAGCCACATCAACCTTGTATTCTTATTGAAAAAACTTATTAGGGTTTAGGTTAACCCTTGGCTAACCTAGTCCATGTCCTGGTTAGTTTTTTTTAATTGAAATACTAGGTCAACTGAGTCGACATTTTCATCCAAAACTTTTAGAAGGGTTTGGGGTTAGATTCACTTATATAAACACATCCATTTTTAGAGAGTAAGTAGGAGTTAATATTAATTTACACTTATTTACAATCTACTCTTCTACCATTTTACTTGAGGAGTCTTATAAGCTTATGGTTTCTACTTAGAAAAGAATATAGTCTTGTGGAGAAGTCATGGATGCTTTGGCCTTTCTTAGTGATCCTCACAAACCAAAACAATATCTTGTGAAGTACCTTTTTCCAAGGGAGAGATTGATTTTCGATAGGTTTGTCTTCCAAGTAAGTATCTTTAACTTTACTCCTCTCTTTAACAGATAGAAGTAACATAAGTAATGTATTTTGAATAATATTACTCTCTCCATACATTAAGGTTTTACCTATACATTACTTAAATAGGATTATCTTATGTATGTTTTATTTTATGTTTACTAACCCCCCATTTGTGTCAAAATATTTGGTGAACAATATATTAGAATTTTACTTTACTTATTATTAGTATAGTGAATATGAAAACATAGGACCTAGTTAGGGTTATTGCGTAGTTTTTCTTGACTAGAGGCTTTAAAACCCTCCCTAATGATATTATTATGGTAAAATATCCTTTAATTAGGTATATCAAATCCATATTGGTCATGACCCTAATTATCTACTATATGCCCAACTAAAAGTGTAAGTAGGATCTATCTTCTTTGAGCTAGAATTGATTTGTAGATCTGATGCGTTTTCCATTTCATACATTCTAATGAACCTGATGTGAATATAAACCTTAAATTTTTTATTTACCTCTTTTCATTTTTATCATTTTATTATTTTTCTATATTTGTGATACTCGATGGACCATGCTAGTATAGTTCTAGATTTTGTGTGTAAGTTTAACACATAGTCACATCAAAACAACTCTATTCTTTCTACACAAGTCTTCATTAGATATAGGTTATTAGATCAAGTAGGTCAATATAGTAATATTATTCATACCTAGATAATGACTAAGTTGAATACGCTGACATAGCCTCTCGGTCAGCATCCAGAATAACAAACTAAGTTGTGTAGGTCTTCTTAATCATCTTAATAGGCTTCAACAAATAGGGTTTCATATAACTAGGTCGAATAATAGAAATTTTTTAATCCTTATCATCTTCCAACCCATGAAGGTTCTATTCTTTTTACCCATTTAATTTTAGTACTTCATTACAATTCGATTTTGTACAAGTTTGTAGTGTTCAAGATTATAATCCTACATCAAACTAAGTTGACCTAGTCAACTTAGTTCTTTATATTATCTTCTTTCTAAAAAAATCAATTGATCTGGTTGACTCAATTCTAAAGGACTCTTGTTTATACCTAATATTAGTGACCTAGTTGACTCTATTCTATAATGTTTGCATACAATGTCATCTATATTGACTATGCACCATTCTTAATTTTAGAATTAACAACTATATGATAATAATTAATTTACACATTCATTTTTAGTTATTTACATGATTGGAGTAGCTCACATAGACTAATTAAGTGGTTTTTTAAAATACCATTTAGTTTCACTATTTTGCTCTTTTTTCATACACTACCAAATGACACAGTATTTAACACACATCTAACATTTATCTTCCCAAGGCCTACTTACTTGGATTTCATCACCAAGGGGGAAGATAACCTAGTTTTTGGCCATTTATAAACACGTGATTAATGATATATACTAACAAATAACTTGACACCCTTATTACTAAAAGATTGTGGAGGGGGTAGGCCCCAATAACAAGCTAGTACCATTGCCAACATAGATCCCTTTTCCATAAATTGGTTTTTAGTTCCATATTTTTATCCAAATTCACTATCACACTTAAAATAATATTTTATAATAATCTAATAACACTCAACATGACCACTTAGTTAGCATTTTCTTTTTAGTTGACTGCTTGCTCTCTACTCATTGTATGTTTTATTGTAAAAACTTTCATTGGCCAACATTATTACAAGGTTATATGATGTGTGTCAATTTTATCATTCTCATTGATCCAATTGTTTATGGTTTGATTCCATTTCTTGCTTCAAATTACATTTTCAAAAATTTTCCTTATTTCTAGCACACTATCATTTTATTTGACACAATCTTTTACGAACTATCTTTTTCCATTTATAGTAGTACTAAGTCAACTTGGTCAAATATATACTCTTTTACCTTCTATATAATAGTACTAAGTTGACCTATTTGATTCTGTACTCTTATCATATCCCTTTTTAATAATACATATTTGACTTAGTCAAATGTATACTTTTATTGTTGACCTCGCTCTCCTATCTAGATGACTTGGTTATCTATTTATCATTCCTTAACATTATGTTTAGTTACTCAACACATCATAAATTATTCTATTATAATATTATTTTATAACTTAAATCCATTTAGACACTATATGTGGTATTTATTTATCCCTTTCTTTGCCTCCCAATATAACCCTCACTCTTGGAGCACCTCTTGCCCTCTTTTGTTTTTGGATTGTAACATGGTTCAAATCACACCTAAAGAGGAAGTAAGTGAATCCAATCCTTTTTATACCTATTAATAAAGTTATCATCTTCAAAATTCTCAACATAATATGGGATTAATTAACACAATTTTATCTAGTAATCTAACTGGTAATCCACCTTCCAACAAACCTCACTGTAATAACAATTTGGGGACTTCTCCTATAAACACCAACCCACCAATTTATATGAATAAACTTCTTGCATAATTCATACAACAAATAAACATAATTCACACTTATAACACCTCTTGAATTATGTAATAACAATGTCACTTGATCAATATGGATAATCAACCTTCAGTTCTCTATCCTTAAGCTAGTCCAAATTGTATGTCTCCACCTCTTAGAGATTCCTCAAGAAATGTTATTTCCTCAAAACATCATGAATAATAAAATGATTCAAAACATCCAAAATGATCCTTTATCTCCTTTCATCATATCTATTAATAATTTTAATATATCTCCAACTATCAAGTATGATTAGACTAAAGACCCCACACCCTTTCTCAAAGCATTTGGAAATATTTATAAAGATGGATCCAAACTAATACTTTTTCCACAACTAAAATTCTAGTTAAAAACCTTCATTGGTGATGTATTGGAATGGTACAACCAAATTCCTCAACATTCCATATAAAAACATGAGTATTTAGTCAATCATCTCGTTAAAGAGTTTCAACAGAATGATCTTCTTGAAAATTTCCTTAGCTATTTCATCAATGCTAAGCAATTTCCCCACCAAATCAGGTCATGGTTTTATCAAATGATGGAAATATTTCTCCCATAAGGCTAACCATAATATCAATAATGATAATTTATGTAAATTTTTTATAACTACTTGAATTTCTTCACTTCAATATAAGGTTTGAACTTTCACTCCTCAAATGCTTAATGAAGCTCTTGACCAAACCAAAATTCAAGACTTCCTCATAAAGAAATTCAAACCTAATACCAAATTCCTTAAAGGATATTTTCAAAATTATACCAATACCATCACCAATAATCCTCCTCAAATTAAACTAGGAGTTGCCAAAAATGCCACTCCCATATCTTCTCACATATCACTAAATGTGTAACAAATGAAATAATTCTTACCACCCTCTAAACTGTTAGGATTCAATCCATAATGGATGGAGGAGGTAAAGGCTCAAAGTGAACACAACACAATTTAGGGGTCAGTCTCAACAACATATTTTATTCTTTATACTTCACACACACACACACACACACACACACACACACACACACACACACACACACACACACACACACACACACACACACACACACACACACACACACACACACACACACACACACACATATATATTATTTTTCATTTTTTTCCCTTTTGGTATGCATATAATGAAAAAAATGGAATGAAAATTATGACTAAAATGGATAGGATGGAATCAAGGTATAAAATGCATGTGGGTGGAAAATGATAGCAATTGTGCATGTGTTCTATACTATAAATTGTTTTCAATATGTAAGAAAGGGTGAATAGGCAAAATTGACATTTGCATGTGGGTTTCATTGTATATCCATTAGGCCAATTTGATGCATAAACAAGTGAATGTTGTATAGATAGGTTCCATCAGGGTGACTACTATGATACCACTATTAGGAATCAATATGTAATACATAAAAGAGCTAAAGGCTCAAAATACACACAACACAATTTATGGGTCAATATCGTCAACATGTTTTATTCAACACACTTGACACATACATATAGTGTTTTCACTCCTATAATCAAGGAGGCTACTCTGACTACCCTCTCTATGATAATATCACCAACTCCTATATTTGTGAGTTATTTGAATAACAACTATTCAACATACAAAAATATTATTTCAATCCCAAAATACATAACCATATTCCCAACTTATTTAACATATTGTAAATATGATTTACCATGGGAATCACCACATAGGAAGTGGAATCACAAACACTAAATATTATATTACCCTCCCATAAGATTGACATGTGGATGTCAAATTCACCCAAAAATGTATTTGATGAATTTATTACATGCTTTAATTATAAATGGACTCACAAAATAATATAAAAAGTGACTAAAAGAAACAAATCAAATTGACTTTCAAATTTGGATAATTAACTCTTAAAAAATGAAACACATAATATTTTCAAATTTCTAAAAAATTTGAACTAATAAAAAACACAATAACTTAAAAATAGTATACAAATGTTTATAAAATCAAACATTAAAAACTATAACACCCTTTAAAAAAAGCTACAAAACAAAATTTTCATAATACTGAAATAATAAATTAAATTAGATTAAACAAAATTAAAATTCAAAAGCACTTTTTAAAAAGATAAAATCTTGATATAAAATCAAAACAATCTAAAACTAAGACAACACTTTCAAAATCACTTTTAAAAGAACTAGAAAGATATTGAATTAAAAAATCCCTACAACCACATATAATTATAACATAAAAAGATAAAATCATGGATCAAACTAAAACTTAACAAAAACTTAAAATTCAATCATAAAAAAAAAAATCCCTAAACATAAAAAATCACTAAACCTTATATGATATACTTTAAAACCTAAAAATTGAGCTTTTCCATCATGGATGAGAGAAGTGGAAATGATAGAGGAAAATGGAGATTGGCATCAATAGAGTGAATTTAGGTCACCATTTAGATTTTTAGAGGTGCTCATCGATTGGAAGTTTGATGTTGAAGCAACTGGGATCACCAAATATAGGTGATTTGAGTGGTCTAGATTCTTTGTGTGGGACGTAGAGAATCCAAGAGGAGAGATACCTCATCAAGCTAATCTTGCACAAGAGTCTTGAATATAATGTATTTTTGACAAGATGTAGAGGAGATAGATCTATGGATGCTGAGAGAAGGAATGGTGGATCAGAAGAGGGAGCTCCAATCTAATATGAAACTAAGGTCGGTGATGCAAGCCAAAAAGTAGTGAGTGTAGTAAGATATGAAACTATCAATGAAAAAAGACTAATTCAATATTTGTATAGAAATTAAGAATCATTGAATGCTGATCTAATTCATATTTGTGTTTGGTAAATCCTATGGTTATGTTTAAAAACACTGACTTATCTTCCTCATTGTTTTATAAATCTAAAATAGAATATATATATATATATATATATGTATATATATATATATATATATATATATATATATATATATATATATAGTTTTTCTTTTTTTTCCTTTTGGTATGCATATAATGAGCAAAATGGAATGAAAATTGTGATTAGAATGGGTAGGATGGAAGCAAGAACAAAAAATGCATGTGGGTGGTAAATGATAGCAATTGTGCATGTGTTCTATACTATAAATTGTTTTCAATACATAAGCAAGGGTGAATGGTCAAAATTGACATTAACATGTGGGTTTCACTGTATAGCCATCAAGCCAATTTGATGCATAAATAAGAAAAAATTATATAGAGAGGTCCCATCAGGGTGCCCACTATGATACCATTATTAGGATTCAATATGTAATGCATAAAGGAGTTGAAGGATCAAAGTACACACAACACAATTCAGGGGTCAATATCATCATGTTTTATTCAACATACTTGACATATACATATAGTGTTTTCACTCCTATAATCAAGGAGGCTGTTCAGACTACCTTATCCACTATAATATCACCAACTCCTATATTTTTGAATTGGTTAAATAACAAGTATTCAATGTAAGATAATATTATTCCAATCCCAAAATACATAACCATATTCCCAACTTATTTACCATATTGTAACTATGAATTACCATGGGATCTCTAAATTCCCAATGATCCCTCCCTTTGAGGTCACATGGGAAGAGGAATCATAAATGCTAAATATTATATTACCCTCTGACAAGATTGATATGCAGATGTTGGGTTCACTCAAAAATGCATCGGATGAATTTATTAAATGCTTTAATTGTAACTGGATTCAAAAGTGACTAAAATAAATGACTCCAATTAACTTTTGAATTTTGACAATTGACTCTAAAAAAATGAAACAATTAATATTTATAAATTTCTAAAAAATATAGAATAATAAAAAAACATACAATAACTTAAAAATTATATAAAAAGGTTTGTAAAATCAAACTTAAAAACTAAAACACCGTTAAAAAAGATATGAAACAAACATTCCATAATACTAAAATAATAAATTAAATTAAATTAAACAAAAGTTAAAGTTAAAAAACACTTTTTAAAAAGTCAAAACCTCAAAACAAAATCAAAACAAACTAAAACTAAAACAAAACGTTTAAAATCACTTTTGAAAGAACTAAAAAACTATTAAATTAAAAAAATCCCTAAAACCATGTATTATTAAAACATAAAAGATAAAATTATGGATCAAACTATAACATAATATAAAACTTAAAATTTAATCACAGAAAAAATCCCTAAACATAAAAAAATGACTAAACCATAAAAGATATACTTTAAAACCTAAAAAAAAGTGGGATTTTCCATCGTGGATGAGAGAAGAGGTGATGATGAAAGAAAATGGAGATTGGTAGCTTTAGAATGAATACAGGTCACCATTCATATTTGCAGAGGTGCTCATCAATTATAGGTTCCATGTTGAAGCATCTTGGATCACCAAAGATAGGTGATATAAGTGGTTTGGAATCAGTGTGTGAGATGCAAAGAAACTAGGAGGAGAGATAGGTCATCGAGATAATCTTGCACAAGAGTCTTGAATACAATACAAGTTTGCCAAGATGTAGAGGAGATGGATTTGTGTATGCCAAGAGAAAGAATTGTGGAATGGAAGAGGGAGATATGATATGATCAATGATATTGAGTCAGATGTAGACTATAGACTATCCAAACCTAGGTGGGTGATGTAGGCTAAATAGGAGTGAGTGAAACAAAATATGAAATTATCAATGAAAAAGACTGATTCAATTTTTGTATAGAAATTAAGCATCAATAAATGATATTATAATGCATATTTGTTTTTGGTAAATCATATGGTTACATTCAGAAATATTGACTTATCTTCCTTACTATTTTTAAATATGAAAATAGAAACAAATACAGACATATATATTTTTTATTTTTCATTTGTTTTGGTATGTATACAATGAACAAAATGGAATGAAAACTATGATTAAAATGGACATGATGGAAGCAAGATTAGAAAATGCATGTGGGTGGTGAATGATATCAA
Organism: Torreya grandis; assembly: GCA_037957365.1. NCBI lineage: Eukaryota > Viridiplantae > Streptophyta > Pinopsida > Cupressales > Taxaceae > Torreya > Torreya grandis. The sequence continues at coordinate 274,625 of JARHVA010004155.1, forward strand.
TTGTGCATGTGGTCTACACTATAAATTATTGTTAATATGTAAGCAAGAGTGAATGGGCAAAATTGTCATTTACACATGGTTTGTACTACATATACATCAAGATAATTTGATGCATAAACAAGCAAATTTTGTATATAGAGGTCCTATTAGGGTGCCTTATCTGATACCACTATTAATATTCAATTCATAATGTATGAAGGAGCTGAAGGCTCAAAGTGCACAAATCAAAATTTAGGGATCAATCTCATAAACATGTTTTATTTAATATACTTAACACATACATATAGTGTCTTCACTCAAATAATCAAGGAGTCTACTCTGACTACCCTCTCCATGATAATCTCACCAAATCCTATATTTATGAGTTGGTTGACTAACAACTATTCAATATACAACAATATTATTCCAATCCCAAAATACATAACCATATTCCAAACTTATTTACCATATTATAAAAATGAATTACAATGGAAACTCTAAATGACCAAAATAAACCCTTTACTTATCCTAATAATCATCCTAAATGGTATGATCCTAATCAATTTTTTTTGTTCCACTCTTAACATTGTGCATTCCCATAAAACTTGTTGAGGGCTTACTAAATTTTTTGTCTCCTACATGCTTGGTGATTCCTTCAATAATGAAGCCATGATCCAACTTCATCATCAAGAGTACAATACTACTTCTAAAAAATAACAAGCTCGTAAAGCTTCTTCTACTAATAACCAAAAATCTTTTTTCCCAATCTAATCATCAACAAAATAGAAAGTATGTTTGTGTTATTGATGTTGAATATGATCAATATTACAATAATTTTCAATATGTTAAAGTAACTAAGGTCAATTATCATTGTAAACTAGCTCACAAAGATCCCATCACAAAACCTAAGAAACCATCTTTGGAAGAACAACTTCTAAAAGATACTAAAACCACTCATTTATTTTTAAAAGCCCATGATGAACCACCTCCTTCTTTCAAACTACCAGCAACTTCCATTCCTTCAAAATCTACCTTACATTTTAAAAATCGCATTAGTTCTTTTTCTAAATCCCATTAGAACTTTATCAAAGAAATTAAATCCATGCCTTAAAATATTCCACTTATGGAGTTAGTTCATACTTCTCCTTATCATCTCAAGTTCTTTATGCAACAATTATAATAAATTGAAGATCCACATTCTATAGATGAAGAACCACCCTCTATTGAGGCTTAACCTACCAATCCACATACCATTAAATCCATTTGTCCTTCTTCAAAGCCTTCTATTGAATTTGTTGAGGAGGACATGATTAATGATGAAATATTTTTTTGCACCTATGATCCACCACTATTCATTTAAATACTTGTTAATAATACCCTTATTCATAAAGTTTTAGTTGATGAATGATATGGTATTAATGTGACATCTTTCTGACTTATCCAACTTGGCTATAATAAGGATCATCTCAATCAAACCCACCTTACATGTCTTGGATTTGATAAAACTAATCAAAAACCACTTGGTCATATATATATTCCTCTAAAAATTAGATCGAAGATTATTTAAAATGCACTTATGGTCCTTGATTTTCCCCTATCTTATAACATACTCCTCGATCATCCTTAGAATCATAGAATGAGAGCCATCACTTCTTTAGGTAGTCAATAAATCAAATTCATACATAACAAAAAATGGTATAAGCATAAGGCTAATCCCAACCCTTGGAGTATTCAAGTTCCAAATTCAAAATATCAATATCACATTTTTACCATTACTACCATCAATAATGCTCCCTTTCCTAAATTATCAACATCAATATAGACTTATAGGTCACTCTTACTGATTCTAATGATGATGAACCTAATGACTTTAAACATAATTGAAACACTACTAAGCTACCTCCTTATATTTCAAAGTGGATTAGTTCCTCTTTATTACCTCATGATCACATTGTTACTCTCATTGATGATATCATTGATTTTCCCCCTTCATGTAATGCTCAAGAACCTTCTTACCCAGAACATGCCTTCACATATAATGATTTTGGAGTGGGAAAATTATTCAAAGATCCTCTAATCATGTCTCCACAAAAGTTTAGTGACCTTAGAATTTCATTTTATGAAACTCCCCCTGAATCTCAAGCTTGTACTTTCTTTCAAGCACATGATGATAACTACATCATGGCCCAAGCTCAATCACAAGACTTGGCTATACAACATTATCAAAAAACTTTAGCTCAAATACAGATTTCAATGAGGATGTTCACATTGTTTCCACATATTTTTAATTAGTTCCTAAAGGTCATTTACCTCCTTCTAATACTCCACTTCTTGATACTCCTTGGGTGGTTGAATAAACTCAACCTTTTGAACCTCAAAATATTCTTAAATATTCTCTACCATCTAAAAATCCCATCATTACATTTGATTCTTTACCCATCAAAGAAGCTAATGATACACCAATATTCTCCAACCCATCTACTCCTCCCAATCTTGAGATTACATTAGATTCCAAGGCCATAGATGTCCATTAAATACATTTTAAATATGATCACCATGGTAATAAAATTATTGATCTCAAAGTAAATGTTGAGTATTATGGTACTCTTACCACTTTTCCTAGCAATGAAGCTATTCTTGAATTAATTCATGACCAAGAACCTCAAATTTCTTGGTAACATTACAAAATTAGTAATTCCAAAAATAAAACCCCTCATTTCAACAACTTATCCACTAGCATTAATGCTAAATATAATCCAATTTATTCTTTACCAATTGCACTATATCACTTCCAAGATGGCAATGCTATACTTATTAAATAAACTACTCACATTGAATATGGTACTCCATCATGACCTAGACCTATTATAGTATCTCATGTACTCAAAGCTATTGAACTTGATAAATTTATCTTATTTTTAGATAAATATCATGAGATATTTTATTTGTCATATAAGTACATGACTAGTATCAACCCTAGTATTTTGGTGCACAATATCATCACTTATCCTGATGCCAAGCCTATGTGCCAAAACTAATGTAAATTTACACCTAAGGTTTCCACCTTATGTCAAAAAGAGATTATAAAAATTCTTAATTATAAGTTTATCAAACCATTGGACTATTTTGAATGGGTTTCTAACATAGTACTTATTCAAAAAAGATTCACCATGGTCATTCACATATGCATTGATTTTCATAATCTTAATATTTCTTATCTCAAGAACAATATCCCTCTACCTTCAATAGATTCCATTGTCAATTCCACAATTGGTTATGAAATTTTATCTCTTAACATTATATAACTTTCACCATGGAATGGGGCACCTATTGGTATGTTAAAATGCACTTTGGAGTCAAAAATTTTGGAGCTACTTATCAATGAGAAATGACCCATATCTTTCGTGATCTTATTCACAAAATTGTATAGATTGATGTGAATGACCTCATTGCTAAGTCTACATGTTCTAAGACTCATCTTTCTTATATTTACATCATCTTTGATTTCCTTATTAAATATAAAGTTAGACTAAATACTTACAAATATGTCTTTGGTGTCACATTTGTAAAATTATTAAGATCCTTAGTTTCTCTCTGTGACATCGATGTTGATCTGACCAATATTAATGTTATCATAAGCATGCCCATCCTTCGATTCATTATAGACATTTTCACATATCTCGATAAAATTGGGGAAATTAGATGATCATCCCAAAAATGGCTTACTGTATCTAGTCTATCAATTCTCTTCTTAAGAAAGGTAATACTCTAGAATGGACAAATCCATATAACAAAACATTTGATAATATGAAAGAATCATTGCTTCATCCACCTACTCTTCTTCCCCTTCAAATGATCAACCTTTAATCCTATATACCTCTTCCACACACATATCCATTGGGGAAATTCTTGCCCAAAAAGATGATAGTATAAGAGAATACACCATCTATTATATCAGATGAGGCCTCATTGATTATGAAAAACATTACACAAAAGTCTAATGTTATTGCCTCGTCATATATTTTGCAGTTGAAAAAATTAGACATTATATGATTTTGTAGACAACTTATGTCATCACCCATTTTGATCCCCTTAGTCACTTATTATCCAAATTATTTCTTCCTAGAGATAGAATTGGAAAGTGGATGGTCCTTCTCATGGAATTTGATCTCTGAATTATTACTCAAAAAATTATCAAAGGAGAAATCATCATTGATCAATTTGTTGTATCTCATGTATTTTCTATCAACCACCTTTAAGATAGTATTCTCATTGATAATATTCTCTATACTAAAGGTCTAAATAAAGCCATATCCATTAAATATTACTTCCATAACTTCACTACTGATCTTGAAGCAAGTAATCTTGATGAATTTACTATCATCCCTGATACTACTAAACCAAAATTAGTAACCAAAGAACTTCCTAAAAGTAATGTAAATTTACATGAGGATACTTGGACCCTTAATTATTATGGTGTTAAATGCATTCAAAGAGTTGGGACATGTTGTATTTTGAAAATCCCTCTTAGAAAAATCATCCCTTTAGTTTTTTACTTAACATTTGATGTCATTAATAATAAGGAAGAGTATGAAGCTTTAATCTTGGGTATGCAAGCCACCCTTGATTTATATGTCTAATACCTATATGATTTAGGTGACTCCCAACTCATTTGACACCAAGTAAATTGTGATTACCAATGCAACAGAGATAATATCATATTTTATCATCAAATTTAAACTACTCTTGATAAATATTTCATTTTTTCACCATTGAGCCTATCCCTTGAGATCAAAATTCTATTTTTGATTCCATCACTTCTTCAACATATATTTTTCATCCACACAAGTTCTTATTAATCTCATTTTTATTATCTAAATAAGAAAATATGTCGTATATTCAACCATAAAATTCACTTATCTACCACATCAAGGCCATCACTATTTCATAAAAGCTATGTTATAAAGACATCATTTAATTTATGGAATACCAAACTTATCCTCATAACCTAGACTCCTATGAAAAGAATCACATTCAAAAATAAGATTTTAAATATATACTTTGATATAACATCTTATATTATCACAATGTTCAAGGTACCTTATTCCACTATGTTATGAAAGATGAGGCTCTTCCTCTTATTGAACAAGCACATGGGGGCATTTAAAGAAGACACTATAACAAACATGCTATATCCTATAAATGCTTATATATGGGGTAATTTTGGTCCACTCTTGAAAAGGATGCCATTTAATTTGCTAAAAAGTGTACTCCTTTCTAGATTCATGATAATTTAATTCACTCGCCTCCAATCGACCTTTAAACTATAGAATATACTTGGCCATTTTCCATGTGGGGATTCTATCTCATAGGTAAATTACCTCAATCTCAAGATAAGAATGTATTTATAATCATAGACACTAAATATTTTACCAAGTGGGTTAAAGCTATGCCCATTGTTAACATCAATAGTACCACCATCTCTAAATTTATCATTAGTCAAATAATTTTCTAGTTTATTTTCGCTCATACTATCATTTCAAATAATGGTGGTAATTTTAAATATAAAGATGTCAAACAACTCTATGCTAAACTTAAAATCAATCACATATTCTCCACACCCTATGATCTAAAATTTAATAGCTAAGTTGAGGCCACCAAAAAAATTATTAATAAAATTATCCAAAAGATAATTTATTAAACCCACATGGATTGGTACTTTCATCTATATCCTTCTCTTTGGGCCTTTTTCACTAGAATACATACTGTCACTAGGACAACATTGTTCTCTCTAATCTATGGTTTTGAATCATTCCTTCCATTATAAGTTGAGATTCCCTCTCTCTATATATCTTCATTGTATCATACCCGATGAAGAATTATGTTAAGCTTTCCTTCATGCTCTCAATCTCTTGGATGAACACCATATTCTGGATTTACAACATAATTGCAAATACAAGGCTTGTATTTCCAAAAAACATAATAAATGAGTTAAAATTTTCATGTTTAATATTGGTGATCTTGTCCTGAAATTAGAATACACTCATGATACATAAGGAAAATACACCCAAAAATGTTGGGGCCCTTATTTATTCAAATATATTCCTGGTCTAAGTACCTATCACCTTCAAACCAATGAAGGCCATATTTTCAAAGATCCTACCAACACGTAATTCCTTAAGAAGCATTTTTACTAATCCTTCCCTTCTTTTCATGATTTCTATATAATATCTAACATTTTTTTAGGATACTTACATAGGTCTCATCCTATACAATAGTTATCTCTTTTCACAAACCCTAGTCCTTCCTTTTGGTCTTTCAATTTTCCTTTTTGTCATGAGTTTAATTGTAAAACCATGCATAGGACCCGGTCTTCCACAGGATTTCCTTTTGTCTTATTTGGTTTCATACATTTTACACCATTATTTGACACCCCTTGGGTTTCTCTTTGTGATTTTCAATGTAAGACCATGGATAAGACCTGGCCTTCCTCACAAATGCCACATTTTTCTTACCTCATTTATTTTTCACATGATTTATATGCCCCCTTGGGTTTATCATCTATTAGTTGTAGTTTAAGACCATGCATAGGACCTACCCTTCTTCATAAAATCACCATCTTCTCATTCCTTTTTCTAGAATGTGTTTTTCAATGGTTATGAGTTTTGATCCTTTATTCTCAAACTTTAGCATTTACTTCTTTTTTAAATGAAATATTCACAACATTCTATGTTATCATGTTTTTCTCCATTCCCCTCATTATTATGATAAGAAATCACACTTTAATGTCATTGTACCCATTTTCACCCTTTGTCACATTTTTTATTTTATTTTAAGTAATTCAAATTATTTCACATTTCATTCTTCTTGATTTAATTTCCCTTCACTCTAAATTAGATAAAATAAGGTTGAAGTCAAGATAGAGCTTTTATTTGACCTAACTTTATGAGACTCTTAAACATTGTGCTCTCTAAATTCTCTCTCTTAGCAACAAAGTCCAAAGTATTCAAATTAAAGTCATATTTAACACCCAAATTTAGTTCTCCAAATATTTATGGAAGAATATAAAAATACATAAATAAATTTAAAAGATAAATCCTTTGAAATAAAAGTCAAGTATATAAAAAATGAAACATACAAATCTCAAAAGTCAATATCACACTAAAAGATATGATTACAAGCATATCTTCTATTTCCAATCGAATCTCCAACTCCATAGTTGGCCTTGTAATCAAGCGAAGGTCCATTAGGGTGTGGTTGGATAGAAGATTAGAATAATAGAATTTAATAAACTATATGGTGCTACCTACTTTCTCATGCAAGTACCCAATATTCATAGTAGATTGATAGATCTAGACGGGGTCCTTAAGAATGGGGAACACATTATAGGAAGGTAGGTCCATTTTAATTTTCATGCATATAAAATTCATGGGATGATATACATACTTCATTTTTTGACCTAAGACTTGTGTTCCTAAGAGAAGTTCTTTACAATCCTTAAGGTCAAAAGTCCTCTTATTTAGACAAAACCTAATTTGAGTATCTTGACTTTGATAAATAGTTCCTCCACCTTAATTTTTCCTTCATTTTCCACTTTACCCATTTCATTTCCCTCCTGAAAAGAAATTTTTGATTCTAAATATATTTTACCTTCTTCTATACCTCCTTTTTCTTCACATATTAAAAACATGCTAGCACTACTTTATTTTAGTTTTATCTATCCTTAGAACAAAACAACATGTTTGATCAACTATGGATTAACTTATTTACACCATGGCTCTATATTTATAGACACACCTTGATTCCTTTTACCATTTGTCATTGTTTTACTACCCATTTTTTACTTCTCTCTCATAAATGTTGTTTTCCCTTTTATGCACCTTTTTTCATTGATGATTGAGTAATGATTATTACTTCTTATTCATCAATGTTGTTTTACCATTTTTTTGTTCCCATCTTTATTTAAGTAAGGATTATTAATAATTTCATAATGATGTTTGAATACCATATTTTTGACATGTATCCTTGGTTTTAATTGGTGAGTTTTGCCTTTCTTACTTAAGGTTTACTTGTTTGAGTTTTTTGGTGTTTAATAGCCTTAGATTTTTAGTTACCCAATTTAATCTAAATTTTGACTTGGTCATTTGGTATAACATAGCACTTGTCACCTCACCTTTCCAAATTTCCAAGTATATCTCGTCCACATAGAATCAATTATCTTGGCTTTCATATTTTTGTTTGTTTTTGCTCTTTAGTTTGGTATTATTAGCTTTATCAAAATCAGTCTTTATGCCCTCCATAATCAAAAATACAAACACAATAGACAATTATATAGTAATAAAGGTAAGACAAGGTACACATACATTTAATATTCAATTATTTCCCTTTGAGAAATTTAATGTCCAATAAAATTTTTTTTTAGCCACAAAATTTTGTGTTACTATGTTATTTCTTAAAGCAAAATCCCCTATTTCACTTAAGTGGCATGTGATGAGATTTGAATGGGTAATATGTATACACATAATATTTTCAAACTTTATTAATTAATAATGATTTTTATATTGAAGGAACTCATTGAGTCTCAATCTCTCTGAGTGGATACCTTAACGGGTACACTAGAAAAGGGGTGGGAAAACTATTAGTGACTTTTAGGATTATTGTCCTCTATTTCCACTTTTTACCAGTCTAACTAGCTCCCTAAAACATTCCCCTAACCTTTGACTCATATTTTCACCCTTATCTAGTCATTTACCACCTTCATTATCCCTTCCCTTAACCTAAATCCCTTTTTGTTAGTTTACATGACTATGTTAGCCACATCAACCTTGTATTATTTTTTATAAAACTTATTAAGGTCTAGGTCCACCCTTAGCCAACCTAGTCCATGATATAGTTAGTTTTTATCAATTATGATACTAAGTTGACCAGGTTGACCTTGTTGGTAAGAAAATGAAGGGTTTAGGGTTAGATCCACCTATATAAACACATCCATTTTGACATTATTAAGGAGTAAATAAGAGATATTATTCATTTGTGATTATTTATAATTTTTTATTCCACCATTCTACTGGAGGAGTCTTAGCTTAGGGTTTATACCTGGAGAAGAATCTATTTTTGTGGATAAGTCTTATATTATTTATCCTTTCTTATTGGTCTCACAAACCATAATAATCTCTGTTGACACACCTTTGGCCAATGGAGAGATTTAATCTCGATGGGTTTGTATTCTAGAGAAGTATCTCAAACTTTAATCCTTTATTTAGTAGATAGATGTAGAATAAGTCATGGCTTTTGAATAATATCACTCGCTCCATGCATTAGGGTTTTATCTATACATAGGTTAAATATGATTCTCTTATTTATGTTTAATTTTATGTTTACTAACCCCAACTTTGTGCCACAAGATTTCGTGATTACTAGATTAGACTTTTACTTTACTTATTATTAGTATAGTGAATATGAAAACATAGGACCTAGTTAGATTTATTATGTAGTTTTGCTTGATTGGAGGATTTAGAACCCTCCCTAGTGATATTATTATGGTAATATATCCATTAATTAGGTTTATTAGATCTATATTGGTCATTACCCTAATTATCTAATGTATCCCCAATCAGAAGTGTAAGTAGGGTCTATCTTCTTTGAGCTAGGATTGATTTGTAGATTAGATGCATTTCCCATTGCATACACTATACATCATTTGGTATCATATCAAGAATTTATTTGGGAAGAGGAGAAGGATATCCAAAAAGCATAAAAGATAGGTGTTTGTTTTATCTTTCATTTTGAGTTTTGATGTGTTCATGGGATAGTGGTGAGATATGAGTGAAAAGTTGAGTGTGGCAAGCAACCCTGAAGATAGTGAGGCTTGATAAAGTGAAATATCTATTAGAAAGATAAAGAGTGAGATCAATAATATATTTAAGAGATATAAAGGAGTCCTAAGAAAAGGATGAGAGAGAGAGAGAGAGAGAGAGAGAGAGAGAGAGAGAGAGAGAGAGAGAGAGAGAGAGAGACCAAGTGAGGTCATGAGTGCCAAGTCGATGAGGCTTGTCAAAGAGGAAAGATGTTCAAGAGAGACCAAGAGATTGAGATAAGGATAAGATTAATAAATATAAATAAAATAAAAAAAATAGTGAAAGGATGAGATAGTTTACCATAAAGAGAAGAAGGTTCAAGAAGACACCAAGAGAAGAGAGATGGGAAAAGAGATGATAGGAGTAAGGTAGCAATTGTTTGAGTTGTTGATCATAATGGAGAAAATTAAGGAAATTTTAAATGTATACTATGGATTTGTCATGAGAAAGAAGACGCTCAATTTGAAAATAAGGCTACATATGAAGAAAATAAAGATGAAAATTGTGAGAGAAGAAAAAGAATAGAAAAGGTTACTTTACAAGTAACTCAAAGGTGAGATAATTAGGTATAGAATGATTGATCAACATAGTGATCAAGTGGATGAAGATAAACAATAAATTGAGGATGATGAGATGAATTTAATTGAAGTAAAAGAATATAATGGCAACTAGCTAAGTGATGGGAAGGATAAAGTAAAAACATATAAGAATGTAGACCTCATGGAAGGTTTAGAAAAAGAAGTACAAATAATTAAAAAAGGTATGAAACTTGGTTACACATTTTTTTAAAAGGTTCAACAATAATTAGAGGAATAAATAGAAGCACTAGAACATGCATTAGATGATGAAAATATGGATAATGAGGAGAAGGTATATGTTGTAGTAGTTGAGGTCCACATGAATAAGGACAAAGAGAATGAAGAGAAAGCATTAGTGGTAGTATTACATTAGATAGAATATGTATATCCTTATGAGGATTGAATATAATTTAGATATAAGGTATAATAGTAATAATTTAGGACATATTTAGCCCATATGAAAGAAGAAAAGAGTAGGGTATGAGTGCACATAAAGTGTCAGTTGTTACAAGCATACATTGGAAGCAAGGATGCAAAATTATCTTTGACAAAGGAAAGAATCAGAGAAAAGATGATAAATTGAGGAATGATGGGGTATAATTAGAGGAGGAAGATCTAAGAGACATGAATTGGAAGACTAGGAAGAAGAGTATATCAGTCCATTGGAGCTCAAATTCTTTCTTTCTTGGGAGTATGATGCAGGAGCATCAAGTAAAAACATTGTTAATATTGTCATGAGTAAGTGTGTTTGGCCTCTTATAATGCCTTAAAAGGGATTGAGTATTTATAAGAATCATTAAGTGTCTTATTTTGTATGTTCTTTGGCTTGGGAGAGTTTTTCACCAAAACTCCATTTTGAATATTTAAAATATGTTAGTGTGCTTAAGAGTATTTTGGTGTAATGTTAAGGAGAGTCATTTTTTTAAATGTATGTAAGTGTACATAAATGGACCTAGGTGGGTTTATAAATGTGTAATATTTCCATATCATAAGTAAAATGGCATAGACTAAAGATTTTAAATGTACCTATCATGTTCAGGTAGTTGACATGAGAGTTATTAAAAAAAGTATTTATTTTGTGTGTAGGAGGATTGTAACAAGTTTGAGTAGGTAAAAAGGTGGAATATTTGTATAAGTGTAAGTTATAAGTTATTAGGATTTATTTAAGGAGGTAGAGGTATAAAAGAGATAGAGGAAAGATTGAAAATGAAGAATTTTTTACTCTATCCATGGTGACAGTACAGACAATGTAAAAAGAAGAGTAAATGAAGTTATCAAGTTTGAAATATATTTCTACTTATTTATACTATGTTTAATCTCATTTTTTGAATTCATTTAATATGTTGGAAACCTATAAGTCCTTAGTAGAGTACTTTGTGACTTGGAATGGTAATGATTTGTGTTTACATGATTGCATATAAATTATGTTTATATTCATTGAAGATTATAAGCTAATGAAAAAGGAACTAGCCTAAGAAAATTATGGTGTGTTTCAAGGAGGTCTATAGTATTATAACATGTTTATATGGATTCTAATTTCATATGTGTTTGTGTTTGGTCACAATAGGAATAGGGGTTCAAGTAATAGCTAAAGAATGCTCTGTCTACAAAAGATAGTCAAGGTAGTTATGTGAATATGAGTGGATAGAGGTAATTTAAGCATGAAGAAATTGTTAAAATACAATATCATGGATGATAATATTGATGGATTACTTCAAACCCCTATTTCAACTCTATACAAGTAGATTATGTTATAGAACACTATATAATTAAGGATTTAAATGTGGTTAGGAATAATTCAAGATAACTCAAGCTTGGAAAAGTTTTAACTAAGTCAGATAGACATTATTATATTATTTTGGATGTTTTAAACCAAGAAATATTCATTTAGATCTGAATTGAAGCCTCTTGGGCTCACTCTAGCTGTGGAAACCCTAGTTTAGGGTCAAAATCTAAAAAGTGGAATAATAAAAATTTAAGTAAATTAAATTAGATTGAGGTTTGAGCTGAATAATAATATTTTAAAATTTTTAGAGTGGTATGGCCTCTGTGCGTACATGTACAGATGATTGTACACTAAGGAGTAAAGAGACCTAATTAGGTCTGAGCAAGAGCTAGAAAAGTCACTTAAGAAGGGAGTTGGTAAATAAGACTTCATGGAGAGATATAAGGTGATAAGGGGTGTCATAAAATAGTCTTAATTTATCAGGAGTCATTAGTACTAATTTTTACAAGAGGAAAAATCCCATAAAATGGCTACTAGGAAGAAAGAACAAGAACAAAAAATAGGCAGGGATTGAAAGGTTTTGTTTAGAAGTTATTTATTTTGGTGAGAAGATCAAAGTGGGATAGAATGAGTATGGAGATGATCCTAAGAACCTTATTTGGGTAGAAGAAACCTAGAACCTATTTTGAGTCAAGTTACCATGTAGTATGAAGACTAGTGTATGAGGTGAATGGAGTGACCAAAATAATTGAATAATATGTATGAATGAGTGTGAGGTCTATAGAGAATATAAAGGTAGAGTGAGTGAAATTAAGAATAATAGAAAATTGGTCATGTAAGATAATAATATAAATCCTAATGGAAATGTTGACAAATAAGAGGAGATTGATAAGTTTGATTGCATAAGTTAGTGATTATAGGTATCAAAGTTGTGGTTAGAGTAGAGATTGAGGGGTCTCTACATCACTTGGGATGGATATTATTTTTAATTCATTAGAGGAATCAATAAGGTCCCATTACTTATGTTTATATTTCTTCAAGTAGGTGAGATTGTATTGATACTTATTTTTGTTCTAGTTAACAACCAATTTTGAATCACCAAAGATTTACAATTGCTTGACATTATGCTCTAGTGCCACTTATAGGTGGAGAATTAGAGATTCATACTTAGCTCTATTATTACTATAGGGGAACTAAACTATATAGGAAACCATATATTATTTCCTATCTATATCTATTAAGTCCATGACAAAACTTAAACCTTGTTTTGATCTAGCTCTATTGAAATGGAGAGTCCAGAATTGAGAAGAACCTTCAAATTCTTATTCATGAAGATCTTACTTAGTAGTCAACCTTATAAATATTGTAATTATACTTAGTGATATGGTACTTCATATTTAGTTCTATCTCTATTTGGATCTACTTGGCTACTCCTTTCCATGGTATCCACATGTGTGAAAATTTTGTGTCTATGTACCTATTTAGTGTCTTTGACCAATCATGACTCAGTAGTAAGCCATAAGCTTATGTAATTTCAACAATTAGAATGTCTATATATTATTATATACATGGCTCAGATGCAAACCATATGTGTACATTTTTTAGTTCTCTAACATATAAGATAAAATACTTATCCAATTGTAGGACCACTCTCTTTGAACTTATCTAGGGTTAACCTCAGTTTTTATCATACATTTTTAGGTATTGCATTAACTAAGGAACCTGATTGAATAAAAAAATGCACACATTATTTTTTAACACTCTGATAGTCAACAAAAAGGGTGCTTCTTTAGGATTATCTTTATATATCATCATGCTTGCATGTGCACTTTTAACATGTCAATATATGGCCTTCTAGTTATGGCTTTGAGAAAAACACTCTTTTCTTGGTGATCTAAGATAACTCATGAAGTCTAATGTTAGTTTTTTTATTCTTGATGTCCTCAAAAATATTATATCTTCCTCTATTATGTGGCTATGCACTCTAAAAATGATCATCCATTTTTGGAGAAGGTGGATTATTGTTGCCCTTAGAATGTAAAGAGATGGTAGTGATGTTGTTTAGGGGTGTTTATGTTTTAATAGGCTACTTATTCCTCAAATTTTAATTATTCCCATAGAAGTAATAGAATCCATGGACCTCATCAATATTATTTTATCATTCATTCTCATCCTCTACTAGGAAAGGGAAGTAATAGGTATCAAATACCATTATTGTACTGGGATGTCCAAGAGCAGTAGAGGAAGATAATTTTATTGGATTTATAAAAAAAAAAAAATCCATCCATCTATTTTTTAAATATCTCAAAGGTAGTATAAAACTCTATGCAATCCAACTCACCATGTTGTGTTATGTTATGAACCTACTATAAATTAGGAAGTATTTTTTCCATGATGTTTATCTATAGCACCTTATTCGGTGGTTTCTACTTTAAATTGTTTTTAGACATGTTAAAAAATATTGTTGTACCTCTAAAATCCAAATATCTGATTGGTATTCTATTCAGTAGTGTTCCCCATGTATTTATGTATGTTTGAAAAATCATTTCTTAATTTCTACAAATCTAATGAATAGATTTTAGTTCTATTTTTGTGGACTCAAAATTAGTACCCTATATAATAGTAGTATTGACTAGTATGAAAGACTGACTTTAGCTTTGGTGATTGGATGTAGGCATAAAATTATTCAGTGAACTAAGGTGTTGGTTGGGTGGAGCATAGTCCAAAGTTAAATGGGTTTACATTTAATTATGGTTTTATGCCATAATATTCAAATTTTCATTTAAAATTGGGTTTAAGGAAAAAAACATATGACCAAGATTAAGTGGGACCAATGATTTTAATTGGGGATTCAACTAGTTATCAATGTTGATAGGTTCATCATAATACAAAGGTAGTGTATCAATACTAATTTCTCTACAAATAAAGACAATAGTCATGGATTATATGGCATTATTATACATTTTTAGGGCCAAAACATCAACAAGATGATAATCAATTTTAATTTTGGAGTACATCTTTTATAATCTAGCATTGAAGTCCCAAATTATTTCATTTGATTCTCTTCTCATGCTTGCAAAGTGCTGGTATACAACACTTGCATTACTGAATTGTCCAAACTATGTTAAAAAGTTTTTTATACATTCATCCCAAGATGTAATTGGACTTATTAGGATATTTAAAACTAGTCATATGTATCATCTTGTAATGTAAAGAGAAATATTCTACATGATAATTATTTGTCAGTTACATTCAATATTCCTAAAGAAATTTTAAAATCCTTGATATGCTCTTTGAAATTCCTACCCCATAATGGAGAAAATGTGGGAATATAATTATTATAGTTTATAGGTAGATCATGCACATCTCTAGTGACATTTATGGTAGAACCAGATTGACAAATTTTGGCCTTTAGACATAGAGGAAAGTGAGGTTGTCTTCTTTGAGAATATGATTGAGCATGGAGTCTCCTCCTGACACCTTTATTAGTCCTAAATTTTATGTGAATTTCAAAAGGTGGGTATAGAAATTTAGTGTTTGAGGTGTACCTTATTAATCTCTTAATTATATCTAGTGTAATTCAAGTGATTCTTTTTAAAGAAATAAAGGTGGTGGTTCAAACCCTCCTTCTAAGACTAGATAAGTTCCTATTGATGTTGGTTTTATGTAAACTAGGAAACCTTATGAGGTAGCCTATAAAATTTTAGTATTGGTGAATGAAATTCATTCCAAGTCATGAGTTTTGGGGTATTAGGTTTTTTAAATAACTTACTGGTGGAATAGTGGTGAATGAGGTAGTTTGTTTACCACTGATGCTTTGTCTATAGATTAATATAAATATAATTGATATGGTTGGATATATTATGGATCTAACCTAAGGTTTTTTTTACCAAAATAAAACTTAAAAAGAGGGAGAGATAAAGTATAAAATAAGGCCTATCGACCAAATAAGATGAAACCTTTCTAAGCTAGCTCTTGAACTAGGGGTTAGACAAGCAACGAGGACCAAAATTTATTGCAAGCTATTATAAGAACACCAAAAATAAAGCACAATAAATATTTAAAAGAAATAATAATATAGTAAACTTAAGTATATATAATCAAAGGTTTCTACATTTGTAATATTGTGTTAGCACATCCACAAGAGGATATTATGATTAATACATAAAAGGAATTAAAATTAGAAACAATGTGATATGAATATCTATATTGAAAATAAAAATCATGCATAAATAAGAGACTAAGATACTAGAATGATATAACATCTTACAAGATTCATAGTTTTGGAGAAGAATAATATTTTCACATCAAGAACAATTATAGATCAATATGCATATTTTTTTATTACTCTTAATAGCCTTTTGGAATAGGGAAGATACAAATATATAATGGTTTGAGGAGGAGAAGGTCTCATCCTCCAAGATAAGTCTAAATTTACATCCATATAAAAATCATTATGTGTCAAAACCTTGAAAAGCATGCACATACAAATCATTTTCCCATAATAGAATTCCTCAACCCATAATTATATATATATATATATATATATATATATATAAAATAAATTAAGAACCAACATTCCAAATTAGCATAAACATGTAATTTTGGAATGTTGGTTCTTAATTTATTATATATATATATAATAAAATAAGAACCAACATTCCAAATTAGCCTAAATATGTAATTACATATTTATATTTATATGGGTATTGATGTGGCACCATTAGTAGAATGGTGGAGTGATAATTGTAGAAACTGAAGTGGCCAGTGTAGTTCCCTGAGGATTCAAACTTGGGCCACCTAAAGTATGCATAACTAATTATCTATAAAATTAGGAACCCTATGTGGATGTGGTAGCACTTGTAGTTGATTGCATGTTTGGTGATGACCTTGAAGCTCCTTCATTTTCTTTGAGTTAATTTAATAATGCATGTGCTACTTTGAACTCTTTGTTAATATTGCCAAAATTGAGCAAGGAAAGTTTAAAATTTTGTATTGCCTCAATCATCAACCTTATATGTTCTACTTATGATCTCTTTAACTCTACCTCAAGTGCCTTAACCCTTATCACTCTATTTTTGGAAAAAAATATTATCTATATAAAATCATCATTAGTTGTGTACATTATTCCTTAAACTTTCTCATTAAATCTATTTATAATTTTCTTAAAGAGTGTCTCAAAATTAGGCTAGTTGACTAACCCTCTAGTAAAGGATATGACATCACTCACCCATATATATTTAAAAATTTATAATGATTATATCTCATGGCTATAAAAATGTCCTATTAAATCCTTCATTTATACATTCTAGTTAAGGGCAACATCCCTCTTAGTAATCACATAGCTTAGGGCCCATGTAACATCTTGAGTAGACATCAAGTCCAATTGGTTGAATACACTACTCCTGAAACACTATGCCAAAAAGGTAAGACTTTGATCAAATTGTGTTAACTATTTGAGAACCTTTGTATTTTCATATTGTATATCCCCTCTACAAACTTCAATACTATTCAAAATATTGTACATCCTAGTGGCTTCGCTTTGGACATTCTTAACAATATAATGATGGGCATAAATAATGTATCTTCATTAATATTTTTTGTTCCTCCTCCTCCCTATTTTTTTATATTTATTTAATCACTTCTCTAAATAAATCCACAAAGTCATAAATATATTTTGTATACTCAGATCATTGGAATTAATTTTGTCATTTTTAGCCAACAAAAATAGGTTTTCCCTTTGTTCAAACTCAATTTATTCCCTTGAATATAAATCCACTCCCTTCCTCTTCCTCATAATATAAATGTTGCCACTATGTTTGTCAAAATAGGTGGATACTATAGGTAGTTTTGTGATGATTATATTCTTACTCTCATCCCTTTTTCCTTGGATATATTTAACCCATTATGGAATGATAAGTTCCCCTTGTTCTTTTGTAAGAATTGGGTTTTAAAAGGTAGAGGGTGGAGGATTCATCAAATGAGTATTTATTTTGAGATGTTCTAATCAAAATAACTTATTTAAAATATAAAGTTTAGTGGTTGATAAACAATTTTATCCCATGGTGAAGATTCTCTCTATGGGGTGACCTCATCCACATATATTGTCAAACCTAGTATTTTTTCAATTGTCATGGTAGCTGGCTATATATGTGAGGATTGTGGCATGGGTAGATCTAATTAATATGAAGGTTCATAAGGAACTAAGTGATTTCTATTTTTAAAAATGAATATTGAAACTAGATTCTCAAAACAAACCCTGTTCTTTGGAGACTTTATTTATGTAAGTGTTGAAATAATGGAAGAATCAAATAAGTTTTATAATGATGGACCTAGAATGGTCGAAGGAAAGTATAAAACTTGAGTGTTTACAATAGTTATATAAGAAATAAGAAAAGAAACTAAATTTATTATATTTTACCTTTATTCTTTAGTGAGGAATTGTTGGTCTAAGGATCCAGGTGGAGTTTCTTCTTCTTGAAGACTTCCTAGGCTCAATGCTTTGGTCTTTTCTAATTATACCTCTTCATAATATGGAAATCTCTCCTTACCGAATTTAGGATATGATACATTAATTATCTTTTAAATTTATTCCTATTGATCTATATAATAATCCACTAGGTATATCATGCATCCATTCTCTGTTATTTTACTTTCTCCTCATCAAGAGATTATTTTATAGTATCTAGACTAACTTTTGGAATTTCCTCTAATTTTTTAGATTTAGAGGAGGCCATATGGACTCTATATCTCCTTTGGTAATTGGATATGAGTGAAATAGGAGTTGAGGTAGATGATTAAAAAAATGAAGGAGACATAGTAGTAGTAACTACTACTGCAAGAGGTGGTGAAGGAATGTGGAGTGGAATAATAGTAGTGGAAGGAAGTGTGTATGGGAAGGAAAAAGGTGTGGTAAGAAGTGTTTGAGTTGAGGTCCCCTCATTGGTGATAATGAATGGAGTTGAACTTACTTGAGATGATAAAGTAGGAGAATATGAAATACATAAGAAAAAAGATTATAGAAACCCTATGAGACTTACTTTTATGACCATTATAAGTGGAGGCAAAGGTGCCATCAAGAAGGTGCTCTTACACCCATCTAAAGAAGCATTAGTCTTCCCCATTGTATTGGTTATGCCCAAAATTATTGTATCAATTAATATATGTGTGGAGACTAACTAGGGATAGGTAGACATCTAAGGATTACCTTTATTATTTGGGGAGTTTCCTCACTTTTATTGTTGGACTCTCCCTCTTGTATATTTTTCTCTTCTCTTATAAGAGAGGAAGGTTGGTATCTTATAATTAAATCTTAACGCTAAGATGGAGGCCACTAATGGCTCCAAGCTCTCTTTTGCTACTTCACCATTTAATTTACTTATTCCTTGGTGATGTTTATATCATGTTGAATGGAGTGTGAGATTATCAAGGACATTTGATTGTTCTTTATTCATGTCCAAACTTCATAGTCATCTAATGCATTCATGAATATAACATTATGCTCATACTCTTGGTGACCATATGTGATGTTTACCTTCTTATTCTCCATGAATATTTGAATATAGTTCCTAATTTTTCTATAGGGTGTCATTCCCTAAATTGGGCCACATATGGATTTTAATGGGATCTTATCTTCTTAACCTGGTAGAAATGGGACCATACCACAAATTGGAGTTGCCTAATATATAGAGGAGTATTGAATAAATAAGATTGATGCTTAAGTTAAACCTCCTCATATATATTTTTATATAATTTATGTGCCACCTCTTGTTCAACAAGTTTGTCTATGACATGTTATGGTAAGAATAGAGGAGGTGCCATAGTTATTTCAATATTGATAATTATGCAATTAGGGTGATACCAATAGTCCACCATTTTTCTTATTTTTCTTCTTAACTTCTTAGATAACCTAGGCATATGGGTGCCAAGAATGTCCTAGTGTACTTGGGGATAAAACACTTCACAAATCCTTTTTATTTGATTTTTAAATCTTTAGAAAAGCATAAATTAATAGTCTTCATAGATTTTATTATCCACATACTTTGTTGATGGTTACCATAACTCTTTATGTGTCTTATGAGCTATACCAAGGACTACACCAATAAATATGACATAATATATAACCTCCATTCAGGTTTAATTTTTTCATTTATGAACATTTGATCCTTCAATCTAAAACTTATAACTTCTTACAAGGTGATAATATTGTCTAAAGTAAGGAGAATGTCCAACAATGGGACCTATTGACCGATTTTGACCCCCAAGGTCAAAATGTCAACCGCTATAGGAAAAAACTTGATTGTCATGTATTATAACCTTTTTCATATCTTTGTAATGCCTTATGTGGTCTTCAAAAGGTCTTTCTAAAACCTTGTTGGCATTATTTAAGGTAAATTTGTGGAAATTAAAATAATGTCTTGTATTGGTCTTATAGTGGTCTAGTCATGTCATGGAGTCAAAGAGTTGCTCAAGATGTGTCATAATGTCCTTATTTGCTTATTAAATTCATTTCATTCCTTAATTACATTTTTAAAATAGGTCACATGCATTTGGAAGGTTTAAGGTTCTTTTGTGAACTTTAAGATAAATTTTATATGAAGGAAAGGTGATTTTAAATAATAACCATGTATGTCAAAGTAAAATGTCTATAATATCACTCTTTATAAGGTTATTAAATAATATATATAACTTCCCTAGATGTTAAGATGTCAAAAAAATGGTCAAATTCTTAAATTTCAATGCTTAATAAGGAGTTTTATGCACTTGTACAGATTAGAAGATTCATTTTTCAATTAAATATATGGAAAAAGTGTTTATTCAAATCCATAAACCCAAATAAAATATTTTATTTCAATTTTAGGTCCTAAAAATGTAGAATTTGCTCTAGAACCTCTATTGTTCTTTTCACAAGCTAGTAAGGGTTGAATTCAAGTGCTCATTACATATAGGGGAGAGATATTCAAGGTATATTTGTTTTTCCAAATGATGGGGTCCTAATTATTAGTATATTTATGGAAATATTAATCATATTAGTGGCCTAAACTTTATGAACAATCACTAAGACTCCAAGGTGGTCTAAAATAACTATTTAATCCCATAAGTTCAATTTATCTCTTTGGTATGGTAATTTAAAGAAGGATGAATGTATAATAAAAGATTTAAAGTGTCTATAGGGTTTGTGCAGACATTTCATGTGCTTCTCTAAGACACACTTGGCATGTGTGCACTCAAAAGGGCAAGATAGCTACTCTTTTACATAGTTTGTAAGTGACTCTTAGTGTTTATTCATTGTTTAGGGTTTTTGATAGGGTTAAATACATATAAGGAATTTTTGAATATGTTTCACCATATTTCCATTTCATTCAAGGATTTATAATCATCGGACTATTCCATACATAGTCCTTCAAAGTAGCATTCATGCTCCTAACTTGAAGACTTTGAATATGATTACCTACATAATAATAGTTTGAAAAGCCTTAATCCTAAATTATAAATCTTGTATGAGGGTCTTGACCTAATTAACATCATAAAAATGATCACAAGTTCAAGAAACTAGTCAAACACCATAGGAGGCTTAAAATACACAATAAAAGTAGACTTACAAGTCTACAGGGTTGTAGGTCTATGTTTTAGAGAAATTGTTTAAATTGTGCACTAGATATTGAGATTGAATACCTAATAATAAATTACATGTAGTGATATATTATTTTAAAATGTCTAAGAATGTGTAGAATGTATAGTCTTATGATTCATGCTCAAGACATCTCAAAGATACCTACAAGCTAACCTAAGCTAGAGTGAGAAGAATACTAGTTGTGTGAAGTTGAATGAATGTCAAGAAGATTTCAAGATTGAAGAGTGAATATAGGTATAAAATTTATAATATTAGTAGATACCTAAAAAATAGAAGATAAGGTGATCAAGACAAACTTTATTTTAGAACTTGTACTCAGATAGTCCAAAATGGAAACTATTCAGACCTTCTAAGTTTTGGTGAGAGATGTTTTTGGTTTTAAAATCAAAATCTTGCATAGTTTAAAGGATAAAATAAGGTTAAAGGTTATGAAAGGTATGGAGAGTTGATATAGGTTTACGTAGCATGAAGAGACACTTGTATAAGTTTAACACTTAGTTAGGACTCTATACACGCCTAAAGAGATATTTATAGGCCTATAAGTTAATTCAAAATACCTATATTCATCATGTTGAGTTGCAGGATGATATTTTATAACTAAAAAACATATTCAAAGAAATGGAACCTAAGAATTTCTTTTGAAATTACCTCAACTACCACTCATGCCTATTCAAATGCCTATACTAGGGTTTTAACCATTTCATGGTTCACGTATCCATAAAGGGTGTGAAGAGCTAAAAAAACATGGAGCATGGTCTTATCATGGGTAAATTGAATTAAAAATTTCTTAAGTTTTACACATGTGGCATTTATTATGGGCTAAAACATAGGTTCTAGGCAAGGAGGCCTAATTGAAGAGAGATAATATAAGAAAATGTATACTCCCACTTAATTTTAGGTCTTAAAATTTGACATGGAGATGTAAGGGGATACTAGGTCCTAAAATATATGTTCAATTTCAAAATATCCTCTACAATTTATTCTACATAAGGATGTTTACACACTTTCAAGGCTATAAGGAATGAGGCCAAATGAGAGATTTTGGTGTAAAAAAAGATATTGGGGGTATTTTGATTACTCCAAATGAATTATTTTATGTTTAATCTGATGTGAATAGGCCATACATGGAGATTATTTTATTTTATGAAGACAAACTCAAGATTTGACACTTGTAAGCAAGATTAGCATGGTAAGACAAATGGAGTTTACAAACACCTAAGGATTTACTTGATGATTTCCACTAAGATGTCAGTTGGGAGAGATTATAGAACTGATGAAAGGTGTTAATAGTACATATAGAATGTAACTTGACATGCCTTATTATTGAAGAGTTCCACTTGTTCTCTCACAAACCAAGAGAAGGGATAGTTTTAAAGAGATGATCAATGTGTCAAGTAAGGTTTGAGACTTCCATGACACTTTAATAAAGAAAGCATATTTAGGAGGAAACACATGTTCTCTAAGTCTTGATTGAGAATTTTCATACTTCTGTCTTGTTATAACTCTATTTTGGATACTTATCACCTCTCTCTCATATGCCATATTCTCCTCTTCTCTCTCACTTTTTCTATAAATTTAGCATTAATAGTATGTTAGTATCCTCCTCCTAGGTATGGTGAAGACCTACCTATTTTCAATACTTTGATCAATGATTAAAGTCTAGTTTTATCTCCTCTTTTGACTAGTTTAAATGTGTGTGCATGACTAGGTTATTCAAAAACATTACTCTTATCCTCCTTATGATCCATATCAATCTTATGAACCTCCTTACTCTTATAGAATTTCAAGATGGAATGGATGAGATGGAGATCAAGGTAATAGAATGTGCAAGAAAATTTAGTTCAAAATCCCAATATAAGGAAGTGTTTGTGATATTGGAATTTGCATCTAATAATCCATTAGAGAGGAATGAGTTGTGTGATTTGGTATTGGAGAACATGGAGATTTAGGAAAGATAAAAAAATGAGTTTGATCAAATGTTTGAAGAAACTTCTTATGTTCCTTATCAACTTTGATATCCTTCATATCCTCATGAAACCATTCACTATCCCCAAGAAAGGCCTCCAAGAAATCCAATTCAATCTCCAAAATAACCTACTAGATTCAAAGTACCAACTTGGAACCAACTAGAAAATTATTGGGAGAAATAAGAGGAATATAGATAAGATCATGAGATTGAAGTAAAATTAAACCTAGAGCCTATTCAAACCCAATTGCCCTCTCCTTAAGAACCCAAATCTTTTCCATTTTGGAGGTCTATTCAAGAAGGCATTCAAGACAAGAGAGAGGCCCTAGTTGATAAGTTTAGAAATTAGTTTGAATTTGTTGATGAGCCTCAAGAAGGCTATGACAAGGATGAAGTGGTTGTTAAGGAGAATGGAACTCATATCCCATCTGAACTTGCTCTCTCTTCAAGAATTCTCACAATAATCTTCCATTTTTAAGATCCCAAGTTGCAAGAGTATTCCATTGATTCTGAAGCCAATCCATGAGAAACCTACCATGCCCCATTTTACCTATCAAACTCATGAACATGTTCATCACCCTCCCACCACCTCCATTCTTGAAGAGGAACCTATCCTATAGGAATCAAATGAAGAATAAGTTACAGCTACAAGTGAGGTTCAAAGAGAGTGTGATGAAGATACTTCAAGTGAATTTGACAAGGAAATATTCATTGGTACTCCACTTGGGGAATAAAAACACAATTTAATTTTAAAATATTAGATTTTAGAATATAATCCTAATAGCATGCTTAAAGAAATAGATCCAACTTCATCTAATATTGTTGAGGTTGTAGATAGTCTTAATGTTGAAGGTCCTCTAAGCCAACAAGCTGAGATTTTTAATGAATTTTAAATGGTTCTAAATGATCAAGAAAATGAACTTGAATAAGTTTTTTCTCAATCCCATCATGAATTCATATAGAGGTTTGAGACTCTTGATAGCTCCATACTCCTTGAGGAGAAAGATGAAGATGCTTTTCTAGTTGGTCTTGATCATATTGATCAAAGAGAGGATCCAAAAGATGATTGGTAGTAGTATATTGAGTCTCTTTAAGAGATTAAAGGTATTTTCAAAGGTACATTTCTTATTGACGATCATTTTCATGAGTATATTAAAAAGAAACATCCATTGAGGACCATGATGTAGATTGGATTGAGTAGGCAAAGATCCTTGAAGAGCTTGATGAGCTTGTAGTAGATGATAAACAATATGAATTCACTCGAGATGCTATAGAGACCTAAGAAGCATGCCTAGATATAGTATCATTTTTTGAGATTATAGCTAAAGAGAATCATGAGAAGGATTTTGAGTCACATGATGAGTTCATTTTCATAGGTGACTGGTTTGCTATTATTACTTCATTTGAGAGCATGTCAAGAGGATTGGAAAGAAAGAAAATGGTGAGAAAAATAAGAGAAAGGCCCAAGAGGTAGCTTGCCTTATTCTATTCTTCACCTCATGGAGAAAAATATATCACAAGATTTCCCTTTGATCTAGGAAGAAGTTATTTTTAGGTTAGCCATACATACTCGTTGTTTTCTTATTTGTTATGTTTCCTAAGTGCTTAGTTAGCACATGTGTGTGTCTTGTTTCTTTACTTTGTGTTTGTTGTCCTTGTTTTGTGTGTGTTTGGAGGTCAAATCAGCTTATTTTATCTTATTAATGTCCAGTTTAGGTCTGATTTTGAATGTAAGTGACTCCATTGCCCAATGGAATGATAAGGCTACTGGTCTAATTAGGATAACAAACATGTTATCCCTATGAATCACCATTTTTTTCACCAATTTTGACCCCCCTGGTCAAAATATCAGCCCCTATAGGAAAAAAAATTATTTTCATGTTTATTAGCTTTTTCATATCTTTGTCATGCCTTATGTGGCCTTCAAAAGGTCTTTCTAAAACCTTATTAGAATTTTTTAAGGTAAATTTGGGGAATTAAGGTAATGTCTTATATTGATCTTGTAGTGGTCTATTCATGTCTTGGAGTTATGATATTTGGTCAAGAGGTGTCATATGGTCCTTAGTTGTTTATTCAAGTAATTTCATGCCTTAATCACCTTGTTTAAACATTTCACATGTATTTGGAAGGTTTAAGGTTCTTTTGTGACCTTTAAGGTAGATTTTATATGAAGGAAACATGATTTTAACTAATATACATTTATGAGAATGAATTTACATACTAAAGCTCTTTCCAATCCTCTTTGATAAATTGTATAACTTTCCTATATGTCAAGACATCATAAAATGGTCAGATTCTTAAATTTCAATGCTTAAGGAGTTTTATGCACATGTATAGACTTGGAAGATTAATTATTAAATTTGATGCATGAAATTTTGTATCATTCCTATCCATAAAAATAAATCCATTATTGGATTATATTTTTAGATCCTAAAAATATATAATTTGCTCCAAAACCTCCATCATTTTATTCACAAGCGAGTAAGGGTCAACTTTAAGTGCTCATTCTGTATAGGGTAGATATAGTCAAGATCTAATTTTATAAATCTAATATGGGGTAATAATGAGATATAAATTAATTTAATTATTCATCATATTTATGGCCTAATATTTATGAATAATCACTAAGACTCCAAGGTGGTCTAAAATAGCTATTCAATCCCAAAGGTTCAATTTCTCTCTTTGGTATGGTAGTTTAAAGTAGTATGAATGCATAATAGAAATTTTAAATGGTATATAAGGTCTATAAAAACATTTCATGTTCTTATTCAATCCAAAATTGGCATGTGCTAGCTCAATTGGGCAAGAAAGCTACTATTTTGCATAGTTTGCAAGTGACTATCAATGTTTCTTCATTGTTTAGGATTTTACACATGGTTAAATGAATAAAAGGAATTTTTGAATATTTTTCACCATATTTACACTTAATTAAAGGTTTTAAAATTCATATTAATATTCCATACATAGTCCTTCAAAGTAGCATCCATGTTCCTAACTTGAAGACTATGAATATGACTGTCTTCATAATAATATTTTTGGAATATTTAATCATGAATTTTTAATGTTGTTTGAGGGTATTTAAATAATTAAAAATGTTATGATACATAATATGAATTATCATAGGTTTAAGGAAGTATGCAAACACCATAGGAGGCTTTAAAACATAATAAATGTAGACCTACAGTTCTACATACCAGTAGGTATGTGTTTTAGAGAAATTAATTAAGTTTTAAACTAGATATTGAGTTTAAAGACATAATAATAAACATAATTTAGTTACCTATTATTTTAAAATGCCAAATAATGTGGATAAGGTATAGTATTATGATGCATGGTCAAGACATCCCAAATATACCTACATGTTAGCCTAAGCCTAAGTGAAAAGAACACTAATTATGTGAAGTTAAATAAATGTCACTAAGATTTAAAGGTTGAAGTTTTAATATAGTTATACAATTTATAATATCAATATAGAACTAAATAATATAGGATAAGGTGATCAACACCAACCTTACTTTAGAGCCTATACTCACATAGTCAAAAATGGAGACTGTTCAAGCCTATCTAGTTTTGGTGAGAGATGTTTTGGGTTTGAAGGTTAAAATATTTAATTGTTTGAATTTAAAAATAAGTTTTAAGGTGATGAAAGGTATGTAGTGTTGATAGAGGTCTGAACATGAGGAAAATGCACTTTAAGAAGCTTAACACTTAGGATTTTACGCAATCCTAGAGAAATATCTATAGGCTTATAAGGTACTTTAAGAGACCTCTCTTCAGCATGTTGAGATTTATAATGATTTTTTTAACCTAAAAAAACATATTCTAATAACTATAACCTAATAATTTAATTTAAAATCACCTCAACTACCACTCATGCCTGTTCAAATGCCTATACTAGGGTTTTGACCATTTCATGGTTCACATATCTATATAGGGTCTCAAGATATAAAAATAAACATGGAGCATGGTATTATCATGGGTAAATTGAATCAAAAAATTTCCCTAATTTTCACAAGTGTGGGAGTGATTTTGGGCCAAAACTCAATTTCTAGGTAAAGAGGCTAAATTTAGGGCTAATTAAGGAGAGACAATAGCAAAAAAGGTGTACTTCCACATGGTTTTAGGTCTTAAAATTTGACATGTATATGTAAGTGAATACTAGGTCTTAAAATATATCCTTAGTTTCTAAAGATACCTTATACATTCTTTTACACAAGGATGTTTACAAATTTTTAAGGTTATAAGAAATGAGACCAAATGAGAGCTTTTGGTGTAAAGTAAGATATTGGGGGTAGTTTTATGACTCCAAATGAAATTTTATAGGTCTAATATGATTTTAATGGGCCTTAAATGGAGATATTTTACATTTATGAAGAAAAACTCAATATTTGACACTTATAAGAAAAATTAACATAGTAGGACAAATGGAATTTCCAAATATCTAAGGAGTTACTTGATAATTTACATTGAGATGTCATTTTTTATAGCTTATAAAATTGATGAAAGATGTCAGTAATAGAGATATAATGTAAATCAACATGCATTGTTGTTGAAGAGTTCCACTTGTCCTCTCACAATCCAAGAGAAGGGATAGATTTAAAGAGAAGATCCATGTGTAAAGAAAGGTTTGAGACGTTCATGCCACTTGGAGAAATAAATAATATTATATGAGAACACACATGTATTTTGAGTACTAATTAAGTATTTTCATACTTATTTCTTGTTATAACTCTATTTTGGGCAATTATCACCTCTCTCTCTAATGCCCTTTTCTCCTCTTCTCTCTCAATCTATCTATAAATTTGTACATGATATGATATGTTGGTATATTACACCTAGGTATGGTGAATCCCTTCCCATTTTCAATCTTTTTATCAATGATAAAATTCTGGTTTTGCCTTCTCCTTTGACTACTCTCAATGTGTGTGCATGACTAGTAGATCTTGTCAAGTGGCTAGCTTTGCTTCCTTGGCATGTTTGTCCATTTATTGAATTCAAATTTAGTTTGAAACTTCTTTATGGGTATTATGAAATGTATAAGTGAAGTGTAAAATTTTGAGTGAGTTGTCCTTTAATTAGTGTTATTTCATGACCTCTTGACTATTCCCCCTAGCCCAAGCATCTTTCACAACCTTTATATGAAATATTGATGTAGAGAGGTAGATTTGGAGTAGTGTCTTATTTAGGTTAGTCTCATGCTTGAGGTGAATTTTTTGTTGGTTCATAGTGGTCAAGTATATTTGTTTCATTGCCTCCATTAGAGTAAGTTTCTCTCTCTTTTCCTAAGAGGTTGGTAGAATATTTTGTGAGCCTAGGTGATTCATCAAGGGGACCTAGCCCTTTAACCTAGAGATTCAATCCAATTTTAGGCCACCCATAACCTAGGATTTTTTCCATGTTATTCCAAAAATTTAATGATTGAACTACCTTTGAAAGGGTGTAAATTTGGCTGATAATAGGACCCATTATACTTGTACATAATTAATGCTAGGAAAACCATATCATTTGTTTAAAAAGGCCATGACTATTCTATTCCTAGACCTAAATTTGATAATGGTGTTGGAGTAAATTTTTCCCTTGACACTTAATCTTTGGTATTTTACTATCCAGTATCTCATTTTTCCCTCTACGATGTTGTGCTTGAGCCATACATTGGTTGAGAATGGATTAAAGTCAATCTAAGGAATATGAGCCTAACGTACCTTTGGGTTCCCTTCCTAAATTGTATGTGAGTGACTTATTCCATTTTCAAAGGTATATATAGTATATAAACAATATTTATGGATTATATATCACCTTAGCCTTGTATACTTAGTAAAATCAAATCTTGGTTGTTCCTCACAGTTTTAAACATTTATTACTTTTATAAGTCTCAAATTTTAGTCCTATATTTTAGTATGAAAAATCTTATGTTGATGAACTAGGCCTTATATATTTCTTAGAATGATTAAATTATACTTATCTTCCACTTATACTTGTTTTGAGCTTGTACTTACTTTAATTCTTCTTTGACACTAACATTTAAGATAGACACTAGCATTGATTCTAGTGTCATGACCTGATTCAAGTGTTCAGTTCCATAAAATAATCTATTTTCTAAATCAAACATATCATAATGGTTTTCATAAGTGATTTAATGTGAGTTACTTCTATAAAGGGATTGATATAAATACAAGATCAACCCTTATTAAATTTTGACCTAAAAAACCTAGAAAATACCCAGAGCACCTTATCAAAGCATTCTATCAAGAATTAAATTAAAAAAAGCTTCTCTATTTTATCATATTCTCATATAAATCATAGGGATAACAAATACATGGGCATAACATAATTAAGGAGCATCCTAAGAGATATATTTTCCAAGTTACAAGCTAGGTTACTATTATACTTGATTTTCACATATTGCATGATTCACACATAAGCCAGCACATAGGAGATAAATGCATTAGTCTAAGTCCCTATTCAAATTACTATATATGTAGGTAGTTTTAAATGATAGAGGTGTATTTGGGGTCAGTTTCACACCATATGCCCACTAACCCATTTTTTGCCATGTCATTATGAAGATGAAAAACTAGTGCTTTAAAAATTCATTAGGAGCAATAATCAGTGACCCAAATATGAATGCACCATAGTGAAGGTTAAGTCAAACCTATAATATTTTACTTTGTTTCATTATTTTATAAAAATTATTTCATATATTACACTTTATTTGAATCCATACAATAATGTCAATACAACTATACAGGTTGAAGTTAGTGTCCAAAGATTTAGAAAAATCAAATCTAGAATCTAATGACTTTTCTAGAATCATCTTCTATCCCAATTTCTACATGCTCAAGATCCAACACTATTTTGGCATCATAATAATCTAAGAAAATTATTTATTTATCATTTATATACTTATCAAAGTTTTACTTACTATATTTAGCCTATTCTCAGCATAATAAATTTAGTGTATGTTTATATCTAAGTTTAACACCCAATTGACATGCTATAGATATGGTTATCACCCTTTTGCATTGTAATTTATATATACCCATTTTATATTATAGGTAATATCAACCTAGAAATAATTTTAGGGTTAAACACGGTCTCTAAATGAAGTACCATTAAATAATAAATCATGGAACAAGTTGATATAGGGCATTACCTCTGGTTTTGATGTTACTTGATAAAGACCCATTATTTTTATTTATGGTAGGCCATCGATGTATTTATTCTCATCATGGGAAATTTGGTCTTGTGAGGATTATGGTGCCATAGATTCTAATGCATTTTAGAGTGTCAACTAATAATAACCATGAAATTGAGGGCACTTTTATCAAATAGGTGTCTGTGTATTTGGTATTCAAAGAATAATAATATGTAAAAGGGCCATGAAAATGTGTTGGTTTTGAATAAGAATCCATTTCATTTCTCTAAAATATGTAATTATTTTGATAATTGGTCTGAATGTTATTTTAAAAATTTGATGAAAATTAAGGTTTTAGTCACAGGAGAGCTTCAATATTATGATGTTTACTCATAGATTAATGGTAAAGTGACTTGTTATTTTCTTTTATTTTGCATATATTACCCAAAATATTCATCTTGAATGTTTAATTCATGTGAGTTTAATGTGAATAATGTTTTTTTACTCTGGTTCTCTTTTTAAATTTGAGCATGATAGTCAGCTTTGGTGGGTTTGTGTTTTCCATATGTAAAATTTTCATATATCATGTACGTCCATTCATTTTATTTTAGATAGGTGTCCATTTATAATTTACCATCTTCTTTACTTTTATTTCAACATTATTTATGTATAATTTGGCCAAGTGTATCTTTAATCATGACACATATATGTTTCTAACTTACTCAATCCTTTAGATTTATAACCTTGGTTTGTATATTTTTTGGTTCTGAGCTAATGTGATTATGCCATGTGGATCAATATTAGGACTTTGAGAACTTATAGACTTGAAGACTCAGCTATTCTAACCTTTTTTACTATGTACATCCCTATGAATGATCTAGGTTAATGAGATGTTGATCTGTGGCATGATATTAGAGACTTATATACTTTAATATTCATAGATACATGATCATTAAGCCATTAATTTGATATTTATTCTCTAAAGTTTAGGATCAACGAGAATGTGTTAGTTGTCAAGTCATTAGATGATGTAGGCACATCAAGCCATGAAACACTTGTTTTGTGTTTTATAAATTTATAGGTCAAATTAGGTCAAATTTGATCATTAATGTTTGTGTGATACATTATTAGGTCCATGTGTGGTCTGAGAATCCATCATGAGTCATAAAGTTTAGTTATATGGACTATAAGAGTTTTCCCTTCAAAATGGGAAATTTGAAAATTCAAATATTTGTATTAAGTGTAAGAAGTCATATTATGTGATTTAAGTGTTAGATGAGAAAAAGTTATTTAGGAGGTCAATTTAAGTCATAAAGAAGGGTTTTTTAGTGTATATCAAGTGTAAAGTCCAAATCAATTCATATGAACTCAAGGAACGCCATTGTACTTGAAAAGTTATTTATGAAGGTAGGTTATTGTAAATAATTTGGAAGGCCTACATTGAAAAAAAGGGAATTACAATCATTTTTGGAGGTATATGACATATAATAGGCTGGAATAGAGAGGGATAAATCTCAAATAAGATGGTTAAAGACATGAGAAATCCAATCTTGTATGAAACTTTTCAATAAAGTTGATACAATCCCAAAAAGGACAAGATTTGTAATGTTCTTGATGTTTTAATTAATAAATAAGGAATGAGTTACTATATATTAGTGTTATTGAAATTTATTTAATTATTTTAAATCATATAAATTATCCTTGAAGTCACTTTAGGCCATATGTTTGTTTTTTATTATGTAGATGGCAGGTTTCTAGATTAACTAGTGATGACAGTCCAAATTGGCTATAGAATTCAGACATGAAGGGAATGTGTTTGAAGTGGTTATCTATAATAGTGGAAAGAGAAATTTATAAATATTTTTAAAATTTCCTCTATTCGAATAATAAAATCTTTATGAGGTTAAGAAACACTCAACATAAGAAGACATATAATCTTAGACCATATTCAAGATTCTAAGCATACTTATCTCTTAGTAAGATTGAGGAAGTTAGTTTATTGATTCTTGATATTAATAAGATGGTATATTGGAGATGAGGATTTATTTTTACTCATGTTAAATAGGATAATTTTGAGTATAAAGTTCTTATACCTAAATTTCATTATAAAATTCTCATTCAAGATAAGGGAAGTAAGCACTGTTTCATAAGACCCTGTTATGCACAACTCCTATCAAATAAGTGATTTAAATGATTGAATGTGGTAGAAATATAATTTTATAACCTTGATATGTGAATAATAAATATGTTTAATTGGGTTTAGGACTCAATATTTAAGAATAAATAGTTGATAAAGATACTACAAGTAGTAACCTTGAAGAATAACTCTGATTATGTAATCCAAACCCTATGTGTAGGGAAAGAAGGACAGATGTCACAGTTTGAAAGGAATAATTAATATTTTCATGCAGAGGAGTGATAGTAAGAAAATATAAGTAAATTTATATAATGACTCTTAAGGTTTTGAGATCACTTTTGAGGACCATCTAGTCATTACAACTCAACACAATCACATTTAGCTATGCCCCTATTTTACACAGTCTACTAATGCAGAGAAGTGAGTATGACAATTAGAAAGTGGTTGAGAAAGTTTTAAAGTGTGTTTTATATGATTAAAATTTGGTAAAACTTGTGTATTGAACCAAAAATTGTGTAATAGGTAGACAAGGAGAAAAGTTCATTGAAAACCCTGGTCAGTCCTTAAGATATATGCACAGTCAACTATTAAATGTGGTGTTTAAAAATTTAATGCATATATGAAAGCCTCTAGAATATTTTTTAAGTTTATAAAATAAAAAATATACTTTATTAATGTGATTTGGGGTTTTGAAACCCAATATAACTCTAGATATTGATTTTTATAGCCTCTCAGCCCTGAACAGATGCTAGAAACCCTAGAACTATGGTTTATCCCATAAAAAGTGTTTTATCCATTAAATTTTGTGTAAATTTTTTATTTATGATTTTTTTTTGTCTAATAAAGGAATAAAAAATATTTAGTCTTTTACCTACAACATATGTACTATTTTTTACCATTGTGTTATGGGAAAGACCTATTTTGGCCTAGGAAGGGCTAATTAACACATAAAAAAAGCTAGAAAGGATGCTTAAGAAGGGAAATATATGATGAAAATTTATGATAAGGTTAAGGGGCATAAATTGTACTCTAATTTGTGTTTAAATATTCAAGGAAGGCTCTAGGTTTTAGGAACTAAGAGAAAACATAAAACAAAAGTCTACAAGCCTTGATGGAAGTTTGTATCCATGAGATGAATAGTGACCCTTGAGTCATGATTTAAGGTATTATATAGATATATAATAACATTATATGGTTATATAAATATATCTATGAGTAGAGGCTAAGTACTTGAAGTCTAAATCAAATATTAAAAAATGAAACTTGAGAAGATGCCTTGAAAGAACTTGTGGCCTATGAGAGTAGAAAGGAGAGTATAAGAGTGAACTAGGCATTGAAATAGGCTAAGGTAGATATCTTAATATCAATAAAAACCATAAAAAATATTATTGAGTTCCTAATTTCTATACCAATGTGTGGTCCTTGAGACCTATTGAGATTGGCTAAATAAGAGCTAATTTGTGAGTTGCATCCTAAATCGAGTAAAGAGTGCAAGGCAATAAGTATGAGCTATTACTTGAGGAATCATAAAGGAGACTGATAAGTGTGAAAAAGGACTCCAAAAATTAAAAAAAACAAACAATGAGATGTCTTTACACATCCTAGTATCAATGTTGATACAAACCAAGGGACATGTGACCTTATAACAAGCGGACGACCAAATGAACTTGTGTTAA
This sequence comes from Torreya grandis, assembly GCA_037957365.1. NCBI lineage: Eukaryota > Viridiplantae > Streptophyta > Pinopsida > Cupressales > Taxaceae > Torreya > Torreya grandis. The sequence continues at coordinate 309,313 of JARHVA010004155.1, forward strand.
ACAAAAACTAGCCAGGATGATTTTTGAAGAGTTCTCCAAAATTATATACATATTTTTTGTATCATATCTATTAATGTATGCTTTGTTAAACTTGTGTTTGGAATTCCTTCCTTTTTTGTTGATTTGAGAAGTATGCATAATGTCATGAGATAGGCATGAAAGATAACATTGTAGGGTGTTGAGAGAGAAGATAAAGTGCAATTTTGATCCATTGAGGTTAATAAAGATGATAAAAATATTTATAGAGTGAAGAGAGATATCCCCACAAGTCCTTTGAAAATGACAAGAGCTAGTCAAGAAAATACTAGAAGAGATAGAGGAAAAGAGAGCATTGAAGCTCCAAGAGAGAAGAGGAAGATAAGATAATCCAAAAAAGATTCAATAAAGTTAAGAGGAGTTCATATAGAAATGAATCAAGAAGAGGAAAGGCCCATAATATGTCTAAGAGGAAAGCTTTAATGACTTCCCAAGAGGAGGTCTAAATAGGCCTATAGAAAATAAGACAAATGGGGAAGAAGGATATAGACAAAGAATTAAAAGAGATAAGAAAAGAGTTGAGGAAGAGATTTGAGAAGATAGAGCTCATGGTGAAGCTCATGAGAAAATAAGAAAGCCAATGGATTGGACAGAGTATGAAGAGAAAGCTGAAGTGACCAACAGAGTCACTAGTGAGAAGAAGAAGGCACGCGAAAGGTGTCTTAAGGAAAGAGAAGAAGAGAGAAGGAATACTAATGATGCATGAGAAAGAATATGTTTCCAAGTGAGAAACAAGAAAGAGAGGTTGAGAAGAGGGTTATCATTGAAGAGAAAAAAAAAGATAAATATGTGCCAAACATATCATAAAAGAGTGAAGATAAGAGAAGATGGAAAATTCCAATGCCAAGGACATTCAAAGAGACTATATGGTCTCTAGTTTTATATGCTAACATTTCTTTTGAGTTTGTATTTTTAGGTATGAATAATAAATTGATGAAGGTCAAACATGAGGCCTTGAATATGATGAAGAATGGGTCAAGAATAACACCCATCAAATGGAGATAATATGTTAAAGATAAATAATTTAATGAAGAAGACAAAGCATTGTAGATTGAAAGTAATCCACAAGATGAAGATGATGAGAAAAAGGAGTTCTATGATGCATCACCATACATAGTAGATAAAACCAAGGAGATGGTGTACCAAAAAGATAAGAATGTCACCTAAGAAGACAGTAAAGAGGAGACAACTTTGCACCATTTGTCTTTGCAGGCAAAATAGTGCTTGAATGTTGAATTTGATTTCATATATGAAGAAGGAAAGGCTTATATGTAGGTTGATGGAAAACATATCAAAGTGCAACCCTCAAAAGGTGAACATGGGCATGGTTATTGATGGCCTAAATGGATGAAACAAGCAGGTGATGAGAAGAAGGAGATGAACCTCAAACAACAGGTCAAACAAAGCAAGAGTAGAGGTGGAAGACAAGCACAAATGTGGAAACAAATTGAAAAAGACAAAGAATATTAAGTTGGCATGGTATAAAGCAAAGGCATAAGGAATGAAAGAGATGAAAAGAAAGGAAAGTGGTATCCCAAGAAGGTACAACATGGAAAATGGGTGATAAATAATATGGAAAGAGTAAAAGAGGATCATGTGACAAGTGAATTCCAAGAAATCATGAAGATACAAAAGGATGACAAGACAAGAAAGCACACAAGTGAGTTACTGCAAGAAAACCAAGCAAGTGAAGGAAAGGTATAGCCATGTGAACAAGGAAAATAGTGAATAAAAGAAAATGAGTATTTATAATATTTTTTTCTAATGTTGAATACGATGACATGTTTACATTTGATTCTAATGAGGAATATCTTTTGTACATAAAGATCATTGCATTGATGGATGAAGGTATAGCTTGGTAAGATGAGGGAGAATAACCTCAAAAAGTGATTGAGAAGAATAATTTATAGAAAAAGGATGTTTTTATGACTCTAAAAAATGAGGGAGTCTAAAGATAAGGTAGACAAGAAGCTATCCAAGCAAGTGGAGAACAAATTACACCAATGTTTGATGAAGAAAATGAAGAGATTGATGCATACAAGTTACAAGAGGAATTGAAGATGTTGGAGGACATGTTTAGTCCATCAATGGATCATAAAATAGGTGAGGTATATCAACCACAAGTTAATCAAGAATCCTAAGAAAACTCAAGAGTGGATCAGCAAAGAGATGCATAAGAAATTGTGCAAATAAAGGTGTAAACATGCAAGCAAGAAAGCAAGGAAATGGAAAATAAGGTAAAGTATACAATGGTTCAAGTTCAAAATGAGTTTTAATTTGATAAAAATGCATATGAGAAGCTAAATTTTGGTCACATAATAATGTATTATGATGAGAATGAAAGGAATAAAGAATTGTTCTTGCATAATAAGCAAGGTGATAGGAAAAGGCCTCAAAAAGTGGATAAACTAGAATAAGATCTGGTAAAATAAAGTATAGGTGAACAAAATATATATATTGAGATGTCTGAGAGGTTAAAAGAGCCTCCTAAAAAAAGAGATAGCATGGATAAGGAGCAAACACTACTAGATAATCAAGAAACAAGTGAAAATAAAGAGGAAAGAAGACATGAGGCAAGCATGAGGAAGACAAATGCACACAATTTGATTGAATTTGAGCATGAATAGGTTAAAAATTATTGGAAAAATGTGAAATCTATAGCCAATACAAAACTACAATAGTAGGAATACTTCATGGAGTTGGAAGATGCATGGAGGTAAAGACTAGAAAAAGCCACAAGGAAGAGGAAAAAGCATTTGGAAAAAAAGATGGAACCAAAATAATGGAGAAAAATCATGATGAGCATGAAAATCCCTTAAAATATAAATTGTAAATTAAGGAATAAGTATGGAAGCTCAAGTTTTATCCCTCCTAGGAAGTATGATGTAGGAGCATCAACCAAATACACCTATTTTGAGTTTTGTCAATTTGGATGTCGAAATAGGTCAAAGTTGATAATTAGTATGTGTGTGAGACATTATTAGGTCCATGTGTGGTCTGATAATCCATCAAGAATCATAAAGTTGAGTTATATGGACTATAGGAGTTTTTCTTCCAAAATGGGAAATTTTAAAATTCAAATATTTGTATTAAGTCTAAGAAGTCATATTGTGTGTTTGAAGTGTTAGATGGGAAAAAGTGATTTAGGAGGTCCATTCTAGTCATAAATAAATATTTTTTAAAGTATCTCAAGTGTAAAGTCCCAATTAATTCATATGAACTCAAGGAGCTCCATTGTACGTTGAAAAGTTAGTTGTGAAGGTAGGTTATTAGAACTAATTTGGAAGGCCTACATTGAAAAAAAAGGAAGAAGAGTCATTTTTGGAGGTAGATGGCATATAATAGGTTGGAAAAGAGAAGGATAAATCTCAAAGAAGATGGGGAAATACTTGAGAATGCCAATCTTGTATGATTATTTTTAATAAAGTTGATACAGTCCCAAGAAGGATAAGATTTATAACGTTTTTGATGATTTAGTAAATAAAGAAGGAATGAGTTATTGTATATTTGTGTTCTTGAACATTATTGAATTTTTGTAAATAATATACATTACCTTGAAGGCCCTTGAGGCCATATGTTTGTTCATTATTGTGTACATGATAGGTTTCTAGATTAATTGGTGATGACAATCCAAATTAGTTGTATAACTTAGACATGAAGGCAATGTGTTTGAAGTTGTTCTCCATAGGATTGGAAAGATAAATGTATCAAGATTTATATATTTTCCTATATTGTAATAACACATTCCCTATGAGGTTAATAATGATTCAACATAAGAAAACATCTAGTCTTAGACCTTATTAAAGATTATGAGCATACTTATCTCCTAGTAAGATTAAGGAAGTTAGTGTATTGATTCTTGAGATTAAAAAGATGGTATAATGGAGCTGAGGATTTATTTGTACTCATGTGCTAGAGTATAATGTTTATTAAAAAATTTATATCCCTAAATGGTGTTATAAAATGCTAAGTCAAGATAAGGGAAGTAAGCCATGTTTCATAAGAGCCTGTTATGTATAGATCTTATCAAATAAGTGATTTACATGATTGAATGTGGTATAAATTTATGTTTTTAACCTTGATATGTGAATAATAAATACATATCAGTGGGGATAGGACTCAAAATTTAAAAATAATTTTTTTATAAAGATACTATAAGAAGTAACCTTGAAGAATAACTCTGATTATGTAATCCAAACCCTATGTTTAAGGAAAGAAGGAAATATGTCATAGTGTGAAGGGAAGAATGAACATTGTTATTGAGAGGAGTGATAAGAAAAAAGTATAAGTAAATTTAGACAACTAATCTTAAGGTTTTGATATCACTTTAGAGAATCATCTAGTCATTATAACTCAACACAATCACATTTAGTTATACCCTTGTTTTACATAGTCTATCGACAAGGAGAAGTGAGTCTGATAACTAAAAAGTGGTTGAGCACTTTTTAAATTGGGTTTTATATGAGTAAAATTTGGTAAACCCTATGGATTTACCCATAAATTTTGTAAGAGGTAGATGAGAAAAGTTCATTGAAAACCCTGTTTAGTCCTTAAGATACATGCATAGTCAACTATAAAATGTGGTGTTTAAACATTTGATGCATAGATGAAAGCTTTTAGACTATTTGAGAAGATTATAAAAGACAAAACAGACTTTATGAAAGTTATTTGGGGTTTTGAAACCCAATATAATTCTAGATATTGATTGTTATAGCCTCTCAACCCTGAATAGATGTTAAAAACCCTATAACTAGGGTTTAGCCCATAAAAAGCATTTTAACCTTTAACTTTTGACATAAATTTTAATTTATGATTGGTTTTTAGTATACTAAAGGAATAAAAAATATTTATTCTTGTATGAATAATATATGTATAGTTTTTTACCATTCTGTTAAGAGAGAGACCTAATTTGGCCTAGGAAGGGCTAATTAGCACATAAAAGAAGCTAGAAAGGATATTTAAGAAGGGAAATAGATAATGAATCTATAAAAGATGATTAATAAGGGAAAGGATTATAGAAATTATTCTATAATTTGTGTTCAAATATTCAAGTAAGGCTCTAGGTTTTGTGAACTAAGAAAAACCTCAGAAAAAAGGCTACAAGCCTTAATGGAAGTTTGTGTCCATGAGATGAATAGTGAGCCTCGAGTCATGATTTAAGGTATGAGAGAGGTATATAATAAAATTATATGGTCATATAAATATATCCAAGATCAAAGGTTAAGTAATTGAAGTCTAAATAAAATATTATTAATTGAAGCTTGAGAAGATGCCTTGAAAGAACTTGTGGCCTATGAGGGTGGAAAGGAGAGTGAAAGAGTGAACAAGGGATTAAAATAGGCTGAGGTAGATATCTTAATATCAATAAATACCATACAAAAGGAATATTTTCCTAATGTATATACCAAGGTGTGGTGTTTGAGATCTATTGAGATTGGCTAAATAAGAGCTAATTTGTGAGCTACATCTTAAATTGAATAAAGAATGCAAGGTAATAATTATGAGATATGACTTGAGGAATCATAAGGGATATTTATAAGTGTAAATAAGGAATCCAAAACTTGAAAAAACAAAAAATGAGAGGTCTCTATAAATCCTAGTATCAAATTTGATACAAACCAAGGGAGATGTGACCTTGTAAACAAGCAGACAACCAAGTGAGCTTGTGTTAGACAAGAACTAGCCAGGATGATTTTTGAAGACTTCTCCCAAATTATCTACATCATTAGAACTCAAAACCTTAAAAATATTATATTTCAAGGCCTTGGGACCATTATAATTTGTTTAATCCTTTTGTAGTTATGATTTAATGGAATTATACCACTTTTCAAGATCCTAGGACTTAGAACCTCATGGCCATTAGATGATTAACTTAAATTTTTAAACTTTTGTGGTCCTGGGTTTTTGTAGTTGCACTATATGGCATGTTCTTAGAACTCAGAGACTTTGAACACTTAGAATTTTATTTAAATCTAAATGGATCTAGGTAACATAATAATTCAACTTGTCTCAATCTTAGATAAATTAAGGTAAGGTGTGACTATGAATTATTTTAAATTCTTCAATAATATCCCTATGAAGATACAAAAAACATAGGAAAATTAGAACAAGACATATTAAATCTATTAGTCCAAAAAAATCATATAGTCAATTATGAAAACCCAAGTTTTAAGATAGATAAAAATGGTCATTAAAGCTTTGGTTTTCATAATTTTGGAACTTTGTAACTTTGGACTTTGAAGATAACCTTAGATTTATAAAAATTTAAACAAGTGTTATGGATGTCTAAGTGGATCTTGAAGAAGTATACTCAAACAATATTGGGTTCCTATTCAAATATAAAAAATGGGGTATATGTACTAGGGAATAACATAATCCCTATGCCATTCAGATTTTAATTATATAAAAATGTCTTAGTGACACTTATATCTTATATAGTGTACATGAACATGTTATATTTTGGGATATGGTTACATCACACATTCATAGCTTAAACTTCCTTTGCTAATTCTATGTTCCAATAATATTGCTTACTTTTTCATATTAGATTATAATTTCATTTTTATATTGTGTTGGACTTTATCCCTTGTGAGATATTATTTTCTTATTACATCTCTATGATATCTTGTGTTGTGTTTGACATTTGGACATGTCTTTGTTTTTTACCTTGGCCCTATGTGTGGTGTGTCACATTTTAACATGTCTTTTCTTTGGACCTTGACCCTATGCATGGTGCATGACATTTGAAAATGTCATTGTTTTGGACCCTGTCTATATGTATGTGTGAAATTTGAAAACTTGTTTTCAAAATTCATAATGTGTATGCATATTCCTTAGGACATTTAAACATGTCCTTTATTTTGTCCCTTATCCCATCTATGTAATTTTTAAATAATTTATGCTCCTTATATGTCTGTTTGGTGATCTTGATGAGTTTGATAAGTACCATGATCCATATCATGTGTGCCTAACATAATAACATACCAACATAGTAATTAAATGATCTTAAATGATACATTATATAGGCCTTGCCTCTTAAGTATTGTGCAAAATTAAAATTTCACTATGTTAACACTTTTCCTTATGATTTAATTTTCAATTATAACATCTTAATACACATGTTTCAAGTTAACTTTTATTTTGAGATGAATTAAATTTCATGATAAAAATTCATCACCTCAAAAATGGGTAAATTCAATGGGTTTATCATGCATGAGATAATCCATTATTATAGAACAAATCAAAGTTCATAATTTCAAAATCTTAGTTTAAAATTTTTAAGTTGAAAATTTAGTTATTGTAACATATTATGGGAGCATATTCCATTTAATATTCACTCTTATTTATAGTTTAAAGGATCAATTTCACATAGTTTCAAAATTTAAAGTATTTATATACAATTTCTTATTCTACACTTACAATGGGGGCATAATAATAGGTTTATACCACAGTCTATATTTCATGGAAATGGAAAGAACATGGATATACTCCATTCTCTTTTGATAATTCTTCCTTATACCATGATTTATTAGGATTTGTTAATTGAATTTACAAGCCTTATATAGTGGTTTATTCTTTTTATTGCATAGTGCATGACTTGGAGTCACTAATCACTTCAACATTATGTGTCTGAATGATAGCTTTTGGACAAGCTAGTGGAAATATTTAACTCATTCAAAACTCATAGTGAAGACATACAAAGAGAAATTTTAATAATAAAAATATCATATTATAATCACATTAATTCATTATGAAATATAATACAAATATATAGGATTAATGTTTCCTATAATAAGGGATTCTAAAATCCCCATAAACTCTCAACCTCTTTACCCAAATACCTTTCTTGAATAACAATATAATATGCTAATATATAATCATAATATTATTATCTAAAAATATTCTAATTTAACCAATTATTAATTAATAACTAGTTACTATTTACCTTTTGGTAAATACCCAATTTTACACAAATGTAAAAGTTAATTCCTAAGATTTCCCCCCATAGTTTTTACATGTTGTAAAAGCATTCACACTCTTGTCTACAGTATGCTCACCTCCTATAGCATGTCCTATTTGGATCATGACCTTGATAAATAGAGCCTCACTCCTCCCATGGTTTTATAAGTTTATCATAAACCTTAACATGAATAGGAACTCCTATGTCTACTATTCACCTCCTAGTGGTTTTATAGATCTCTACCAAAAACCTTTTAAAGATATGTGAATTAACTTACATTATCACTTTCTATCTTTTCACAATGTCTTCACATTAGGGAATAATGTTTGGAATTTCCACACAAATTAAAAACCTTAAACAAGCATATTCTTTTGTTCTGATTCTAAAAACACACATTGAAAATGATAAACACACACACACACACACACACACACACACACACACACACACACACACACACACACACACACACACACACACACACACACACACACACAAAAGTCACCAAAGCATTGATGTAACCCTGTCATTAGAAACTAATGAGAGGCCATTGAAAGACCTCCATCCTCTATGTAGACTCCATCCTCCAGTACATAAAGCTACTCACTCAATGAATATTTTGATGAAGCTTAGATGCATGTCATTTTGACTAAAATGGGGTGCCCCCACAATACTAACACATACTACATTTGACTTAGGACGTTGGGATTACCCAAAAATGCATCCTTGTATAATTATAGGTACTTTGGCTTTGACTCTATTTGATAAAAAGACTCATTATATGATTTTAAAAGCATAACTTGATATTTTAAGGACTCTAATAATTATTACACATAATAAATAATATATTGAATCTTTTTTTTGATATATATATATTTGACTCTTAATATTTTAATTTTGATAATAAATAATTTTCTAATAATAAAAACCAATTAAAATTTGAAGTAATTATTGACTAGACTTCAAAAAAATAGTTGACACATAATACTCATTAAAAATTAACTTAAATATCTAAAAACTCAATTTACAACCTAGGACTTTAAAACATTACATAATAACAAACTAAACTTCTTTGGACTTTACAACAAATGACTTATCGATGAGTTATGATGATGTGGTAAATAAGCCAAGATTAGATAGTTTAGATAACTTGTGTATATGCTTACACCTTGTATTGATCTTCTTAATACATACATGACATTGATACTTGAGATTTCCATTGATAAAAAACTCATTCCATGAACTTATTTGGAATAAGAGATCTACACATATGGATAGAATTCACATGTAAGATATGTGAATATCTATGTCTCTGGATGCATAGATTAGACAAATATCACACTTGATCAATAGTTTTATGCATTATCTATCACATGGTGATTAGTAGATAGACTGAGTAATGAATCTAAGTAGGTCTAAGAATAAGTGGATGACATTGAATGTAATATGAAGTTCTAGGTTGCACATTGTTATGGATCATGTTGAATATTTGATGTCACTCCACTACAAATCAAGAAACATGTTATAATTTGGTTGAGGATATTTTGATGTTGTGAGTGAAATGAAATTGCATGTGAGTTGAATATACTAATGGTATTTTTGTATTTTATCCAATGATTTTCTATTGGTAGTAATATTATAGTCAAGCCTTTAAAGAAATCTAAGTAATAATATTGGTATAGATTGATTTGGAATGCATTCAAAATTGTATTAAAGTTTTGTAGAAACCATGAAATAAACTATATGGATTTAATATGCAGCTAAATTTTATACACATGATTAAAATTAAAGCATATTTCCCTTTCACCCAGATATTTACTCCATTATATAAATAAGTTGTCCCTGCTTTGATACTAATGATAGCTTTTAGACAAGCTAGTGGTAATATTTAACTCATGCAAAACTCACAATGAATATATAGAGAGAGAAATTTAATTACAAAAATATCATATTATACTCACATCAATTCATTCTATAATATAATACAAATATATAGGAGTAATGTTTCTTATAATAAGGGATTCCCAAATCCTTATAAATTCTCAAACTCTTTACCCAAATACCTTACCCAAACAATAATATAGTATGCTAAACTAGATTCATAATATTGCTATATAATAATATTATGATTTAACCAATTACTAATTATTAACTAGTTACTATTTACCTTTTGGTAAATACCTAATTTTACACACATGTAAAAGCTAATTCCTAACACTGAATCCATTAGGATTCTAAACCATTTGCATCTTGGGGTTAAAAATATGGATAACAATAATCAAGTTTCAAATTTTTTAAATGAAAAAGAATTTCACTTCAAAATAGTAAATGCAATTTGATGTTTGATCACCCTATTTATCCTTAAATTTAGATAATTATTATACTTAGGTATAAGGGGTTAAATTATATAAATGATAATACACAAGGGTGATAATTAGATTTACAACAAGCTAATTAAAATCTAAACTTAGATATAACATATGCTAAATTTATTAAACTGATGTAAGATAAAAATATTAAATATATCTATTCTAGATATAAAAATGACAAAGAAACAATATACTTAGTTGGTTATGATGACAATATAGTTATGGATCTAGAAGAGGTAGAATGCAAACTAGAACTAGATTTTGGAAAAGTCACCAAATTCTAGATTGAGTGCCTCTAGTTTCATAGACACTAGTATTAACCTAGGATATTAGAATTAATGTTACCATTTAAACTAGAAATGAGTGTCCTATAAGAAATACCTACTAAAAAAATATTCAACCACTTGGATGCTTATAGATTAATTTTCATATCCACTTTGGTGCATTCAGATTTGGGTCATGGACTGTCGCTCCTTATGAAATTGTAAAACCCCAGTCCTTCAACTTCATAGTGACCTTGGAAAAAATAGGTTATTGGTACAATATTATTTATTCAACCCTAAATACCCCTCTATAAATGAGCACTACCTACATATCCAATACTCGAAAGAGGGCCTCAAACTGATGTAGTTCTCCCCTACATTTTGTCTTGTGTGTGAATCCTAAATATGTGGAAAGCAAGTAAAATAGTGACCTAGCTCATGAATTATAAAATTAAGCTCTTAGGCTACACATTAAATACTTCAAACCTATTTATGTGTTATCTCTATGACTAATATGAAAATAGGAGAAAATATGGAAGCATTTATTTAATGAATTCTTGATTGAATGCATTAATAAGTTGTTTTGGTTTATCCTATGTGAGGAATGAGTGAGGAGTGATTTTTAATATATAACACTCCTATTGGTAAATATCTCACATTAAAACACTCAGGCCAACCATTAGGATATGTTTCATTTTCAAATTAGATGACTTTAGGGCACTAGACACCTACATTAAGATAAGACACTAGCATGAACATAGGGGTCTAGGATTGGCATTTATGTCCTACTAGTTATAAAAGGTATAGTCTTATAACTTTTATAGGGAATAATCTAATCATGTTTTAATAATTTTTGGTAAGATAATAAGTATAGGTCATCAACATAAGACTAGTCAAACTAATATGTAGGCTAAGGGGCACAAGATAGAGTAGATGTGAGACTTTTAAAAGTGGGGAATTTCCATAATTGAGAGGAATAACCAAGGTATAATTTGTATAAGTGTACAAGACTAAGGTTATATATAGATAAGTATCATCTACATTTACTACACCCCCCTATTCTAGAAATTAAATCACCAGGTTAAAGGAGAAGAAATGCATACCTGGGTGTGTATAATGTACCTTACCTTTACATGAATGCAAATTGAGTGGTTTTATAGTGAATAACATACAAACAAGATCATGTTTGTATATAATCTAAAATTTTAAGGAATTTACAATGAAAATTTAAAGAGCAAGGTTTAAGAGTACACTTATGTATTGATGCAACTACCTTGCCTATTGACAACTTGATTTGAAAGATTTATCATTATGAATAACTAAAACAAAAAATAGGACAAATATATAAATATGGAAAGTGCATATATATAAGGATATATAGAGAGAGATAGGAAGGAACATGACCCAAACTTAAAGAAAAGGTAAGTTGCTACCTGGTAGTTAAGAGTAACTCAACTATTCAACCCAATCATACTTATAACCTGGTGAGAATGAGTGAAAAATTTAACTAAATCCATCAAACTATTGAGGTTAGATGATATAATAAATTCCAACTTAAAAACTTGGAAATATTATGTGACTTAATCATCTCAACTATACCAAAAAGTGAACCAAATACTATAGCAGATTGGCTCAATATAGTCCATGAAAGTCCAACTTTATGGGTGGTGAGATTCTCTAAGAGTGTTTTGAAATCTAAAATTGATTTTTAGTTTGAATATTATGTAAACATTGCCTAGAATAAGCATCTTATATATGTCTCATGCTAAAACTATGTATAAAAATGGTACTAATGTATAGAAATTTGCCACAACTATCAATCTAAATTATATAATTATGTGCTTTAGCCAATTTAGAAATTATGCAAGTGTAGAGAACATGATTCCAAATAATGAACACATATATATAGATAAATAAGAAAAATAAAATAAGTGCCAATGTGGATGAGTGTGGAAAACATGATCTCAATGCATTCCCAAATTTAATTTGGGTTTGTTGAATACTGAATAGGTGTGAAGAACATGCTTTTAAAGCATGCCCCCATTAAATCTAAAAATTATGTCAAGTACTGAATAAGTGTGGAGAACATGATTCTAAAACATTCCCCCATTGAATATAAACACTATGCCAAATGTGGAGAACATGCCTCTATGGCATGACCCCAATAATATGCCCCTTTTTGAGGTGAGGGAAGAATACAAAATAATATTTAACTCATCTAAAAAGGATAAGATAACTGTATAATCTATGAATGGAATCATATAGAAAATATAAGAACATGTCGAGATAAATGTATCATTGAATCACATAGAACAATGTGATCATATGAAGGCCTCAGATTCATGATAAATATCATGATAATGTATAGATAGTAAAAGGATAAGTTCAATAAACAAATAAACACACACACAAGAGCACTTAAAATAAATTCAACATAAAATGGTCCTAGAATATTGTAAATAACCGTAATGTTCAAATAATACACAATTGAAGGGACATGACTTTATCAAATGACCATAAAATTAATAATGACATAATCAAATGTCCATATAATAAATAATGACATATTCAAATATCCATAGAATAAATAATGACATATTTAAATGTTAAATAAATCACACATAAGAAGGGGGCCATAAAAAAATGAGCATATTAAAATGCTCAAGAAATCAATACAATATAAAAGAAAGACACTCAAGGAAGTTCATAAAGAAAATCATAAGCAGCCAGCATAAACATACCATAGTATCCCATGGATCAAGTTTGTTTGCAAAGAACATAGAGTGTATAACATATCAAATACCTTGTATAAGATATGATCATGGATAAAGGCATGTTTAATTACGTATAATCTCAAACATGATAATGACAAGTGATCATAAAATTATATAACTTGTGAGTATCATGATCAAAGAAGTGGATGACCCTAATGTACATATGTCATGAGTAAAGGGAAGTCCAAAAATCTGAAATAGGAATAAGTCATATATCTATATATGATTATATCACACTTGAGTAGAAGTGTGACACACATGTGTATGTATATATAACTGATATTCTATCCATCAATATGAAACTAAAACATAGATGCCATGGAGTCAATAGAGTATGTTTTATGCTGAAAATAGGTTTTGAAGTTTTTGATTTTTGTTTGGTATTTTTGGAATATGTTAAGATTTTCAATCTTAAGTTGGATCTTTAACATTATTTTCATCATTATTGGATAATTTTAAAAGGTACTTATAATTTTCCTCCTCAATCTTTATATGTGTAGTATAATAACTAATGCTATCATTTGGAATATGTATTAATTTACTTTCATGAAGAAAAGTAATACCTCACTAATTTGGATCAAATGTAGCTTCTATTTGGTATAACCAAAGAGTCATGTGGATATGTTGTAGGAATAACCCAAACCTATGTTTTAATTTATTTAGGATCATAAATAATTGGTACTATTATTTTTCCCAATGAGTTTTTCCAACCTCCTTTATTTTGTAAGTTTTTTAGATGAAAGCCATTTTTTGTAAGCGTCTTACATTACAAGTATATTTTATTTATGTAGGAACAATATGGTTATGCCAAAAACAATAACCACCCATGAATAAGGTAATTATTAAATCTTTTTAATATGGATGCTTTGTGTGTTGTTCACCTTGGAGTTTTTGCATAGTACATGGACCTTGGATTGGCCCCACGTTGAGTAACATTTGAAAAATGGTCATATAAAGATTAAGAATGCCACAATTTTTTCACAATGCTACTTTGGTAATTCATCTCACTCCTTTGTGTGAGGAATAAAACTTTGGTTCTGATAAGGGGATATGTTAAACTCCTTTAGATAAGTAAGCATGAATGAAGCATGTATATACATACCCACATAAATGTATAAATGAATCATATTATTTATGAAATGATCTTTCCTTTAATGGGGAAGGAATACCTATATTAAAATTAAATTGTAATTCCAAATCAAAGGTTCTAAATGCTATATCATATGATGTACTTTTGAATCATATAGTATAATCTTGAAGGGATTCATCATCACATTGCTTGAAATTGTGTATATGTGGTAATGTATGTTTTGGCACCTTATGGATATTTAAATACATGAATAAAAAATATTAAAATTGTAAAAAATTGATTAAGGAAACTTTTGGTAGGATATAAAACCAATTTTGAGCCTCATCAAGAATGTTCATGTAGAATATTTTTAGCAATAGTTTGTCATCTTTTTTCCATTGACCAAAATAATGTACATAGTTAATCCTATGGTTGAATGGGTATTGGTGACTCATAAATAGAGTTAAATAAGCTATCTCAAAACCTTATGTATAAGGATATTCATTTCTACATTTTATAAGAATTTGATTATTGAATGAGGTAACATCTACATTAATATTATGGAATGCCATTTGCATTTTCAATATAGAAACCTATTTTTGAACATCCTTAATAATGGTCATCATAAAAATAATATATTCCATGGGAATATTGGTGTTTGTAATATATTTTATTATATTTTACAACCCGCCACCTTTTTTGAATTCAGGCATATGAGTATAATCATACTCATGGATAACAAGTGCAAGCTCATGATCACTAAATTTAGGATATTTTGGTAGTCATATTGGATCTTTAAATTTTGGTACTTTTATATATAATTTTAATATATTAGACCATTGGAATAATTAGTTTATTCCCTTTTGTTAAGGATATAACAATTAGAGTTTAAGTAAGCTTTTGTAAAGTCATCTCTTTTGGTATAGTAGGAACATTTTGAAATTTAGATCTGTACTACTTTGTTCTTCTTGATTTATTAGTATTAGTTCGATTAATAACCCAAAAAAGGTATTTGAGTTGTAAGAGTGATATTTTAAAATAAATATCCTTTTATTATCCTTATAACTATCCTAGATCCTAATATCACACTTATCTATCTTTTGTTAGGCCACAAGAATCCCTACTTGGCCCTAAAGTAGTCTCAGGCTCTAATTTCCTGATCCTAACCCTTTGTGCATAGTGTTTTGATAGTTGAACACTAACACCATAATAATAACACTAATTCCAAATGGTGATAGTGTCCAAAAAATGGTGTTAATGTCCTTTACCTTTTTTTCCCAAATGGATATATTTTCAAAACTAGAACCTTCTAGGGTCAGTCTAAACCTCATTTGTCACCAACATAAGCAACATAATAATATATAGATGACTTTTATCCCTATAACCACTATATGTAAATGAGATGTAAAATACACATTCAAAATTACAACAAGTTGTGGTCAATTAAAGTTATCAACCCCTATTTTATCCTACTTCTACATACTACCATCTATAATAGTCCTAAACTTAGATTACCTAGATTTCTAGTCTCAAGCACATTCGAGGAACTCATGGCCAATATAATACTAGCTTCACTTTCAATTTCACCATAAATTATGTTAGGATAACTAAATTAGACTTGATATCTCCTTTTATTATTGGTATGTAGGAAACTATCATCACAATGGGGTGTTGAGAATGTCTAGCTTATCCTACACACACACACACACACACACACACACACACACACACACACACACACACACACACACACACACACACACGCGCGCGCGCGCGCACGCACGCACGCACGCACACACACACACACACACACATATTAGCTCAAGATAGCTAGATTCCCTAGCTACATGTAGGACTAGGTTTTTATCAAAAAATGAATCATTAAAATATAAATACATGGTTTAAAGACTCATGAACGTAGGAATAGACCTCAAATATTTAGATACAAGTGCACTCAAAACTCAAGATAGTCCCACACATAGGAAAATACCACAACATTTATAAAAATTATGCTATTATCCAATTCTAGAGATACAAAATAGGATGGGTTATAAAAATAGGATATATTTTATAACACTTATACCTACTTCCACCTCAATTTATATCACCCAGATCACTCATCTCACTTAGTTTCTAAGTTCTTACTTACACTATTTATTACTATTTTTATAAAAGTCAAAGCTATTTATTTTTGTAACAAATCAGTGGTTGTATTTATTGCATATTATTTGCCTAATTTAGTCTACTTGTACCTTTCAAAAACATAATAATTACATATTTTAATTCCTAAAAGATTAAAATGTTTGGTGAACCTGAATTCAAATATTGCATAGAACCTAACCTTAGATAACCTTAGGGTTTCTATTTCCATCCTTCTAAGACCCACACTCAAATTTCAAATCCATATATCTTATAATTTTTATTTAATAAAATCATGATCATAATGATATAATTTTTTATCACTTTTTATTGTAAAGTCTAATACTTTCATTTACATGTTTGTTTCCTCTAATTTATAATGAACTCAAAAAAGACAAACACATGTATAGATGGTGGCTTATATCAATTAAAATGTATGTCATATTTAATTCTATATCTATCATGTCAATGTTATCTAATGTGAAATTAAATTAAGAAATAAATACTTACATACATAGAGGATCTATTCCATAGACAAATAACTAGGTTTGAAGTTTTAATGTCATATTTTATGTGCATGAAAGAATCTCCTTCTCCTCCTCATCTCCATGAGGGTGATTTCTACTTCTCCTCTAACCAAGTCCATGATATCACTCCTCCATAAGATTAATCAGTCTATACCATTGTAACTAATTCCCACACTTAGCCTATTCACACCTCTTGCCTATAAGGTGTGTACCTACATATTCAATCATAAGCAACCAGGATTTGCACTTATTAGACTCTAAGGGATCAAATTATTAGTATGAGCAAGCTAATAAAAGATTTATAAAATCAAAATTAGT
Organism: Torreya grandis; assembly: GCA_037957365.1. Lineage (NCBI taxonomy): Eukaryota > Viridiplantae > Streptophyta > Pinopsida > Cupressales > Taxaceae > Torreya > Torreya grandis. The sequence continues at coordinate 326,768 of JARHVA010004155.1, forward strand.
TATTATATGAATATGTCACATTAATGTAAAATCACATTACATGTATAAAGGCTTTATAATATGCTAGCATAAAACATGTATATACCTCTATCCTAGTAAAGTTATCCCTAGAAGTCTTTCATATCCAAATAAGAAATCACAAAAAAGTACATCTACAACTAGTGATTCAAAAAACATTCAAAGATAAAATAAGAGTTCATGTGAGGTATTAAGGGAAATCATTAAATTTAATTTAATCAACCCACCCCATCTATACCCAATGAGTAGATCTAGATATTATTGTTTATATCATAGATTGCATGGGCAACACATTGATTCATGTATAACATTGAAAAGAAAAATAAAATAGATAATGGATATAATGAATAAAATAGTGATACATAATCCAACATACAATGACACATATACAAATTTAAAAAGGTTTAAATTCTAAAATAGTACAAAAATGGTTACTAAAACATAACTCAAAACAACAAAAGGATCACAAAGCATAATCAAATCAAGAAATAGTATAAAAACATAGGTAAATTAGGAAAAATATGCAAACCTACCTCTCTAAAATGAGGTTCAACTTTTAAAGTAGTATGGGTTTGGTCAAAAATATATAAAATAGTTTGATCATCATAGTCAAGGTTTGGGAAATCTAGGCATCACTTCTCGTATTTTAGTAGTAGATAATGTTTGTCAACAGGGTTTTGGATTTGAAATTCTAAGGTACACCATTCATAGATATAGTTTATTTAGTCACAATATCTAGATACACATGACATGTTATATAAAGTACAATAACTTAAGTTTTAAATTAAAAGTAATGCTAAACCAATAAGCATTCTCAAAAAAGGATTTCTAGCAAAAGAGCCTCCATAACACCATATGTCTACAATAAGCACAATTTCAAAGATCAAAATAGTAATCAATATTCCAAAACATAATTAAAAAAGGTCAACTCCAAACTATGATGCAATAACCTATATCATTCCAAGTTATTATGATTCTGATGATGAAAAATACTCATATTTATACTACAACACCATTTAACTACAACATCACATTCACACTATAGGAGAGATTACCATTCCTATTTTTGAAACAAGCTACAATGATAGTGATTTTCCCATGAGACTCATCAGTTAGTATTATTCCTCCATTATTGTACATACTTTCATTATTTATTTCTCCTTGTATATAGTTTTTATTTTCATGTTGCTTGCACATAGCTTATATCCAAAAAATATAAAAAAAGTATAATATTTCCAAATCACAAAAACATTCAAATATTTACTTAAAAAACAAAAAATTATATATTGTATCATTTATATGTTTACATTTATTATATTTCATAGAAAATGCATACTATATCTATCTTAGTATAGTTAGTTTTATCATACATACATGTTTCACTTATTTTGGTCGAGTGATTCTAGATTCCCTGTAAGACTTCATTTCACTACACCAATATAGATTTTTTATTATCTTATCATTAGGAGCATATACATTGATACATGGGTCTTTACTTGACACATTTACCCATTTGGGGGCATCATAGGCACAATCTTTATTCCCAATATCTATTTTTTTAAATTTTAAATCATAGCTTTAACATTATTATATCTTGATATTATTCATGTTACATTTTCTTAGATTTGTTGTCAACTATTACTATGTTAGACTCATCATATGTACATCCTATCTCTTACACAAATTTATATTACATATTCATGCATACTTTCATATATAGATTTCCTAATTTAGACTTGATTTTATCTCTATATTTCTTCTATTTGAGGGCATTTGAATATGCCATTCTTATTTGGCTCTATGCCACTTTATTCACAATATGTATGCTATGGACATATGCCCATGTCCTTGGCTGTGCTTCCAGATTGGGTATGCATACATTTTGACATGTCCTTATATGTGGATCTAAGACAAATTGCTTGTTACTTGTGTATGTTGAAATTTGAACATGTACTTTTATGTCTTGTTTTTATCATATTTAGTGACATGTGCCCATGTCCCTTTTATTTTGCCCCCTTAGCCTATGTTGTGTGCCTCATGTGTTTTATATCTATGTTTTCTTATAAGTATTATGTCCATGATGTTCATATTTAACTATTACACACAAAAGTTTTGGATATAATGAGGGATCTCATGAATCTCCCCTTCCTACTTGGGTGCCATGATGGACATAATGCCCAATAATCCTAGGTATCTACCTAGTTTGTACTCATATTTGTTATTATGTACATTTTTATATCTATCTTGACACCCTTGTGAATTTTAGACAAGGCATACATTTTACATTACAAATTTATGTTTAAATTATCTTACACTCTTGTGTTATGTATGCACATTATATTGTATTATTACATAGTTATCATATATGCTCTATTTCACACACATTTCATAGAAATTTTTATATTGAGAATGGTTCTTTCATAGGTTTAACAACTCCCCTAAAAAGAGGGGGAATTCATAGGGGTTTTTCATAGAAATTAGGATCCTATTTGCACTCATAATACGTTTTCATCAAATAGACTTAGATTATAGAAAATAAAACTCAAGTAAACATGGTGGGTAAATAATGACCCATAAAGTAGTACAGTTACATAGAAATCAGACCAAACAGACACTAACACCTAAATTAGGATACTATAACCACATTTCCAAAAATGGAACTATTATCCAAGATAATGCAATACTATTTAGTAGCCTCAATATCATAAAAACTAGATTAGATAGAAAAGTATAATATGTACAATATAGGTTTTCATATATTTAGTTACAAATGTATTAGTTATACTTAGTTTTTCTAAAATTCATACTAGTTCAGCTTAGATTCATATCAATTTGATAAAATTAGGGGAATCATGCATAAAATAACTATTACAATATTAAATTTAGATACCTAAATATATATTATTATTATTACTCAATACAGAATCCATATGCTCAGATATTAGACTTGGGGGCATGTGCATGACATATTATTTTCATAACTCACACACTCGTTGACCATATGGAATGAAAAATTCCATTTCATTTTATAAAATATATACACCTAACATTATATTCTAGTTTTAAAACTAGTTTTATGAATTAATCCATCTATAGTGGTTGTAATTATTGAGTGACCTAGAGCCACCTATTGTACCTAAGTAGTCATAGAGTTGACATACCTGTTGACAAATTTTGCCACCATTGATCAAAGTTGCTTATGTTAAAGTTTCCAATAAGACCACACTCATGTATTTAAGAGTTAGTATGTTCTCAAAGAAATCATACAACCTTAATCAATCCAAAACCATGCTTAGGAATAACTCATAGTTCCAAAATTTGATAGAGGTTTCTTTTATTCCTCTAGCAAGCTAGTTGCAAGAGAGTAATGACAATTTTCAAATGTTCATTTCATGAAGGAGAAGATTATTTGGTTATAATGGTATTAGGGTAAGTTATGGGATAATATTATATTAATATTTCATTCATTTTTTTAGGTTAATTAGGCTTAAATTTATGAACAATTGTTAAGGAAAGGTGCTCTAAAACCCTTCGTAGACCCTAATAACTTAGTTTTGGGAGATGTGATTGCATTTTTGAGTGATTTATTGAAATTTTTTTTTTTTTGAGATATTTTAATAAATAACCATAATACACCTTAATTAATAATTTTTTTATTCAAATAATGGAGAAAAGTAAGGTACATGGTACATGGTTTCAAGCATGTAAGAGAGATAGTCAGAAAAGACATCTTCTGAGAGGTTTAAGAGATTAGTTGAAGATATAAAATGGTTTTATTACTTATAATGAATATTTAATGTCCTTATTAAAAACTAATTAGGTATTTATGCCTCATAAAACTCAATAAGACACCAAAACATAGACCTACAAGCATTTATAAATGAAATTGGGCAAGCTAGGAAGCACTAAAAAGTGCATATTTTGAGTTTTATTAAGTGAAATATCTTTAAATTTAACATAGATGTATATTTTTATTTTATTTAATTTTTAAAACTATTTTCATGTCTTCAATATACCTAAGGAGAGATAAAATGTCATTACATAGGTCTAGTTATGAAAGAAATCAAGGGTTTTCACTATTTTCCTCACAAATGAAGTTAAAAATGAGTGTTTCATATCCTTACAATGGAAAAAAATGATTTAAAAGTGTGTATAATTAATTTATAGGTATTAATACACTATTATAAGATGAAAAATAATTCAAAATAGTTTCAAACCAAATAAAAACATCTCTAGGTCACCCTTCAGGCAACAAGTAAGCACTCTTTTGTGAATTTTTGTTCGAGAGTTTGGTGAATATTTTTCAAAATTTTCTAGGTCTGACCTATTTATACCTATAAATATATCACATTAGGAGTTTTTTTAATGTCTGAAACTCATTTTATAACCCCAAATTGAAATTAGGGTTGTTTTAGGCCTAGAGAGCAAAAGAGAGCACTTTTTAAGGTTGTATGTGGAATTTGGAGATAAAAAATTATTTTAAGTTATGTGACACTATATTTATGATGTTAAAATAATATTTAGACTCATTATATATTTAAACACTATTAGCATAAATATTTCATGAATAATTAAATAAATGTAACATATAATCTCTCCCACTTATACACCCCCTTGGAGTAAGTTTGGGAAGTCAATAAGTCAAACTCTAGGATGTAATGAAGATAACTAAAGTTAAAATTCAAGATGAATGCCAGATTAAAAGGAGTAAATTAAAGATAAAAATGAGTTTAGTTAAAGATAAAGAGGATTTAAATAAATATTATTAGGATCTATTTAATAATGCATACATGATAACCTTTGAATTTTCAAACATCTCTCTCTCTCTCTCTCTCTCTCTCTCTCTCTCTCTCTCTCTCTCTCTCTCTCTCTCTCTCTCTCTCTCTCTCTCTCTCTCTCTCTCTCTCTCTCTCTCTCTCTCTCTCTCTCTCTCTCTCTCTCTCTCTCTCTCTCTCTCTCTCTCTCTCTCCTATGCCATAATCCAAGAAATTAATAATCCAAGAAATTAATGTTTAAAATATAATATACTACATATAATTGTAATTTTTGTGTTTGAGCTGAAGGTTGAGTTAGAATTGAGTTAAAGTAGGAGTGTAGTTGAGTTATTATGAGGACTTATATCTAGTTTGGAGCTTATTGTCTCCTCTCTCCTTGATTCATTTTATATGTATTTTAATTTTTGAAAATTTTATTATTAGATTAGATTTGGATATATAAAATATATTTCAAAATTTATACTACATCACCTTTGAAATAATAAATATTTGATTTTTCTTTTATTTTTAGGTTGTTATGAAGTGTGTGTCTTACGTTCATTGATGTAAATTAGTGAATTATTATTTTTCTTATGTTTATGTCTAAAATTTTCACTTTTATGAATAAAATTAGAATTATTATTTGTCATATAAAGTGTCTAAGTCTTATTTCTACCTAATCTTGATGTGAATTCAACCATTGTTAATTCCTTCTAAGCTAGTGTGAGTGTTTGTGAAGACCTCTATATGATATACTAATGCACGTGTCATTATATGAGGATGATGTGAATGTGTGAAAGTTATTTATATTTAAAAGTGTGTCAATTATATTCATATTTGACCTTGACATTGGTGTATCACTCCAAATTTGAATTTTTATGTTCAATTTCAGCTTTAGTATTGCTCCTTTTACCCTTTTCCTAGTTAAGAAAACACTAAATTAGAGAGTTTAGAGAGAATTAGGTGAGTGTACCAAAGGTAAAAATACATTAATCAGGAAATTATATCAAATAAAATATCATAAAAACCTTTTATATTTTCCATTATGTCAATAGGAGTGAGAATAAGCAGACATTCTTAGTAAGGTGTACTTCTAAGTGATAACAACACCCAATTAGACATACCTAGTTAGATACCCAATTATATATTTATAGTTACTTCACGTAATTTAATTTTAGATTAATTGAATACACATGGATGGGAAATTATGGATTAATATCCTATTTGAGTTTTTTATCCACTTACATAAGAGGGTTGGACACATCATCAGTCCAATCCAAGCTATTCACAAGTCATGATCTACCAAATACGGGTTGACAATAATGGAGTCAAAACCAAATTGAGTTTTTGAGCCACCCACACATGAGGATTGAGTTATCCATCATCTCAATCCAATATATTCATGAATTAATCACTGTATACATGTACACACATAGGTTATCATGAGGTTTATAAATTAGTTCACATATCTAGTGAGGTGTATTCATTCCTTTCCCATTTCCTATCTCTTTACTCAATTTTACTTATTTACCCATTTTAGCCTTTTGGTTTTGATATCTCTTGAGTAAAGAGTAATTTATGAATGTTTCACTTTTAAGACATGCATTGAATTATGTTTCACATACTTAGACCTAACTTCACGAGTTTTAGCTCCTATGTAAGTCTAGGTATGATTATTTTTCTTTTATCCTAGTCATTTAACTTTGTTATATTTATATACTAAAGTGGTGGGGGGATGTAATCACCCAAAAATTCTATTTGACTGATAATGGAGACTAAATATCTTTATCTTATCCCTATACCTATCTTAGAGCCTATTATCACACTTATCCAACTTTTTTTCATGCCATAAGTGTCCCTAAGTATCCCTAAAATAGTCTCAGACCCTCATTTCCTAATCCTGGCCCTTTCTTCCTAGTGTTATACTAGTTGGACACTATGTGATATAATAATGACACTAGTGACATACGATGCCAGTGTCCAAAAAATCACATTAATGTCCTTTACCTTTTTTTTCCAAAAGGATATCTTTTCAAAACTAGAACTTCTTAGGGTCAATATAAACCTATTTTATCACCCACACAAGAAATAGAATAATTTATATACATTAATTTTATCCCTATAAATACTATATAGAAATGAGATTAAATATACACATTCAAACTTAGAACAAGTTGTGTACAATTAAGGTTATCAATCTCTATTCTACCCTATTTTTGTATACTACCATCTATAATAGTCCTATTACCCATATTTATAGTATCAAGAAAATTCAAGGCACTTAAGTCCACTATAATACTAGAATCACTTTCACTTTCACTTGAACTTAGGTATAAATAACTACATTGAGATTGATCCATATTTAGAGTATTTGTATGTAGGCAACTCTCTTCACAGTGGGGTGTTTAGGATGTACAACCTACCCTACCAACAAACACACTTTTTAGCTCATGACAACTTGATGCCTTAGCTACATGGAGGATTATATTTTATTTTCAAAATTAATTATTACATGCAAAACATACAATTTCAAGACTTGTAAACATGTAAATAGACCTTAGAGATCTAGACACAAGTGCACCCAAAATATTTTGTTAGTTTTACACAGAAGATGCTACTACCAATATCAAGACACTCAAACTAGATCCCACCTTAGTGTATAGCACATAGATCACCCATCTCAGTTATTTTCTAACTAAGTTATTACACTATTTATTACTATTTTTATAACATTCAAACATAGTTAATTTTATAACAAATCAGTGGATATATTTATTTCATATTATTTCCATGATTTAGTCTACTTAGTCCTTTAACAAACATAGTATATGCACTTGTTAAGTCCTAAAAAGTTAAAAACATGGTAAAGAGCGCATGAGGTCTTGCTTGACCTTTTGAAAACTTTTAATGTTAAATCAATGGAAAAGAGAATCATCATCCTTAATAGTGGGGACATTATTTGGAAATTTCGGAATTATGGGGGTTTAAATTAATTCATTTGAAGGAATATCCCCCTTATAATAAATTTGAAAATTAGTCACATTTTTATGTATTTTTTTAAACTTTTGATGATCATATAAAGGATCACCTTAGTTATATATACCCATTTTTATGGTATAATATACAAGAAATGCATAATTAAATGGCTTGACTCATTGGTGCCTCATGTATTTTTTAAAAAATAATAAGCCTTGCCAATATGTATTATATTTTAGAGATATAAGGTGGTTATACCTTGCTCATGTTTATCCAACCTTTATCCTTTGTATCCATATTTTATCAAATATCAAAGGCCAAAATCATATAATGGTGGTGTAATAAGCACGGTTAAAGGCTCATTATCTTTATTAATATGGATTAACTCATCTCTTAAAATGGTGGGAGCATGGACCTAATTATAAGGATAGAATTTACCAGCATTCAAATCTTTTAAATTATATGATTTATCAATAAGAATAATTTAAGAGTAATTAATTTTAATTCCTTCCTTGAAGAAGAGTTTCAAAATCATAATCATCAAATCAATCAATATCATCCATGAGAAGAGAGATAAATAACACAAATATTACAACAAATAAAGTAATAACCATCTTAAATAGTGTACTTAGGTAATAATGATGTTCAAATATCGAGTTCACCAAATGTTTAACCCTGGTGATCATGAACTTTCACTTGTTATCCATGAGGATGATGATACTAATATGCTTATATTCAAAAAAATTGGTGGGTTGGAACCAATGATAGTACCTATGACAAACACCATTGTTCCCATGGAAAATCTTATTTATATCATGACCACTATTGGGGATATTCAAAAATAGGTTTTTATACTTCAAATGCAAATGTCTTTCCATAATACTAATGTTAATGTAACCTAATTCAATAGTCAACCTCTTAAATAATACATACTTGAATGTCCTTATCTGTAAGATTTGAGCTACCATATTTATAATATATAAATGACAATGCACAAGGGTGATAATCAAATCTATAGGAGGCCAATTAAATGCTGAACTTAGATACAACACATAATAAGTTTATTAAAATGAGATAGGCTAAAAATATTAAGTATAACTATGATAGATATGGAAATGATAAACAAACAATATACATAATTAATTATAATACTAATATATTTATGGATCTAGAACAGGAAAAAATCAAACTAGAAGAAGATTCTAGAATAGTCACAAAATTCTACATTCAGTGCCTCTAGAGCTACAGACACTGGTATCATCTTAGGATGTTAGAATAAACACTACTATCTAAACAAAATGTAGATGTCATGTATAGAATACCTTCTAAAAAAGGATGTGACCACTTGGATTATTATTGGTTTGTCTTTCCCTTTGCTTTGGTGCATTTAGATCTATGTTATGAAGTGTCACTCCTCATGAAATTACAAAACCTTAGTTATTCATCTTCATAATGACAATGGAAAAAATGGGTTCGAGGGCACATGGTATTGAGATGACTTCAAAGACCCCTTTATCAATGAGCACTACCTACATACCCAATAATCTAAAGAGGGACTTAAACTAATGTATTTATTTCTTATGTGTTGGTTTATGTTTGAATTATGTAATATGTGGAAAGCAAGTACAATAGTGACTTATCTTATAATTTGAAAAATTGGGATCTTAGGATACTCCTTTATTACTTTATACCTATGTGTGTGTTATCCCTATGACTAATATGAAAATAGGATAAAATAGGGATACTTTTATTTATCAAGTACTTGATTGAATGCATTGATAAGTTTTCTTGGTCTATGCTAGGTGAGGAATGAGAGGATTGATTATGAATATATACCACTCCTATCAAGAAATACCTCACATTAAAGAACTTAGGATTACCATTAGGATACATTTAAGTTTCAAATTATATGACTTTAAGGCACTAGACACTTGCATCATGGTAGGATACTAACATTGATGTAGGGTTCTGGGACTAACACTCATATTCTAGCATTTAGAAAATAGGTACAGTCCCAAAACTTGTAAGGTCATAAGATAATCATATTTTAAGAATTATGGGCAAAGATAAGAGGTTTGAGTCATTAACATATGACTAGTCATACCAAGAGATAGGTAAAGGGGCACAAGATAGAGTAGATAAGAGATTTATAAAAGAAAGTAAGGTCTATAAATGAGAATAAAAACCAAGGTCTATATTTAGCAAGTGTACAAGACTGAGGTACTATATAATACATAATTATCACCTAGATACACCTAATTTTATTTAATGGTTTGGCTAAGGAACCATCTTCTCTATGTGTTGCATAAGAGACACCATTCATATAATGATTCCAAGAAGCTAATCAAAAAACAAAGTGAAAAATTAAGAATGATTTTTACACATTCATTTTTATTAATTCCATAATCTCATTTAAATTTTTAAAATACTCAAATGCAAGAAACTTCCAAATTAAAAATTTTCATTTGAAAAAAATAATTTCTCAAAGTTCCATCAAATTTTCAAATGTTTAAATTCAGATTTTCAAAATTTAATTTTTCAAATTAAAAAATTTACTTCATTTTTTTTCCAAGGTTTTCCAAATAATAAATGTCATTCATTATTGAAGTATGCAACTCAAATACATAGTGTGTCATACATATTAAGGTATATCTTTATTTTAATCTAATAATTTAATTTCTAGATTGGGTGGTGTAATAACATAAATTTGGTCAATAATAGTTGATCATGCATTGAAAGATAATGATATTACAAAGGCTCTTCAAGAACAAGAGACATTTATTTTCCACTAATTTATTTAGGTTCTTGAATTTATGGTTCCATCAAATCACACTTTAGGAAAATATTTGGTTTATTAAGACCACTATGATTTCAATTAATTCTAAATATTCATGTGTTTGAGTGGAAAATGGATGAATATGTGTTATATAACTAATTATATCAATTATAATCATATTTTTGTATGAATCACTTTTTTATTGAAGACAAGATCACGATTTCACTTTGTAGTAACCTAAATTTGGTCAGGATTACTTGATCATGCCTATTTTATCCATTTTTATCATTAATTGATTTGTGCACTTAGTTAACACTCATTTCAAAAATTTGACCCATTATAAGCACAATATAAGACCTTAACTCATATATAGATATTAATGTTAAAATCACCCATATACATTTATTTTGAATCATGGGGGATCTCCACTAGTTACAAAATTTCAGTTTTTAAATATTCTCAAAACTATCATCACATCAAAGAGCTCATTAAGATATTTTAAATTAAAATTTAATGGATTCAAATAGGCATAGTATGTGAAAGTTATGGCCTTTTTAAGGTAGTAAAAAATGGGGAAAAAATAACATGGTGCTAACATCATCAACTGATTAGACCCATATGGCCTAAAACATGGACCAATAACAACATTAAATATTGAATTCACAAAGCTCTAACAAGTGTTATGAGTTACATGGTTTCATGACCAAGTTATAGGGGATGAATTTTATCACTTAAACATCATTTGATTGTTATCCCCACCAAAGTTGGATAAAACATTATCTATAGTGTGAAAAAGCCTCCTCATGAGATAATGCATAGGATTTGGATTGGGTGTCAACCCCCTTACCCTACTTGGCCTATTTTTAAGTCTCAACAATAAGATATGCCATATTTGGAAAAACAAATGCAAGAGTTTGTATTTATCCCTTAATTTTGGAATTTCTTGTTAATAACAAAGGATATGAGGCATTTTCTAAGGTGATTTGGATCCTTAACTCTATACAAAAATGGATAAAACTTTTAGCCATAAATCAAAGTCCTTGGAAACACTATAAAAGACTCAATATTATAATTAAAGACACATAAAATAAATATTGTAAGATTTAAGCCCATGTAAATGACAATAAGAGGAGAAAACAAAGTTTTTATGTCTGATATTATAGGAGCAGTACATTGAAGGACAAGATCCCATTGAAAAAACTTCTTATAGACATTATAAGGAAATTTGAGCCCCTTATTGGGAGATAAATCAAATTTTTATGTATATATTATTGGAGTAGCAATTATAAGCCAAGATTCATTGGTAAAACCTTTGAGAGGCATTATAATAAACTTGTGTAGCCCCTAATTTAGGAGAGAAAATAATGAGATAATTTGGAATAACAATAGTTATAGCCAAACATGGACTTATTATAGGAAAAAATATATTTGTTTATAGATCAAGAACCCCTTATTGGTATAATTTGATGTAATAAATGGTATTTTTATATCATTTTAATTGACTAGTTTAACCTTTGAGTAGACTCAAAAACATAGTCCACATTAGATAATCTTTGTTATCAATTTGGTTAGTATTATTCTCTATTACTATAATTTTATTACTATTTTTAATAAATATTTAATATAATTTTAATTTTTTAATCTAATTGTAACATGAAAATATGGGAAATTAAGAAATTTGTTAAAGTATCCTAAAAATAGGTTTTTAGTGAATTTGTGCATAAACTACCATTTTAAGATCAAGTTTATATCAAATATATTTTCCAAAGGGTTTTCTAACACTTTGTTCACTTGTGTTGGTATTCTTTCATTTATGTAATTTGTATTTTGGAAGTGTAGGTTTATTTGTTTCAAAAGTATAACCATAAGAAAACCTCTGAAGAGAAAGGCTTCAAGAGATTGAAAACATAAACTGGTAGACTCATGAAGAAAAATTTACATTATGACAAAGATTTCAGCCCATAGATAATGAGATAAAATATTTTTAATATCAAGTGTGCTCTAGGGAAAATGTCTCATGAGAATTATTTAAGAATTGTAACTTCAATTTCAAGCTAATGAAGAGATTTTGGCAAAGTTATATAATGATGGAGTGGAGGAAAAATAAGACTCTACGTATTTTAACCTTTTAGGGTTTTACATATGTAAATCTTAACGTAGATTAAAGGGATGAGTTGTATAAATCAATTAAATAATATGTAATAACTAACCATTGATTTGTTATATATTTTTACTTGCTTTTACTTTCTAAAAATAGTAATAAATATAAGAAAATAGAGAATTATCTAGAAAATGACTACTATAGAAGAGATGGGTTATAAAAACTAGGTTATGGATAGGTCTAAGTGTCATCAATAAGGTCCCTAGGTCTAATTCATCACTGGTAGTAGAAACCCACCTAAATAATGGTGCCATGCTGCTCTAGTATCCTAAAAATGTCACTAAATTCCTCTTTACATGACTATTCCTATTTTATGGGAGCACTTGTGCCTATGTTTTTAGGTTTTTTCCTAAACACATGAAATATAGAATTCTTTATTGTGCCAATAATATCTGATTTAGTGTGCAAACCCTAATCCTCCTTGAAAGTATGGCATGAGTTGAAATTATGTGTTCATTAGTATGATGGTTTGGACATCCTCAACACCCCACTATGAAGAGAGTTCCCTACATATCAATACTTTGAGGAGGGATCAATATTGATGTAGTTCTCCCACCTATTAATTACTACAAGTACAAGTGAATGCTATAATGAGAGTGATCTTTAATGACTTGAGTGTGCTTGAGATTGAAAATATTTTAAAACTAGACTTAAGGATGTTTTAGATGGTATTATGCAAAAGTAGGGAAAATAGGGATTAATAAACTTGATTTTGATCAACTTTTTTCTTATTTGAATAGGCTTTTTACTTCTATTTTTCATATAATCTATAGAGGTCAAATATTATTGTATTTATAGTGATATGTAGTGTGTATATATGATAAAATAAACATGGGCTGACCTTAGGAGGGGTACAAATTTGAAAATATATCCATTCAGGAGAGTTATGGAAAGAGACACTAGTGCCATGTAAATATAATGCCCATAATGTGGTGCTAGTGTCCGATTGGCAGACTATTGGGCATAATAGGTTGGGATCTATGAATGTTGTTTTAGGATTATGTTTGCACTGACTAAAGATGTTTGTGGTCTACACAATAGCTATAAAAGTGTGATAAAGGTTATAGGAAAGGTTTAAGTATAATATAGGAATAGGATATCTCAATCCACACTCTTAGCATCCAAATACCACTTTTAGGTGATTATATTTACCCCCACCCCTTTATGTTAGAAAAGCAACAAATTGAAATAATGAGTATAAAGGAAAAGGAAGTGTACATAGACTTACCTAGGAAGTGAAGCCCATGTAATTGAGTCTAAGTAAGTGAAGTTAGGTATGAATATGTGAAAAATGATAGAAAGTAATGAACTATGTGTGTGAGTGTACATAATGATCAAATCATTGAATAGATTTTACTAGGATGGTAGTTTTCTCAATCCTCTTATATGGGTAGATCAAGAAATCATTAATATTTTGAATGTATAATTTCCCTATTGGAATAAAATTGATTGAGAGGTGGGGGTGAGATGAATCAATCTTCAAACTATCCAAGATCAATGGCCAGTATTTAATTATACCAAAGATTTAATAGTGAGCAGTGACTTATAGATTTAATGGGTCTAGGTAGATCCAATGACACATGTTCAATCATACCAAAGATATCAAAGATGAGAAGCAAGTCAAAATTTTAGAATGAATGTGTAACAGACAAGTGGAAAGATATCAGGTACTTGAGAAAAGATCCAATGGTGCACATTAACTAATAATGTTAATGGGCCTAACCAAATCAATGGATCACACTCAATCATATAAATCAAGATAAATGTCAAGAGAGGGGTCAAAGATAAAGTGGACCTCAAAGGTTAATGAGAAGCTTATAAGTGTCTCAACTATGATAACTATCAAAAAGATCAATGGAGTGCATTCAAGCTATGTAAAAGTAGATCAATGATGCACACGAGGTTAAAGAATCAATAGGATCTTGAGAATAAATGAAGAGATAAAATTTATCACAATATGAGAAGCTTAGATCAAGATCAATGGTTGAAATTATAAGTTGAATCCAATTTGATTGAGGTTAAACTATAGCCAATGTTACAAAAGGATGGCTTGGAGGTAGACACATTAGTTTTTATTGGTTCATCACCAAATCCAATAACATGATCATGAACATTTTCCTCCATTATTTCATGCCAAAGATGAACCAATAAGAATCCAGTGAGGAGTAATCGATGCCACCAAGATCAAAATGAATTGATTAAGCTATTGTAATGGAATCAACACCTGAAAGAGATTGTAAAAGATTGATCTAGCTATTGTAAATGGCTTGGATGCCAAAATTTAGCTTGAAAATGACTTTATTACTCTATTATAACTATAAGGTACATCAATGTAGAGCACAAATAGATGGAAAAGGACTAATATGATTATTATGGACATTTTCTAGAATTAGTCTGAACATGATGATCTATTCTAACTAAATCAACATTAGATGATTATAAATATTGATCATAATGAACCCTTGTCCATTGTTATGGGCATGTTCCCCATCTCTTTCATTCCCATTATTCTATAAATACATGCTTTTAAGCCTTCAAATGGATCCATCTATTTGGCATGACTATACTTTGCTAAGAATTACATTGTAACACCTATTTTATGTAATAAAGATTGAATTCCTTCATTTTATAGGTCGAGTTAAAGTGTGTCTCATGAATTCATTGATGTGGTCAAGTGAATATCTTATTTCCTTACTCTATCTAAGTTTATCACTTTTATGAAATGTTTTGGCAATTCTCATAGATCATTCTAAGTGCATACATAGTCTATTGGTTAGTGTGAAAGTGGACAGTTGCCCTCCCATGCTAGGTTAATAGATAATCCATGCCTTTCTATGAAATAATTATGTGAAAATAATAAAAGAGTGAATGAAGTGATCTTATTCAATCTTAAATGTTTCTTATAGTGTTTCTTGTGCAGTTATAAGGATAAAAACATTTGGTGTATCACCTCATTTTTACATACTTTTATGATTTTTTGTCAACCTCTCTCCCTTTTCCAAGCAAGAGTTAGTATTAAGTCTAGTTTGGGTGACAAATACAAGAGGAATCCAACCATATCTATAGGTCTAACCCAAGATTAGGCTATCCATAACCTAGGTTCAGTCTCATGTTGGACTAGGTTTGAGCAAGAGGACCTGAACATTCACCTTTGCTCACTTAGGGTTCAATCTAAGAACACCAATGATACCTTAAAAATGAATTATAATATGTAAAAAATTGAAGGATTTAGAAAAATTGATCATGCATAACATCACATTTTAAAATAAAAGGAATTATAATCCATAAAATAATTAAAATTAATTTGAGGCTAACATGATTGTGAGACTATATCTCATAGTTTCTCATGAATAATCACTAAGAATATTTGGATCCTTTTATAATCTAAGGACCTCCATTAAAAGTTATAATTTTAATGTATTGGGGTATAAAAGTAAAACTTCCACATAAATTTTACAATGATTTATGATAAGAATAGGTATAGAGAAGGAGAAGAAGCACATGGACATTAGGAAGTGACATTGTCATGCACACTCCCCCTTAATAGAAACTTTGAGAGGCCTAGTATTGCATGAAATTTACCAAAACCTGGTAGCACCAAGTTGTTTTATGAATATATATGCCACTTATATCTCTATAAGATAAAACTACAAGCTAATATCACCATTGAGAACTTTATCTCAGATAAAATGCACATGAAATTCAACATGCTGAAATTGTTGGTGTTGTGCACCTACACAAAACTTAAACACATATCCTAAAATAGATTCATGATAGCATAGTATGGCTAGAATCACAATAACCACATACATAAAAATATGACATGTTTTTCTATGGTAAAATAATTTTAAAATAAAGTCATATTTTAGGAAAACAATTTCAATACTTTGATTATAAATTTAGTGAAAAACAAAATTATTATAAGCAATTCATTATTGGACATCTCCAATATTGACAAGATAAATGTCCCTAACTATGATGCAAGGCACATACAATGATTTAATAATAATATGATACTAAATTTAAACATTAGATATCCTTTTAGAAAAAAACCCATTTTATCATTTTATTTTTATCAAAACTTTACAAGTTTAATATGCTTCAATAGAATATTGAGGTATAACCTCTCATACATCAAATATGGGAAATATTAGCATGAAATGCCACCATCCAATAATATAAATATGAGAGTGAAATAAATAAATTTAGAGAGGTGTGAATATAGTTTATAATAAAGTAAATGATCATGAGATAATAATATAAACTCCATTTACACATTGCATTTCATAACATATCTTATTATCAAATGAAGAGTATAAGAATGTTAGCATAAACAATCAAATGAGAATATCTAAGTATAATAACATGAAATTGCCCCACTAATCAAATGAAAGCATTAAAACACAAAAGATCCAAACTTAATGAGCATTATAATTTTACCAAATGTAATAACTAAACATGATAGTTTTGTCAAATTAAATATGATGATATGCATATAATGTATATCCATGATAACTCATAAGAATTGAAAATAAAAATAATCTCTATATATTTTCTTTACATTCTAATCTAAGACAAATATATCTCTTAAAATATAATTGTAATATATATATATATATATATTTTTCAAGAGTTAAACTAAATTATTTTACTAACAAATACAATGTAGATGAGACACTATCAATATAGTTAGTATCTCTAAATTAACAATAAAATAGTTTTATCAAAGAAAATGAAATGCTATTAGCATAGATGTATTTTTGATGTATAAAAATGCAAATATTAAGTAGGGATTTTGTTCATAATAGTAATATTAATATTCATGGCTTTGACCCATAAGAACTAGAGGAACATTTGTAGAATGCAATGTTATTCTAGCCATCTCAATAATGGTGCAGTTTTTCATTTAAAAAATACCATTTTGTTAAGGTAAATAGAGATTTTCTAATTTTATTTGAATAACATAATGAATTAAAAAATAATAAAAAATTCAAATGCATTTTCAAAACTAGCTTTAAATTCTATAAATTTGCATAATACATCAAATTTATTTTTAATGAAATATGACCAAATCATTATAGTGTAATCATCAATAAAAATAACATAATACAAATAAATATTAAGAGATATAATTTTAAGAGGTCTTAAAACATCACTATGAATCACTTCTAAAGAATGTGATAAATTTGCATCATTATTCTTGTGAAAGTGGTTAGTATATTGCTTACATTGTAAGCAACCCTCACAAGTTTCATGATGATAAGTTATAGAAGGAAGTACAAAAATAATATTTTGAGTAAGAATAACAATTAAAATTATAAAATTAACATTACCTAATAATTTATGACATAATTGAGATTCATTCTTGCTATGTGATGCAATAAAACATGAGGAAGAAGGAGAAAAAATGTATAAACCATTATTTTAAACCTCTTCAACAATCATAGACCCAAATTGGTTTCTAATTGACTAGCTATATTTAATAAATATTGTAATTAAATTATCATTAGTAAGTTTTTAATAATATAAAAAGTTATTCTTAAGCTTAGGTATAGAGAAAACATCATTTATAACAACATTTGAAAAAAAATATATTCTTTATTTAGTTGCTTCTAAGAAAGAAATATCTCCTAAGTAAATATTTTTAGAGATATCTCTAGAATCACAAAAAATATTATATATGAAAGTCATATGGTGGGATTCACCACTATTTAAAATTCATTAATATTTATTTGAAGAAAATAAAGTAGCTCATAAATCAATACTACTCTAATCTTGATTGTTATTCTGATTAGAGTTTTGATTCTTCTATTTGTTTTAATTAGCTTTATTCTCGTTGTTAATTTTAGAATATTTATTGTTAATTATATAATTTTTTTTTTAACAAGTTTCCCTTCTATGACCAAACTTATCACAAAGGTTATAATTTCTAATAAACTTGGGTTTATGGTTCTTATTCCTAGATTCCTTTCTCCCATTATTGCCATCAAAATAATTAAGATTACATTTTTGGTTTTTATTACTATTAAAAACATTATATAAGGTGATAAGTGCTTTAGTGGAATTATACTTATAATAAAAATTAGTTGTAACTTGGTCTTCTTGAATCAAGAGAGAACACAAAGTGGTAAGGTCATGGATATCTTGATCAGTTTGATAATTTGAATTCAAAATTGAAACAAAAATTCTAAACTTTTCATGAATATTTAATTGAATGATAAAATACATTATTTGATCTTAAATCAAATTATAGTTAAAACAATCTAACTAAGATTTAATTTTCTTAATTTAAGTAAGAAAATCACAAACTTTTCATCCCCTTTCATAGGTCTAGTTAGTAAATCAAAGATTAGCTTAATAATTTTGAAAGGAGAGTGCCCTCATGTATGGATTCAAGGAGTTTCCAAATATAACTAGGAGATTCTTGATTACCAATGTGAAGAAAGAATTCACCATTAACACTTTGTAAGATAATGGACATAATTTCTTGTATTTTTCGTTAAAATTCACTGGTACTCTTAGGGGTCAAATGTCATTCACAAGGTGTTTTTTTAGTCCCAATGACAATATTCTACATCTTTTGAGCTATAAATTCAGCTTTGACATGAATTTTACATATATTATAGTTATTTAAATTAAGCATTTATGATTTATGTAAAATAAAATGAGGCAAAGCCATTGCTTCCCTTTAAATAGGATTTTAACCAAATGCTTAAAAATAATCCTTTTAGTGTGAATTTCAACTTTATTTGAAAGCAAAAAAGATTACAAATGTAAAAACAATAATTATTCAACTTAATGTTAGAAAAAGTAGGAACAAAATAAAATATTGTAATAAAATAGGGTGTCACAAGTGTTATAAAATTACACTAATGTAAGAAAAATTTAACAAATTAACCTTTTTTTTAAATATTATTCTTCACTATTTTCAAAAAGAATGAATTACACATGAAATTGTGATTAATTTCACAATTTAGATGTCAAATAATTCACAACAATAAAAAGAGATGCATTAAACTAAGTGTTGAAAAAAATACACTCAGAACTACCTAGACACTATTATTAAAAAAAATTAAAAATAAAATAAGAAGGATTCAAAACACAAAATGGACCATATAGATGTGTCTAGAATGTTCCAAAACCTAGGGATCGACTGAGTACATGAATATGTTTGTCAAAGTATTCACTAGGTTGAAAGTCAAAAACAAGTTTGACATGTCAACTAGGGTTTTGAATGCATAAAACTTGGCACACAAAAATAAAAATAAAATTCAAATTAATTCAATTTGAAATTAATTTGAGCAAGTCAAAAAGTAGACTAAAAATTTATAAGGAGTTTTGAACACTATACCATCTCTTTACAAGTTTTTACCAAAATAAGAACAATCAACTTATTTATAAGGCTATTTAAAGGTTTACATGCATAATATTATATTTATTTATTTATTTTTGTCTAATTTTTAATACACACACACACACACACACACACACACACACAATGCATTCAAAATTAATAATAAATAGATATTATTATTTTAACTTTTTGATTTAAAAACTTATTAAAAATAAAACATGAGGGCCACTTCATTTTGCATGTTATGTACTTACCTAAATCTTACTATATCCACTATATACTTACCTAAATCTTATTATATCCAGTTATGGTTCTCCATGTGAAATAGGGGAACTTGGACCAACATGAAGAAGCCACCAAATTGTATACAACTTTACAAACATGCCTCTTTTTGCATTCTAAAGCCACCCAGATGTGTAATATCTAATTTTACATGAGAAAAAAAATATTTATTCCACCAAGCCATACTAAGGTTCTCTAAGAGGCTTAAGAAAAAAATAATATCCTTCAATAAATCATCTCAGGCTTTAAAAGTGATCAAGGATTCTTTAATTAATTTAACTAACCCCTCAGGCCAAAGAAAGGTAACAAAATCTCTCATAAAAGTTTTTTGTTAAAATTTTAGGTTGTAATTTATCATAAAATAGTAATAATGGCACTTAGGTTAATGTTTGTGGAGCCACATTAAATTGTATAAGCCATCAGAGGTCATAAAAATTTACCAACCTCACGATGCTAGAGATGTCATAAAAAAACAATTTTAAATGAAAACTAATTTTTTAATGTCAAAAACTACTACTCTATGTTGTAAAATGGCATCCCATCCAAATATGTCTCTTCAAAATTAAAATTGGTTGCTTTAATGAGGTTTTAATTATTTAATTTGAGGTTGAGATGCTCTAACTTTGAAAGAGAGGCCTCCTCAGAGATTAAAAAATATCTCCCTCTATGTTGTGCACATGTTTAAACCAAACTTGAAAATAATTTAAAAGATTATTTAAATTTAATATATTATCAATTTATTTTAAATATATCAATTGTTTTATCACATACACGCCACTAGCTCTAATACTATGATAAAATCAATGTAGCAATAGAAATACATAGGATGGATCTTGAGTAACATGAATAATCAAAGGATACACAGATAAAAGTGAACATAGAGAAACAAATCAATAAATAAGAATTACCATGGGAAAACATAGAGGTAAAAAACCCACCAATTTGATATTAATATATTTGAGAAACCAAACCACCCCAAAACATAAAATTTTCCTTTTCACTTCATCAATAGCCTTCACAAAACTCTTTGTTCATGTATAATTTGTGATTCATAATATAATATTTTCATACACATTCATAATAGGTGTAAAAACCTATTTATAATGAAATGTGAAGGGATGTGGTGATGTAAATAATGGGTCCATCCATCCCAAGAACATTTTACCAATAATAATAAATAAATAAATTTTATTTTTACCAATAAGTAATTAATAATTTATAGTTTATTATTTATTTACTCGAGGTTGTTAAACCCTATTAATAAATAATAAATAATTATTATATAATTACTTAAAATATACTAAGGGTCTTATAATTTCACCACTTAGACATTATATGTTTTAATAGATTGTGCGTAATCCACATGGACACTTTGTGTGACATTATATTATTATACGTGGCACTTTTAGGGCTCATATTATACCACACCATATGTCAACATAATACTCATCTATTAGTCAAGCCATGTAACCATAGAAATATTGTCATTCACACATGAAATATAAAGTGGTTCAACTTCCATAGTAGCTTCCTATTCTTCATAGCCTTAACATTTGTTAACAAGAATGTAGTAATAAATTAGACAAAATACAACTTTATCAAAGGTATTTCATGTAAAAAATGCATAGATTAATATATTTTAATGTATCAATTCTATTTATTTCTATATTTTTCATCTTATTCAATATTTATTTTGCATATTCATATATCACATCTAGATCATCATTTATATTTCTTCCTTAAAAACCTCCTATGATCTAGATCATTTATATTATATTCATTTATCCTGTATGACCCATTGAATGTAGTTTGAGTATCTAAAGTGTGGAATTTACCACAAAATCCATCAAACTACATTTCATGTCATTTTAGTAAATTTTAAATGGAAAGAGATGCATAACACAAGATGTTGTCTACACATTAATAGATAATTATATTACAAAGGCTCTTTAAGAACAAAATACATTTATATTCATCTAATTAGTTTAGATCCTATAATTAATGGTTCCATCAAATACACATTACGAAAATCTTTTTATGGTTGAATCTACTCTAATTTAAATTAATTAAAAATGTTCATGTGTTTGATGGAAATGGATGAATATGTTATACAACTAATTAAATAAATTAGAGTCATATTTATATATTAATGAATTTTTTATTGAATATAAGATCATGATTTCACTTTTTATTAACCTAATTTTGGTAAAAATACTTGATCATACTTATTTTGAATATTTTTACCATTAATTGACATGTGCACATAATTAAATCACCAATTTGGCTCATCCTAATCATAAGATAAGACCTTTTTTCACCATGAGGCCATCTAATTTCAGCTAAATAAATGATACCACTTATAAAAACACCTAGTAAATTTTGTGAAGGGATAGTTATGCCTAGTAGGATACAAATGACCATCATTCATGTATCTATCGGTCATTTTTTTCCCTTCCCCAACAAAAGATAAAATTCCAAAAAGGAAATGATCCTTATGTTTGGCCTTAAGATTTAAAAACTCTTAAATGGGTCTAGCTCCCTCTTGAACCACTATAAAAGCACATTCAATTGATTCATTTTAAAAATATTGGAAATCTTATCAATCCTATCACAAGATCTTATTTACACAAGTGTAATTAAATAATAGGTCCTTATTCCTCCCAAATCAATTTCCAAGCACTTCACGTAGTCATGATCCAACCATAAATTTATTTTTATGTATCCATAGAAAATCATGATCAAGTATTCAATCAAATTATATATGCATTCACATATTCAAAGGATCACATTTGTAAAAATAACTCTGGTGGGAGAACTATATAGAGGGTTGATCCCTGTTTGGAGTATATGTATGTACGTATCACTCAAAATAGTGGAGTGTTGATATTTAACACAACCCCAAATTTTAACATATTTTTACTCATTCATAATTATTCATCTCCTTTTTTCATAAATATAAGGTTTATAACTTCAATAAGGCATATATATGTCTCTGCACAACTTTTAAGAATCAAATCAATGTAGGAATACCTAAAATTCATTGTAACACTTGACTATTATAGAAGTTCTATCTTTCTACTAAAGGACAAAATTGACCAATAGAGACAACAATGATTGCCACTCTTATCCTACTCAACATTCTTATTTTTTATGGAACTCATGCTCATGTTTTGGGTTCCCTATATTGTTTATGTTCTTGTATTATATTTTCCTATGTAATTTCCTGATAAATCAAAATGCTAAGCACATATATATTTTGAAAGTTTATCCTTATTTATTTACCTTTTAATTTGTCCAATTCAAACATTTATCTTCATTTCATTATTGAGGACTATGTTTAAAATACCCTTCTTTACTCAATTCAATTAAGCTAATTAGGGTTGACATTTCTATATTAATTCAAATTCAAATCAAACATTTGGTGAACTCAACATATTAATTAAAACCTTTAAAAATTATGTATTTCTTATATTTCAACCTTATAAGGTTTCAAAAAAATTAGTCCTAGGATTTCTGTAAAAATATCCTAGGGTTTCAAAAAACTCTCTTTGTTTTTATGCATTGGCCTTTGGTGAAATATATTTTTTGTCTTTTAAAATGGTTGATATAGATCTATTTGATTACTATTATAACATAACTATCCAAAACTATACACAAGATTAATTAATGCAATATTTTTGAAAGTTAATCAGAACATTAGAGTAAGATAAATCATTAATTCAAGATGTTATAAGGGCTCTTCTTAACTCTTAGGTTGGTAATAGCTACTATCCCTCTCAAAAGGTCCATATTGTCACTATCCAAGGAGTTAATTTGAGAAACCCAATAGTGTCAAATGAACGTGATCAACATGTCCTTCTTCAATCCAATCAACATCCCACACATCATCTTTATGGTATTTATACACATGTTCAATCAGGAGTACATAGGGTTCCTGATTGTGAAGCCCTTAAGAATCAAATCATCACTATGAAAAGGTCAATAGATGGGTTAAAAAATCAAAATCAATATTTTGTTTCAAATATCACATGATGTGAAAATAGTAACACACATGTAAATGATCCATAATATCTTAGTTTTAATCATGTGTTTGCATCTTCATCTATCAATTTTGTACCTAACAAGACATTATATCAAGATTGGAATCCAAAATAGAATACATCTATAAATAGTGATTCCAAATGTGCACAAAAGGCTAATAAAATTTCAAGTAAAATTTCAAGATAAATTATTTGAAATAAAGTGGTCTAATTACCTCCTATACACCATCTTAGAACATTAAAATATTATTGTGCATATAATAGAATGCATGGGAATCATGTAGATTATTTCTTAAATTTAAAGAATAAAATACAAAATATAATTGATCATGGTGATTATGTAATATATAAATCAATCAAGAAACCCACTCAAATCAATACATCAGTTGTAGAATAAGTATGGATACAAAAATGAAAATATGAACAAGTAAAGCTACAATAAGAGAGGTTACAAAAATATCAATTAACAAAAGATAAATTACATGATCAAACTCAATGTAAGCAAGAAGGCACATTTGTAAAAATGCTTATCATGTAATACATTTAAATTAAAAAGTTGCATACAAATTAAATTCATTCAAATATGATTTCTAAATATTATCACATAAAATAACAAGATGAAAAATTAATGTTACAAATAAAACATGTTGAAATGGAAAGGTTGTAAAAAAATCAATTGGAAAGAGAAAAATTAATAAAAGAACAAATTGAAAAAGAGGAAGTGAAAAAATATAGATTGGAACAAGAAGAGTCTATAACACTTATGATATAAATATTATTCTGAAAGAGGCAAAGACAATCATGTATTCATCTCAAGAACTTTTCACTATCACTTCTCACATAGATGGCAATAAATTTATCGATGTCTAGGTCATGTGTTAACAAGAAAGGAATTTTTATTCTACATAATTTATTATACATCTCAAATATAGGGTTAAAAACATAGACAAAATAATCACACCAACATCATGCCTAGGATCAATTGACTTAACAATATTTTTTTATTCAAAAGAGTGCCATCTTATTTTTAGCATTATTTCTCCTCCAAATATATATGATGTTTTTCTTGGTGGATCATGGTTAAAATAAATCAAGGCATAAATTGATAGAAAAAAATGTCACATTAAATTTGATCATGAATATAAGGTCATATACATTTCAAAAGATGGAATAAATTTAGAATTAGACTAGATTAAGGAAAACATATCTAAAACAAAGATACAAATTATAGTCTTAGCAAAAGAACATGATACACTTTTTGATTGTTATATGCACACATATGGCACATTTTGTTAATTTTATTTACCACTCCTCAAATATTTTTGTCCTAATTTGGATATCATTGGATAGATTACTCATTTTCAAACTATTAGCAATCCAAGTTGCACCCTTTGAAGGATATGGTTCAATTCTATTCAAGCTTGGGGTAATATGGGATTGGTCTAAAGTATGTGGGTGACCTATAGTAAGACCAAACCTATAGTTTATGGGGTTAGATCCCATAATAAATCAACTAAAGATATCTTAATAAGACCTATTGATATTTGGATGAAAAGAGATATAATGAAACATAAAATAAAACCTATTCTAAGGATGGTGATGCACCAATATTCACTTATCCTCTCTTGATTGATCTTCAAACACACTTTGTAAATCAAATGAAAGACTAATGATGAATTAAACTTCTTGACACACTCCTTAACATAAGTGTTTCATGTGGAGGTTATGTGTAAGGTCTAAAACATGAAATAAATAGGAGAAAGGCCTACTTGAGACACTATCAACCAACTCACTCTTCAATATAACTACCACACTTTTAACACTTCACATGACCTACATAAGATGAAATTACAATAGTTAGGTGAATGGGAAGACATAAAAAGGGGTGAAAACCCCAGACTTTCTTCAAGTTAACAACTATAACACATTAATGATGATAAGAAGTATACAATAGTCCCTTTCTCTATTGATTCTCAAGGTTCAAGATATAATTTGGCAGAGATTTTCTACACCTAGTTGATGGATGAAAACAAAGGGATCAAGGACTAAATATATAGAAATTTGAGAAAGAGAGAGAAGGTAATATTTAAATATAAGTGATATGAAAATTACATAATATTTATTACTCACTTATCACTCACTAAACAATTACAACAACCCTTCACACCCCATCATGCATGGATTGGGTTAAGTAGTGCCTTAAATGAGCACCTTTGTTGAATTAAAGCTTATTTTTAGTAATGTTTAAAACCTAAAGGGTGTTTTAATTATATAATTATTAAATTAATTTTACTTTCATAAATTAAAAATCATTAAAATAGTTCCAAATATGCCTTCTCCATGAGGCATTAAGTAGTTGCATTTCTCTGTATGTTAGCCATGTTCAAGAGACTATAAAAATACATCATAATAACCATGAACATGGAAATTTATCACCAAAAGGGGTAGTCATATATTTTTAAATATGAATCATTAACTTCATAATGGCCTTCTATACCTATGATTTTTTCCATTTTATTGGCTAAGTAGGCTTATGAACAAGTAGTCTAGTCTCTTTCCCATTCACTATTTGGTTGACTGTGAGAACTAGATCAGATATCCAAAATAAATGAATAATTTTTTTCTCAATTTAAACCAAGATTATATACAAGTGTTTATACCTTTAAATAATTTAACACTTGCAATTTAACTCCACCTACATGACTAGGTCACTTCATGCATTCTACAACTGCCTATTTGGTGAAGGTTTGAAAAATTATTTATATGCTGATTTTTGGACACATTATGATTTTATAAGGTGAAAAAAGTATAAAACCACCATATTTGATGGTTTATACCCTATGACCAAGTCCTACACTTCATCTCCCACTAAAAGTCTTGTAAACTTATAATTTATATAGGTGTCTATACACTGTTCATATATACCAGTACCCTGGAAGAATCCTTATCTAAGTATAATACATGATAAAAGTATTTTAAAAGTGATTAAAATTAATTTGGATTCATTTTATCTAAAATATTTCCAATCAAATCCTTATTAGAGTTTTAGGGAGGTTTAATAAGGTCTTGAACTCTTAACAATGGTTCATAGAGGTTAGGGCCTTATCCTCTAATCCAATTCCACTAATATCTTGTGGAAAAATCCCACCACCTATTATAAAGTGATAAAATCCCTATGAAATTACTCTGTATATTTCTTATCTTGTCAACTTGCCTCTCAAGTGAGAAATGAGCATTGTGGGTAGTCTTGAGGTATTTTTAGGCCAAAATGACCATCTATGGCTTATCCCATGCAATCAAAAGTGACTTAGACATATAAAAAAACTTGATAATAATTTTGATGAAGGTTTGAGATGTCCTCTAATTCCCTTTTACCCTCTACTTTAACCTCCAAGTGGCATTGTCTTAATGAAGAATCTATATTAATAGGTATGAGTGCATGGTTTCTAAGTCATGACCTTGAACTAGATCTTAAGGCTTTTAGCCACTTTTTTTGATATGTAATTCACCCTTAAGGTCCCTTGGATCATCTATATTATATTGATCAAGCCATTAGACTCATTTTACATGAATACAGTCCCTCATTCAAACACTTGGGCTTATTTGTAAGTGCATATCAGACACAAAAATCCTTATAAGTTGCCAATGTATGATTATTTAAACCATTTGGGCCTCATTCCTTCCATATAAACAAGTGGAACATGTATATTCTTATCAAGTTAATGTAAATAGGCATATAATGACTCTTTTAGGCTTTATCTATATGGTACACACCTTGCACATGCCAGTCAATAAGTGATCTATGTGTTTAAGGGACTTGGGAAGACCATTAGGACTTCTTCATAGTCTAATCATCTTTTTTGGATGCACTTGGGAGCATAATTCTTTCATTAGGTCTAAACTAGGGTTTAAGAAGGGTTTTTGAGGTCCACCATCTTAACGATGGTTCATATAGTATGGACCTCCAAACTAAAACTTATTATCATGAATTTCTATTACACTAGCCCCTTCATCACTCTTAAATTTATTATGGCCCCATGCAAAGTGTGTGTAGAGATATGAGCATAGGATGGTGTGTCCTAAGATCCCTGTTATGTAGTCTATGTAGGTTACCTTATTAAAATTCATTCATAAATCTAGGTCCCTAAAGCCCACTCACTCCTTTATGAATTTTGAGTCCATGGGGGTACTCAAGTTTCCATAAGATCCATGGGCTTGGGTCTCTCTATGGTGAGAGATACAACTATTAGAGGAGCATCTCAACATGTCTACTCATATTAGTGGAGCTTAGGAAAGGACTAAAACCAAAATAAATAATCTCATTGCACTCCCCTAACTCAAACATCTTGTCCAATTTATGAAACATCTTCAAATTCCTCCACATTGCATTGAGCCTACCTAGATTTATATATATTCTATTGAGGCAGAGGAAGGGTCTTAGGCATAAGGAAAGGCTTAGGCATTATAAGATTTAGATTGTATGTTGGGACCTTCAATTTCTTATAGATGTATATGTAACCTCAAATTTATCAAGGAAACCACTTCAAACCAATCTCCATCTATTGGGCCCCTTATTTTGGTATGTAAGGATTTTCTCCATCATGATAGGCACTTTGGTGCAAGGCATCATTTTGAATGTTGAATTTTTGATATCTTGGTGCTAACTAGAGGAATCAATGCACACCTTGCACTTGTTGGTAGGTGGCTAACCAATTCTAGGATTCATAAGGTATCTTCTATGTTGGATGATGTGTGGTGACTACAACATGAATGGCTCAAGGTGATGGAACTATTAGAATGATCACAATGCTTCCATCTCAATATTTCATTTGAGCACTCCACCCTAGTAGATGCATTCTTATAGAGCTATACAAGGATCTCAAACTAGTGAATAAAATTATGAAAACTTAGTGAAATGAAGCTATAGAGAATAGGTTATGTATATATTTTAATGGTTTCCCTTATATCTAGGAATATCTTGGATGACATGAAGGATCCATTTGTATACACCCAAGATCACCTGTGAGCCTCTAGAACATTAAGTAGAATGAACTAAGCATGTAATCTACTTTAACTACTATGGAATATATTTCATTTTCACTTTGATGAATGATGAATAACTATTATGTATCATAAAATGTTTCTATTTTATACTTATTTGGAATTAATATTTGAATGTGTAATGGTTATAAGGTTATAAGTTCATTTTGTTTCTAATTGAATATGTATGCATGATTATGGTTTAAGACATTAATGGCATCCTTATGATAAATGATGATGTTATACATTGAGTGAATAATGGCTAAGTATACATATTCCATACACCATATTCTCATACACTTGCTAATAAGTTATAACCTAGCATGATCAATTCAACTAAAAGTAGCCCTTCGATCCTTCTAGTACCTATATGAAGCTAGTCTTAGTTTATAAAAAGTTTTCACCCATATGGCTCTAGAATTAATCCACCAAATAGGATTAAACCTATATACCACTAAGCATAGTATATGAAAGGCTTACACCAATGAGTTTTTTGAAGGCCTTATTCTAAATGACCAAGTCCCATAAGTGAAATCTTGTACTATGGCAAAACTAGCCTAATGCAGGCCCCAATTCCTTCTCTATTATGCTTTGGGTGAGTGCATAACACCTATGCCTTATGTGAATTGATGATATCATAATTGAGTGTATAATTTGGAGAACAAAAAATACAATCCCATACTTTTACATGAGTATAAGAAGTTAAGACTAGACTAATACAACCTATTATGCCTAACTTTTCAACAACATTTTTATTTCATTTCTAGGGCTTGTGTTGAATTTTGTTGTCTCAATGGTGTGGAAGAACAATGTATAAATCTCCATTATAAACATTGGGCATTGGATATAACAAGTGGAGGATAGATTTTTTCTCAAGCATCCAACTTGTAAAAGGTAAAATTTGAGAAAGTGGGTTTATCACAACCTGTATGATGCTTTATATGAGGTGTTTTTCTTTGAGTTGTTTGAGCATGTGTATTGATGGTTAGATGCATAATCAACACATAATATAAGAATCTATATATATCACTATGAGTGGATGAAGGATCACCCAGATAGGTTTGGGACCTTGGATGCCACTTGGACTAGAGCAGTAGATAAATGGTGTCAAGGAGTGTTGAATAGTTAGATACTTGAGTTCATAGTTTCAACATACTCATGCCCTGAGGAATTAGAGTATCAATTTTTTCATGAAACTAGAGGAATATTTGTAAAGTTATTCAATGCAAAGCTTAAAAAAATAATGGTGGATTATAATTTTGAGACTTTAATGATGGAAGTCTAAAGGCCTTTTGCATATGAGTAAAGCAAAGGGGACAAGTGGATGTGTACGTGAAGTGCCATGAAAGGGGATGATTAGAAAGAAACCTAAGAGCTCAGAAGATAGACATATAACAAGAGACAACATAGTATGATATAAGATCTATAACTAGGAAGTGCTGATAGAACCCATAACAAGTAGTAAGGGCATGGGGAAGGATATCTTGAAATGCAATAGTACAAGGATGAGAGAAATAATGAATAAATAGATGAAGCTCAGTATTTGACAAGTCTGAAATCTATTAGGATCCTATAATATTTGGTGACTGAAGATATTCTTTATGTGCCTACCCTATTTAAACCTATGGTATATGATCACATGTTTGATGCCCCACTTTAATAAATTACAAAAATGATAATTGACCTTGTTGTCCAATAGATTTTAGATGTTTCATAGACTTGGATGATAACTTTATAATATGAAAAATCATTCCTTACAAGAAGGTGACCACAAATACCTCCATACTAGTAGGTGTTATCATACCACAATCAAATTTGAGTGTAAGCATAAAAGCTCAATCGATTTATCATCACAAAGTGGGAAATAGCCCATAATAAATGGTCTAGTGCCATAAGTCAGGGACTCTTAAAAAGTGTGTACTAGTATGATTCAAGGTTTAAAACACTCCTATCAAAGTTCCCTTATGACATTCACCCTTTCCATCATGTGTAGTGGTTCATTGGATGGTTGTGTGTGTAATTTTGAAGATCACTTTCCATTTAGACATTTATAGACCCTTATGAAGTGTTTGAATCCATTCTCAAATCTAAGGTAGTTATAAGTGCATATATTAGGATCAAACCATTTATGGAGGCATAAATTGCATCCATGGATTTACAACTCCAAAATCTTATCACTAGTTTATCATAAGATGCTCGAAGTGTTATGGTGCATCAACTACAAAGAGAAGGCCATAATAGGAATAACTACCCACAAAGGAATGTGCACATGTTACTCCTAAGATATGAAGTCTATAGAGAGGAACATAATGTTTATAACTACTCATTATTTAAATACACTAACTAGGTCAACATAATCATTTATTATCATTTGTGTGATGCCTATACCCATACCATAGCTAATTATCAATTTATTAACAAGATGTGTGAGAACATCAAGAGAGGCACAAGGTAAGACACTACAATAATTAAAGTGTAGGATAACTAAGGAGATGAAGGGTATCACCAATAGAGTATATACTTTGGGATATAATGAGGCCCTAGAGGGTTAGGTAGAGGATGTGGTGGTAAAAGCTTCTCACTGCACTCATGTTATAAGTGTGGTTCCACTTAACACTATTAGAATGATTTCCCTACACATCCCATATATGGGTATTGTTGACGGTCCCATAATGTTGATGAATTCCCTAACCTATACAAAAAGTTGACCCAAGGTATACCTAACATAGATAAGGGCACAAGAATAATTAGGCATGAGCCAAAAATGGATAAGTAGAATATAAAGGCATAATTGAACTACATAGAGATAGTCAAAGAGTAAGAAACTACTCATAGTGAATTCACCACTCATCCACCAGTTGTGCCAATACCTAAGTTATGTATGGAATATGGGGATAAATGTCACACTGAGTGCATAACACATCTTGAACCCATATTTATGTGTTACCTAGACCCAACATGCCAAAAATATGTATTGTAATAAGACATGAGTGTAATCCAAAATTTTTAAGGGGATATCTAACTATCATGAGATCTATAAGTGTAAGCTACTACTCTTAGAAAGAAGATATCTAAGAAGTGGAGATATAATAACTAATGGAGATATTGTGCCTCCTACAAATATAGGGGATACTACCCCAATTAAAGAACTTTCTCTTAGAGAATGTGGAAAAAAAATCTAGTTGAAGTCATTGTACTACACATGGTGAGGGAATAATAAGTTAGGCATACACAAAATGTAGAGTACGATCAATAACTCCTCATGGATTCCACTATTGATGGATGGTAAATTTTTAATGTCCTTATAGACACAGGCACCAAGGTTAACATGTTAACCAAAAATGTATGGGAGAAAATGGGTAGGCCAACATTGAGGCCTTCCCCTCATGTAATTTTCATGGCCAAAAAGATCCAAATGTATCTTATCATAATTTTGAAGACCATAATTATAGATATCATAAGCAACAAATTACACACTAACTTTGAAGTGATTGAGTTGGCAAAACTAGACAACTACCCAACACTTATAAGAAGGCCATGGTGCTATGTGAGAAATGTAGATATTCACTTCAAGAAGTGCTACATGAAATTTGAGAATGGAAAGGAAAGGGTATTTATACCCATTTGATAGGACCAATGACCCCCCTA
The DNA here is from genome assembly GCA_037957365.1 of Torreya grandis. Taxonomy (NCBI): domain Eukaryota; kingdom Viridiplantae; phylum Streptophyta; class Pinopsida; order Cupressales; family Taxaceae; genus Torreya; species Torreya grandis. The sequence goes on from JARHVA010004155.1 coordinate 359,817, forward strand.
ATTCAATATTGTGAACCTCAAGGATGAGATAAACCACATATATAACATCATGGCATAAGGCACCAAGACACTAATGACAATGATCAAGGAGTGATTTCTTGGGAAGATGGAAAATCAGCCTTAGATAATACCAATGTTTCCTATGATTGATGGGCTAAGGAAAAATAAGATACCACTGACTGAATATGCCACTTAGTATACACAAAGTTGCCAAAACTAGTGAAGACAGGCTAGGTCCAAATTGATCATACTTATAAAAGGTGGGTCCCATGCACCAAAAAGAAGGGAAAGAGAGTGTTTCACCTTAGTAAGGGAAAAATTATAGTTCTCCCAAGATATGTAGGGAATAATATAGTATAATGCTATGTATATGACCTTGAATCATGCATCCTAAAAGAAGTGGATAGAATGGGTGATCTAGTATATACATTGAACAATAATGTCTCTCATTGGTGGGTAGAAAAAAATCCTAACTTGCTAATGTAGGATGTGAAGGAAACCATTTTCACTATATTTATGAAGAGAAACAAAGACCTAGACATCTTTACCTGCTTTAGAAACTCTAACCCCATAATGTAAGTGCACCTTTAAAAATAAAATTGGACTATCTACGGTGAGAATGCCCCAAGGAATCTATGGGTTCATGCCTTTTATATAACCTTGAAGACATGGGCATGATCATGGTATGTTTTCAATGATATGTTCCATGATACAACCAAATAGGATGTACTTAAAGAGTGGTTTATCTATACCTTCTCCTTTTCTTCATAAAACCTTGAACTTATTGAGACAATACAAGTAGTTCGAAGGTCAATGTTTGATGACACTATAATATTGGAGGGCATATTTAGTGAAAAGGGATTGGTATTCCAAAATTTATTTACAAATCAAATCCTCAATAGTGACTTTAGTTATGAGGATGATTAAACATGGAAGTCATGCAACTATACACTTTTCATATGCAAGAAGAAGTTAGTGTGCCAAGCTAAGGATAGTGACCCATAAGAAGAATACCCTACTCACCTTCAAATAGAATAATTGAGGATATTAGGAAAGTTGAGGATTCACATCAAGATAAGAATGAACCCTAACAAACACCATTAAAAACTACTAAGGTAGATATTAGCTCAGAAGGGGAACCAAAGATTACTAATTTGGGCACATATCCATATGACATAGAGCTAACACATATTTTATACCTCTTGGATAAATTACAAGACTTGTTCCCTAGGAAATATATAGACATGAATATCACACACCCATCATTTAGGAAGATGAGAATCAAGATAATTGATGCTGCAAGACTTGTCAAGAAGTGACCTTACAAGATGAATCCTAATATTCATGCCAAGGTCAAAATAGAGATTAATGGTATGCCAACCATAAGTGTCATATACACTATGCAATAATCTAAATGGGTTAGCCCCATGGTCACAATCATCAAGAAGGATGGGTGCATCCAAATTTGCATCAACTATAGATTAGTGAATGTTGCCTATGTAGCTGACCCCTTTCCAACTTCATTCACTAATAAAGTACTGGAGGTTGTTACAGGTTGTGGGATATACACTTTCACTGATGGGTTCTTAAGATACCATCAAGTATAGATTGATGAGGACAAGCCCTAAATGATTTTTGTGATAGAATGGGGTTTTTTCTCATAAAATGTGATGTCATTTAGACTCAATAATGCACCAACCATATTCTCCAAACTGGTGATCACCACTTTTAATGAATTCATTCATAATTTCTTCCAAGTGTATTTAGATTATTGGACTATGTATGGGTTAGTGAAGGACCACTATGACAACTTGCACCTAATGTTTGAGAGGTGAAGACAATTGAACATATCTTTGAAACTCAATAAGTGTGTTTTAATAACACTATTCAACACTTTACCCAAGCACATAATTTTTAAAGATGGTTTGTTTATTGATCCAGTAAATATTGACATCATCCTTTTATCTCCAAACCCCATCTATGAAAAAATACATTCACAACTTTTTTAGACACTACGAGTACTATAGGAAATTCATAACTATGCCAAAATTGTGAAACTTCTAGAAAATCTCTTGCAAAATGATGGCCCATTCTATTTTGGTGTATGAAGGAAGATGCATTCGAGACCCTAAATCTCAAATTAACAAGTTTATAGATATTATAATTTCCCAATTGGATGACTCATTTTTATATCCATGTCGATGTATCTAGTATAATGATAGACACTATTGTAATACAACTAAGTAAAGGAAAAATAAACCATCCCATTTATTTTACAAGTAGAAAATTGTCCAAGGTAGAGTGTAGATACACCATAGCTAAGCATGAGGTGATTTCCATGGTCTACACCCTAAATTTTTTTATAACAGTACTTATTGTTAACCCGCTTCATCTTTTTCATTGATCATCAAGAACTTAAGTACTTGGTGAACAAGCTTGTAGTCTATAGATTTATATGCCAATAGATATTTTTGTTTCAAGAGTTTTAGTTCTTTATTCTAGTCAAACCTATGAAAAAAAAATTGGGGCTAAACCATCTATCCCACATAAACTCTAGCAATGTGATAGTACCTATACAAGATAATATGTCTAATGTTTATCTTTACAGGGTAGAGTGCATCCTAGAATATATGGCATAGATCACCACATTTCTAACAACTAGGTTTACACCTTAGAATATGATAACCAAAGAGAAGAAGAAACCCACAGTTCACACTACCTCCTTTTAGATCATTAGTAAGAAACTATAAAAATTGAGCCACGATGAGGTCCTATACTAATGTGTCTTATAACATGAGGGAGGCTCAATATTATAAGAGGTTCATGAGGGTATTTATGGAGGACATTACATTAGAGATGCTATGATGTACAAGGTTCTAAAATCAAGCTTGTCATGACCTTCTCTATTCTAGGATGCTAAAGAGTATGACAAAATGTGTGACATCTAATATTGCATGGGAAAGCCCAACTATCAAGATGAAATGCCTCTCATCCCCATCCTTTCTTAGGCTCCATTTAAAAAATAGCCCATTAAATTTGTTGGGCATATTACTCCCACTGCAAGATGTATAATCATGTGATAAATTTTGGTAGATATATATTACTTTACCAAGTGGGTCAAGGTAGTACCAACTAAAGATTAAATAACCACCATAGTTGTAAGGTTTATATGAAATAACATCATCAATCACTATCGGTGCCCACTCAATTTGACTAGTGATCATGTCGTGCACTTCATCAACAAGACCATTCAAATCATGTTATTTGAATACATTGTGGAAAACCATAAGATGACACCTTATCATCTCCAAGTGAATGACACCATTGAGTTATTCAATAAGATATTGGAAACATTCCTCACAAATATATGTAATTTTTGTCACAAAGATTGAGATGACCATGTGTTAGTAGTATTATGGTCCTATTGTACCATGTACAAGTGCCTAAATAGGGATGCACCATTTAAATTGGTGTTTGGTGAAGAGGCCATTTTACTAAGTGAATTCATGGTTCCTTCATTATATATTATATGAATTAGTTATTTGGATGACCAAGATTCATTGAGTACATGACTGGAGGACTTAGAGTGCTTAAAAAAGACACACACCCAAATAAGATGGAGTTAAAAGATAGTAAGGGTCCACTAAAAGGTCTAGCATGATAATAATATCAAGCACAAGGTACTTATTAAAGGATCATTGGTCTTTCTATATGAATCCAAATACCTTAATAACCTAGGTAAGCTACAGATTAGGTGGATGGGACCTTACATCATCCATAACATATTCGAGACTAGCCCATGTAGGTTACACATGTTAAACATGATGGGTGAAATGATCCCTAAGAATCTCAATGGAGATAGATAAAATCCATATAGTCATTAGGATATAACTTATTCCATTAGACACTGACTTCTTAAGCATAAGTCAATTATGTTGTACTAACTAGAATAAAACTTGGTACAAGCCAAATCTTTATTTATGTTTGTTTTTATTGTGTTAAGAGTAAAACCATGGTCCTTTCAGGCCCAAAGGAGAATCTTATGGAACTTGCATAAATATATTTGGATGAATCAATCATGTATGATTTCTAAGTACCTAAGGATAGACACCTAAGTTTTAGGCATGTGGAGTTTCCCAGATTTAAAAAGATAATGAGTACCAAGTTGACAAAGGGAGGTTCACAAGATACTAGTGTGAAAAATAGAAGAGAGAAGGAAGTGTTAGAGGACCAGTGCAAGAATTTTTATGGGGTAGGGTAGGCTAAAGTAAGAGATGAAAGCATAGATAGATTGACCAAGGAATAAAAGTGTGCTTGAAAAGAAACACAACATGAAGGAGAGATGGAACTGAAGAGGCTGAATCATGTGCATGTGAAGCATTATGCCTAGGTTTCCATAGGAAAAGTGAAGTGTATGCCAAGGTGAATGAAGTGTAAGAGATAAATCATTGAGATATATGGCACTCGATCAACAGTTGGTGGGATGTGACCATTTGAATCACTGGTCACTTTACTGAATATATAATTAATAAAATTTAATGTAGTGATGGTAGAGGCACACAGATCTAAAATAAATGTAAATATGGTGGTGTATTTTCATCAATTTCATGGTTTTAATGGATTTATATAAATCCATTCACCACTATGCCATTACTCACCATCCATTAGTGGGGTAGATAAAATCAAGGTATAAAGATGCAAATGACACACTAGACTAGGTTATAAACCTTGTGTGAATTCAAACCTGAATAGAGATAAACATAAAGTTGAACTAGAGCCAAATAAATGAAAAACTAAGAATCTAAAGTGCTAAGGGAGAATAGTTGAACTAAGATAGAGATTATGTTCCATTTAGAAATAAAGAAGAGGTTTGTGGAGAGATGATTATGAGAGAACAAGGTAGTAAAAACTTTTTAGGATGTAGAGGCTTCCATTAATGGTGATTGAAGCTTGAAATCGAAAGTCCTAGTTATAGACCCTATGATTATGAGTAAATTCAAAGTAACATTATAGATTTTGGAAAGATTAATAGACCATGGTTTAATAATAGTTGATTCAAAATATGTAAGAAATGACTAAGTTCAGATCCATTGTAGGTATAAAAGGATGCCAAGAATATGTGGATGGTCAAATAAGTAGTCATTATGAAGAAAGAGGCATAAATAGTAGGAGTTATCATCACTACAATTAACCTAGAAGAAATCATAAAAATTATACATAGAGAAATGTAGTTTCCCCTTGAGGTCATAGTGGGGGACGTATGGGTATCCTTCATGCACATATGCAAATTGAAGGAATACAACCATCAGATGTCAAGTAGTTTGTAAGATCTCAACTAGGACTAGGTGGTTGATATAGTAATTAAGACCAAGGTCGGCATGACACTATTCCATGTCTCCATCCAAGAAAATTTTGTGATAACTGGCATGACTTAGTTATATGAGCTACTAAGTTTTGGAAATCTAGTGGAATTAGTGTAATTCTTCCTCTCACACATCCATGGTGATTAATTCTACTTCATAGGGAGGCACATGTAGATATTAACACACCTCACTAGTAGGATCATAGGACTCCTAGGTGTAGGAGTTGACATCTACCATATGATGGAGGATGATGTGGAGGTAGAAAACGTTACAAAACTCCTAGGCTACTACAATGTAGGGTTCACATTCCCTATTAATAGCATTCAATACCCTGGCATGAGGGAAATGGTGTGCCTCATTATCTCTAATCTATGCCCCAGTAGATGATGGTTAGACATCAACAAGACCTAATTATGCAATACCCATCACATGATATAAAGGGTAAATTTCAATATCAAAAAAATTATTACTAAAGAGATGGTGAAGAATGTACTGTAGTGCCACAAGGCATGTGAGACCTTTAGGTGGGGGTCCATGCTAATACTAATAGTGATGGAGGATATCACATGCCCATCAGTGATGAGCATAAAATTTGGGTGTTCCCACTACATAATAACTCCCCAAAACTAAAGTACCAAGACTTCATCTACCCACCAAGATTCTCCTAAAAATACAGTAGAAGGGTGAAAGGGTGGTGTGATCGATATATTGAGGAATTCAAGATTAAATGGTGCATATTTTAGGATCTCCCCTAGTATATGGTATGAATGGTAACCTTTTCCATCATGTAACACTTCTATGTAGTATTCATAGTGCTCATAGATGGGAATCTATCTGACTGGCTCAAACTACCTTTTGCATTTTCCACTAAATATTTCACATCAATGCTAAGGAGGATTCCCAATGCACAATTAAAATATATCCTAGTGAAGGCCATGAACCATGAAAGGATAACCTTAAGGCACCATTATGTGCACCCTAGAAAAAATTACACCAAGGATTAAGAGGATGACTTTGATAAGTTGAACCTTCATCCCCTTTACAGGGAAATTATAATCAGATGCATCTTCAATATGTATTACAAGATGAATCTAAGAAAGAAGGGTGCTAAATTATAGAAATATGATGATCATCCCCATTTGGTGGATGAAAAATGGAAGTTAACACCAAAAACACAACATAAGTCTCCTTAGAAGAAGTGGGAGAGACACTTGAGGAAATTAAGGAGCACATTAAGTTGAGGATCACCTCTAATGAACAAGCTACACCTCTGTCTCCAAAGAAGCATGTAAAACTCACAATAGAGACTGATTCCTCCAATAAGAAGTATAAAAATAAGAAATATAAGGGACCCATTGTGTTCCCTATAATAACTATGGAAGAAATGGAGAAAGAAGAGACCCTCAGGCATATACTAGAAGAAGAGACAACATAAAATGAAGGAAAAAATACCTACATAATTTAAGTCAAAGAAGAGGATGATCCTAGTGCCATATACATATAAGAGGCCCTCTAAACTGGAATAAACCATCATGCTTAAAGAAGTAGAGAATTTAGTGAGCTCCTCATCCATAGAAGAACCCTTCACATAGCCTTTATGAATATAAGAGGAGAAGAGAAGGTTATGGAAGAAAATGGGCCATAACAAGGAATAAATTGAGATGGTGCTAGCACTTGAAAATAAGAGGATGGCTTCGAAACAAATGGGCCTAAGTGAGGTAGATATTGAGAAGGTTGAAGTTGACAAAGAGAAGACCAATAAAGATAATGCCAAGAAAGAGAAGAAGATAAAGAAGGTTACCACAAGTGTGGGACTCAGCGTTGAAAAAGCTAAGAAGGTGCCTAGTGCCCTGACCAAAAAATTAAATCAAGCTACATAACTTGCATGCCCAAGTATTGAAGGTGTACCTGAATAAAAGGAAGGTGATACTAGCACCTCATAATAGTAAAAGGAGATGAAAGAAGAACCCCAATAGAAATAAGGTAATGCTAGAACCAAGGGAGAAAATATAGATGTGAGCATTAAAAACCCCTAAGAGGAATAAGTGAATGAAGGGGAAACATTTAAGGAAGAACCCCTTAAGGAATAAAAAGATGATTCCTCTAAGGAAATTACCAAAAAAATTAGTGGTGCCAGTGAAGTGGAGGAAGAAAAAATAAAGTTGGCTATCATCAAGAAGGAAAAATTGGAATTAAGCATAAGAGAGAAGGAACTCAAAGTATTGGAGGATAAATATCTATACATTTTTGACACCATGTCCCTTGAAGCTACCATAACCAAGACACATCAATAATTTGTATTTGCATTTTATCACTACATGGATGAGCCTCATTATGAGGTACCTTCAATGGTTTTATTGGGCATTAAAGATCTTGATGAGGGGTAAGACTCCCACCTCATAATCACTCATGTCATGGACCTAGTATTATTTTTGAATGCACTTATCAATATGGTGTCTAAAGTGGCATGTATAAATATTTTCAATGATAGTAGAGCATATAAATGGAATAAAATCTACAAATATGTCAAAGATGGAGTGTAGGCCACAAAATTCAAGTTGTAACATTTATGGAAGTGTATAAAGATAGCCAAACCATCCCTTATGGTTGGTTTAGATACTTAGAACCTCAATAAAGTTGATAAAATATGTGTGCTAATAGAGCAGGTGCTCCCAAGAATGAAACCAAAGCTAGCATAAGAAGAAGAAGAAGATCCATATGCCTTGTTACATAAAGATATTACTTCTAATCTTGAATATGTAGAGGACCTATTCACAAAACTACCAGAGGGCATAAATGTATTTGATTTCATCTTTTCGAGCTTATCTAGCTAAGCCTTAGTCATAAACAAGTGCCTTAAGTAGGTAAAGGAGGAAAATGAGAAGCTAATGTCATAGGTGTACTCTATGAGTAGGTTAGAGCACACGTAGATAATGGGGAATGTCAATATGATAAGAATCAAGATAAAGGACCAAGAACAACACTTGAAATCACTCTTTTGTACTTTATAGACTAGGTCTTGTGAGTAAGGATCAATCTTGGACATGGGTATGACAAAGGCTAAGGCAAATCTAGATGCATTAAAGAAAGAGTTAGACAAGACCAACTTGCTTGTGTTTAGTGTGGACTCAACTAATATAAATAGTGTCAATGAATAAATAAAGATTCCCATAAAGGGACTTGAAGACTTCAACATCAAACTTAAGGAGAGTGTGCCTGAGTTCTACGTGCTAAGGACTTTGAGAACCTAGTCCAAGGATGGACTAGAAATTTTATGTGGGGTAATGCTGGGACCCTAATTTCTATATGTAAGGATTCAGATATCATGATATACACTTAGGCATAAACCATATTTTTAAATTATTACTTTTTAATATATTGGAACCAATTAGAATAAATTTTACACACCTTACACTAGTTGGTAGATAACTAACCAATTCTAGGATTCTCAAGGTATGTTCTTGGTTAAATAGTACATGGTGACTAAAGCATGTTGTATGTAAAGTGATGAATTTGTTAAAACTATAATAAGGGATCCATATTATAACTTATCATGCACACTCCACCATGGAAAAGACATTCTTATAGAGCTATAAAAGGAACTTGAAGCAATGAAACAAAAAATACAAACTTAGTATAGAGAAGCTCTAGAGAATTGGTTATGTAAACACTATAATGTCTATTATTAAATCTAGGAATAGATTGGATTCCATGAAGTCTAGGTATTTATACACCCAAGCTTGCATGTGAGCCTCTAGGCCAATAAGTAGAATGAATTAAGCATGTACTCTATTTTAACTAATATAGACTCTATTTAATTTGCACTTTGATGAATGGTAAATAATTGTTGCATATCATATAATGTTTCTAGTTTATACTTATTTGGTGTTGATATTTAAATTATCAATGGTTATAAGTTTGTAAGTTCATTCCATTTTTGATTGAATGTGTATACATGATTCTAGTTTAAGATGTCAATGACATCCCTATAATAAATGATGACATCCACCATTGAGTGTGTAATGACTAAGTATACAAATCCCATGTGCCAAATGTTCATTCCCTTACTAAGAAGCATGAGTCTAGTATGATTAATTCAATTGAAAGTATCCCCATGACCCATCTAGTGCCTATAATATATTAGGCTTAGTTTATGAAAGTCTTGAACCCATATGGTTATAGGATTAATCCACAAAATAGGCTTGTAGCTATAGACCACTAAGCATAGTCCATGAAAGGATTGAGCCAATGAATCTACTAAAGGCCTTCTTCCAAATGACCAAGTACCATAAGTGAAATATTGCTCCATGGAACAATTATCCTAATGCAGGCCTTGGTTACTTATTTTTTTCACTTTGGGTGAGTCCATAAGGCATGTGCCTTATGTGAATTGATGTCGGCACAATCGAGTGTAAAATTTTGAGTGTAAAAAGACAATACCATATTTTTTCATTAGTTAAATAAGTCAATACCCAACTAAAACAACTTCTTACATATAAATTTTCAACAACACCATATTCTTCACATGCCCTCATTTACTTATACCATCTCATCAATCCTACTCTCTCTTATGGATACTTAGGTTGTATTGTCCTATATATGGGCTTAAATTAGCTAATTTTGGTGTCTTAAGCAACATATTTTATCTCTTCACAAGGCTGGGATAAAGGTTCAACATCAAGTTTTCATTCTTGATCATAGCCTTGAATTTTATCCTCTCTACATCTACCAACAAGGTTCACTTACATAGTCACACAAAAGGCTTCTGTTTCCTGAGCATACAACTTAGATTAGGTAGTCAACCTATCCTAACATCACCATCATGTGAAGCCTTGCGGTTTTCTTATATCTTGATCTTCTTGAGACTTCCCTTTATTATATGCTAATGGCTTGTCATTTGATATAGCCATGTACTCTAGGTTGACTGAAAAAGGTTAGTTAGCTGTATATGTTTACATCATTCTATCTAGTCACTTATTTAGACCATCTTGTTAGTAATTAGTACCATGATATTCATGTATTTACCACCTTATTATTTTTATTTCCCTCCTCATGTGTATTTATTATCTTATGTTCAAGGTTGAGGGTAAAGACTATAAATAGTATTTCAAGTATTGAGTCATGTGTATTAACTATCTATAAGTCTATTAAATAGACCCTTTAGCTATAAAATACACTTCATTGTCATGATTGAGGTGTTTAGGTATGTTAATATTTTTGGTGTTGTGTTATTTATGTTGTCATTGATGTCAAGGTCAAGATGGATGTCATTAATGTCAAAGTCAAAGTTGAAGCCATGTATGGTGAAGTGGTATCTGATAAAGAATTCTTGTGGTAAGATAAAACTTGAATAAAACATATTTTATCTCTATTAAGAGATAATTTTAATTCAACTTTATAATTCTTATGAGCTTTATGGCATGTCAATGTCAAGATCAAGATCAAAATATAAGGTAAGCATACTTTTGAGCACTATTCTTAAGGAACATTGTCATATCATGAGCATGTGTGTGAAGATGGTGGTTTGGTAAGATCGGTAAACATAGGTATGAGTGGATATTTAAGGATACCCAATAATTCATATTAAGTATTGAAACACTAAAAAAATTTTCAAGGTAAACCTTCATGGGTATGGTCTTAATCCAAAGTATGTAATCAAACTAGTCGTAAACTCTGCCTGAACTTATGAGGAGTCTTGAGGTGTTATGAAGGATAAAAATTAGTGTTAGAGCATGTGAGATTATATTTTAAGCTTTTTAAACATGTGTATAAGGTAGATAATATTTAAAATTAACATTCAAGGCTAGTTCATGGCTTATTAATATGAAGAGACCTAGTGAGAAGGCAAGGCTTAGTATCATGTTGAGGTGACAAGTCTAAGGCTTATGAGAATAAGTTTGGAAATGTGTGAGCATGGTATGAGTATATATGACATGAATATGTGGTATTTATAGTAGTTAAATAGGTTTCAAGGTATGTTTATGGTTTAAGTGTGACTGGTAGTTCAAGGCCTAGTGTGCAAAGAGACCTAATGTGGCCTAATGAGGGGTCATGTTCAATTTCTAAGGTTCCAAGAGATCATGAGATAATTTTAAAAGGAGTGATAGGTTATTTAAAGTTTTTTTTACTAATTTTGGTGTCAAATTCTGAAGGATAAATCATGAAATGTGGTATTGAGGTATTCTATGTGCATAGAATGAGCTATTATAAACCTGAGAATGATTTTATAGTGCTTATTGACACATTAAACCTTTGCATGAGGATCCAATAAATTCATTATAGTTATGGAAGGGTATTATATAAAAGTTCCTAAAATTATTTTTTGGGTTGAGGACCTAAGATTTATGAGTGATTTTTAAGAATGGAAGGCAATCTAAACCCTCCTCTATAAAACCCTAATAGTGACTCGATATGAAATATATGATTAAAAAATGATTATAATGGTATGTTTAACCTATTTTTATGATTATATATTTTATTAAAATATCCTAGGTACCTCCATATGGCATTGGTCTATTAGAAGAATGAGTGGAAGCTACAAAAAATCCCTTGTTTCTCAGATTTTTATGTAGCAGGCAAGGTTGACCAGGTCAAAGAATGAAAATTATTGGAGGATGATGTGTGATAATTTTATTTTATTTTCATATAATTTTATAATTAATTTACAGACTTCAAATATTCTAAAATGGTCATGTAAGTTATCTTATTGTTAAAAAGGCCTAGTGAGAAAGACAATGATAAAACTAGGCAGAAGTGAGAATGAGATTAGGGATGGGTTTTCAATGATTATGGATGGATAAAAATGCATGAGGTTATTATTAAATACATATAACATATATCCCTAATGGATAATTTTTTTTATTAAGTTTGTGCATGGTATAAAGTTGATCTCAAAATGACTTATCTAACATAGTGAGGTATGTGTACAATAAAGCCATTAGATTGGTCTGTAAGACCAATATTGCTATTAAAAATTGTAATATATATTTTTAAATATTTTATAATAATGATAAATTAACATATAAACCATTTTTAATTTCATTAAAGTGTTTTTATAGGCGTTCTAAGTCTTTGTTTTCATGACTATGTTTTGGATCATTCAAGCAGTTTTATGTATGTTAGTGAGATTGATGTCCCTTAGTAATTATGCATAGCTTTAAAGAATATAATTATATAAGTTGATATATATTTATCATATGTTAATTTTTATATATTTTTATTCATGATAAACTCCTATTAAGGAGTGAATAATTAAAGGTTCTTGACTAAGTTTTGAAGCTTGTTTGTAGTTCTAAGTGAGCATATGGTAATGATCAGCTTGACGTATTTTGACCTATGTGGTGAAATATAATGTAATTTTATAATAAATTGAAGTAATTTAAGTTATATAAATTTTTTTTTGTAAATTTTGAGTGTATACTTAATATATTCAAGATAGACTTTCTAGCAGTGAGACGGGCTAATTGTGAGTAGGCCTAATGGTGTGCTTCAAGAAGTGAAATGGGATAAATGGTGTTGGGTAAAAAGGGTGAGATTATCAGGTGTATAATTGAATCATTTTTTAATAAATTTTTTTAAGATCAATATTTTTGAAGGTTTTAAAGGTGTAACATGTGCTTTCATAAGGCCTAATTACATTAGGTCTCTGTTAGGCCTAATGGTGGTTTTGGTCCTTATGGGTGGTGATCGACATATGTAATGGTTTTTTTACTTCTAATACATGTTTCTATAATATATTTTGATTTTTTTAAATGTATGGTGATGTTTTTGTCCAACCAAAGTGTGTGAAATCAATATTTAAGTATAAGAAGAAGGTCTAATAGGCCTAATTTGACTAGTTAAAATATTGAGGGAATGAAAAAATAATATAGAGGTTTGTAAAATAGGTAGAGGGATTGAAGAACATTATATGGGTGTTTTTAATATGTCATTAATTTATAATAGTGATTCTATAGATGATGATAAATTTTATTTGACCTAAATTTGTCAAGAAGAGGGCTAGTTGAGTGAAGAGGCCTAATAGGTTGTTTGAGAGATAGAAGAGTGTGAAGATAAAATAGAGGTAATAATCATAAATTGGGTAAGTAAAATGTGTTAAAACTTTATCAAAGGTTCTAGGTAGCTAAGGTGGTGATGAGTTACATAGGATTTTGGTGCCTGATTGTAATTTGGTGCTTGACTAGTGATGAGTTGGTGCTCCTTGTGGGGTTGGTGCCTCACTAATTATTGATTAATTTGATTATAAGACTATATTAAAATGTTTTTTTAGTGTTTTTAATCCTCTATGATGGTTTTCCACATATCTCTTTACTTCTTATGTTGTATGTTGTTGTAGATGCTTGTTTATGCATTGGTTAATGTATGTATGTGAATGAATGTTTCATGGATGATAAGTGAAATTGAATTATTTTTTTAAGGGAATTTATTCACCCCAAAATTATCTATAATTTAAAAAAAAATTATCATATTAGGTACTTTTAAGGAGGCATAATAGCCTAAAGGAGATCCTTAGCAAGGGAAAATGGCTAGTCAAACACAAGGTGGTTTCTCTACAAGTAAGGCTCTATTATTCAATGGATCTAATTATGATTTATAGGGTTTAAAGATGATATTTTATGTCTAAATTTCATTATGTTTTTAAATTATTTTTGGATGGATATACTACACCCGCTATTCCCCCTATAGATACATCAGGTAAGAAAGCTAATGACAACAATTCAAAAGTAATGAATAGTATTATTTGTGTCCTATCAAAGATAGATCTTGTGAAGGTGATGAGTTGTATGTCTCCAAATAAATGTGGGAAAACTTTAATAATATATATGAATGATGATCCAAGGTCAAGTTCACTAAAATTTAAACCCATATAAAGTAGTTTGAAATCCAAAGTATGAATGAAGATGAGACCATTTTAGCCTACCTATTGAGGGTTGATAAAGTGGTCAACATTATAAGAGTCCTAGGTGAAGAATTGAAATATTCTATTATTATTCAAAATGTATTGAGATATATAACTCCTAAGTTTGATTATAAGGTATCTATTATTAAAGAGATGCAATATCTATACAAGCTAGATATGGATGAACTTAATGGCACCTTAATAGCCTATGAGATGAGGATAAGTTAAGTAAGACCTAAAAATAAGGAGGTTAAATTAAATATAAATAAGAATTAAAAGGAAAAGAATACACAAGCTAAGAAATTCAAAGATTATGATGATTCTAATATTGATGATAATGAGTTGATAACTATGTTTTCAAGAAATTTGAATACTAGTTCAGGTATGTAAGTGTAGGCTACCCTTAAAGTGGTGTAATTGTGGAGAAATTGGACACTTTACTAAAATTTTCCCTCATAATAATAATACAAATGTTTATTAAGAGCATGATGAATTTCATGATGATGATAAGAAGTTTTATAGGTATGGTAAGAGTAAGAAAATCCTAAGAAATTATGATGACAAGAAGAAGATTTCCAAGAGAAAAGAAACTTTTACACCAATGAAAACTATATATCATCTAATGAAAGTGAGATAAGTGATTATACGAGTGACCATAAATGTGGTGATCCTTATGTCAATGAATTTCTCTTCATGGATAAGGAACCAATTTGTTCAAATCAATAAGAGTCCATATGGATTGGAAGTATTATTGGTGATTTAGATAAAGAATAAGATGAGTTGGACATTGAGGTTGAGTTGATGAATTCTATAGAAGAACTAAATATGGTGAAGAAAAAGAATAAGGTGATGAGGTATCTTATCAAATAATATGAGGTGAAAATCAATTTGTTTGACGATAGATTGAGCAACAACTCTAAGGAACAAGAAAAAATAGTTAAATAGGTGGAGCCTCAAATTAAGATTTTGACTGCAAGCCTAAACGCTAAATAAGAAGGATATGCAAGGTATGAAACTAAAGTATATTCCTTTAGAGCTAAGTTATATTAGGCATTAAGTAATGTGAATTCCTTTGTGAAGTTTGAAAAGAGAATCAATGATATAGACAACATTTTGATTAGTCAAAATACTATTAATGACAAAACAGATATTGCTTTCAATGGAGACCAAAATAAGAATTCTAATGTGATGAAGGTGAATAAAATATTAAAGGTCAATGGTCAACAAGGAATGATGGTGCCTACAAAATAAATACTAATCCTATCAATAAACATAATACGATAAGGTATGCTAATCTTTTCAATGGTTATTGTTATTCATGTAACCAATTTGGTCATAGAGCAAGGCATTGTAGAAGACCCTCAAAGAATTAATATACATGGAAATATGAGTAGAGTCATTATTTAATAGGTATGGGTAATGGTACATTTCCATCAACAGGAATAGTGTGTTTCAATTTTCAAAAGGTTGATCATATTACAAATTTTTATAAGCATGGATTCTCAATTAAGAAAGTTGAGACCCCTAGAGTGAAATAAATAAGACAAGAAAATGAGTGGAAAACAAAGGTAGCTAAGGTTAATGATGACTAGTCATCAATTCCAAGTGGACGATTTTCCATGGTGGAGCATAGTTTGGATGTAAAGGAGTGTAAAGAATTCTGCCTATCAGCTCACATTATGGATGAAAGACTCAAGTCAAATAGACCAAGTCAAAAAAAAATTCAAATAGATATTTAAGAGGTTAAGCCAAATAGTCTATTTAATTGTAAGAGGATCATGAAGAAAGTTTAGTCTAGTGAGGACATGGATATCGTAGAATCTCCTGAGTTTATGTTGTTTTAGTACCCTATAGAATAGGTGACTCCATTAGGCTTCATGGAGGTACTCAAATCATGAGAAAAATTATGAAGTATGATTGGTCTTATGGGGATATTTGTTTTCTTTACTAATATTTAGATCCAAGGTTTAGTCAATAATCTGTTAGAGGTGTGATTATTGTTGACCAAATTTGACTTTTTTAGTCAATTTGGGGCACATATAGGTACAAAATTGGTATTTATAGGTTATAAGGTGTATAAAATTTCATCGTAAGATGTATTATGTGTAATTTGGTGTCATTCAATGTTATATTAGCCTTGGTCATCGATTTTATTAGCCATCATGTCTTTTTGAGTCATTTTAGGGGTCAACATTGAGCATTTAATGACTTGTATGGATATATTAGGAATTTTTAAGGTTAAAAAATGTTATTTTATTCCCCATGTGTCATATTATGTCTTAACCAACCATTTTTAACTAAAAAGTGTCTACTTTCTTACAAAAAGGGTAGTTTCCTTTAGGGAAAGAAGAAGTTTGGCACTTGTATGACTCCTTAGGAAGTGTACCATGTGGGAAAGGATCAAAAAATTCCCCTTTAGCTTAAAAATTCTTAGTTACATATTTTAAATCATTTTAAAGTGCCAATTTTGGTCCAAAACCATTTCGCTCCTTTTTCACCCTTCTTGGCAAGGAAAAGTGACCTATAGGTTTTTACTTGGTATGATTAGCATAAGAGGTTATAGAAAAAATTATCTTAGGGGTGTATTATAAAATTAGTAAGATTCCATTTTATTTTTGGTTATATAGGAATGATGGTTTGAGCTTTATGAACCATTCCTAAGAAGTTGACCTTTCAACTCTACATGTTAATCTATGTACCCTATAGGTTTTGCTCTTATTTGGGATATTATGTAAAACTTAGCTACTTATATTGGTTAAAAATTATATATAGTCTCTCCTATAATTATTTACATGCTTATTTTCAAGTTTAAAATTGATTTTATGGGCAAAACATCTCAAATTTGTAGATTGGTCTTATGTGGGATGACAAGCTTGTTTTCACCATTTCTAGATCTTCATGATTTTGAAATGTATTAAATGGGGTGTGATATATCCATAAACATGTATCCAATGTATTATTTTCCCCCTCATCCTATAATTTCATCCTCAAAATCAACATTTCATTAAATTTATTCATTATACACACTTCCACATAGTCTGCCTGCATACCTTTCAATGTGGCTATAGGAGTTTTCAAAAATTATAATGTTATATAGAATATTTAATAAATTTATTCAGACAATGATATATTTTTTTGGCCTTTGAGATAGAATGGATGTTGGTCATTAGGTCAAGACAATGCCTATTGTCCACCACATCCTCATAATTGCACAATCAGCCATTAAGGTGCATCTACAAGCATCTTCATGAGGAATTTCCTATCGGAAATAATCTATGAAAGGTAATTTCCAATTAAAGGATTCCATTTTAAAGTTTTTATAATAGTTTAAGATCATAATATGTCATAAAAAATGCTCATTTCCCAAACTCAGACTTATTGCCTATGTGGAAAATGCCTACCTATAGGTGGCCTAGTCAGAGAGTCTAAAGAGCCATTTAAGAGAGATTGTACATGATTTGAATCCCTAATTGAAGTCTTGAGATGATTATAATAACATGGAAACATTTTTTAGAGTATTGATTGACAAATTTGAGTGAGGAACCATAATCATTAAGTGACTATGTTTTGTAGGCCATAAGTCCCTAAAAAAGCAAAATAAGGGTCCAAGGGGTTCTTGTAAGCTCCCTATAAAATGTTTTTAAACGTTTTTAAATCATCCAAATGGGTGAAATTTGTATTCCATATAATATAGAGGATCAATTAAAATTTTTAAGGGAAAAAATCAAATGGATATTAGTCTCTTAGAGACCCAAAGTTACCAAATTATGACTAAATTCGTTCAGTGATGTCTACAAAACTATCCTAAATAGACATATGTTCACCTAAATTTGAATATTAGGAATTTAAAACACATTAATATGATTAAAAATAACTAAATTGGAATTAATTAACTATGAGATCATCAAAGGAGAGGTATTTATTGTTGTTTTTCTTCCCATGTACACTTTTCATTCATATAGGTAGCCTAAATGCACACCTACAAGAAGTCAACAAGACAATCACCTAAACATGATACTTTAGTGATGTTTAAAGAAATACAAGATGAGTGAAGGTGTAATAAAATGTTTTATTACTTCAATAATTTATGGAGAGTCTCCAAGCATCATCACCAAGTCTAAATAGATAAAAACACCTACATGTAGGGTCTAAAGGGGCAAAGTACCTTAGTCTAACTAGTGATCCAATTTTGAGGCCCAAAAGTAGTGTTTTAAGACAAGGAAGTGAAATTTAAAAAACTAATTTTTGTAAAAAAAGGGGTTTTTGGGTATTTTTCCAAATATCATGAATGAGCTTAGTTGAAGCCTAATAGACACCCACAATAGGGTGTCCCAGTCAACAGGGAGTTAAGACTCAATTTTAAGGATAAAAAATGCATATGTAGGGTTAAAGAGAGTTTTTAATTGATGAAATAACATGTTATAACCTATATAAAAGTCATGGGAACCTAATTATCTCTAAATATGATGAAATTTACCTACACAGACCTCTTAGACACTCTGTATGCACCTACAGTCAATAGTGTTTGACTGTATGAATAGTGAGCATGAAGGATTTTCTCTAAGTGTTGAAAAAACATAAGGATGAAAAAAATAAGAAAAAAATAGTGATAAATGACCCTATTTTAAGTAAAAAAAAGTTTTTTTACTCTTTTATCAAGCCTAAATCATGTAAACGTGCACCTACAATGGTCCTTCCCAAGCAAGAACATAGTCAACTAGGTGGTGGTAGTACAATGAGTAAGGGTTGCACTTTTGAGGTTGGAAATGCATGTAAAATCACATGATAAAATTATTGAGATATAATTATAGTATATTTTTAGTAGCTTATATAATTTTAATCAACTTTAGAGATGTCAAGTACAACTACATACAAGAATCATTAAATAGAATATAGTGAAAAGTAACACCCAATTTTGATTAAATAGAGTATATAGAGGGGTATATGGGAATTTTAATGGTGAATAAGATAGGTAAATACATTAATAAATATAAAAATGGTAAAATTAAACTCTCATAATAGATATATAATAGATAAAGATATCTGAACTGATAGAACATAGTCCACTCTTCGATTTCCTACACATAGTCCATTTTGTAAGTCTATTTTGAGGTTTTGTTGAATTTGGAGGGTATAGGACTAATAAAAATGGATATAATATTGTATAAATACTATAAAATAAATGATAAATGCATAAAAATATTTATTTTGTCTGGGAGGATAGGGGAAGTACCTTCTATTTTGTCTCAGATAGATGACACTTCCCTAGGTGCACTAGTTGATAGTTTGAAGGAGTGAAGACAAAGAGACTAAATAGATGATGTTTTAACCTTGAGAGAGGATGTAAGAGGTTTTTAAAAATATAGGTAATCATTAATAACAAAATAATAAATGTTTGAGTTCAATGGAATATCCCAAACCCTTAGACTTGTAGGCTAACCCACTAGGCATGGCAAGGCCTAAAGGTCCAAATGAGAAGGCATTGTCACTTCCATCCTGATATTAGATTAATATAATTTTGAATAATTTGTATGGGATTAATATATGTGTGTTTAATATTATTTTATCATTTAAACCACCAAGAAATAATTTTTGGTCTCAAGGACAAATCAGACCTACTAGGCATGACTAGGCCTAGAAGCCAAATCGGAACCCAACTTCCTTTATAGTTTATAGTGATAATTAAAACCTATTATAAATTATTTTTGGGAATATATTAGATGTTTTAAATCTATTTATATTCAATATAATTAATAAATAATCCATTTTTTCCCAAAAGTAACTTAGACCTACAAGAAACAAGAAAATAAGCTTGATAGGTCATATTCAAATGCTCATATCTTCCTTGAGGATCTGCATGGTATCCAAAGGAGTTTGGGGAAGTTATTAATTTAATTGAAAATAAAATTATTTTGTTTTTTTCAATTTTAATGTGAAACCTGCATGAACAAACCTTAAGAGGTTAAAAAGGTCTAAAACCATTGTTAAACCCTTGTAGAGACCAGTTTGAGAAAATAGAATTATAAATATAATTTTATGGGATATTTTGAACAATATTATTATTTAAAATTGTAAATTACTCCCTCAAGATACTACCCATTTTTTTTTCTATACGAACCTATATAGACATAGTAGAAATAGGGTATTTTTGACCATTTTTTATGTTTGTAGGTTCTATAAGGAGTCTAAACATGATAAAAAGTTTGGGAGGAATATATAGACTTGGTATAACCCATGATATAAATTTAATACTTCATAAAAACTCTTAATAATTCAAACAATAGCTCTCATCTCAGCTAGTCAAAACTAGCTTAGTGGATAAGCTAGTGAGAAGGGTGGAAAACATCAAGTGGGGTGATTTTAAGGTGTTCCTTATGATTATAATTCCATGTAAGGTATTTATAGGTTTAATCCACTCCCTAACATGTATTTTCATTAGCAATTTATTCCAATTTTTAAGCCAAGTGTGTAGGGTGCATGAAGGAAGAGTTTTTTGGACTATGGATGATGATAGCTCCTTTCTAATTAATTATATAAGGTCAAGCCTAAAAAAATGCATGTATAGGAATGATTAATGTCCTTAAAATTCATCCCAATCATCATACCTAATACTAATTAGTTATGAGGCATTCAAATAGGGCCAATCATGAAGATAGCTTTTTTGAGCCAACAAGAGGAGTTTCATACCACTTTTCATGAAGTTTATGCCTTGAGTTGACACTTTTGCTTCCTAAAATTGCATGGTATATCCAATATATTATTCTCATTCACAATTAACTACTTCTCTAATCTTGATAAGTTTCATTGTAACCCTTGGACTTCTCTCTTCTCCTCTCTCTCTCTCTCAAGTTATATAAGAACTAGCCATTTTAACCATTGTAACTTATGTTCCACCTGAATATGGCAAAGCCATACTCATTTGTATACCTTTTTATAAATAATAATATTGATTGTTACCTATTCCATGATTTATATTAGTGTGCTAATTTTTCATAAGTGATCAATCTTGTTTCATTAGCATGATTGTTTCATTCCATCATCTATTTGTAGTTGGAAATCTTATTCCTATAAGGCACGTGAAGTGTTATAGGAAGTGTCAAGGATTGATTGATTTATTATATTCATTATTTCCATAATAAGACTCTCTTTTATCCCTCCTATCTTTTCACATTAATCCATAATCTCATAATGTAACATTGATGTGAGAAGATAAGATTGGAGAAGTATATGTTCAGTTTCTCCCTTGATTTCAAGTGTAACATGCATATGGTTGGAAGCCATCAGTCTATTTTGTGTATCACCTCCCTTATGATAGTTTGTTTTTATTTATCTCTCTCCCTTTTCACCCCCTAATTTTAGTTATAATTGTGATCTAAAGTGGTACATCAAGGGATCTAGTCCTATCTAAAGATTCACCTCATCCTTAGGCTACCCACAAGCCCAAAGGTGTTTCCATTATGCCACTTGGATGAAGAGATATTTTCCATATCCTTAAAGGGTAAAAGTACAATTGATAATAATTATAAGAGATGGAATACAAATAATTGGTATGATGACTTGATCAAACCAGGTCACATTCATGATAGTGTCTAAATATCTCATGAAGATAAGGGGAGCCAATCATGCTCCAAGAGTATGTGTGTGAACTTGATCTATGTTGATTTTTTTCCAAGAGAGATAATTATCTTATTTATAGTGAAAATGTTTTTTTTCATGTCCAAGGATTAGATAGTTTTCAAGAGATGACCCTTTGTCATTAATGTCAGAGGGGAAAAAGTTATAGTTTGGTAGAAAGGTCAGTTTGAAGAAGATCCAAATTGGGAAGATGTGAATGATCAACTTTGTTTGAGTATTTTCCACCAATGAAAAAGAGGGATATTTTTTAGGTATGTATATGAATTTTTTAAACACTTAGGAATGTGTTAAGGTAAACCTTCAGGGGTATGGTGTCAAGCCTAAGAATGAAACCAGACTAGTCCTAGACTATGGCTCAACTAACAAGGAGTCTTGAAGTGTTATGGAGGATGAAAATCAATGGTAGAGACTGTGAAAATATATTTGAAACTATTTAAACATGTGTATAAGGTAGATAATATTTCATGATAGTATTTAAGGCCAGTTCATGTCTTATTCATTTGCATGAAGAGACTTAGTGAGAAGGCATATGCTTGGTATCATATTGAGGTGAGAAGTATGAGGCTTTTGAAAAGACATTTGCTAGTGTGTGATCACATTATGAGGTTATATGATATGAATATGAGGTATTTAGAGAATAAAAGTAGGTATCAAGGTATGTTCAAGGTCTAAGTGTGACTAGTAGTTTAAGACATAATGTGGCCTAATGAGGGTTCAAGTTTAATTTCCAAGGTGACAATATATCATGAGAGAATTATCAGAGGCGTGAGAGGTTATTGTAGGTGTGAGTGGTATTGATGTTGTGTGTGTGCATATAATAAGGTATTATAGACCTAAGAATGAATTTATTATGCTCATTGACATGTACATAATTTGCATGAGGATACAATTAGTTCATCATAGTTGGGTAAGGGTCCTAGATCAAAGTTCCTAACATTTGTTTCTAGGTCAAGGACCTAAGATTTATAAATGATTGTTAAGAATGGAAGGTAGTCTAAACCCTCTCTTATATATTAATAGTGATATGATATGTAATATATGATTTAAAAGTTCTTAGAATAGTTTTTTTGACCTAGTGTGATGATTGGATGTTGTATTCAACTCTCCCATTTACCTCTTGGTGGCATTGGTCTATCAAAAGAGTGATTAGAAGCTACATGAAACTCCTTATTTCTCATTTTTTGATGTATCAGGTAGGATTGACTAGGTGAAAGAATGAAAATGATTGGAGGATGATTTTTGAGACTTGAATTTTATGTTCATATAAGTTTTTGAATAGGTTATATAATTAAAATATTCTAAATTCGTCATGAAATTTGGCATATAGCTAAAATGGCATAGTGAGAAAGTTAGTGAGAGAGTGAGACTAAGATAAGGGAAGGGTTTTTAATGATTACAAATGGATAAAAATTCATGGGTTTGTTATTCAATACCTATAACACATATCACTAATGGGTATAAGTTTTGAGGAAACTTGTGTATGGTAAAAAGTTGATCTCAAAATGACTTATCTAACATAGTGAGGTCTGTGTACAGTGAAGTCATGAGATTGGTTTGTAAGAATAATATTTTTATTGAAAATTGTAATATATTTATTTCAAGATGTTATAATATTTTTTAAGGATAATATAAACCCTTTGTAAGTTCATGAAGGTGTTTATATAGGTGTTTTAACTCTCTATTTTCATGGTTGTGTTCTGGAGAATTCAAGAAGTTTTGTGTGTTAGTGAGAATGATGTTACTATGTCATTATGCATAGATTTGAAGAATATAATTCATATGAAGTTTTTATATATGTCTCATAGGTTAGTTTTAATATATTTTTATTCATGAGAGACTCTTATGAAGGAGTGAATAGTCTAGGTTTCTTAACTAGATTTTGAAGCTTGTTCGCAGTTTTGAGTGAGCATATGGAAATGATTAGTTTGAGGTCTTTAACCCTATGTGGTGAAATATAATGGAATTTTTGATGACCATAAAGTCATGTAAGCTATTTACATGTGATATTTTAATGTGGTTTATGGAAAAGTTGAGTGTATATTTCAATTATTCAATGTAGACTTTTTGGTAGTGAGAAGGGATAATTGTGAGTAGGCCTAATGGTGTGGTTCCAGGAGTGAAATGAGATAAATTATGTTGGGAACATAAGGTTATATTATAATGGGTATAATTTAATAATTTTTTAAGTTTTTAATCCATTTTTTTAGGCTCAAGATGTTCCAATATAGTCAAGGTGAAACATGTGCTTTGAGAATGGAGACTTAATGGTGGTTTTGGTCCTTATAGGTGGTGATCGACCTATGTAATGGTTGTTTCACTTTTTATAAGTGTTTTTTGATTTATTAAAATGGATTTACAAGTATGATGAGGTTTTTTTTTGATAAATGTGTGTGAAATAAAGAGTAAAGTATAAGAAGAAGTGTTGAGTTGTGGAGCTAAAGGCTTCACTAATGAGCTAATGTAGAGGTTGTTGGACTTACACAGTAACCGACATCGGTTAGGGGTTGCCCAACATCGATAGAATCAATCATAACCAACCAAAATAAATTAGGGGTTGGCTGACATCGGTCATCTTTAGACTGACATTGACTTCTGTGCATTTCTAGAATTAGAATTGTTATTTTTAGGAGAACAGTTAGTTTGCATGTAAAGACTAAAATTAGTCTTGAGTCTATTTTTCTAATTATTGTTTGCTTTTCAATTCTATTTAAGAGACCCATGGGGGAGTATTGTAATTTGAGAAAGATAAGCAAGATCAAGAAGATCTATAAGAATCAAGAAGATTATTAAAAAATCTTGTTCCATGATTGCTGGAGACAATTCAATAATTGAGTTGATTGCAATTGATAGAGAGAGAACTCTTGAGAGAGAATTATTGTACATTTGAGAGGTGTGAGGAGAGAGAGATTTCTTCATTATATTTCCTTCTGGGAGAGTTTAATACAAGATTGGTTATTTCTTGTATCTCCTATTATTTTCTATTTCTATTTTCTAGTTACTTATTACTTCTGGTTTCAATTCCGTGTTTAGTTGCTTATACAAAAGTAATCAATTATACTTTAAGATCCTAAAAACTAGTATCAGAGCTATGTGTATACACTAACATCTGGTATCAGAGTGTGTTAGTGTTTTTTGATTATAGAATTCACTCACAGGGTTTTCTGATTGAGTGGGAGCAAAACAATGGCATAAGAAAGTAAACTAAGAATAGAGAAATTCAATGGCAAGAATTATCAATTATGGAGGATGTAGATTGAAGATTATCTATATTAGAAAGATCTGCATTTACCATTGGGTATGGTTTTAAGGAAGCCCATAGCTATGGAAGATGAAGAATGGAATGTTCTTGATAGAAAGGCTCTTGGATCTATAAGGTTGAGCCTGGTAGCTTTTGTGTTTTCCAACTTATTATAGGCAAAGACAATGGTAGAGTTAATGGATACTTTGACAAATTTATATGAAAAACCCTCGGCTTTGAATAATGTATATCTTATGAAGCAATTATTTAATTTCCAAATGTAGAAAGGTGGATCTGTATCTAGTCATCTTAATGATTTCTATATAATAGTAAATCAGTTAAATTTAGTCAAAATAGTTTTTGATGATGAAATTAAGGCTCTCTTAATCTTATGCTCTTTACCTAAAAATTGGCATAGTTTGGTAATGGGAGTTAGTAATATTGCATCTGATTTAAATATCTTGAAAGTTGATGATGTTATTAGTGTAATCTTGAATGAATAAATTCACTAGGAAAAGCATAGGGGAAACATCAGGTAATGTTTTAAGTGTTGAAAGTAGGGGAAGGCAAAGAGAGAAGGGCAAGTAAGGGAAATAAAGGTCAAAGATGGGAAGTAGATCCAAATCCAGAAATAGAAGAATAACTTGCTAGAATTGTGGAAAGAAAGGGCATGCAAAGAAAGATTTTTGGTTGAAGGATAACAAAGAAAATCAGCATGAAGGTAATAAAGAAGCAAAAGTTGTAGGTATTGTTGCACAAGATGCTCTTATATTTTCTTTAGATAATAAAGTAGAATCATAGGTTTTAGATTATGGTATTGTTGCACAAGATGCTCTTATATTTTATTTAGATAATAAAGTAGAATCATAGGTTTTAGATTATGGTGCCTCTTTCCATGCAACCCCAAATAGAGAATTTTTCAATGATTATGTCCATGGAGATTTTTGAAAAGTTTATTTAGGGGATGATGAGCCTTGTAAAATTGTTGGCAAAGGAAAAGTGCAGCTGAAATTGTAGAATGGCAACACATGGGTGTTAAAGGATGTCATGCATGTACCCATCCTAAATAGGAATCTGATTTTTGTAGGAAAGTTGGGTGATGAGGGTTGCACAGTAACTCTCACAACTGAATCTTGGAAAGTTTCCAAGGGTGCACTTGTATTAGCAAAAGGTAAGAGAGTAGATACACTTTATCTATCTACTTGTATTATTGATTATTCTCCTTCTATTTTATCTACTTCAGATGTAGATGCAAAGTTGTGGCACTATAGGCTTGGTCACATGAGTGAGAAGGGAATGAATGTTCTTAAGTTAAAAGGTAAGGTTTCAGATTTAAAAAGCATAGATCTAGATTTCTATGAGCATTGTATTTTTGGGAAACAAAAGAAAGTGAGGTTTCTCAAAACTGAGTCAACAAAGAAGAAGCACAAGTTGGAGCTTGTTCACACAGACGTGTGGGGACCAGCGCAGGTAGATTCTATTAGAGGATCATAGTATTATGTTTCTTTCATTGATGATGCTATAAGAAAGGTATGGGTTTATTGTATAAAGAGGAAATTTGATGTTTTTGACACATTTAAGAAATGAAAATTTTTGGTTGAGAATGAAACAGGTTTGAGATTGAAGTGCCTTAGATATGACAATGGTGGTGAGTACTGCAACAATAAATTCAATAGTTACTATTCTATGAGTGGAATACACAGGGAAAGGATGGTTCCAAGGACACCTCAAAAAAATGGAGTTGCTAAAAGGATGAATAGAATAATAATGGAGCGTGCATGGAGTATGAGGTTACATGCTGGTTTGCCCTTACAGTTTTGGGCAGAAGCTGTAGATACTACAGTTTACTTGATTAATAGAGGAGCTTTTACTGCACTGGATGGTGGAATTCTAGAAGAGGCTTAGATAGGTAAAAAGGTAGATATTTCATTTCTCAGAGTTTTTGGTTTTGAAGCTTTTGCGCACATTGATAAAGAAAATAGAAAGAAGATGGATGTTAAATCTATGCGGTGCACTTTCATTGGTTATGGTTTTGGAGATTTCAGATTTCAATTGTGGAATTTAGAAACTAATAAAATTATTAGAAGCTATGATGTAGTTTTCAATGAGAAGGTGATGTATAGTAATCAGCATAAGAGGCTGAATAAATTTGAGCAGGGCAATCTTGATTTGGAAGAGGTTATGATCCAAAATGAGCTCACAGGTAAAAATCATCACTCACATAAAAACATAGAGACCAACGTTGGTTAGGTGGAAAATGACATTGATTAGGTTGAGACTGATGTCGGTCAGGTGGAAATCAATGTTGATCAGGAAGAATCGACATCGGTTGGGTGCAGACTAACATTGATCAGAGATGACCAGGATCAGTCACTATCAGAAGAAAATTTAGGTGGATAGTAAGCTATAAATGAGTCTCAAATGCCCATAAGGAGGTCTAAAAGGGTAAGTAAACCTCCAATTCATTATTCCCCTTCTTTATAATACTTATTGGTCACTGATGGTGGAGAACTAGAAAGTTTTGATGAGGCAATGTAGGTAGAATCCAAGAAATAATGGGAGCATGGCATG
Organism: Torreya grandis; assembly: GCA_037957365.1. Classification (NCBI taxonomy): domain Eukaryota; kingdom Viridiplantae; phylum Streptophyta; class Pinopsida; order Cupressales; family Taxaceae; genus Torreya; species Torreya grandis. The sequence goes on from JARHVA010004155.1 coordinate 387,523, forward strand.
AATGACGAAATTGATTCCTTGGAAGAGAACCATATGTGGGATTTGGTTGAGTTGCTAGCCAAAAAGAAAGCACTACAAAATAAATGGGTATACAGGTTAAAGGAAGGAGAAAATGGACAAATGAGACATAAGACCAGGTTGGTAGTAAAGGGATTTGCACAAAAACTAGATATTGCCCAAGTAGTGGGAGTTGTTAGCAAGTTTATGGCCAATCCAGGAAAGGAACACTGAAAAGTAATTCAGTGGATTCTCAGATATCTGAGAGGGACCAGTAGTAGGAATTTATGCTATGGAGGGTTAAACACTTCTCTACATGGGTATGTAGATTCGGATATGGCAGGTGACTTCGATGGTAGGAGAAGCACCATAGGATATGTGTTCACTATTAGTGGAATGACAGTTAGCTAGATTTCAAAGTTGTAGAAAGTTGTTGCCTTGTCTAATACAGAGGTAGAATACATTGTAATCATAGAGGCTAGCAAGGAAATGATTTGGATGACTCGGTTCATGGAAGAGTTGGGAAAAGAGCAAGAGAGTTACAAATTGTATAGTGATAGTCAAAGTGTAATTCATTTGGAAAAGAATTCAGCCTTTCATTCAAGAACCAAACATATATAGCTTAGGTACCACTTCATTAGACATGTATTGGAGGATGGACAGTTGAAGCTGGAAAAGATCCATATGGATAAGAACCGTATTGATATGTTAATAAAGCTAGTAACAAAGGAGAAGTTAAATCTTCATTCAACTTTTGTTAGTCTTCAAGATTGAACTTGAAGAGGGAGAAACAAGCCAGAGATGTTTAGAGGATGTTGCTGTACAGGTATAGGTGTAGCTGTTTATCTCCAAGTGGGATATTATTGAGTTGTGGAGCTAAAAGCTTCACTAATGAGCTAATGTGGAGGTTGCTAGGCATACACAATAATTGACATCAGTCATAACCAACTAACCTTGGTTAGGGGTCGACTGACATCGATGGAATCATTTAGAACCAACTGACATTGATTAGGGGTCAGCCGACATCGGTCATCTTCAGACCAACACTGACTTCTGTGCATTTCTAAAATTAGAATTGTTATTTTTAGGAGAATAGTTAATTTGCATTTAAAGACTAAAATTAGTCTTGAGTCTATTTTTCTAATTATTGTTTGCTTTTCAATTCTATTTAAGAGACCCATGGGGCAGTATTGTAATTTGATCAAGATAAGCAAGATCAAGAAGATTATTAAAAAATCTTGTTCCATGATTGCTAGAGACAATTTAGTAATTGAGTTGATTGTAATTGATAGAGAGAGAACTCTTGAGGGAGAATTACTTTACATCTGAGAGGTGTGAGGAGAGAGAGATTTCTTCATTGTATTTCCTTTTGGAAGAGTTTAATACAAGATTGTTTGTTTCTTGTATCTCCTATTATTTATTATTTCTGATTTATAGTTACTTATTACTTCTGGTTTCAATTTCCTGTTTAGTTGCTTATACAAAAGTAATGAATTGTACTCTAAGATCCTAACAAGAAGGTCTAATAGGCCTGATTTGACTAGTTAGAATATTGAGGGAATGAATGAATGATATAGAGGTTTGGAAAATAAGTAAAGGGATTTAATAACATAATATAAGTGTGTTTAATATTTCATGAAGTTATAATAGTGATTCTATATATTATGATAAATTTCATTTGACCTAAATTTGTCAATAAAAGGGTTAGTTGAGCAAAGATGCTTAATAGACTGTTGGAGAGATATAAAAGAGGGTGAAGAGCAAAAGGAGGTAATAATAATTAATTAGGTAAGAAAAATGTGTCAAAATTAGATTATATGTTCTAGGTGGATTATCTGGTTCTTATTTACCTATGGGTTTGGTGCCTCCTCACAAGTTGGTTCTTGCTAAAGGACTAGTTGAGTTGGTCCTTGACTAGTGAGGGGTTAGTGCTCCTTATGGGTTAGTACCTCACTAATTCTAGATTTTTTTGATTATATAACTATATTCAAAGATATTTATCAGTATTGTTTATCCCCCATTATGGTTTCCCACATATATCTTATGTTCTTATGTTGTATACTATTGTAGATTTTTGTTTATGCATAGTTTAATGTACGTATGTGAATGAATGCTTCATAGATGATAATTGAAATTGAATTAATTTTTAATGGAAATAATTCACATCCACCCTTTCAATATTTTTGATTAAAACATAATTTAACTATGTATTTTTTAATTCTTGAGTTCATCCCCTCAAGACATTCATTTTCCCAGTCATAACTCTTTATTATGACTAGGGCCTATCTGCATATGATGACTTTGAAGGATTTTTAAAGGTGTATCTAGGTAATTTATTTTAGATTATTATTTACTCTCTCAATAGGATTTGTATATTCATAGGTCCATTTATTCTTATAATCAATGATGTTTAACAGTAGGGGAGAGCATTTAGACCTTGTTCATATGTTTTGGGATTTGAGTAGAGGATCTAGACTTGTGAGTGGTGATTGTTAAATTAAAATGATATTGAAACTTGTAAATAGGGATGAAAATAAGGTAGGTTAATATTGATGAGGTTATCAAATGGTGGAGACTCTTTGAAGGATTGGTTTGAGTATGAACTCATACCCAAAAAGACCTAAAGGACCCTGAATATATCTACATCTGTATGTAATAGAATGAATCACTTTGAGATCATTAATGAGGCATGCATAGTGAAAAATTGAAACCTAAGACTTTCCATTAACATTAAATTTTGTTAAATAATCATAACATCTGTTGAACAAGATTGTGAAGGTGCTTGAGAGATAAACAATGGCTTATTGGACTGTGAGGACTATGATAAGGTCTAAAAGTATTGGTAGAAGGTCAATTTGGTGTGGATACAATACTCCTTAGTTATACTTTTTAGTGTTTTGATAACCTCCAAACTTAAATTATACAACTTATTTCCTTCCTTTGTAGTGGAACCCAAATTTGAAATCAATCTCACTTAGAAGCACCATTTTGGAGGATTAGAGATCCATATAAGCAATCAAGATTAACTAAGGAGATAAATAACTTTAAGAAACCATTTTTGAACCTTCAAACATTATTCACCTTCAGGCATATGCATTAAGCACTTCTCCTCACTAATGAATCCTTACTTGCATCCTAAAAATAATATTATCTTAGACATTTGTCACTCCTATAATCCCACACATGTAAACCAAAGGTTGAGGATGCCATGAAATGTCACTATAAGACTAGAGGAAACATGAAAAATTACTATTTTCATCAAAAAAACCAAAAAATCATTGAAATCATTCCCCTTCTCTTTCCTTGTGTAGATGAAGATGGAGACCAAGTTACCTAGCTTCTTATAAGTTATTCATAGATCTCAGAAAACTAATCCTAAAATCAATTACCATTATTGGAAGGTCATAAATTCTAATTTATTTATAAAAGATTTTGGAATCTCTCTCTCTCTCTCTCTCTCTCTCTCTCTCTCTCTCTCTCTCTCTCTCTCTCTCTCTCTCTCTCTCTCTCTCTCTCTCTCTCTCTCTCTCTCCCCTACATAGATTGAACACAAACCTAAAGTGTTCTCTATGCTTGCCAAAGATATCAGTGGAGGTAGTGAATTAGTTTTTAGCTCTTTGGGCCTTAAAAACTTGTATTTATTCATCATATTCTTGTGTTGAAATCCCATTGAATACCCATAACACCACCTAAGGAAATTCATACTCTATGAATATGTACCACTCTAAACACTCCTAAAACCTCAAAATTTCTTATGTTTACTCATGTTTCAAACCAAAAATCATTATTGGTGGGAAGGCGGTGGGAAAATAGGGTTAAAATAATGTTGTAATGTTCAAGGTATGACTTGGGGAGTTGAATAGACACATTTTCATAAATGATGACTTAGTGGGGAAATACTGCTAAGTATTTGAGAACTCATACTATCAGTAATGCATCATAACAAAACATCAAATCTAGAAAGAAAATAATATGCAAACTATTCTATGAAAAATAATCATACTTCCTCATGAAACATACTAACCTTGTTATGAGAGTTTTGACAAATTCATGGATAAACATATATTTTTTGTATTGACATCAAGTTTTATAATTTGATAATAAGGAAAGCCTAGGCATTTCTCCACTACCAACTAAGCATCTATACCCGCAACATGGGTACCTTTGATTCCACTCATAGTGTTGATCTACTACTAGCTAGGCATCCATATCCCCAATAGAGATTACTTGAATCACATATATCCTATTAGTTTGTATAATTTTAATTTTTTTACAGTACAAGTAGAAGAAAGGTTGTGAACCACCATTGCTAAGGTGTATGTATAAGAAAACTTATTTTAATAAATGTGTCCATGCTAGTGTGTATCCATTTCTATGTTTATTATCTTCCATCCATGTTTTAGCATGTAATAGTGTATATGATATTTATAAATGGAAAGTCTTCTAATATTTTCATAAGTATATCTGAGTAAATCCCAAAGGTATAACATACTCATATAGTACAATAAGATCATAAATAAAATCATAACACATACCTCAATCCCAAAATCTCAAGAATTATCATACTAAATACTTTATAAAACCAATTTTTCATCATTTTATATCATCCTCTTATTTTTGGTAAGTCTTTTGTAACTTCAAGATTGGAAATTAGTAGGATGATTTTGTATTTTAGAAAAGTAATCTAGAAATCATAGAAACTAATCTAATTAAACAATTATAGTAGAGATGAAATATAACCCAATAAAATAGCGAATACTAAACTAAAAATTAGCAATTTTTTTTAATATGAAGTCTATACTACTCCTACATATCCACGTATTATCACTTAGAAGCATCTCTAGCTAGACCAATTACTTTCTAAGTGGTGATTATTAACCCTTAGCTTACATTGGTAAATAATTATATATTATTTATGAACAAGAGATTGAAATCTCATTAAAATAAATAATATTATTATGGTTATTTATTACTTACCAAGTTTTTAATTAATTGGATTTATTAGGATGGATGACCCCATTATTTTTACAAAGGTGACATCCCTTGATATTTCACTATAAATAGGGTTCTACCTTATTATGAAATCATATATTTAATATGTAAATTTTATCATATATGAACTCATTCAAAAGTATTTTATGAATCACTATACGAAGAAATGATAATAAGTGTCTATTGGGGTGATTTAGTTTCTCATATTAATGAATATCACATTAGTGGGTTTTTTACCTTTCAAGGTTTTCCCATTATAGATAATTGTGTAGTAGTTAATTTATTTATGTTCACTATTATGTGATTTTATTATTGAATTCAATCTAGATTATATCTATGTATATTTTTTCTTATATATGTTCATCAATTCTTACATGGTAATAGAGCCATCTGATGGATGAAAGATTGGTATCCTATACTTATATCAAATGTAATCATATTTTGAGTTATCCCAAGACATGTAGAGTATTTTATAGCCTTTGGTATGGATCTATATGGTATATATCATATTTAAAATATTTTATAATGCTTTCAGTGGCTATTTAGGTATCCAAATCTCTACTTGCGCATCCTAGACCCCGTTAAAGAAACTCAATTTTTTTTCCAAGCAAGGTAATCCTATTGTGGCATATTGGTATGGCCTACATATGGCCTAGACAAGTTCATGGTATGACTTGGGGAGTTGAATAGACACATTTTCACAAATGATGACTTAGTGGGGAAATACTCCTAAGTATTTGAGAACTCATAATATTAGTAATGCATCATAAAAAAACTTCAAAACTAGAAAGAAAATAATAAGTAAACCATTCTATGAAAAATAATCATACTTCCTCATGAAACATACTAACCCTTTTCACTCCTTGGGTATGTGTGAGATTTTTTAAAATTCATTTTCCTTTTGTTATGAGATATTTGACAAAGTCATGGATAAACATTGTATTTTTTATATTGACATCAAATTTTAGAATTGAATAATAAGGGAATCCTAGGCATTTCTCTAATACCAACTGAGCATCCATACCCCCATCATAGATACCTTTGATTTCAATCATAGTGTTGATTTACTACTAGCCAGGCATCCATATCGCCAATAGAGATTACTTGAATCATATATATCCTATTAGTTTATATAATTTTATTTTTTTTACAGTATAAATAGAAGAAAGGTTGGGAACCACCATTGGTTAGGTGTATGTATAAGAAAACTTATTTTAATAAATATGTCCATGCTAGTGTGCATCCATTTATATGTTTATTATCTTCCATCCAAATTTTAGCATGTAATAGTGTATATGATATTTATAAATGGAAAGTATTTCCAATATTTGCATAAGTATATCAGAGTAAATCCCAAAGGTATAACATACTCATCTAGTACAAGAAGATCATAAATCAAATCATAACACATACCTCAATACCAAAATCTCAAGGATTATCATAATAAATCCTTTTGAAAACCATTTTTTAATCCTTTTATAGCATCCTCTTATTTCTGGTAAGTCTTTTGTAACTTTAAGATAGGAAATTAGTAGGATGATTTTGTATTTTAGAAAAATAATCTAAAAATCATAGAAACTAATCTACTTAAAAAATATAGTAGAGATTAAATATAACCCAATAAAATAGGGAAGACTAAACTAAAAATTAGTAAATTTATTTTAATAGGAAGTATATACTACTCCTACATATCCACTTATTATCACTCAAAAGCATCTCTAGTTAGACCAATTATTTTCTAAGTGGTAATTATTAACCCTTAACTTACATTGGTAAATAATTATATATTATCTATTAACCAGAGATGGAAACCTCATGAAAATAAATAATATTATTATGGTTATTTATAACCTACCAAGTTTTTAATTAATTGGATTTATCAAGATGGATGGACCCATTATTTTTACAAAGGTCACCTCCCTTGATATTTCACTATAAATAGGGTTCTACCTTATTATGAAATCATATATTTAATATGTAAATTTTATCATATATGAACTCATTCAAAAGGATTTTATGAATCACTATACGAAGAAGTGATAATAAGTGTGTATTGGGGTGATTTAGTTTCTCATATTAATGAATATCACATTAGTGGGTTTTTTACCTTTTGAGGTTTTCCCATCATAGATAATTGTGTAGTATTTAATTGATTTATGCTCACTATTATGTGTTTTTATTATTGAATTCAATGTAGATATATATATATATATATATATATTGTTTCTTATAGATGTACATCAATTCTTACATGGTAATAGAGCCATCTAATGGATGAAAGATTGGTATCCTATACTTATATCAAATGTAATCATATTTTGAGTTATCCCAAGACATGTAGAGTATTTTACAGCATTTGGTATGGACCTGTATGATATATATCATATTTGAAATCTTTTAAAATGCTTTCAGTTGCTATTTGGGTATCCAAATCTCTATTTGAGCATCCTAGACCCTGTTAAAGAAACTCAGATTTTTTTCCAAGCATGGTAATCCTATTGTGGCATATTGATATGGCCTATATATGTCTTAGACAAGTTCATGGTATGACTTGGGGAGTTCAATAGACACATTTTAATAAATGATGACTTAGTGGGGAAATACTTCTAAGTATTTGAGAACTCATACTATCAGTAATGCATCATAACAAAACTTCAAATCTAGAAAGAAAATAATATGTAAACCATTCTACGAAAAATAATCATACTGTCTCATGAAACATACTAACCCTTTGCACTCCTTGGATACGTGTGCAATTTTTTTAAATTCATTTTCCTTTTGTTATGAGAGTTTTGACAAAGTCATGGATAAACATTATATTTTTTGTATTGACATCAAGTTTTATAATTGAATAATAAGGGAAGCCAAGGCATTTCTCTACTACCAACTGAGCATCCACACCCCCATCATAGATACCTTTGATTCCACTCATAGTTTTGATCTACTACTGGCCAAGCATCCATATCCCCAATAGAGATTACTTGAATCACATGTATCCTGTTAATTTGTATAATTTTATTTATTTTTAATAGTACAAATAGAAGAAAGGTTGGGAACCACCATCAGTTAGGTGTATGTATAACAAAACTTATTTTAATAATTATTTCCATGCTTGTGTGCATCCATTTCTATGTTTATTATCTTCCATCCAAGTTTTAGCATGTAATTGTGTATATGATCTTTGTAAATGGAAAGTCTTTCTATTATTTGCATAAGTATATCAATGTAAATCCTGAAGGTATATCATACTCATCTAGTACAAGACGATCATAAATCAAATCATAACACATACCTCAATACCAAAATATCAATAATTATCATAATAAATCCTTTTGACAACCAATTTTTCATCCTTTTATATCATCGTCTTATTTTTGGTAAGTCTTTTATAACTTCAAGATAGGAAATTAGTAAAATGATTTTGTATTTTAGAAAAATAATCTAGAAATCACATAAACTAATCTACTTAAAATAATACAATAGAGATGAAATATAACCTAATAAAATAGGGAATACGAAACAAAAAATTAGTAAATTTATTTTAATAGGAAGTCTATACTACTCCTACATATCCACAGATTATCACTCAAAAGCATCTCTAGTTAGACCAATTAATTTATAAGTGGTAATTATTAACCTTAATCTTACATTGGTAAGTAATTATATATTATTTATTAACAAGAGATGGAAACCTCATGAAAATATATAATATTATTAAGGTTATTTATTACTTACCAAGTTTTTAATTAATTGTATTTTCTAGGATGGATGGACCCATTATTTTTACAAAGGTCACCTCCCTTGATATTTCACTATAAAAAGGGTTGTACCTTATTATGAAATCATATATTTAATATGTAAATTTTATCATATATGAACTCATTCAAAAGGATTTTATGAATCACTATACAAAGAAGTGATAATAAGTGTGTATTGGGGTGATTTAGTTTCTCATATTAATGAATATCACATTAGTGGGTTTTTTACCTTTCAAGGTTTTCCCATCATAGATAATTATGTACTAGTTAATTGATTTATGTTCACTATTATGTGATTTTATTATTGAATTCAATCTATATTATATCTATGTATATTGTTTCTTATATATGTACATCAATTCTTACATGGTAATAGAGCCATATGATGGATGAAAGATTGGTATCCTATACTTATATCAAATGCAATCATATTTTGATTTATCCCAAGACATGTAGAGTATTTTAAAGCCTTTGTTATGGACATATATGGTATATATCATATTTAAAATATTTTATAATGCTTTCAGTGGCTATTTGGGTATCCAAATCTCTATCTGAGCATCCTAGACCATGTTAAAGAAACTCAGATTTGTTTTCCAATCATTGTAATATTATTGTGGCATATTGGTATGACCTATATATGGCCTAAGAAATTTCATTGTATGACTTAGGGATTTTAATAGACACATTTTCACAAATGATGACTTAGTGGAGAAATACACCTAAGTATTTGAGAACTCATAATATCATCATTGCATCGTAACAAAACTTCAAATCTAGAAAGAAAATAATAAGTAAACCATTATATGAAAAATAATCATACTTCCTCATGAAACATACTAACCCTTTTCACTCCTTGGATATGTGGGTGATTTTTTGAAATTCTTTTTCATTTTATTATGAGATTTTTGACAAAGTCATGGATAAACATTGTATTTTTTGTATTGACATCAAGTTTTATAATTGAATCATAAGGGAAGCCTAGGAATTTCTCTACTATCAACTGAGAATCCATAACCCCATCATAGATACATTTGATTCCACTCATAGTGTTGATATACTACTGACTAGGCATCCATATCCCCAATAGAGATTACTTGAATCACATATATCCTATTAGTTTGTATAATTTTATTTGTTTTATAGTATAAATTGAAGAAAGGTTGGGAACCACCATTGGTTAGGTGTATGTATAAGAAAACTTATTTTAATAAATATGTCCATGCTAGTGTGTATCCATTTATATGTTTATTATCTTCCATCCAAGTTTTAGCATGTAATAGTGTATATGTTATTTATAAATGGAAAGTATTTCTAATATTTGCATAAGTATATCAATGTAAATCCCAAAGGTATAACATACTCATCTAGTACAAGAAGATCATAAATCAAATCATAACACATACCTCAATCCCAAAATCTCAAGAGTTATCATAATAAATCCTTTTGAAAACCATTTTTTCATCCTTTTATATCATCCTCTTATTTTTGGTAAGTCTTTTGTAACTTTAAGATAGGAAATTAGTAGGATGATTTTGTATTTTAGAAAAATAATCTAGAAATCATAGAAACTAATCTACTTAAAAAATTATAGTAGATATGAAATATAACCCAATAAAATAGGGAAGACTAAACTAAAAATTATTAAATTTATTTTAATAAGAAGTCTATACTAATCCTACATATTGACTCATTATCACTCAGAAGCATTTCTAGTTAGACCAATTAATTTATAAGTGGTAATTATTAACCCTTAGCTTACATTGGTAAATAATTATATATTATTTATTAACAAGAGATGAAAACCTCATGAAAATATATAATATTATTATGGTTATTTATTACTTAATTTTTTTTAAGTAATTGGATTTATCAGGATGGATGGACCCATTATTTTTACAAAGGTCACCTCCCTTGATATTTCACTATAAATAGGGTTCTACCTTATTATGAAATAATATATTTAATACATAAATTTTATCATATATGAACTCATTGAAAAGGATTTTATGAATCACTATATGAAGAAGTGAGAATAAGTGTATATTGGGGTGATTTAGTTTCTCATATTAATGAATATCACACTAATGGGTTTTTTTTACCTTTCAAGGTGTTCCCATCATAGAGAATTGTGTACTATTTAATTGATTTATGTTCAATATTATGTGATTTTATTATTGAATTCAATCTATATTATATCTATGTATATTGTTTCTTATATATGTACATCAATTCTTAGATGATAATAGAGCCATCTGATGGATGAAAGATTGGTATCCTATACATATATCAAATGTAATCATATTTTGATTTATCCCAAGACATGTAAAGTGTTTTAAAACCTTTGGTATGGACCTATATGGTATATATCATATTTAAAATATTTTAAAATACTTTCAGTGGCTATTTGGGTATCCAAAAATCTATTTGAGCATTTTAGACCCTGTTAAAGAAACTCAATTTTTTTTCCAAGCATAGTAATCCTATTGTGGCATATTGGTATGGCCTATATATGGCCTAAACAAGTTAAACATTATAAAAAATATATTTCCGAATTTTTTTATGTCATTATGTGGTTGTTTATCATCTCTTTCAATACATTTTTTTACAGATGTCAAGTATTAGCAGACCCTATGAAGGATTGTTGAATCTTCTAGTTATTTTATTGATCCACTCGAGTGCCATAGTTTAGCTTGGGTGATTTAAATATTTTATGTTTTCATAAAATATTTTATTTTTAATCTTATTCATACATCCTTAGATAAAACAAGAATATTGTCAAAATTTCATGTAGTTTGAGTACATGCACATGTTTTTGGGCTCTCTAAAGCATCTACAAGTATGACATTCCTTATTTGAAGAATTTAAAAGGTAAGTTATATATTTTGTGTAATTATTTATTAGATAATTATTTTTTTTTAAATCTTAATTTTCACATGTGAAAACCTAGACCCCACCTTTTATGTATTTTTAACAAAAAGTAAAAATATAAGTGTTTTTTACAAATTCAAAACTATGTGCACCATATATATTAAATTATATTTTTTTTAATTGAAAAAATATGTTTCATATATCAATTAGTGTATATAAATTATCAAGAAATCTTGTAGAAGGAACAGTGGTTGTAATTTTTCTTGAACATATAGTTTAGGAGGTCTAGTGGTCAAAACCCTAAAATCAAAATTTTTATTTTTTATTCTAGTCAAATTTATTTTAATTTGAATTTATTTTTTGGTTTTGTACTAAGTTTCACATATTAAAAACCCTAGTTGACCTATCGACCTTCTTATAACATTTGATCTAGTCAAAACCTTGTTGACCATAATCATGTATCCAATCAATCCCTAGGTTTTTGAACCTTTTGGATTCATCTACATGGTCCATTTTTTAAATTTTGAAACCTATTATTATATTTAAAAAATAATAATAATAGTGTCTAGGTGGTTGTTCTGAGTGTGACTCTTTTGACACCTGATTTAGTACAAACCTAGTTTAATTTTTTGCATTGTTTAGGATCTAATTAGAAAACAAATTATTGATGCACTTATGATTTAATTTATTTTAAAAAAATAGTATAAAAGTTATTAAATAAAGTTCATTTTAAATTAATTTTAACTCATTAAATAATTTTTTTTTTATACAATTTTTCTTATATTAGTGTTTTTTACGACACTTGTGATACCTTATTTTATCGCAATCTTTCATAAATTTTTTATTTTTTCTATCTCCAATTTGAACAATTATTATGTGTTTACACTTGAATTCTATTTTTATTATCAAATAAAGTTAAATTGATATTAAAAATAGTTCATTTTAAATATTTTTATTATCCTTAAAGGGAAGCTATGGTTTCACCTAACTTTGTACTAGATAAATCTCAAATACTTAATAGAACTAAATATAATATATGAAAAAAATACATTGAAACATAATTCATGGATCAAAATTTGTGGAACATTATCATTTAGATAGAAAAATCCCCATCAAGATGACATGTTTCACCTAAACTTTAAAATTCTTTTCAACATAAATCAAAAATATCCATATTGATTATGTTTAGAGTGTTAAGGATGATTTACTACTCCACATTGTTAATTAGGAATCTCCTGGTGATCTTTGGAAACTACTTGAGTCCATGTACAAGGTCACTCATTTAAATTATTTTTTGAATTGTTGACTACACCTATAAAAGGTGATAAGAAGATTGTTAATTTTATTATTAAAATAAATAGTATTAAATATCAGTTAGATGGATATGACCATAATCCTATTCAGGATAAGATTTTGTATGTTATTAATCAAATTAACATTCATGAAAAAATTCACATTGTTATTTTCATTCTCAACTCTAAATATCAAACTAAACAAGATATCCCTAACCTTACCACTTTATCTGCTCATTTAAGTAGTTAAACTTATGACTAATTTTGATTATAAGAAAAATACCACTCAAGCACTTCTCACTCTTAATCATGTTTTTGAGAATATTAAAAACTAGAAACCTAACTCAAATTTTTTTAATGGTAAAAATATGAATAAGAGATCTAGTAATAAGAATCATAAACCTATGTTTAATAGTAATTAAAATTTTTAATGTAGATTTGGTCATAGAATGTAAACATGTTATCAAAATAAAGATGTATTTTATAATCAATCTTCTAAAAATAACAAAGGTAATAAATATAATCAAACCCTAATCATATTAAAAATTAGGATTAAAATTTAAATGTTATTTTTTTATATGCTATTTTATTTACTTCAAATGAAATATAGTGGATTTTATATGGTGGTTTATCGCACCATATGACTTTTTTATCTAATATTTTATGTGATTCTAGAGATATCTCTAAAAATATTTATTTATGAGATATTCATTTTTATAAGCAACTAAGCAAGGAAAGGCAACATTTTCAAATGTTGTTATTAATGATTTTTTATATGTACTTAATCTTAAAAATAACTTATTATATTTTAAAAAACATACCGATGAAAATTTATTTACAACATTACTTACAAATAATTGGTCCATCATAAACCAATCTGAGTCTCTGATTATTTAAGGGGTTCAAAAATAGTAGTTTGTACATTGTATCTCCTCCTTATACATGTTTTATTTCATCACATAATAAGAATTAATCTCAATTATGGCATGAAATATTACGACATGTTAATTTTATAAGTTTACATGATATGTCTTCTAAGAATATTTTTGTTGGATTTCCTTCTATACCTTCTCATCATGAAACTTGTGAGGGTTGTTTGCATGGTAAGCAACATACTAACCCCTTTTACAAAAATCATAATGAAAATTACTTGCATCCTTTATAATTAATTCATAGTGATGTTGTACGACCTATTTAATTTGTATCTCTTAATGGTTCTTACTATATTATTATTTTTATTGGTTATTGCACTACAATGATTCGGTTATATTTCATTAAATAACAATCTAATGTGTTGTCTAAATTCAAAGAATTTAAATTTTGTATTGAAAATGCATCTAATTTTTATATTAAGAGATCAAGATTTGACAATGGTAGTGAATAAATTAGTAATGAGTTGAATCTTTTTCCATTAGTTTTAACATTTAAAGGTAACTAACAATTCCATATTCCTCTCATCAAAATGGCATTACTAAAAGGAAAAACTACACAATTATTAAAATGGTTAGAATAATGTTGTAATTTGTAAATGTTCCTAAATTTTTATGGGTTGAAGCCATGAATAATATTGTTCATATTCTAAATATATTTCCTATCACAAATTTTCATAGTTCTACTCTTTTATAAATGTGGTCTAAAAATAAACTCAATGTAGATCATCTTAGGATACTTAGTAGTCATGATTCTATCTATGTTCTTATAGTTAAAAGAAAGAAGCATGATCCCACTTCCTATTTGTATTTTTGTAGGTTATGGTGGTAATACTAAAGGTTTAAGAGTATATGATCTATCTAAATATAATATCATTGAGAATAGGAATTTTCTTATTCTCAAAAAATCATATTTTGAGCCCTCTATGGAACATCCTCAATGTTATTCTTTTGATGAACCTAGATCTCTTATTTGTCCTTATGAATAAAGAGATACCCTTGAGGAAGTAGATCCAATGTTAGATAACTTAGAGTTTGACTAACTTCTTGATTTTCATGTTCAATATAAAATACCTAAATGTATATAATCTCTAATTTAATATTCTAATGTTGATAATTTTAATAAATTAACTAGAAGGCAATATTCTTATCATGATTTAATGACTCTGTATGAATGTGAACCTTAATATTTTGAGGAATACATTTAATATGATAGATGGAAAGTTTTTATAAAATCTAAATGTATGCCTTAATTAAAAATCTTACTTGAGATCTTGGCCCACCTTTACCTACAAAGTATATTGTTTGTTGTAGATGGAATTATAAGATTAAATATAATTCAATAGGTAAAATTCATATGTTTAAATATAGATTAGTTTCTCGAGGATTTACTCAAAAACCTATGATTGACTATGTTAAAACATTTTACCTTATAAAAAAATAAGTACTATTATATTACTCATTGCTCTTTCAACCCATAATGGTTGGGTTATCCACTAAATGGATGTAAAGAATGTTTTTATAAATGGTGATTTAGAAGAGAAAATATACATGACTCAACTTAAATATTTCAATTCCCATAATAGATAAAATTATGTATGTAATTTAAATAAATATTTGAAGGTTTAAAACAAGCTCTTTTAGATTGGTATTCTAAAATTGCTTCTTTTTTAAAGAATTAGGTTTTTCTAATTGCTACTTTGATAATGAACTCTTTGTTAAAGTTGAAAATGGTCATTTAGTATTAATTTTTTTTATATATTTATGACATTTTGATTATCGATGGTCTAACTAATTTAACTCATAAATATAAGGATAAACTAATTCAAATATTTGAAATGATTGATTTAATCATTCTACATCATCTTTTAGAAATTGTTACATTTTAGGATAAAATTTCAATCGTTATATCATAATCTTATTAAGCACATAATATTATTTTTAAGTTTAATATTAATGATTACAAATATTATATTAATCCTATTAAACTTGGTATTAAACTTGATCTAAAACTTGCATGTGAAAAATATAAGCCTACTTTATATAGATAGCTTGTTGGTAGTTTGATTTATCTAACCATTACTAGGCAAGATATTTCATATGTTATTGGTGTTACCTCTATATTTATGTAGGATCCATATTTGAATAATTAACAATTATATAAACTTATTCTTTGTTATATCAAAGGAAAAATTAATTTTGGTTTATTTTTTTCTTCCATTTGTAATGCTAAATTATATGATTATTGTGATGATGACCACGATGGTGATTCTATAGATCATAAATTTAATTTTGGATATGTGTCTAATTTTGGTGTAAGTGTTATCACTTCGAATAGTAAAAAGAAACATATTGTCTCTATATCTTCTACTAAAGTAGAGTACATAAGTGTTATGGAAGATACCAAAGAAGCCATGTGATTACAAATATTATTTGAGAGAAATTCATTTGGATGTTTGTCATAATACCATCCTTCATTGTGATAAATAAATTTTTCTAGCTCTAGTAAAAAATCTAGTGTAGCACCAAATAAATAAAAATATTGAAGTTCAATTGCATTTTATTTGAGAGATAGTCCTCAATGGTGATTTAAGCCTAAATTTCTATCCTATAGATGAATAAGTGGTATATATAATCATAAAATCACATGGTGCTACCAATTTTTGTGATTTTTTGTAATTTTGGGCCTCTTGGAGTTGCCATTAAGGTGGAGTGTGCATGACAATACCACTTCCTAACATCCATGTGTTTCTTCTTCTTCTATACACTTATTCTCATTTCAAATCATTTTAAACTTCATGTGAAAGTTATATAGTTTATGTAAACTTTGTGTGGAAGTTTTACTTTTATACACCAATACATTAAAAGAGTATTTTGTAATGGAAGCCCTTATGTTATAAAAGGCTCTAAATATGATTAGTGATTATTTATGAGAGACTATGAGATTCAATATAATAATCTTTCTAGCATAAAATTATTTTAGATTCATTTATGGATTATAATTCCTTTTATTTCAAAAGGTGATGTTTGGCATGATGAAGGTTTTTAAATATTTCAATTATGTACACAGTATAGCTCCTTTTTGAGATGACTATGACGCTTATACCCACTTATAATTAATATGGAGTGTTATATCAATTAATGTCTAAGTGTTAATTATTAACCTTTAGCTTATATTGGTAATTAATTAAATAAATAATAATATATTATCTATTAACATGAGGTGGACACCTGATGAAAATAAATAATATTATTATGTTTATTTAATAAACAATTTTTTTTAAATTAATTGGATTGATCAATATGAATGGACCCATTATTTTTATAATGGTCACCTCCCTTAATATTTTATTATAAATAGGATTTTACCCTATTATTAAATCATCTCTCAAATATGAATTTTTGATGATATTTGAATTCATTTATAAGAATTTTTTTGAAGAATTGTGTGAAAAAAGGAGGAAGTATTTATTGGGTTGATTCAGTTTCTCATATTAATAAATATCACATTGGTGGGTTTTTTACCTTTCAATATTTTCCCACACTAAATATTTATGTATTGGTTCATTAATCTGTGTTCACTATTATGTGTTTTGATTATTAAATTCACTCTAGATTCTACCTATGTATATTTCTTTGTATATCTATACATTGATTCTTTGAGAAAATAGGGAAATCTAAACTAGAAAGTAAAAAAACTATTCTAGAAAGTAGGAAATATATCATAATCCTACATCTCCTATTAGAGTAGTCATGAAATAGTGTTTTAGAAGCTCTCCATTGAATGGAAAATTGAGATCATTACCTTGCAGGTCATTCAAATGGAAGGCATTATTACCTACTATCTCAAATATTTGATATGGTCCTATCCATAAAGGAGTGAAATTATCATTATGTTATTTATTCTCATGTAACTTATCCCATAAGATCACTAGGTCTAAAATCCTAAAGGCTTTGATTTTGGATCTCTTGTCAAACCATCTCTGGATAATGTCTTGGTGTTTATTGAATATGTGTGGTGATTTAGTCCATGCATCTTCCATCTAGACTATGTTGATTAGTCTAGACTACATTCTTTCATCTTCCCCTATGTACTCTTACATGAATTAGTATATTTATATTTTAAAAGTCATGGGTAAAACTAATTTTTTCTCATAACTAGCAAAAAATGTGAATCCTTGAGGGCTTACTTTTATCTTGTTAGATCTACCCATATTGCATAATTCAGTAGCATATGCCATTTGCTTGGTTTATCTTGGGTTGAATTTTTAATGGCATCAATTAGATTATTTTTTATTGATTCCACTACCCCATTACCTTATGGATAGTATTTCAAAGAGAAATTGGTATTGATTTGGTTGTTTTAAGCTCACTACATAAATTCAATAGACTAGAAAGCTAGACTATTTTCATAAACTAAGGACATTAGAGAACCAAATCTAGTTAGTATCTTCTCTTCTAAAAATTTAATCACATCTAATTCTCTAGAATACTTTATGGACATAACTTCCATCCATATGGTGTAATAGTTAGTAGATATCAGGATAAATTTGTGCCTTCATCAAGATTTTGGGTTTACAACCCTAATGAAGTCAAGACCTCATTGAGGAAAAAGGCATCCTTTAATGACAACTTGTAGTGGAATGATAGCATACAATTTTATTTTTCCAAATACCTAGCATTCATGGTAGGATCTGACATGGTTGTATGAATAATTAAATATTATAAGCCAGTAGTATCCCATTCTAAAATTCTTATAAGTTGTTGTGTTACCTAAAGGATTTCTGCCACCTATATTCTAATGATGATTGTCTAAGATGTCTATAGTTTATTATTTTGAAACACACCTCAAGTAGATGGAATTATAGTTATTCTAATATACGATTCCTTTTGTTATCATTTAATAATATTATTTGAGCCTAAGGGATCATCTTTGTTATCTTTTTAGCTCAATGGACCATTGCCTATGAAAAAAGTGGATGATTTAAACATACCACTCACCACCAGTTACCCAATTCTCATTAATTTATTCAATATAGATGAGTGGATCTATCTCAATCATGATATGGATGATTCCCTAACTTTTCAACATTATGGTTGGTCTAATTTAGATATAAAAATCTTGTAACTTGTCTATCCACTCTCTTATTATTTTAACTATTTCATTATGGCTAAGCATGAGCTTGATGTCCAAGTTTAGAATGATAGCATATGTTTTTTTCCTTGAGATATAATTCTTGAATTTTTTCATATCTTTTATCAATGTATGTATTTGTTTGTCAATAAATAAGTATTTAAACTTTTCATCCTTCATATTGGTTATCATCAAGGAAATCAGATGTTCATTATCATCTACCTTTTGTTTGGGTATAATTGCTATAGTGTGCTCTAAGGAAAATTAATAAAGCTGGAAGTCCTTGTTAAAGTCTAGGTTGATCAGAACTTGAGCTTGAGAAATTAAAATCTCAGTGTCTTGAAAATATTTCTTATCCTCTATTGTCTACTTTATCTTTCAATCTTGCTTTAGCATATCATTTAAAGGTTTGAAAATCTTTACAAATATATAAGTGAATTTCCTTAAAAAATAAATACTTCAATTATTTATTTATTTTTGGGAGGGGTCAGCTTAGAAATGAACTAGAATCATTCTAGATCAATGGAGATCCTATCTTTAGTGATGACATAGCCAAGAAATTTTCCTTCAATGACTCCAAATATAATCTTATTTGGATTGAGTGATTCCATATATACTTTACATCTATCAAATACTCTTTTTATATGATTTGCATGATTAGTTTTATCTTTAGAATACATTGTCAAGTCATTCATATAGACTATTATGCATTTTACAAAAAATACTTAAAAGGTTAATTCCATGGATATCTATAAGTTTAATACTACAATGATTAGGCCAAAATGTATCTTTTTATATTCAAAGGTTCCTCACTTAGTGGTGAAGGAAGTATTCATTCTATCTTCTACTTTAATAAGATCTTGATTGTAGCCAGAGAATCTATCCAAGAAGGGCATCATCTTATACCCACTTACCTTTTGAATTACTTCATCTAGTGAAGGAAAATGATATTTATATCTTTTTTATGCTTGGTTCAAGTTTATAAAGTCAACACAAAGTCTGATTTATCTATTTTAAGTTTTGACTAGTAATAGATTGCCTACCTAGGTAAAATATCTAATTGGAAATACAATCTTAGCATCTAGTATCTTATGCACCTATGTCTGAATGAGATATTTCATCATTGAATTTATTGGACTCTATCTCTACCTAAAATTCTTATGCTTTAGATTCAATGGAATGGTATGTGTGATGACTCTAGGGTTGAAGACTTTGAAATATTAATATATCCAAGTGATTATGTCCTTGTAGTTTATTAGTGGACTCTTCATATTTTGTTTTTCACTTTCAATGCAACTTAAACTAATGATAACATACTAAGGATGTTGGTTAGCGCCTAAATTATCCTTGATGAGATCATACTTATTTTATTTAATCTAATTCTACTTCTAAGCTTGTAGATCTATATTGAAAACTTATTATATGAAAAACATCCCTAGAAGGATGTAGTTCTCCTTTAGATGTAGGATACCATCCTTTCCTAGATATTCAATATGCATGGGCTCAACATCCTTCTCATCTATCAACTATGATTTGAAGGTTACAAAACTAATCAAAAATTGTGAAGTCTACTATTTGAACTCAAATATGTGAATTCTTCTACATTTTCTATGATAGAGGGGAAAGGAACCATCTCCATAGAGAATTTATACATTTTGGACTCTGGGAGTGGTGCTAGATTGGTAGCTAAAGTTATTATTGAATATACCATCTAGTTTTGTTCCTTTGGGATGGATGTAATTTTGAATGCTTCAAAGGACTTGTTCAGGTCTCATGTTCAATATTTATACTTCTTCAAGTAGGTGGGATTGCATTGATACCTCTTTCTATTTTCGTTAA
The DNA here is from genome assembly GCA_037957365.1 of Torreya grandis. Classification (NCBI taxonomy): domain Eukaryota; kingdom Viridiplantae; phylum Streptophyta; class Pinopsida; order Cupressales; family Taxaceae; genus Torreya; species Torreya grandis. The sequence goes on from JARHVA010004155.1 coordinate 408,335, forward strand.
CAATTAGTTATGAATTGCTAAATATTTACAACTACTTGAAATTATGCTTCACTACAACTTGTGGCCTAAGTATTAGAGCTTCATACTCAACTCTATTATTAGTACACCAAAACTATAGTCTATAGGTATTTAAATATTGTTTCCTATCTAGATCAATTATGTCGATACCAACACTTGAACCTTATTTTTATCTAACTCTATCAAAATTAAGAGTCTATAATTAAGGACCTTCAAAATCATTTTTCATGAAGCTATTTTTTGGTCATGAATGTGTATGCTCCTACATGAAAAGATGCGAATTCAACCTTCTCATTCTTCACATTGTACTTGGTGATGAAGTAATTCATCTTCAGTTCTTTTTTTACTTACATCTAGTTGGCTACTTCTTTCCAAGGTCACCACATGTGTGAGAAAATGTGGACATGTACCCATGTATAGTCTTTGACCAGTCAAGACTAAGAAGCAAGCCATAATATTCTAAAATGTCAATGACCAAAATGTCTATGTATTTTTGTACATATAATTTAGCTGTAAGTTATATGTGCACATTTTTTAGTTCTCTAACACATAGGATATAATACTTATCCAACTATAGGACCACTCTTTTTGACTTATCTGGGGTCATCCCTCATTTCTTAAATATAGTTATAGACATCACTTTATTTGAGTAACTTCAATATATGAACAAATAATACGTAAAATGGGATTATAGTCTTGTGTTAGTCCAATAAAAAAATCAAAATAACACACTAAAATCCTAACACCTCTAGCCTAGACTCTATTGAGAGTATAGGTAGCAAACATGTATATGGAAACACAATTAAAACATAAAATAAACACTCTTTTACCTTCCTTAGAGATCCAAATGGCTTGTTTAATTGGCTTGCATGATTTGTGCATCAATAAATCTTTATCAGTGGAGCTTTGTTGTCTTCACTTTTCCTTGACACTTTGGCTTAGTTACTTGGATAAGTTGGTTTATGATTTTGGCATGGTAACACTTCTTGAATATCTTGAATCTCTTAAAACTAGCATTATAATACCACACTATCAAATATTTAAATACATTTAGGTAAAATAACATTACACTAAACGAGTTTAGAAATCGATAGGTATGGCCTTGTATTTATAACCTCAAAAATTATCTCCCACCTAAGGTGAGTTAAGGTTGAGTTTAAACATGGAATGGGTTCAAACTAATCCTAGGTGAGTTAAAGTTTGTCATGTAATTATGATTTTCAATTAATAGACATGGATCTCAAATTATATATTTTGGGATATTTTGGAAGAGCTTGACAACTCATAAAGGCAATGATGGAAAGGCTTGATAGTTTAATTTTTGGAATTTCTATTTTTAGATATTCATTAATTACAAATAGATAATTAATCTAAGAATTTAATCTTATTTAATTAGTTAATTCATTTTTATTAGAATTATTTATATTTTAATATTTGATCAAGTGCCCCACTTAATGGGTCAATAGGCCAAATTGATAGTTTTTACGTCATAAGGTGCTTAGAGACGAATTCATGAGAGGTTATTGTTGCGTACAAGCTAGTACCCCAAATAAGGATGCCTCAACATTATTTTGAGAACTGATGAATGATGTAAAACTAAAATTAGGATGTTTATTTATTTATAGGATTTATTTGTAAAGGTTGGTAGGAATCATTTTGAAGTCCAATCAAAAGCCAGTTCTAGATAAAATTTGGTGTCTATAGTTTGCCCTTGTTTGGGAAGGTGTTGTAAACTATAGGCACAATAATGTGTTCTCCAAGAATGAAAGTTTCATATATGACTAATGCCACAAATGGTCATGTATGAGCTTTTGATTCCCTCTTGAGGGAGTGATCAGTCTAAAAGGTCAAAGGGGGTAAAAAAGATATATTTGCCCAAAGGTAATTATAATCAATGGCATAGTGAGATGCCCTATTTGGTCAAATAAGAGGGATGATTTTCCCAAAGTAGTTATAATCATTAACATAACAAGGTAAAATGATAATGATTTTCCCAAAGGTGGTTATAATAATTAGGCAAAAGGATAAATGTAATAAGAGAATGATTCTCCCAAACATGGTTATACTCATTTAAAGGAAAACAATGATTTTCACACATGAAGTTATAATCATTGGTAGGATAAAAACATGCCCTAATTAGGTGGATAGAGACAATTACCCATAGGTGGTTATAATCATCACCATTAATATAGGTTTAAAAACAATTATTTTTATTTAAGAACAGTTTCCCCAAGCTTGAACTGTCTATGTTTTACCTACCAATTATAGTGGTCATGAAGTCTATTTTAATATGATTGACTTTTAATGATAGCATCAAAACGTTTATCATCAAGTAACTCTAGCTCTTGTATGTGATCTAATTGATAGGCATAATCATCTAGGACATGTTTTAGAGAGATATGCATAGAAGGTAACTTAACCTCAATGGGAAGAATGAATTTAGTGCCATAAAGTAGGGAATATAGAATGTCTCTTATTGGGGTACAATAATTAATGTGGTATGCCTAGAGGGCATGGAAGATTTAGAGGTGCCAAATAACTAGTATCATTAAAAATATTTTTAAGGATGTTGATAATGGTTTTAATGGATGCTTATATCTAGCCATTACCTTGTGGGTAATATGTAGTATAAAAATGTTGATTGAAATTGTACTTGGTACAAAGCATTTTAACATCCTTGTTCTTAAATGATCCATCATTATTAGATATAATTTTAGATAGGATACCATAGCAAAAAATTAGATGATTGAATATGAACTTGGAAATTTTCTTGAAAGTCATGTGAGGGGTATAGCTTAGACCCACATAGTGAAATATTTGGTAATGGTAAGGATGCCTTTATGGTCATTAAATGAGGTAGGGTTAATATTCACAATGAGATAGATTAGCCATGTTGTAAATGGACATGGTGTAAGACTTGGTTTTAGAGTCTTGGATAGGGTATGAATTAGATTGGCATGTCTTTAACATTTATCACACTTTTGACATAGTCAATTACATCTACATCCATAGTTGGCTAATAGTACCTAGTACATAGGATTTTTTTGGTCAAGATAGAGCCACTAGTGTCAGATCCACATAATCCTTCATGAACTTCTTATAATGATAATGTTACTTATTATGAATTTAAACACCAAAGTAAAGTTCCATAAAAACTATGGTGGTAAAAGGTTGGACCAATTAAGGTCTAACATGAGGCTTAGTAGGTAAAGGCCTTTAGTTGTTTTCATAATAGGTCAGCTTGTATGATATGGTCAAAAAGGTAAGTAAATAGGTTTGAATACCATATATATTTGAGACAAATAATATCATATACCATTGTGATGGTTGAAGGTTTATGACCAAGCACTAAAAGAGTTTCAAAGAGGAATTGATATTCTTTTGCCTTATCAGTGTAATAGGTCAAAGATCTAATGGTGGCCATAACATCTACTATCTCATTACTAGACCTAGGTATGTGTTAAAACTATATATTGTTGATATTCTATTTGAGAATATCAATCATAGCCTTGTATTGAACCATCTTGTCATCTTTGGTCTAAAATTGGTCTATAACTTTATTTATGATTAACTAAGAATCACCATAAACTGTTAGATGCTAAATATTCCATTATATTACTTGGCAATGCCTTAAAATGAGTGATTCATATTTCTCCATGTTACTAGTACAAGGGAAGTTGATACCAAATGATTTAGGTATAAAATACCCTATGGTGTAATAAATAATAGTTGTACCCCTAATCTATGTGATGTGAATGATCCATCAAAATACAGCTTCCATTGTTGCTCCTTAAGAGGTGTTTTAATGATGGTCATGATGAAATCATATAGGAATTGAAAATCTATAGGGTTGGTATCTATAATAAGATATTTAAGAAGATGATATACCAATGCTTGTCCCTTCATATCCTTCTAATTGATGTATTCTATCTTTAAATTGTTTAGAATCATGATCCATTTATCCATAAAAAACTGTAAAGTTATCTTAGATAGTAGATACTTGAGAAGATCTACTTTGGAAATAACTATGGTCTCATTGTTTTGCATATAATGTTGTAGCTTTTGGGATGTAAATACCATATCTAAACATGATTTTTTAATAGGTGTATAGCTGTGTTCATATGTAACCAATTTATGGCTTAGATAGTACATGACATATTATTTTACATTGTCATCATGTTGAGCTATAAGTGCCTCCATGGATTTCTCAATTACAAATAGGTAAAATACGAATGGATTTATTGGTAGTGGTGGTAACAAAAGAGATAAGTTAGCAAGATATTCCTTTAGGTGATAAAAGGATTTTTTACTAGCATAATCCCAATGAAATGGGACACCCTTCTTAAAAAATAAGTATGTAAATGGATGGCATTTTTTGGCTATTTGTGATATGAAGGATATGATAGACTAGATCTTTCCGTACAAAATATGGAGTTTCTTCAAATTAGAAGGTGTCATCATCTCTATAATGGCTTGTACTTTGGTAGGATCAACTCCAACGCCTATGTGAAAGATGATGAATCCTAGTAATTTACCTAGTGTGACACCAAAGATGTACTTATTAAGATTGATTCTAACTTTGTATTCATGAAGCCTTTCAAATATTCTCCATAGTGTGGATAGATGATATTGATGGGTGTTTTATTTACCTAATATTTCATGAACATAGTCTTCAAAAAAATTATACATAATATCATGAAATATAATAGTCATGGATCTTAGGTATTTGACCCTAGAATTATTAAGAAAAAATGGCATAACCTAATAAAATAACATCCCTAATGGATTGGTGAAAATTATTTTGTGTTGGTATTCTAATGTGATCTGGATCTGGTTGTACCCTAAAAATCCATCTGTAAGTGAAAGCATTTTATACCCCATTATGGATTCAACTATCATGTCAATGTTTGGTAGAGGAAAGTCATCCTTGGGGTAGGATTTATTTAGATATCTAAATTTAGTGCAGATTATGATTCCTTTAGGATTCTTACTGGCTGGCATAAAATTTGATATCCACTCTGAGTAGTTGATCAGTCAAATACATCTCACTTTTAAGAGTTTTTCCAACTCTTTCTTTACTAATATAACAATGCAAAGATGCATATTGTGAAATTTATATTTCATAGGTTTGGCATTAGGATGTATAACAAGGTGGTGTACAACCAAGTTGGTGTCCAAAACTAGCATGTCTAAATAGGTTGAAGTAAAGATGTCAACAAATTACCTCAAAAGGGATGTAAAGTTGTCACATTCTTCCTTAGTGATGGATGAATCTAATTTGATCCATTTCAAGTCATCTATAGTCCTAATGTTAACTTTCTTAGTATCTTCTAATAGGATATTTGACCCATATTCTATAATAGTTGTTAATTATTTAAATTGGCCTACAACTGCAAAGTCCTCTATTTAGACTACTTCTTCAAGCTCACCTAAAGAAGATGAAAACTAATCTTCCAATGGTAGGGATGGCCATGTTACAAAAAATTTTGGAAATTCTTTAAAATTTTGATAAAAATCATTTTGTTCTTCAAAGTTTAACTCAAACCCAAATTGAGTTCATCATTGGTGGTCTCTTGAGCTATATTTGAGGAAAGATGAACAACCCTATCTAATGGTGCATGCACAACAGAAGAGTGACATTTATCTTTACTTTTACCTTGGTCTAAAATTTCCTCAATGTGATTTTCACTTTGGGACCTCTATATTTTATTTATTTTTTGTGGCTAAGGGTGTTCACCCATTCTCCAAAATAGGTTGCATGATCTAGTTTGATAGAGAACCCTTGTTTGTGGTCCCCCAACAAAACATTGTCTCTAAAGCCTATAAAATTATAAAAGTCCTCATCATTCTTAGACTCATCTATAGGTACTTTGGATTCTTAGTGGTCCTAGGCTATAAGTTGAGGGTGATATAAAAGAAGTAGATTATTGATAGTAAATAGGATAAGGGTACAAATGGCCTGGGTGTCAAATAGGTTTGTATTAGAAAGGTATTCATAAATGCATGATTGGACTCTACTTTACTACCAAGATCATCATCAATAGTCATTATAATTATAACATGAATAAGAAACATGGGGTCACCTAGAGGAAGTTTAAGTGTAAGATCGAAGGTTCCTTTGTATCAAATTATATAAATTAGCTCAAGAGTACCCTACTGACTTGGCCCGAGGCCTCCTCTTTCATAGGCTTGGTTTTCCATGATGATTTTAGGAATGAGATACATGGAATTTTTTTATTAATAAACCAATTTATCATTATACAACTAGGTTTAATCATGTGCAAGTGGGTCCTCTTCTTGGCTAGTGGCTAGTGTGAAAATGAAATGAGTTAGACTATGAAGTTTACCCTTTCCCTTTCATTTCCATTCCATTCAAGGAAATTTGGATTTAGGTCTTCCATAGGAATTTGGGATTTATGGAAGTTTGTTAATGTGAAACATGTTGTGAGTCAAATATTCTCTTGGGCCATTGGCTGAGATAGTAAAATGATTAGACATTGCGAGAGGAGATATGTGAAGATGAATCAAGGTTATCTAGGTCAATATAATTGGCTTATATTAATTTAAAAGGTATTTATTTACCTTCATCCTTTTTACCAATTGGATTTAGTCCAAAGTGATAGTTATAGCTTTCATACTATCCTCCAAATGCTTGCAATGTTCATAAGGCTACAAATTTACATTTATGGTGACTTCCATACCTAGGTGATAGAGCTTGAGACATTGGTGCAATGTTTAAGTGATTACACAAATATCATGTATACAAGGCCTAACCAAGACTAAATTGTATGAAAAATATAGGTCTAGCATATGGAAAAGTGTATCATGGTTCAAGGTCCCAATGATAACTAAAAATATTATGATACCTTGTGGTTATCATTCTTCATTATCATAGGCCTTGATAATAATTATTTTTGGCTATAAATTGGATTTTATATATCTGATATGTTTGATGAGCTTTAGAGACACAATATTCAAGCCAAATCCATTATCTATAAGGGTATGTTTAATTTTTTTCTGAATTATGGAACTTAAATATATATAATAGATCATTGTGGAGAGGACCAAAGGACAACATATCACCATGATTAAAGGTTAACTATTGTCCTGGGCTAATATGTCAAACCACATCTTGGATTTTATCTAACATTATGTCATTTGGAACTTGGGATTATCCTAGGAACTCTATTAAGATGTTCTTATGGATGGTACATGTACACAAAAAACCAAAATGGATATTTATGTGTGTTTCTTCTAAAGTTGTTCCACAATATTGAACATCTTTTCCTTGACAATGGTATATGGCTTGTTCTTGTTAACCAAATCTAAATTTTCATCAAATTGGGTCAACCCATACATTTCTAAACTTTTTATAATTTTTTTCACGTCCTATAGGGGTTTCATATTAGTCTAAACATCTTACTTATCCTCCATTTAGCCTTGGTCTAAGCCCATTCTCCTTGTACTAGTTTAGTTAAACAAAGTCAAAGTTGGTCAACCAAGGTCAAAATTAGTAAAAAGTTAAAATTGTGTTATAAATATTATAATATGGTCACTTATGTGCCCTAAGGTGTTTCTAAGTCATATATTTGTCCTTTACCATGCTTTATATGTAAAATATGCCTTTTCACCACTTTTCTAGCATAATAAATGACTTGTATGAACTTCCAAGGAGGTAAATTTGTCACAAAGAGATATTTCAATGTGTATGAGGTTATTATCTATCAATAATAGTTATAAGTCAATTTAATAGGTAGTTATGTGCAAAAAAGTGTAGTTTCTCCTTATTTTTAGGCCCTTTCAGGCACTTGTATAGACTTTTTAAAGTTCACCATTAGCTAAAAACATGGGTTTAAATTCACCTCCCTATATTCATTTCTACACTTGGTGTGCTGAGATAATACTAAAAATTTAAATTGCAACTCCTATTTCTTCCATTTTCTCCTTGCAAGCCAAGAAAGGTCAGTTTCAAACAATTAGTGTTGGCCATCGATCTAGAGTTGGGAAGAATGCCTTTAGAGGTGGATATTAATCTATGTTTACTTAAAATACATATCAATAAGTTTAAGTTTTTTATTCTCCTTTATGAACCATCATTAAGACCTTAGGTAGCTTTTTATGCACTTCAATCCATGAGGAGATCACTATTTACACTTGTTTCAGATTTACTTGCTTTGGTTTGATGGGTTTGTTTGTTTCAAGTGTTTGTCCATGTTTTACATGAAATATACATATGTTTAGTTAGTTTATTCATAGTTTTATAAGTCTCACAAACTCATAATCCCCTTCTAGGCTTTCTTGTGTTTGTAAACTGTCTATTCTTTTCACCTGTAGGTAGAATTTCCACATTGAGAAAAGTGTGCTTCATGTTGATTCAAACATTTGAGGTATGATGATTAATATTTAGAATAATGGAGAGGAATATATAATAATTTTATGATAAAATCAATAAGTTTTTTCCAAATACCATATACATCTACCTATACACTGAGAATAACCACCTATAGGTGATACCACATGAGTTAAAAGTAATAAATGTGAAGGTGTTAGAATAGTTGATCAAGTCCATTGAGGTTCCTTATTGGAAATAAGGTACAAATAGATCTCTTGATGGTGTTATCTTGTCAATAAAAGGTGAAAATAATGAAAGGAAGTTCAAATTTATGTATTCATAGCTATAATCCCTAAAAGAAGAAAACATATGCCTACATAGTTTTGAGGATAACAAGTAGGACACTTCCAAAGACTTTTTGATCCTCCCAATTGATTATTTTTATATAATATAGTATGATTTATCACCTTTATAAGTTTTAGGAGTATATTCCATAGGTAACATAGAGTTTTCCAAGGCCCAAAAGTGCATTTAAAACACTAAATTTGCCCAGTGTTGTCTACAATATTTGGAGATGTGAGTGAGCTTTTATCACTCAATATGGATCATAGACTTCAGCATCACATTGGAATGGTTTAAAGTATATAATTCATATATATATGATCATGTAATATTAATAGGACCTTTTAAATGATCATATGGAATAATAAAGGTCTCTAAATGAGCAAAAATTAGTCCACATTCATCCCATTGCGCAAACTATCTTCTTGAAAATCTGCCTAGGAAATGTAAAAGGTTTGGAGGTTAATTATTAGAGTTGAGATCCCAAAATTTGTAAATAATAACATTAGGAGTTATATAATCTCATCCCATGGTTAATTTATCAAGACTAATAGGGGAAGTGCCCCATGTTTTGTCTTATATAGGGGGCACCTTTCTCCTTCCACAAACCTTGCAACCTTATGGAAAAAAGTGAAGTAGGTGACCAAAAGGAAAGAAGAGATAAAATGAGGGTTTTTAAGCTATAAAAAACTGGATAAAACCTAAAAATAAATAGGTTATAATTTTGGAGGATATGCAAGGTGGTCCACACAAGGAGGTCTACAAGTAGACCTAGTGCGATGGTGCAGGCTAATTCTAAATGAGGGGTCATTTTTTAGATTTAACCTCTTAAAAGCATGGAAATTTTTTGGATCACCTTCATGGAAGTTAAAATTATGTGTAGGATCTATCTTAAATTATTATAAGCATAACAAATAATTTTCAATCACCAAGATGGAGGCAAACCTATTAGTAAGGTCTAGGCCTAATACCAAACAGGGGTCAAGTTTCATTTTAAGCTCTTGGTAAGATATTCTAGTGATTTAAAAATGTTTTTAAAAGTATATAAAAGGTTTTTAGACTCTTATTATGTAGGATAACTCATCAATAAACAATTATTGGCCTATGATGTGCTCAAACCCTCCTAGAATGCAAAAAGGGAGCTCAAATGCCAACTTCAAATGCTTGGAACTTTCATGGGACTTTGAGGTGATTTTAGAAGTTATATATTGTCCTTGAGAATCCCTTAGTGGAATTTTGAGGATTTTCCAATGTGTATCCTTTATGAATAAAGGCTAAGACTGAAAGTGACCAGAAACCCTTCTACACCATCACTACAGACCCAATTGAGAAGATGAAGCAATTTAAGCATGAATATGTAATGTGAATTAAATGAAAATGCTTGTAATGTGTAGTATACTCCATTAGGATCCTTCCAATGCTAATTTTTTTATGGATCTATATGGAAGGGGTAATAATAATGCTCTTTTTGGCATTTTATGTATTTTATAAGTGTGAAAGAACATTAAAGAGACCAAATAACTTTTGGGAGAGATTTTATGACTTTATATAATTCCTAATGTCCATTTTATCATCCATATAAACCCCTTAGCCTATATACTATCTATTTTATTTTAGCTAATCTAGTGGTAGATAGTGAACACTTAGGGAAAAGTGGTGAAACTCAATTTTGAAAGCCTTTTAAGGATAATTTCTTGAAGATTATGATATGGACACCCTTGAAACAATTCATCCCTCATTTTTCATGGATAAATTTGAATAATTTGAAGGTTTGAGGTGACAAGTGTGAGAGGTGCATGGAGAGAGCTCATTTTGGGACTATCATGGATGATGGTGCAGAGAAATAAGAATGGGAGTGATCAAAGGCTATTAAAATTAATGTGAAGACTTTTTATTAACGCTCCATAATCATACCCATCATCAGACCTAATAATTTATAGTGATAAGGCAATTTTTGAAGGCAAATCATGAGAAGTAGTTTTATGTACAAGGAAAGGAGTTTTTAAACCACTTTATAGGGATTGGATGATTTTAAATGACACTTGTAGCTAATAAAATTACATGTATCACCCCATATCTCTCTCATATACATAAGTAACTAACCTTTTTAGTTGTGAAAAGTGTTTCTATGACTCTTGAGGTCTCCCTTCTCTCTCTTCTCACATCTTCTATAAATTTTGACCTTTTTATCATTGTACGGGATCTCTCCACCTTGGTTTTCAAAAGCCTTACCAAATTTTTGCCTTTAGATAATAAATATTTTTTTTTTTACCTCATTAAATATTTCACTAAGTTTACACAATGGTTTTTGGTCTTGTGCAACTATAGTTTTGTTTACCTTCACATGTTACTCCTCATAATACCTTGTGTTTTTTAGAATCTCTAATTCGTAGGTCTAAAAAAAGTGTATAATGTTGATTTTGAAGTTAGAATGAGTATTATATTCAGTATTGTGTCTTAGAATGACTATTGATTAAGTCCTCCTAGCCTAAGCTATCTCCAAGACTCCATGTTGAAACATTGATGTGAGAGAGAAGGTTATCATTGGATGAAGTGTATGTGCATAATTTTACTTGGTTTTAAGATCATATAAAAGAGTGTGATTAGATAATATTTTTGGTGCATCACCTACCATAGATTAGATTTAATTTCAGTTAATTTCATCCCTTTTCATCACCCTAAATGTTAGTAGTATGATTGTCCTATAATGATTCATCAAGGGGAACTAGCCCCACATCTAGAGATCCACCTCAATCTAGGGACACCCATAGCCTTGAGGTGGTTCCATTATTACACTTTAATGAGGAGTGACTTGTCATTTCCTCATTGGGTTCAATTTCAAGTGACAATAGTTCCTAGCTAGGATAATGGGTTAGAAGGGTTTACTGGTAAAGGGTTGTCGATTGAGAATGGTAATCTTTGACCATCAAGTTGTGATTGCAAAATCAAGATTAGATACATAACCATTATTTTAAAATAATGATGATGGAGAGGAGACAAATAGTATAAGTCTATATTGTTAGTGAAATTGGTTGTGGTCACAAGGAAATGATGAGCTATCAGTATAAGGTCCTAAAATAGTAATCCATGGTTATTATTATTCTTGTTTGTTATCCCTAGTCAAGAAAAGATTACTGACATAAATGGGTTGATTTGAATTGTTTAGAAATGGTCCTTTTCTATTAACACTTGGTTTAGAATTAATAATGACGGTAGAAATGTGACCTTCCTCAATATAACCTATAAATTTGGTGTAGTCATGTGTAATTGCACGGTAAGTCTATTAGATATTAGAATCATTTCAGCCTTGAAACCTCCCATTTAGTTGACATTATTATTATTTCTACTAAAATTACTATTGTTGTCTCAGTTTTTTATATTATTTCTAATTTTATTTTATCTTTTGTTGTTTTTTTTGTTGGTTTTTATTATTATGTTGTAGAAAAGGGTTTTCATATATTTTTAGGTTCTGATTTGATGTAGATGCTCTATTATCTAATGTAATCTCCCCATTTTCCAACATATTTTCAAAAAGGTGTTTAATCTACACATAAAAGTGTAGTTTATGTCCATGAACATGATGGTTTTCACAAAACTCATTCTTTAAATACTAGTCAAGATAAGGATTACCCTCAAGATAGTGCTTTGGAATTAGCCAAATAATCATATTATCCATAACTAGCTTGACAAATATGGCTTCTATAAGTTCTCCAAAGTCACTAAAGACTTGATGAGTATGGGTGTTTCTTCTAGGATGAGGGGTTTGTAAAGGTAATGGCTGTTGTGTTTATTGAGTAGATCTAGGTTATTATGAAGGTTGTACTTAATAATGGCTTGTTGGTGAGGAGTAAGTTGAATTTAGGGCATAAGCTAAGTAGAAAGTGTTTTCACCATTTGGACATGATGTAAATTGGTTACTCCATTTCCAAAAATATTCTTGTTGTTGTTAAATTTCTTGGATTTTTCATAGTTATCAGCCTTAGCCAATGTTGATGCTTTCACTTGAACTTGGTTTTGGTTTTGATTTTGGTTGGTTCATTGGTTTGGGTAATGATTTTGGTTTGATGAATTTAACTTAATAATATTTTTGTTAATAATGGACTTTTTAATCAATAATCCTTTGTCAGTGATCTTTTTAGAGGTATGTTCACATTATGGTTCCAAATGATAGGATATCTACCTATGCAAATTTTTGGTAAATATAGAGACTAATTGTTTATCTGGTAAGTTATGAATGAAATAATTAGTAAGTGTTCTCCATTTCTATATATAACTTTAAAAACATTCACCTACCTTATATTTGGCTTGAGTCAAATCTAATAATTAAATCTCATGTTTGAGATTATAGGATAAATGTTGCACAATTTTTTTTGAAAGGTCATCAAAATTAGATATGGAATTCTATAAATTTTTTAGGAACCACTCCAAATCCTATCCTACTAGACTTTGATGAAACCATATGAGTAAATAATTATTATTTTGAACCACTTTCTAGAAAATAACAAATAATTTTATGAAATAGTCCTTAGGGTCTCCTTTACCCTTTTATTTATCAAATTTTAATGGTTCATACCCTAGAGGAAATGGTATCTAAAGATACTCCATGATGAATAGGTATGAACACACATCATATAACTCAAACTTCTTAGTCTATTTCTATGCTTGAATGGTAGCAATTGCATCCTTATTTTGATACAATTCTTATGCCAATAAATTAAATGGAACATTGGCTTGAAGTAGAAGTTGTGCAGTTAAAGGTGTATTACCTTGACTGGGGTATATGGAGGCATGGTTTATTATGTAATGTTGGTTTAATTAGGGAATCAACCAAGAATATGGATCTACAAATTTGGATATTGATATTAAAATTGGATATGTTTTGGTACTATATTCTAGTTTGGGTTTGGTATATAGGCCTAATTTTGAGGGAATTATGGCTACAATGGAAGGATATGGCTCTAGGTAAAGTACTTTACCTACTGAAATTGAGTAAGGAATTGATTTTGACTAGTCAAACTAGGTTGAATAAGTGGAAAATTTTATGGATCAAGGTCCTATAATTGGATTTGTGGCATGTTTTGAACAAAAAGCAATTTTTGCTTAATTGGTACTTATTAGACAATAATATCTCTCAATTACATAAACAGCTATTATCAACTAAATTTCTAATGAATTTGAGGCATTTGTATTTAACCAATGGACATACATTATTTATTAGACAATGTTTGTGATTATAAAGGTATGTTGGTATATGACTATAAAGTTACACTTGTCATGACATGTCGAGGTGGAACATTTGTTCCCCTACTATGGTAGTATATTAGATAGTGCCTATTATTTTGGAATGTTAGTCATCACATCTTGAGGTAGAGTATAATCTATCATGTATTATTGGGGTAAGGCACTAGTCAATGATTGATTAATTAAGCCTTGTAGTTGTGTGCTTAAAAAATTAGTTGGTTAAGGAATATAGGTAACTTGTTATGGTTGGGGTATATTATTTCATCCCCTTGCTATTATGAACCAATCATGGTATTAACTAAATTCACTTGTTATTATAGACTATTTTTTGGTGTATTTAAACCACTTTGGCCTAGATTGGATGACACTCATGTGTTATACACCCATATTTGGGACATTATTCTAGATAGAAGAAGTAGTCACTTCTTAAATAGTTAGAACATTGTATATGTACCCAATTGAGGTTCTTTTCATAAATTGGTCTATACCTAAATTACCTTGGCATATCAATTCCATTAATACTCTTGTTTAATGATCTAATTCTTTGAGTGCAGCATTTGACATGGCCATGTTATTAAAATTTAATGTGAGATTTAAATAAGTTTGATATTCTTGTTACATTTTTATAAAGTGGTCCTCCATGAGGCCCTTTCCTTTGACTATAATATTTAAGTCTTACTATGACATCAACATGAGCTCCTAAGGATTTATAGTAGAGGCATGTTAAATGGTTTGATTATAAGGTATGTTGAATGGTACTCTAACTAGACTAGGCAAATACTCATGGTAAAGTCCATTGGAAACATGGCCCTTAAATTCATGGCTCTGACTAAAACTTCATCCTTGTTTTCAATAAAGTGATCATAAAATAAATAAGGATCATATTTCAATGGCATAATAACATAATATGGTTGTTGTTGATCTTATTATGCAATCGATGGTATTCTAGTAATGTATTTTGTGGTTTTCTCTTGATTTTAATTAGAATAAGGAGGTTTATTAACCAAATAATGGATGAATATAACTTAACTTTATACCCTAGATTGATTAGTGTAATGAGAATAAAGATCTATCCCACAAACTACATCATCATCATAGGGGTCTTGAACAAATTCATCTTGTGTGACCACATTATCATAACCTAGATTATACATGGATCCACTATGAGTGTAATGAGACATATCCAAATCAATGATGAATGTTTCATGAAAAAGGGTATAGAGTTCTAAAAACTCTAAAAAATGAATTCCAAAGGATAAATAGTTCAAACTTGGTCTAACATGGTCTATGAATTAGAGTTGTATCTCCAAAAAGGGTTAGTGCTAAAAATTTGTATAAAATGGTCTAAAATCAAGTGTCTTATATAAAAATGTCAAGTGATATGAATAAAAACCAAAATTACAAACCTAGGTATAAAGTGTTTCAAATAAGTCTAAACTAGGTCTAAAGAGATAAAAGTTGTTAGGAATTTTTGAAAACAAGGCACAAAATCTAGATCAAAATAATTATTGATAGGTCTTTTGGGAACAAGGCACAAATTATAGAATTTAAATAAAACAAGGTCTAAAAGGTAAGAGATTTAATCTAACAAATTTGAAACACTGTGACACAAACTAGGCATTTATATTTAAACATAAACTTGATCATTTGTTAAAATACATGGAACTTTAGGCATAGGGATGATAGACCACTTACCCAAATTTAGGCACAAAAATAGCCTTTAAATCAAGCAAGGATTTAGTCTAAGTTTCACAACCCAAAATTGAAAGGTAAATGTCTAGGATAAAATAATGTGAGGCATAGGTAAAAACCATTCAATGTTTGGATCTGAACTTTTCAAGGATAACTTTGAGCTTGATTGAGAAGAATAGTTTTCTTTAAAATAGACAATAATCTAGATAATAATGAACAACATGATGGTACTAGGCATAAATCCTAAAAGCACACATGGTTTTGATTTTATAATTTTTAACACAAGGTAACAAGTCTTTGAAACAAATCAAGTAGTGTAATGATGTTATCGTGCTCTAAATATATGACAAATAATTTGTTTCATGACTCTTAAGTCATAAATATTTTGCATGAATTGGGTAGCATAATGATGCCCCTTTCAAATAAGAGACACACACACAAAGTTTTGATAAATGACTAAGGCAAAGGTGGTGTCAAATGGATGGCATAACACCTATTCAAACAAAGGAGTTATGTGTAAAAAAGACTCATTTTGGATGTGGTATGAAAAATAAATACCTTCAACTCAATACCATGTAAGTAAAAAGGACAAAATGAAAAAAAACACCTAAGTGTAAGGTCCTAAATCCTAAAATTGACAAGGTTGCATCATATTATCAAATACATACATACATACATACATATATATATATATATATATATATATATATATATATATATATATATATACATATACATACTCCTAAGAGTATTTAAGTTGTTAATCAAAAAAGTAAAAGATTATGAAAAGTAAGGTTTTTAGGCCTTCTCTTCTCTCAAAAATTTTTAAGATGACATGAAATTTTGGGCTACTTGCCCTACATAAATAGTATGTCTAAAAAAGTGGGCTTGTCTAAAATATAAATTTTTATTGATTTTTAAATTGTCCCATATATGTGGTAAACACTAGGGAAAAATATTTTCATTTGGATATACATCAATCATCTTGTTGTGAAAAGGTCTTTTCGTTTTCATAACCACTATATCCATTAATTAGTTAGTGTAGTGTGATGTTTGAGTTACCCCTACATTTTGAGGTTGAGTACCACTAATGGAGCTTATTTTAACCATTAAAAAAAAGCATCCTATTGGGCCACTTTCAATTTATATACCCCATCATGGATTGGGATTTAAATGATGTTGGGACATGCCTTTCTAGGTTAACGCTTCCCTATAAAACTCATGAGGAGTAGTGAACTCCTACCTACAAGATAAAATACATGAAATACTTGAGGGTCATTTTGGGGTAACTCAAATCATATAGATTTGGGGAGGGACTTACCAAATTTCCTTCCATGATTTTGGATCAAAGTGACAAATGTAAAGAGTGAGCATCTTTTATCACCTAAGTTCCTATATGGGATGGGGGTAGAGCATACACTTGACAGTAATTTTGATGAAACAAACACTTTCAACAAACAAGCATAAAAATGAAACTCTTATGAGTATTTAAATAAAGTGAAAGTTCATTTTTATAGCACCCAAATAAAATATGTTAGGAATTTTTAGGCCCTTGACATTTATTGTTGATAATTGCAAAAATTTCAACACACCTAATAGATGAAAACAACTAAGTAAATTTTAAGAACCAAATACAATGTGTGTAAGATTTAACCATGCTTAAACTATGTTATTTCCACCTCATTACCTAAAAATTATTAGAGGGTTTACCTACTTATAAGCCCAAAATCAAGTGAGAATATAACATTTTAAATTTAGCTCTCGAGTTTATGATTTCTTGTCTCTAATACCAATTATCACTGATCCATAGAGATTGATGTCGATTATATAAACTAACATTGATTAGGTAGATCATCAATTTTTCCTATAAAACACATAAAAAAGTCTATTTTTATGACAAAATGATCAATAAATGAGATTAAAACTTGAACATCTCATGGATTATATAAGAAATGGGTTATACAAACAACATGTAAATCATCAAACATAAAATGAAGGCAAGAAAAATCAAGTAAAACCATTGTTATCCTTCCCTACCTTGTTCTATTTTTTACATAAAGATCATGGTTGATTCCTATAATTAGCATCGATCTAAAAATTGGCATCAATCCCTACAACCTGTGACTTTCTTCAAAAAATGCATAAAAAACAAAGATAAAACTTGAAATTTGAAGATTCATATGCATCTATTAGAAAAAAACTAAAATGAGCATGTCAATTTGCTTGCGCATATGGGATGATTGGTCCCATTGGGAATGTCATCATGTGAAAAAGGAATATGTAGAGGGAAGTTTAGTCTTGTGTTATTCTAATAAAACAAATCAAAAAAACACACTAAAATCCTAACACCTCTAGCCTAGACACTAGGGAGAGCATAGGTAACAAGCATGCATATGAAAATGTAACTAAAACATAAATGAGACACTCTTTTACCTTCCTTATATCTCTAAATGGCTTGATAAAGTGTCTTTCTTGGTTTTTACCTCAATAAATCTTCATCAATGGGTCTTTACTAGATTTTCCTTTCTTTTGCACCTTGGCTTGGTTGTTTGGATTATGATTTTGGCATGGTAACACTACTTGCAAGGCTTGACTCTCTTCAAATTAGCATTATGATAGTAAATTAACAAATCTTTGAAGATATTTAAGCTTAATAAATTTACACTAAAATATTTTAGAAATCAATAGGCATGGCCTTATATTTATAGCCTTAATAATTAACTCTCATCCAAGGTGAGTTAAGGTTGATTTTAAACATGGAATGGGTTCAAACTAACCCTGGGTGAGTTGAGACTAATCCCAGTTGAGTTAAACATTGTCATTTAATTATGATTTTAAATTATGAGGCATGGATCTCAATTAGATATTTTGGGATATTTTAGAAGAGCTTGACATCTCATAAAGGCAATGATGGAAAGGCTTGATATTTTTATTTTTGGAA
This sequence comes from Torreya grandis, assembly GCA_037957365.1. Taxonomy (NCBI): domain Eukaryota; kingdom Viridiplantae; phylum Streptophyta; class Pinopsida; order Cupressales; family Taxaceae; genus Torreya; species Torreya grandis. The sequence goes on from JARHVA010004155.1 coordinate 426,901, forward strand.
TTTCCATTTTTAAATATTCATTAATGGAAAATGGATAATTCCAATAAGAATTTAATCTTGTTTAATTAGTTAATTCATTTTGATTATAAATTTTTCTCTTTTAAGATTTGACCAAGTGCCCCACTTAATGGGTTCATAGGCCAAACTAATAGTTGTTATGTCATAAGGTGATTAGGGATGAATCCATGAGAATTTATTATTGCATATAGGCAAGTAACCCAAATATGGATGCCTCAACATGATTTTGAGCATTAATGAATGATACATGGCTAAAATTGGGATATTTAATGATTCTTAGGATTAATTTGAGATGGTTGGTAGGAATGCATCTAAATTTTAGTTGAAATCTATTTATGTTTAGAATTGGTTATCTACAGAGTCAACCAAGAAATTATGTACATTCTTTTTAAACATTCTAATAGTCAAAAAAGGTTCTAATTCAAGTTTTTCCTTATATAACATCATGTTTTCATGTGTATCTTTTGACAAGTTAGTATATTACCTTTCAATTTATTATTTAAGAAGAAACTCTCTTTTACACTGGTCTAGGCTAGCTCACGAATGCTAATGTTAGCTTTGATCTTCTTCATATCCTCAACAATATTGTATCCACATTTGTTTTTTGGCTCTACACTCTAAAAATGATCATTAAATTTTAGAGGAGGTAGATTATTAGTGGCCCTAGAATAGGGATGGATGGTGGTACTATTTCTAGTGTCTATTGAAGTTATAACATGTTGTTTATTCCTCAAATTGTAATTATTCCTATAGAACTATTATAATGTATGGAACTCATTTGTATTTTCCTATGGTTCATTATCATCCTCTACTATGAATGGGAAGTCATAGTTATAAAAAAACATTGTTGTATTGGGATATCTAAGAGTAGTAGAGGAAGATGGTTTTGTTGGATTTTCAAAACCTTCTTTTTTATCCATCTCTTTCTTAAATATATTGAAGGTATTGTAGAAATCTACGCTATCTAGGTCACCATGTTGTTTTGTGTTATGAACTCAGCACCAATTAGGAAGTGTTTTTACCTTGATATTTATCTCTATCACCTAATTAAGTGGATTATACTCTAAAAATTTTCCATACCAATTGAAAGACCTAATTTACCTCTTAAATCCAAATATAGGGTTGGTATTCTATCCACCAATGTTCCCTATGCATTTATACATGTTTAAAAACTCATTACTTAATTTCTACACCATCTATTAAATAGATTTTAGTTCTTTTTTCTATAGTTATAATTAATACCTTATGTTGTAGTAGTATTAACTAGTATTAAAGACTGACTCTAGATTTAGATATTAGATACAAGCATAGAATTGTATAGGAAACTAAGGTGTTGATTGGTTAAACCATGGGCTAAAGATAACTAGATGTACACTTAGTTTTGATTTGTTCCATAATATTCTAATTTAAATTTAGAATTGGGATGAAAGATGAAAATGAAGGAACAATATTAAGTGGGGATAATGATTGTAACTGGGTATTTAACTATTTATAAATGTCAATAGCTTTAGCATAAGGTAAAGCTAGCATATTAACACCAAAATCTCTATAGATAAAAACAAAAATCATGGGGTCTAGGGAATTATTATACATTTCAAGGGCCAATCATTTACTAGGTTGCTAAGCAATTTCAAGTCTAGTGTACATATTTTATAATATAGTATTGAAGGCCCATATTGGTTCATCTAGTTCTCTTCTCAAATTTTCAGAATGTTGGTATACAACACTTGTGTTGATGACTTGTCCAAACTTTGCCAAAAAAGTGTTTTGAAATTCATCTTAGGATACTATTAAACCAAATGGGATATTACAAAACCAATCATAAGTAGCATCTTTCAATGTAAATGGAAAGAATCTACATGTTAGGTCTCTATGGGTTATATTTTATATTACCAAAGTAGTTTTAAAACCTTGATATGTTCTTCAATAGTCCTACCTACCAAGGGATAATAAGAAAGAAGATATTTATCTAGGTTCTTACGTAGATCATGCATGTCTCCAATAACATTGATGGTACAATTGGTTAACCAAATCTATCCCATTAGACATAGATTAAAATGGGGTCATCTTCTTAGAGAATATGATTAAGCTTGAGGTCTCCTCTTAACACCTTTATCAAACCTAGATTTTATAGATTTCTAAATGTGGGTATATAAATTTATTGTCTTAGGTAGACCTTGTTAATCTCTAGAGTATATCCAATGTAACTCAGGTGATTATTCTAAAATAAATATAGGCAAAGGTTTAGGCCTTCCTTTTAGTACCAAATAAATTTTGGTTGATGTGGGTTTTGTGTAATCCAAGGAACCTTATGAGGTATCATACAATTTTTTAATATTGATGAATGAAATTCATTCCAAATCATAAGTTATAGAGTATTAGGTTTTGTAAACATGTTGGTGGAATAGTGGTGAGTGAAATAATTTGTTTACAATGGATGGTTCAGGTATGGTTGAATATAAATCTACATGATATTATTAGATAGATGATGGATCTAACCTAAGGTGATTTTGAAAAAATTAAAAATAAAAAATATGGAAAGGTAAGGTAGAAAATAAGGCATGTAGACCAAATAAGATGAAACCTTTCTTAGTTGGCCCTTGAACTAGGGGGTAGACAACCAATAAGGAACCAATGTTTATTACAAGATACTATAAGCATAGAAATTATTAAACATAGTTAATATTATAAATAAATAGTAATACAGTAAACATAAAGATTTATAATTAAAGGTTGATGTGTTTGTAAGATTGTGTTACCACATCCATAAGGAGAGATTATGATTAATACACAAAAGGCATTTAAATTATTGTTGATGCTTCTAAATGTACCATAGGTGTTCTTTAGTGTTGATGAATACTCCTCATTTTAGGATTTGAAAAATCTAAGGCATGAGTTGTAGTTTGTGATAATTTGATGGTGTTTGTGGTGGAATAAAAGTAGATTATGAGAACTATCCACAATATTTATTTAAGTTTAGTGTTGGGAGCCACTAGGGTATGAGTTTTTGTGATAGTTTAAGTGGGTAGATTAATATAAATGGATATTGACAAAGATATTTAAACTAGATGAATTTTGAGAAAAAGGTTAAAAAGGAAGGGTAAGGCAAAACAGAGGAAATGTGTGATTTCAAATTTTCGTCTCAAATATTTTGACAAAATTCTAATTAATTTGTGTACACATGAACCAATTTATGACATAAAATATAATGAACTTAGATTACATCACAAATCAATAAAAATTTAGAGGAAATGTATAAAACATAAGTAAGAACCAAATTTACTTTAAATGTTTGCTAATATGGTCTGAATAGCCTAAGCACATCCAAATGTAGAGCAAAATAAAATGAAGTAGTTGAGATATTTATAGTTAATCTAGAATTAGTATAAATAAATATATTTATGATAGAGAATGTGACTCAAAATATGGAGAATCATTCAAATTCAAGATGATAATATACAACTAAGAGGCAACATGGACATTTAAAAAACTACATAGACAATCTTCTCAGAATTCCTTAGTTATATTAAATGACCTTGGTATACAATTTCTCAAAAAGTTCTCTCCCTTAGAAAATGTTAATCCCTTCCTATTTATAGGAAAATAGGTGGTTCATCAGTTCACCCTCTCAAAATATCCACATGTAGGCTAAGGACAATTGTCCTTAATACAAAGACACAATGGAAGAGGAATTCATGCCAATTCTAACAAGAATAAGTATATGCTAAAAAACTAGCATATATTTTACAAAAATAATATTCTTTTATGCTACACTAGTGGGTCCCTTGGGTTAGTATTTGAGGATGTTCTTTTCCTTAGTCTATTGTTCATTGATGAGTTCAAAATCTAAGGAAGGCTTCATCAAACAATCCTCTTCTTGACTTGCCAATTTTTGAAACTCCTTATCACTCTTGGCCTTAAGTTTCAAGATGCATTAAACTTCTATAATATTCTTTAAAAATGTGATAATGATGCCAAGAACCTTCTGATTATCCTTGGTATGCTGGCCCTAGTTATCCTTAATGTTCTAGATGTGGAGGCTAACCATTTACCTGAACTCTTCGTCCTCTATTAGGCCTATGGCATTGGTCCTGGCTGGTCTTTTTAATGTTTCTTTCAAGAGCTCCTCCATCCTCATAATCAATCCTTTATCTTCCTTTATGAATTTACTAACCCCATCACACTAGTTGCTTAGGTTTAGTATGTTATCTTCTATAACTCCTAAGAGGGAATGAAAATGCTTCAACTTGATGATTTTTATGCCTTTGACCTATTTGGTAGAGTGGACATTAATCAATTCAGTTACTTGGTCCCTAGAGTTCTACCATTAAGTGATTGATATATGTGCCTTCTTAATCTTATGGATCAAGGCATTTTATTTGAGCATTATGGCCTTTAACCCTTCAAATGTGTCATAGAATAACTTATCTAATAACTTCATTAGATCCTCAAGGATTAAAAGTGTAACCTATGTTTCCAAATATTTCTTTTCCTTCTATCAGTTGGTGATATTTTGTTTCATTCCTTAGATTCTGGCCAAGGTCATTGTTGATTGTGCCATCACTAAACTAGCTACATCTTCTTGATAGATGGGATGCTCTCCTTTTGCCTATCCTTGAATAGGAGTAAATACAAAAAAAGGTTCCACCTTTTGAAAGGTGAACTCCTTGATGCCAATGGTGGCCTTATTTTTCACTGTTCTCTCAAAACCTGATGTGTCTAGATTGAATTGACCTTTGTGTCAGACTCCTTGAATTGTGGCTACTTGGGAACTTCTACATTTGAACTCCCAGAGACCCCTATTGTGTCAATCCCTTATCTCTCTTTATTATTAAGGATTTGGATCCTTCTCTCTTCGTATCTATTTATAATGTCCTAGATCTGTGGCTTGACATTATCTTGCATATCTATGTTAACTCATGTTAAGTCCAATGATGGAGAGAGATGGGATTTTTTATAATTTTCCATAAATAAACTAGTTAGGAATGGTTGGTTTATAAATAGGGTTCTCCTTACTAAAGAGGTTAACTTCACTGGTAGGGTGAGTGAAGGTTAACCTAAGCTTCTCTTTAGGTTCTAGGAGCACCAATGCCAATTATTCTTGTTTCTTTCATCCATCTAGTGGGGTCAAATCCTTAATGTATTAGAGGTCTTCTCCTCCTTATCAAAACTATAAGTAGCTACAATGTCAATAAGGGTACTCTCCAATATTTATCCTACCACTAAGGTAATCATGTTAATGATTTACATTAGGCAAAGAGGCCTCTATGGGGATGTGTGGGGTTGACGACCCTCACTTGGTATATTTTCTATCTTTGGCTCTTCAACCACAAATTTACCCTTTTATTATCCTTAGGTTACTTAACTTGGGATTTCTTTGTCAATTCTACTCATTGAGGCTCAAAAGATTATCTTCCAATAGGTGGTTCCTAATGAGTAGTCTTAGATGGTCCTAGAAACAAGTGATAATGTAAGGGATGCAATTTCCATCTCTCTCTTGAGGGTTTATTGTCTCTGATTATTCTATGCTCTAATTAGATATTGTAGTCTTTGATCTTATATAGGACCTCTTCAAAGTTCTTTACCCTTGTATAAATACCATATCCCATGCTTGGTTGATGTTTGTATTAATCTTTGGGACCTTTTTATCTCAGAAGTGGTTTGTCACTCTATTAATTAGGTCACACATCTTAAGGTCATCTAGCTGGAAATCAAAAGAATTTTTATGGATCACCATATTTTATAAGTGCTACCAATCCTTGATCATAATCCTACCAATGTCTAGTGGAAAGGGGTGGACCTGAGACTTCTTATTTTTCTTGCATGTCCCATCCACACCATGTATGATTTTATAGTCAATCTCTTATTATAAAATCTTAGTAGGGACAATAATGGGCAATTGGTAGGGTTTAATCATGATTCCCTCTATTCTTATCATAGTGCAATCTGAATAGAACCAAACATCCCTCTACTTGCCTTTTGATTAAAGGGTGGAGTCTTGGTATAGGTACACTAGTGATTGCCTCATATATATCTAGGAAAAAACCATCATAGATAAATTACATGTGGTTCTTGTATTTGAATATATGCAATTTAGAGTAGTGATGAAAAATAGTGGTTCTTCCATTAGGGGACCAATTTTAGATATCAAGGAAGGTTACAGAGGCCAAGAGTGAATCCAAGAGATAGGAAATCATATGAAATTTTTTTGAGGTCTTTCTCTTTATGTCTATGAATTTTTTGGCTAAGAAAAACTTTATTAGGTCTCCAATGGGATTGGTAAAGTTCTATTCCAACATGCAATGAACATAAGATACCTAGACCTTGCTTACATAAGAAGTGGATGGGGAACCAAAGGATCGATTCAGTAAAGTCATAGCTATCCTAACATATTCCCTAAATTAGAGAATAGGAATCTCAACATTAGGGGAACTAAAAATATGAGATCCCTTGATCAGCTAGGGTGAAAGGATTGAATCTAGGTCTTGGGTATTTGCCCATTATCTCAAACATAGGAGATCAACATAAGGAAAGGGGAGCTTATCATATGTTTTGAAGACAATAGGGGTGATGCATGAAACCTTTTAAGTTCTTCCATCTTGAATGATACATTCTCTATCTATCCTTTAATCAATGAAAATAGGAGCAAGGAGGTTGATATAATACATTACCTCTAGTGTTATGGCATGATGGAGGCCTCCCAATCAAATTGATAATAGGTCATTATATCTCTAATGCACAGAGGCATTCATATTTTCCTCCTAGGAAATTGGATACAATTCCTCCACAAGGAAGAATAAATTAGAAAAATTCCTAGTTCCATGCACGTTTAAGTCTGCCAGGTCTAGCTCTATGCCTTTAAAAATCCTCCCTTCACTATTTGAAGTTAGATAAAGTTATACTTCCATATTAATTTGTTACCTACCTACCACCATTTATGGTATTGAACAAAATTTTCATAGTATTTAAGGCTTTTTCACAAGCACCTACCTTTTGATATTTAGTCACACTTATCCTAGTTATGTTATGTCCAATTGAACTAACTTGGACCTCCTTGTAAAGATAGTCTGGGTATTACCTTGATCTTTAATGTTGAAATATATAGGCCTTAGCTCTATACATGATTTATATTAAATGGGAATCTCTTCCTTGTCTCTTTTGTGATTTCAAGCTAAGTAAATCTTTTGATTCAAATCTTCTAGGCTTATGTGAGGTCCAAGTGACCTAGATCTATATCTTTCATGGTAATTTTCATACTTGCCACCTTAGGCACTAATCATTAGATTTTAAATGTCTCTTTATTCTATTCTGAAAACCTAAATCCAATCCCTTAGATTCCATTTATCCCTTCATCCTTATGTTCATGTTTATTCCATGTGTTGAGCTTATGAGGTCTTTGAAAAGTCTTCACGCTCGACATAACATTAGATGGAGATCAATGAGTAAGTGATCACCATAGGATCCTTGATGGGCTCAGACCATTAAATGCATGATTATTAGGGTGTACATTAGACATGTGCCAAGCTCTCAAATCCTTTGAAAATTCATTGTGTTTGATGCACCATTGGATGGAGATCAGCAAGCAAGTGATCACCATTGGATATTCAACAAGCCTAGACCATTAAATGCAAGATTTTATTATGTAGGTCCTATTAAATATTATATATCATCTATCAATTAGTAACTTATCTCTTTCATAGCACTTTATGATCCTTCCTTAGCTTTGTTAGGTATCTTGGGTGTGTATCAGCCACATGTCAAGCTCATGAAGCCTTTGAAAGGTCTTCAGGTTTGCTACACCATTAGATGGAAATTGATGAACAAGTGATCACCATTAGATATTTTATGGGCCTAGATCATTAATTTCATGTTTATTAAGGTGATTAGTTATGTGTTGAGATCTTCAAGCCTTTGAAAATTCTTTGAGCTCAACACACCATTGGATGGAGATCAATGAGCAAGTGATCATCATCAAATCTGCAAAGAGCATAGAAGATAATCATTAGACCCACATATATAAATACTTGGGGTAAACCATAAAGGCTAAGTCAAAGAACTAAGCATCAAGGATTTAATATTAATATTTTATCCCAAGTTAGGTGACATTTCAAAATAACTTTATAAAATGAACCATTGAAATCCATAGCATAATATGCAAGAATGGGAAAAAATGATAGAAAGAGGCTTGGGCCATGTTTAAAACATGATGTAAGATTTTCATCATTCCTTTTATTAATTTATTCCCACTGATTTAACTCCCACTAAATTTTAATTTGAACTCTAAGGGTTTCTTTTTTAGGAACCTTGTCTTCTTCCATGAAACATATGCTTAATCATCCAAAGATAATTGTTAGCAAGGTTAGTATATAAATCATATTTAAAAATCATAAAGACTCATCCCTTTTCAAGGAAAATATATTTAGATTCTAACAAGAGTATTCCTATGCAAAACTAGATTAGAATGTAGAGATTGTAAAACATTTACAAGGGTCTCCATTTGCAAAGTTGAAATAAAAAGGGGGATGTTGGTCCCAGCAACAATGGTGACTCATAAGGGAAACATAGTAATATGTTAGAACCTAGAAACTCTAATTTAAACCAACACATAAATCATTTATCTCCTTGGATCCATATATCATTACTTAGGCCAATTCAATGTTTAAAAAATTTCAAATGTGTAAAATTCAAATCCTCATGCCAGAGCCCAAACATGCTATGTGTGTTCTTTGATTCCACTTCCTATTTGTCATGAGACTTCAGGAAACAACATCTAGGTTCATATCCTTTTGGCCATTGCATCTAAATTTTATCATATTTAAATATTCTCTTACAAACAATTGCTCTTAATTTAGGAGAGGCTTGGGCATTGCTCTACTCCTAGCTAGGAATTGATAGCCCTGATATAGATACCTTTGGCTCCACTCATGGACTTGCTCCACTAACAATCAGATATTCATAGTCCCAGTGGAGGTTGCTTGAATCACCTTAGTTACTCACCTCTTTGATTTAACATCAAGTATATTTTTTTAATTTTTAACAAAGGTTGGGAGATAGGATAACTAGGTTTAAGGATTTGGTCAAATGTCCTAGCCTTAGGATACTCTCCTTTAGTTTAAACTTTAATCCCATACAAAGATGTGTTTTAAGTGTAATCATGCTTATGCTTTAAATTTTGAACTCCCCTTCCACGTGCATGATCCTTATTACAATAGGGATTTAACCTTAGGTAATGTTTTTCGAATTCTTGAGGGGTAAATAATTTATGTGTGAGTTTTTGAAAGTTCATAAATTATACATAATACAATATTACAACCTTAGGTCCTCTTGTGTAGGATTCATAGCCTCACTTTATATTCCTAAACTTTTAAGCAATTCTAAACAAAGATAATCCATGAGATTTAATAAAACCAAGGAACACCACAAAGAAGAAAATATGAAACATAAATAAACAAAAAAAATAGACAAGCACAAGCAAACAAATATATACAAGCCTAGCAATAAAAATTAAAGAAAGAAGGAAACTAACTAGTCTACCTAATCTAACCTTAACAATCTTAAAAATTTATTCCATGAAGACCCCTGGTGGAGTAGAAACAAAATAATACTTAAGGTATTGCCCATTAGTAGGAAAAGTAAACTCTACCCCATGAAGATCTTTCAATTTGAAAGTCTTATTGCCAAAGGTCTCTACTATTTGGTATGGGCTGATCCACATTGGTGTGAACTTACCATATTTGCCTTTAAGCTCTAATGCTTTATCCCAAAGAAGGACCACAGTCTCCTTGTCTAAACACATTTACCTTGGACCTCTTTTCAAACCATCTTTTCATAGTTGTTTGATGCTTACTAAATTCTACAAATGCCTTTTCTCTAGTATCTTCCATCTAAATGATGTCCAATAGCTTAAAATTAGCAAGGTCTTAGATTTCCTCCATTTATTATTTCATGAATGTGAATGTAGGGAGATTTAAGTTGATGGGAAAGATAGGCTCCTAACCATATACCAATAATAATGGTGAGGCTTTGAGTGCTTACTTGTTCCTTATTCTGTCAGCCCATAATGCATATTTAAGGAGTTTATGCCATGTCTTGGGTTTATCTATTACTGACTTCTTAATGGCCTTCATTAGATTTTTGTTTGTGGATTCAAAAACTCCATTTTTTGGGGATAATTATTAGAGGCAAAATTCAAAGAGATTCCATTATCATAAGCCCATTTAGTCATTTTAATAGATATCAAGGCATATCCATTATCACAAACTAAAGAAACTGAGGTTTCAAATCTACTAAAAATATTTTCCTTTAAGAAATTAATCACCTCTTATATTTTGCATTTCTTAGTGGCTACTACCTCAATCCACCTGGTGTAATAGTCTATAGTAGTTAGGACATATTTATGACCTTTAGAATAATTGGGATTAATCACTCCTATGAATTCTAATCCCCACTATGCAAAAGGTTTGTTTATTACAACTAGTTGCAAAGGCATGGCTGCCTTTGGTTCTTTTATGCTAAATATTTGGTAGGAATGACACTCCCTCACTTGTTCATATGCTTCTTTGAAAAATTGGGCCAATAATACCCATCCCTGAGAATCTTTTGGGTTGTGGTTCTCCTTGAAGGATGTCTATTCCGAAATTTTCATAAAAAGTAAACATGATTTGAGAGGCCTCTTCTTTTGACACACATCTAAAGTAGATCCATTCAATGTTTTTCCTATAAAAGACTTCATCTTTGATGAAGTAATGGGATGTTTTGAGACATAAATCTCTCCTCTATTCTCTAGAGAGTCATGGAGAAAAATAACCTCTATTAAGAAGATGTTTTAAATAGTCATACCATTCATTGGGTTAGAAGTTCTGTTGATCCACTTGTATGGCATGGAGCTTATGATCAATATTGGAAATCATCTAAACTAGGCCTCAACATTCACTAATTTGGCAATTTTCATCTCTATATCATATTCTTGTAGGATTTCCATCCACTTGCCTCTTCTTTCACCAAGCTCATTCTGACTCAACATAAGCTTTGTGGCTAGGTTGGGTAAAATAGCATGCACCTTATTTCTATGTAGGTAATGTCAAGATTATTTTACTACCTTTACTGAGGGATAAGTTTGATTATCAATAATGGAATAGTTTACCTCTACATTTTTAAATTTGGTGCTCATGAAGGCTATAGGGTGGTATTCCCATCAATATTTTGAGTTAAGATAGTAGCCATGGTGTGGTGAGAAGTAAATGAATATAATAAAAAATCCTTCAAAAAGTTAGGACTTACCAAGACTAGGGCTTGACTGATTATTCTTTTAATGTCAAAAAATGCTTTCTTATATTCTTCATTCCAAAACATTTTAGAATCTTTCTTAAGCATATCATTCAAAGGTTTGACAATCTTAGTAAAACCTAAAATAAACTTGCTCATGAATTTAATCTTGCCAAAGAATGAATTCAGTTCTTTACACCTATTAGGTAGCCTAATTTTAGAAATTGCATCTACTCTACCAAGATCTATGGAGATCCCATCTTTGTTAATAACATGCCCTATCAATTTTCCTTCAGTGACATATAACATGATTTTCTTGGGGTTAAGAGATATAACATATTTTCTACATCTATCAAATACTTACCTCAAATGCATGAAATTATCTTATCTATTCTTAGAGAATATTGTGAGATCATCCATATATATGATGATTCATTAGTCCACTAGACCTTGGAAAGCATGGTCCATGGCCCTCTAAAAAGTTTCCCTTGCATTAATTAATCCAAAAGGCATTCTCTTATAAGCATATGCTCCCCATTTAGTAGTAGAAGTTAATTTCATCCTATATTTTGGAGAAACAAATACCTAGTTATATCCAAAAAATCTATCCAAAAATGACATCATTATAGATCCTAAAACAAATTGGATAACTTGGTCAAGAGAAGCTAAGGGGTAATTGTCTTTTTTAGATGTTCTATTTAGATTTTTTGAGTCTATGCATAATCTTATTTCCCCATTATTTTTTTATGATTGGGACAAGGTTTGAAACCCAAGTGGAATGTCTAATGGGAAACATGATCCTTGCATCCAATAATATTTTTGACCTCCTTAAAGATTATGGGTTTTAAAACAAGTTTAACTAGTCTTTCCTTCTACCGAAAGGGTTTGCAACCATCTTTAAGAGGTATAGTATGAGTAATAACCCTTGGGTCAAATACGTTTAGATCTTCATAAGACCAAGTAATTATATCATTATATTTTGTAAGCAACTCTCTCACTTTTCTATTTTCCATCTTAGTGTAAGCCTTCCCTATATTAACTATTTGGGGCTGATCATGTGGGCCAAGGTTCATTACCTGATAGTCTTTACCACTTACCCTGGGTTTCTTGGGTTCTTCAAAAATATTATCATGATCAAATAGCCTTTTTAATGAGATCATCCATTTAGGTATCTTATTGTCATTCAGCTAGATGATTTTACCCTCAAGCTCCCCTTTAGGATATCTTTAACTAGCTTCATCAATAATGTGAGCTTCAAAGGACCCAAAATTTGTAAAGAATTATATAATTTATTGATCATCATTAAAAACTTAGAAGTGGTTTATGTTGTTATGGATTGAGGGACATGGTCCTAGCTTAATATTGAGGTTTTGAGAATCATGATTGGGTATGAGGTTAGCTATAATAGAGTCAAGCTCATTAGTAACATTGTTTTCTTCCTTGGGGATAGACAATATATTGAAGGCATCAAAAGATTCCACCAAGTTCCAAACTCTAAATTTGTACTTCTTAAGGTAAGATAACTTGCACTGATACTTGTTTCTTGATGAACTACAAGTTCAGAATCTCCATAAACAAGTAGTTCCTTGACTTTATTCTTGATGGAAAGTTGTAATCCTTGGATGAGAACCTCATACTTATCCACATTTATTGGTGTAGTGGAATTATAACCTATAAGATGCATGGTATTGTTTTTGTATAGGGTCGATCAATAAAATACCAGCCCCTAATTATGATTTGTATTTGGCACCATCAAGATATAACTTCCATAGGCTAGGTATTGGAAGAGAACTCTTGGAACTAGGTTCTTTTATAGTTTCTAAAGTGAAAACTCCTAGATCAGAATATAGGAAGTTTATATTTTCATTGACAACATTATATTCTATTATCATGTGTTTCATTCTAGGTACTCTTTCTACTATTATCTAATTTGCCATACATTTTCAAGGTAGCCATAAGTGTGAGCAATCAGTAGACATGTAACCCTTTAAGGCCTTAGTCCATTCTCTACTCAAGATCAATCCATAAGAATTAGAAATATCCACCACTTGTATGTCAATGAATTTTTGAATCCTAGGTTCACTAGATAGATACATACACACATTTAATAATTCCCCAATGGCCCTAACTCTAGATTTATCCATTTTATTAACCACCCTATCAAACTTGATTGGTGTTAACCCAAGTTGTTTACATATCCTGACAGGCATGATATTGGTTGAGGCTCTGATATCTAAACTACAAATATGGAGATTCTTCCAAAATATCCTAACTATAAGAAAGAAGTGTGGGGACTATGCTTTGGTTATTTGCATAGTTACATTTACACTATCACTCTTAGGGGACTTCCTAGGCTTCTTGGACAATGATTCCAAGAGTAAGTCTCTTTGTTCTGTGATCTGAGGTAGATCATGTAGGGTGATATTGGATTTATTAGTTTTCAAATCTTCCACAATATTCTAACCAATTTTACTTGAAGGATCAACATTAGATTTTGAGGAGCTTCCTTTGGGAGGTTTAGGATTATTCTTTGATACTGTGTCTGGAGGGGTCCCATAGTTGTTAGGTGGAGTAGAAGTAATCAACAAATATTTTTGATATATATTTCTTAGAGGATATGATTTCAAGAAATGTTGGAAGGCTTGAATTTCTTCAAGGATACTATTAGACTCATTATCTTCTTGAAAATGGAATTAAAAAATTTATACCATGTAAACTTGGTCAGATGGTTTAAATTCAGAAAGACTTGTACTAGCATCTTTTTTGGAACCACTTCAAATGTGTAAAGTTCCTCTTGGAAAGCTTCAAAGGCTTTGAAAAATTCAATGCAATCAATCTCACCATGCTTGGAGGTAGCATGCACCCTACAATAGTATAGTAAGGAAATATCAATGAGGTTGATATCCTTAGTCCTTTCTCTAGAGGAAGGCTCATTAGCTTATTATTGTAGAAACTATCATTCTAAAAAAAAATTCTAGGCCTGTTAAACTTATGGAAAGTGAAGTTCCTTCTAGGGTTATCATTAGTGTTACCAACTTGCTTTTGTAATTTTAAGAAGTATGTGCTAACCTTTTGGACCATTTTTAATATAGATTCATTCTCATTCTTTGGAGTCTCAAAATTTTGACCTTGGCTATTGTTAATGCCATTGATAGGCACTAAATCCTTCTAGTCATTAATATGAGATCCACTGGTATCTTGATGGCTCAAAAAACATAGGTTATGATTAGGGGCAACATGGCTAGTAGGTAATACATTCAAGGTAGGGAAATAGTTTAATGCTGGAGTATTTTGGTTATTATTTGGGAAAAGGTTTAATGCTGACATCTGAGGATTAACATTTGGGATAGAATAAGCCATCTATCCTTGGGGTTGCATTTGGTCATTAATAACCAATACTTCATAATAATCTTGATCCAATGTGATGATAATTGGGATAGCCCTTTTAAGAAATATAAAAGTCATGGGGTCAACAACATCTTTGTAAACCTCTAGAGCTAAATCTTCATTAGTTTTATATGGATCCATGGTTTGACTAAAAATATTTTGGAACCTAGCATTGAAGGACAAAATAGGTTCACTTGTATCTCTCTTAATAGTTGTGAATTGATGTTAGATGACATAGGGGCTTATGGTATCTCCATAATTGATCAATAAAGATAGTATCAAAGTTATTCCATGAGGTAATATAATTGTTAGGAAAATTAAGGAACCAATCATATGCAACATCTTTTAATGTAAATGGAAATAACCTACACACTACATCTTCATGAATAACATTTAACAATCTTAAAGTAATTTTGAAATATTTAACATGTTCTTCAGTAGTTGTAATACCAGTTAGACTAAATATTGGTATATATTTCTTAGGATTACGTGGTAAGTCATGAACCACACTTGGTATATTGATGGGGTAACTTCCAATCCATGCCATATTTGGATGAAGATCAAACATAGGAATCCCTTACAAGGGTGAAGATGGTAGAGATTTAGAATGATTATGCCTTCCTCTATCTTTCCTAGTTCTTCTATGGATTTTAGCTTGAGCAAGGGTTCTCTAGTCTTTGAATGTGATGTGGTCCTAATCCTTGGCAATTCCAACTTGAAGATTAAAGATCTTGTATGAAATATGATGAGTTAAGTTAGATCTTCACATAGAATCAATAACTAAGCTTATTTTTTAAGGATTTACTTATAAAAAGATAAAGGATGTTACTTTTTGACCAAATAATCTTTAAGATATATTCAATCTCACAAATATGACCACTATTTACAACATGTATCCTAAACAAGTTCAAAATTCATAAAGAATCATCTCTATTTATCTAACAGAAGCCATCCTAAGTTTGAATACCATGAATCCTTAAATCTTGAAGCTATTTTATCAAAATTGAAAAGTCCTTTTGAAAATAACTAAGATCTTTACCTAAATAAACACAAAGATACATAAAGATCAAGGATCTTTGCACTTAGAGCAAAGAACTACTAAACACTAAGAGCCTTTCAAAATTTTACACACAAACTATCACAATTATAGCCCTCCTTCTAGAGCCAATGAAGCTTCCTCTTGTTGATGCTTCTAAATGTACCATAGGTGTTCTTCAGTGTTGATGAAGACTTCTCATTGTAGGATTTGAAAAAACCAAGGCATGAGTTGTAGTTCGTGACAATTCAGTTATGTCTGTGGTGGAATAGAAGTAGAGTATGAGAACTATCCACAATATTTATTTAAGTTTAGTGGTTGTGAGACACTTATAGTTTAAGTAGGTGGATTAATCTAAATGGATATTAACAAAGATCTTTAAACTAGATAATTCTGATAAAAAAGGTGAAAAAGGAAGGGTAAGGTAGAAAAGGGGAAAGGTGTGATTGAAAATTTTCATCTCAAAGATTATGATAAAATTCTAATTACTTTGAGCACACATGAACCAATTTATGATATAAAATATCATGAACTCATATTACATCACAAATCAAGCCAAATTTAGAGGAAATTTATAAACCATAAGTAAGAACCAAGTTTACTTTAAATGTTTACTACTGTGGTCTGAATAGCCTAAGCACATCCAAATGCATAGCAAAATTAAATGAAGTACTTGAGATATTTATAGTTAATCTAACATTAACATAAATTAATAGAATTATGATAGAGAATTTGACTCAAAATATAGAGAATCATTCAAATTCAAGATGACAATATGAAATTGAGAGACAACATGGACATTTAACAAACTATATAGACAATCTTATTAAAATTCCCTAGTTATATTATATGTTGTTGGTATAAAATTGCTCAAAAATTTCTCTCCCTTAAAAAATGGTAATCCCTTCCTATTTATATAAAATATAGATGGTTCACTAGTTAACCCTCTCAAAATATCCACAAGTAGGATAAGGACAACTATCCTTAATAGAAAGACACAATGCGAGAGGCCTTCATGAAAATTTTGAAAAGAATAAGTATATGCTAACAAACTAGCATATGTTTTACAAAAAAAATATTCTATTATGATACACTAGCATGGCCCTTGGGTTACTATATTAGGATGTTCTTTTCCTTAGTGTATTTTTCATTGATGAGCTCAAAATCTATGGTAGGCTTCATCAAACAATCCTCTTCTTGACTTGCCAATTTTTCAAATTCCTTGTCACTCTTAGCCTTAAGTTCCTAGATGCATTGAACTTATACAATATACTTTATAGATGTGATAATGATTTAAAGGACCTTATGATTGTCCTTGTTATGATGGCCTTGGTTTTCCTTAATGTTGTGGATGTGGAGGCTAACCCATTTCCTAAACTCATCATCCTTTATTAGGCTTGTGGCATTGGTCATGGTTGGTATGTCCAATGTTTCTTTCAAGAGATCCTCCATCCTTAAAATAAATATTTTATATTCCTTTTTGAATCTAGTAACACTATCACACTAGTTTCTCAGGTCTAATATGCTATCTTTAATGACTCTTAGGGGGTGTGCAAATGCTTCAACTTGATGATTTTGACACCTTGGACCTATTTGGTATGGTGGACATTAATCAATTTAGTTGCCTGATCCCTATATTTCTTCCACTAAGTGATTGATGTCTATGCCTTCCCCATTTTATGTATCAAGGCATTTGATCTAATCCTTCAAACCTTCAACCCTTCAAATGTGTCAAAGAAACACTTGTCCAGTAACTTCATTACATCCTCAGGGACTAAAAGTATAACCTATGCTTCCAAATCTTTCTTTTCCTTCTCTAGGTTGGTGTTTTTTTTTTCATTCCTTGGATTTTGACCAAGGTCATTGTTGATTATGTCATCACTAAACTAGCTACATCTTCTTGATAGATGGGATGTTCTCCTATTACCTATCCTTGAATAAGAGTTAAGCCCATAAAAGGTTCCACCTTTTGAAAGGTGAACTCCTCAGTGCCAATGGTGGCCTTCTTTGTCACTATTCTCTCATAACCAGATGTGTCTAGATTTAATTGGACCTTTATGTTAGACTCCTTGAATTTTGGCTACTTAGTAAGTTCTACATTTGAACTCCTAGAGGCCCCTGGGGTGTCAATCCCCTGGATCTCTTTGTTATGAAGGATTTGGATCCTTCTCTCTTCTTATATGTTTACATTGTTCTAGATCCATGGCTTGACATTATCCTTCATATCT
The DNA here is from genome assembly GCA_037957365.1 of Torreya grandis. Classification (NCBI taxonomy): domain Eukaryota; kingdom Viridiplantae; phylum Streptophyta; class Pinopsida; order Cupressales; family Taxaceae; genus Torreya; species Torreya grandis. The sequence goes on from JARHVA010004155.1 coordinate 444,835, forward strand.
ATGACAACTCATGTTAAGGCCAATTATGGAGAGAGAGAGAGATGTGATTTTTTATAATTTCCCATAAATAAACTAGTCAGTAATGGCTGGTCCATAAATAGGGTTCTCATCATTGAAGAGGTTAATTTTACTGGTAGGGTGAGTGAAGGTTAAGTTAGGCTTATTTTTAGGTTCCAAGGGCACCAAGGCCAATTTTTGTTGTCTCTTCCCTCTATTTAGTTGGGTCAAATCTTTTTTTCTATATCAAAGGGATCCTTCTCCCTATGAGAACCATAAGCAGTAGCAATGTCAACAAGGGCACTCTGTACTATTTCTCCTACCTCTAGGGAAATCATGTTAATGATTTCCATTGGGGAAGGAGGCCTCTATGGGGATGTTTGAGGTTGAGGACCCTCACTAGATATATTTTCTATCTTTATCTCTTTAACCAAAACTTTACCCTTTCCTTTTATATCTTTAGCTTGCCCAACCTGGGATTGCTTTGTCAATTCTATTTGTTGAGGCTCGAAGGATTGTCCTCCAATAGGCAATTCCTGATGAATAGTCCCAGATGGTCCTCATAACAAGTGATAATGAAAGAGATGTAATTTTCATCTCTCTCCTAAGGGTTTATTATCTCTGACTAGCCTATGGTCTAACTAGATATCATAGCCTTTTATCCTAGATAGGACCTCTTCAAAGTTCTTTGCCCTTATTTAGATACCATCTTCCATGCATGGTTGATGTTTGTATTCAATATTTGGCACCATTTTATCTCTGATGTGGTTGGTCACTCTATTACTGGGGTCCCACATCTTAAGGTCATCTAGTTGGAAATCAAAATAATTCTCATGGATCACTATAATTTTTAGTTACTTCAAATCCTTAATCATAATCATGATAATGTATAATGGAAAGGGGTGGACTTGAGCCTTATTATTTTTATTGCATGTCCCATTCACACCATGGATGAATTTATAAGCAATCTCATGATATACAATCTTACTAGGGACATGAATGGTTAATCGATAGGATTGAATCATGATTCCTTTTATTCTTATCACAATATAATCCGAATAGAACCAAACATCCCCCATGGCTTCTACTTGCCTTTTAATTAAACGTTGGAGTCTTGGCATAGGGACACTAGTGATTACCTCATAGATAGCTAGGAAAACACCATCATAGATTAATTTCATGTGTTTTTTGTATTTTAATATATGCAATTTAGATTAATGATGAGAAATAGAGGTTGTGTGATCAAGGGACAAATTTTGGATGCCAAGGAAGGCTACAGAGGCTAAGAGTGAATCCAAGAGATAGGACATCATATGAAATTTTTTGGAGGTCCTTATCTTGATGGATTTGGATTTTTTGGCCAAGAAAAATATTATTAGGTCTCCAATAGGAGGGGTTAAGTTCTATTCCAACATTCATTGAACATAAGATACCTAGACCTTGCTTATATAAGAAGTTGATGGGGTACCAAAGGATTGATTTAGTAAGGTGTTATGTATCTTAATTCCTTCCCTAAATTAGATAATAATAATCTCACCATTAAGGGACATAAAAATATGGGATCCTTGGATTAGCCATGGTGAAAGGACTAAATCTAGGTCTTGGGCATTTGCCCACTCTCTTAATGATGGGAGATCATCATGAGGCAAGAGGAGCTTATAATAGGTTTTTAAGTCCATAGGGGCAATTCATGAAACCTTCCTAGTTATTTCCTCTTAAATGATCCATTCTTTATCTATCTTGTAATCAATGAAAATGGGATCAAGGAGGTCAATACAATGCATTACCTTTGGTTTGACTATAAGATGGTAGAGGCATACACCTGAATTGAGACTAGGTCAATGTGTCTTTGATGCATAGAGGCATTCCTCTTTTCCTCCTCGGATTTTTTTTTCAATTACTCCATAAGGAAGAATAAATCAAACCAATTCTTGATTCCATGCATGTTTAAGGCTACTAGGTCTAGCTCTATGTCTTTGAAGATCCTCCCTTCACTATTTAAAGTTAGATAAAGTTATGCTTCCATCTTCATTTTCTACCTACTCTCTACCATTGATGGTATTAAAGAAATTTTGAAAGGTCTATAAGGCTTTTGAATAAGTACCTACCTCATGAGATTTATTCATGCTTTCCTCATTATGTTATGTCCAATTGAGCTAACTTAGACCTCCTTTTAAAGATAGTTTGGGTATTACCCTAAGCTTTAACAGTGAAATATTTATGTCTTATCTCTATACATGTTCCAAATTTGATTGGAATCTCTCCCACATATATTTTTTGATTTCAAGATAAGGAAATCATTTGATTTAGATCTTCCAAGCTTACATGGAGTCTATGTGATGTAGTTATATATCTTTCATGATAATTTTCATACTTGCCACCTTAGGCACTAGTCATTAGATTTTAAATGCCTCTTTATTTCATTCCAAAAACCTAAATGCCTTGGATTACATTGTTCCCTTGATCCTTAAGTTCATGGTTATGATATGTATTGAGTTCATGGGGTCTTTGAAAAGCCTTCGAGCTTAATGCATCATTAGATGGAGTTCAATGAGTAAGCAATCATCATTGGATCCTTGATGGGCCTAGAACATTAAATGCATGATTTTTAGGGTGTACATTATCTAGGTGTTGAGCTTGTGAAGCCTTTGTAAAGTCTTTGGGCTTGATACACCATTGGATAGAAATTGACAAGAAAAAAGTCATCGTTAGATCTTCAACAAGCCTAGACCATTAAATGCATGATTTTATTATGTATGTCTTACTAAATATTCTCTCTCATATATCAAGTAGAAACTTGTCTCCTTCATGGCACTTTATTATTCTTCCTTATCATTGTCAATTATCTTGAGTACACATCATCCACGTGTCAAGCTCATGAAGCCTTTGAAATGTCTTTAGGCTTGACATACCATCAAATGGAAATTAGTGAGCAAGTGATCAACATTGGATATTTGATGGTCTCAAACCATTAATTTCATGCTTCTTAGGGTGATCAATCATGTGTTAAGCTCACAAAGCCTTTGAAATGTCTTCAGTCTCGATGCACTATCAGATGGAGATCGATGAGTATGTGATCACTATTAGATCTACAATGAGCATAAAAGATAATCATTAGTCCCACAGATATAAATACTTAGGGTAAAACACTAAGGCTAGGTCCAAGAATAAGAATTGAGGCCTTAATATTAATATTTTATCCCAATTTAAGTGACCTTTCGAAAGAACTTTATAAAATGACCCATTTAAACCCATAACAAAATATGCAAGAATGGGAAAAAAGGGATAGAAAGAGGCTTGGGCCATGTTTAAAACATGATTTAATATTTTCATAAATAATTTTATTAATTTGTTCCCACTGATTTAACTCTTGCCAAATTTGAATTTGAAATCTGAGGGTTTTTTTGTTTAGGAACCCTATCTTCTTCCATGAAACCCATGCTTAGTCATCTAAAGAAAATTGTTAGCAAGGTTAGTTTACAAATCATATTTAAAAATCATAAATGCTAATCCCTTTTTAGGGAGATTATCTTCAAATTATAACAAGAGTAACCCTATGCAAAACTACACTAGAATGCAGAGATTATAAAATGCTTACAAGGGTCCTCATTTGCAAAGTGGAAAAAAGGGGGATGTTGGTCCCAACAACAATTATCAACAACATGATATGAATAGTTATATTAAAAATATAACTCATTAACAACAAATATACTATGATACTAAAACAACATAAATTCTTACAAGATTCATATGAGACACTATGTCAAGTTTAGATTATCGACACATTTTAGATCAACCCATGTGATCCTATCAAAATAATTTTAATTCTTGATGAAAGATCACAAGGGATGATCTGAAACACATCGATCATCTAAACTTGACATAGTATATCCAAAAAATATATTTTTTATTATATGTACTATGGAAGCTTTAAATATTTATTTAAGACTCATAAGTTTGGAGAAGAATTAGATTTACTATTAATCTTGATAGCTAAATTTATCCTACTTTTAAGATAGGTAAGATTCAAATATATATTTTTTTGGGGATGTGAATGTGTTATCCTCCAATTTAATTCTAAATTTACATATAAAAAAAACCACTATGTGCCAAAACCTTACAAAGTATGCATGTACAAATTATTTTCCCATAATATAGTTCCTTGACTAAAAATACTCTATATTGGTGTAGTGATAGATATAAAAATTAAAGTGGACACTCTAGTTCATGTATACAAGTGAAATAATATAGATTTATCACTTATCTTAATCATTAATATCTAATCGTAGAGAAGGTAGTCAACTAAATATCTACTTAAAAATGCATTTTTATGTCATGGCCATGACCAATAATGGATCTGTTAAACCTACAAGGGATCCCTTATCACATAATGGTAAAAGAGAGGTTTCCAAATTGTCTAGTCAAATTATATTTTGTCATAAACCTGGCTAGTTATTATGATTTTAATAATAATAAGCAAGCTAATATACTAAATAAACATGAAAGCTAATATATAAAATGGTATGAAAACTAATATAGTGCTTAGTAAAGCATGTGGTGCAAATGGGGAAGCTAATAAATGTGCAAAGATAATTCTATCAAATACAATAGATAAATAATATAAGAAAGGAGAGAAATAACTCAATCCACTATTCTAACAACATCTACATATATAAATATGAAGGGATAGGAATATAATTCCCTTATTGAAGTGAACACATCATGCCTCAATTTCTCCCTTGGGCAATGGAGCTTTACAAGAGGTTGTGGATTTTAAGGATCACAAGGATACATTAGTTTTAGGCTAGAATAATTCTCTTATGCTTCTAAGACCTCCACAATACAAGTACTACTTATCCAAGGCAAAAACCTAAACAATGAAACCTCTTATTGATTGTAAATACATATTTGTGACTAGTAATGATGCATAATTTAGTTATCCTATATTTACAAATTAATTTAAGGGGGTGTTTACAGCTATGGATTGACCTTAAACCCTCCTAATAAACTATTTGGTCAAAATTTTTAGGTGTGAAATAGAGTCTTTAAGTCTTTAACTATGTCGACTCGGGTTGATATAGTTCTATAACATGTGTTAAACCCATAATGGGGTCTACATGTTCAACATAGTATAAAAATTGGTAAAAGGGTTTTTTTTCCTAGGTAGGGGATATGTTGGATAGTGAATTTCTTAGGGGAGTGTATAATTATGGTTTTAATGTTTATGGAATTAGATAAGAGTAGTTTCTATTGGTTTGAGGTAGTGGTATAGGGGCCAATAATTTTGCAAAGCACCAATGGTATTCCACCAACCCCTTTATTGATACACCCTTTCAGACATTCACTTGTAGAGACTGAGATTTGATAGGTTCCTAAATGAGATAAAATATTATTAATTACTAAAGTTCAAAAATATTATGTGTATACATATATCCCACTCAAATCTCATCACATGTCACATAGTTGTAACAAGGGATGGTGCTTTTCTAAATAGCATAGTAACCCATAATGATGAGCTAATAAATTATAATAAAAATCATAAATTGAAATGATATTAAGGAAACAATTGTAATAATTGTAATTATAATATAAATACCTTGAATTACCTTTATTTTTGAATGGTTTCCTAATATATTTTTAGTCATTATCATGGATGCAACACTAATTGCTTTGGACAACCCTAAGGATAACAAAATTAAATAGCAAAAACAAACTATCATAGGAAAATAAAAATAAATAAACTTTGTATATCGAACTAAATAACTTATTCAATTGGTAAGCTAGGGTGATAAATGTTAACTTAGAACCAAAAGAGTAAGGGAAAGTTGATAAACATGAGAGTAAACTAGGTAATAAAAAATCTAAGGCTACTAAATGACTGACAAAGCCAAAAAAATGTACACTAAAGAAGAAAAATAACAAACACGATCAAATCAAGGACATGTGAAGTTGAAATAATAAATCCAACATCGATGTAAAATAAGTAACAAACCAAATTAAACAAATATGGAAAAAAAATAGAACAACATTGATGAGTGAGAAGTAACAATGCAAAATCATTCAAGAATGGAAAAACTAAAAATAGATAAATGAAACAAAACTCGTTTGTAAAAATATTGACAAATAATGTTGTGAATTTTTGAATGAAATCAACGAAAAATGACAAGGATAAAGTAATGATGTAAATAAGTAAATCTTATTCACTGAAAAATAAAGTTCTATTATTAAGATAGATAGAACCAAAACAAAACTATTGGTAGCATGTTTTTAAGATGTGAAAAAGAGGGAATATAGAAGTTAAAAGATAGATTTATAAACAAACATGCATGTTAGGGGGAAAATGAAATGGGTGGTGGGGGAAATGTAGTTGGTACCAAGGTATAAAATCTTTATTGAAATCAAGATACTCAAATTATGTTGGAAAAACAAGAGGTATTTTGACATTAAAGACTCACAAGAAATTAATTTAACCACACAAATTTGAGTTATCTAGTGAATTAGAAAAACCATCCCATGAAATATACATACATATAAAGTAAAATAGACCTACCTTCCCACAATGTGTTCCCCATACCTCAAGACCCCTTAAAGAGTCATTGATCTACTATAAAAATTGGGTACTTATGTGAGAAAGTAGGTGGAACTATGATACTTTTAAAATATCATATCCTAGTCTATTATCCAACCACACCTAGATAGACCTCATCTTTATCATGAAGCCAACTATGGAGTTTGAACTTAAACTGGAATAGAATATTTTCTTAATAATCATGTCTCTTGTGGTGAGTTTGAATTTTGAATTTGATAGATGCCTTTTTATCATTTCCTTTTTTTAAATGATTTGGATTTTAAATTTTTTATCTATTTTTCTATTTTTACTCCATATGGATTTAGAAAACTAACATAGGTGGTAAAAATGACTAACACTAGAAAAATTAAACTTGGTAGCGAAGGAAAATAGCTTAGGCAGCATGGTGTCTAAGAGTATTGTACTTGTATTTAAATAAGAATGTTATCTTGAAACCAACCTTGGTGTGCCTCAAGTGGAATTAATATATGGGATAAAAGGAGAAATGAACATGAAATGATTGAGTTACCTCAAATTGTAAAAAGTGTGGAAAGGATACAATGGTAGGTAAGTATGACTCTATATCATAAAAAATGATGTAAGTGTATGTAAACAAGAATAAATATTTTTTCTAAAGGTGTTATCATAAAAGAAACAAAACTGATTTCAAGAGTATAAGATCATAATATTTAACTATTGTCTTAATTTCTAAGAAAAACATTGTGTTTTAGAGATAGTTTAGCTTGGTCCTATCCAAGGTCTTGCACTACAACTCATAAAATATAAATCAAGGTAGGAGTAAATATGAAAATTTTATTATGAGGAAGGCTTGATCTTATCCAGGATCTTATACTGTAGCTTAAAATAGAAAAGGAGAATACATACAAATTTTTTAAATAAAAATTTTATTATCAAAGAGAAATATTAAAACTTTATTAAGGAATAGAATATATATTCATGAGGATGTCTTATTAATATTTATGTTCATATGATACAACTCATGAATTAAATGAGAGTAATAAATATAGACCGAAGGACCAATAATAGAAACTAAGGCTTAGTGAGAATAATGTCATGCTATGTTAGAGGTAAAATCACTAAGAGGGGGGGTGAATCAATGATCCTTGATATTTAAATTTCAATTTCATTCCTTTCAAAATATTTTATCAATCAACATATATTAACTTGATCAAGCAACATTAACAAGAGAGCTTATTCATTCAATGCATACATAAAATCAAACACGTAACATATAGCTCTTGTGGTAAACCCTCATGGTTAAAAAAACCTAATATCAAGCCTCCAACATATGGACTACTTATCTTATAAGATATTATAAACAAGATACTGATCAACTCCTTTAGACCAACAAATCTTGACCATAGCCTCTTAGCCAAAGGCCTTTAGTAAAGCACTTGTTTCACAAGGAACAACTTCCCATAGAAGATCAACTCCTTTAGACCTTCTTTTGAACATTTACACCTTGGTATTGATGTCTTCAACACATGATGATGGATATTTATTCATCTAACCCTTGCACAAACTCTCTCCTTATCTCATTTAGGCTTCTCACATAGGCATGCCACAATTTCTCTCATTCTTCACTCAAACTATCCTCACATGAACACTCAAACCACTTCACATATGCTCAAATTACAATATCACTATCTAAAAATTATAAATATGACCTATAGGTCATACACATAGTCCTAAATCTAATCTACTCATTAAATCATCAATTGGGATCTCCACCTCTCCTTTGTTCCATAATTTTCACATGCACACCTTGCATAAGTCTTCTCACCAATCTTCCATAAGCCTATAAACAATAATATTTGATTTTAATATATATATATATATATATATATATATCATGAATTATTAATATCTTGTTCAATTAAAATACATGTCTTCACCCTTAAGGCATCTTACATGGGTCACACTTAAGCACAATCCACTTTCAAATTGGCCTAATTCACTTTTAGGTCCTATGGAGACCCATTTAGTATTTTTACACTTATCCAATAAAATTAAGATCATAAGAACACTTTAAAAATGCATGGAACCATTACACATGATCTATAGGTCCTCCTTAAGTTCTAACTACCATCATAATACCCTTTTGCTTAAGCACAATTTTCTTCACAACATTCTATACACATAGTCACCATGACCAAACACATAGTCAACTTATAAACCTTCATTAATACTATGTATGATTTTTAAAACATTAATAGTTCACATATATGGTCCTAATGTATTCTAAAACACTTATAAATAGCTAATTCATCACGAGACATCAAAACAATAAACAATCTTCTTAGGTCACTTGCAGAACAAAAATGAACACATAGTCAACTTTGAACCTTCATAAATCTTATTTTTCACACTTTAAAATATTTAAATAAATATTTTAAAATGAAAATTTGAGTCCTCCATAAATTCCTTTTTTACACCATGAGAAAATTCTGCATAGATCAAAAGATATGGCCAAATATAGAGCACTAGTATTTTCCTTTGTTAAATTCAAATATTCAAATGCAAATGGTCACAATTAAACCTAAGTCAATTTTGTAACATATTTAATCCTTTATAATTAAATAAATCATACACCATAAATATAATATTAATTAAATCAACCTTTACCTTTCATCACTCATTGTTGGATTTTCATCTTGACTATTTGACTTAATGTGGTCCATCGATCTCATGTACATAGCTCGGTCTTTATCTCTGCTTGAAATTAAACATCGAACACTTTTCCTCATCTCATTTCTTCCAAAAATATTTTAATGAACATGATCCATTTATCCTTATTTAATAAAATTTATCTTTACTCATTTTATGCATTGAACACTTTGACCCATTTGACTTATTGTGCATCATAGATCTAGGTCTATGAACTCCTATGAACTGTTGATCCTCAAAATAAGCTTGACCTTTATCTCTACTCAACATTAATAATAAAACAATTGGAAACATCTCATATCATCTTGACATATTTGATTAAATTTTCTCCATTTATGTTTCTCAAACTTTACCTTATGCAAATTTGACTAAGTATGCGGACCATTGCTTATATGCCTAGAAGGCCAACTTTGCACCTCTATATCTTTTTTCTTTTCTCAAGCAAATGTTATGAAATTTGGAACATATTATATCCTCACATATGAGAATCCAAATATGTTTAAATATTATCTTAGAAATCTCACATGTGTGAGATATATCAACATTAAAATGCTCACTTAGATTTTTCTACCAAAAAGCCAACTATGTTAAAAACTTACTTGGGAAGCCAACTTTGAACATGATTATATTTTATTGTGATTTAGTGATTTTACCTAAAAGTTATAAAAAATAAAACAAGTAAAAAAATGAAAAAACCCATATGATCACCTTCTCCTAAAATTTCAACACATGCTAGATATGCCACCATCAAAATGCTTACTCAGCTTCTCTTGCCACATTGCAAATTTTGTTAAGTATGAGAAAACACTATCAAAATAACTAAGAGCCCATATTTTCACTTTCATATATTTTGTTCTGATTCATATCTATACTTGAGAATTTATGCATATAAACTAGGGAATAATTTTATCACAACCATATTACCAACTCCCCCTGACTCATCCACACATGGTAATTATGATGTCATCAAATTGCCTAGGCTGATTTTTTACCATTGGACCCAAAATGTCTAGATGAGAGTAATGATGAACCACGTGAATTTCACTCATGCACACAAGCTCTCAAATCATCAATTACCACTAGTAGTACCCCTTTCACATTATCAATAATTTAGACTCATCCCTAATCATCTCAAACCATGCCAAAACTAAAGATCAACCAAGCATCCTTCAAGCATACTAGGACAAGCAAATTGCACACTTTGTCATTATCACCTAGACTATCAAGAAACTTCATCCACTCACTAGGAAACATACATGACATTATCATGACATCATTTACAAGTCTCCAACAATCTCCTCCTTTGTCATTGATGTCAACAAACACCATTTAGGTCACCTTCCTTCTCTCTTCAAGTACTCTCAGAACAAGAACTTTCTCCCCCTTTGACACAATGACAAAGTGGGTATCAATTAATCTTAAGAACCTAAAAATATTATCAACAATAAAGGACCATATTTTTAAGATGATATAAACTCCGCTTTACCTTTATCCTACCTCTTCTTTCTTTGAAAACAACTTTTTGCTCCATGATAACACTCACCTTCAACAAAGCATTACAGCCAATGAAGACAAAACACATAAAATATTGACATATAATGTAACTCACTAAGAAACATATGAGAGGTAATCCCACTGATATTTTTGAACTAATGCACCATTTGAGCATCTTCAGAATTCCATACACCATGAAAAACCACCCTACAGGATTGTTAGCCTTCTCTCTCAAACCATCTCAAGGTCCACCAACAAAAATTCATTCCACACACTAAATAGGAAACATAATCTAAAATAACTTGATAAATCACCATGAAATAAACATACCTTTCTCTTTTAGAGAATTTGAACAAAAAACACTCTTTTTTTCACTAGGCTTATCTAGTCTCCTTGTAGCCCTACCTATAACTTGCATAGCCAACCACTTTAATAAGACACATCATCAAGACATAAAACTTCATAAATGAAGAATTATAATATACCCCCTAAATCACACTAGTTTTCAACACCTAACTCAACCTATGCAGAATAATTCCTTCACAAACCAACTTATCGATTAAGCCTATGACTGGAAGAAAAATTAAATAAATTGAGATCCACAAACCTTAAAATCTCTATGAATATTGATTTGATAACCCATTTGGTCCATTAAACTTATTAATAATCCTTAAACCTCAATTCATAAGGCATACCACTTTTCTGGTAGAGCCCAAAACCCTAGAATTTTAAAACAACTAAAGTCAACAAACCTCCTTATGGCAAACACACATCTCTAAAAATTATTTTACACCTAGAGATATCCAATATAAATTTATATACCAAGATTTTATCTTTCATATATTTGGGAACCCATACATCCTATAACCCATTTTCAGGCATGCTTGCCCTTAAGCACACATTTGAAAACCTAGGAGCAAACAAAAATATCTAATTTGACTTCAAAATACCTTCAAACCAAAAAACCACTTGGAGTACATCATAAAGAAGTGCACATACCTTTTTTAGTACAAAAATATTCTTGGAATTCCATCAATCTCATTAATCCACCTATAACCACCCATTCTATATTTGTCCTATAACTCCTTCACAAACCTCTACAACAAACTCATAAACTTGTTGTTCATCCTTAACTAATGACCTTCTAAGATCAACATATGTCTATGTATAGATTGGTATTATTCTCTTCATCACACACAATTTTATCTCCACAATAAATATGTATCCTAATAAGCATAAGTAGAGACACCCTATTTCATAATGTCCTCGAACAATGCAAAACTAGGAGTTACCCACAACTCCTCATATTACTTGTCCTCCTTTTTCATATGATGATTATAGTTCTTCTTCTTACTACTATTAAGAGAAGTAACATGTTCATCCACAACAACATTATCCTTATTTTCTATAATTGGATTGACAATACATGGAAAAACATAGATTTATGACATAAATTTTCATCTATAGAATCTTCCTTGCATCTTAGAACCTCATTTTTAAGTACTAATAATTGATGTTATTTTCATGAATCTTTCTCATCAAAATCAAGATGTTCACTTGGATCCATACTCATTTGATAACTAGCCTCAACCATTACTTTAGTCTTCTCCTTGAGCTTGGTCTCTTCGTTCTCAACATAAGTAGACAATGAGAGCCATTGGCACTCTTCTCCTTCTATAAAATTCTCCAACGTAGAAAACATATTACTTGGATCAGTAGGTCCATCATGACTCATACTTACCACCTTTATTTTCCATGAGTTAACCTGCCCTCTTCCCTGCACTTTAGGATCCTGATTGATTTTATTCTAATTTAATGGCCTTTTCTTGCATAATCTAGAAATGTGACCTCTCTGTTCATAGTTGTAGCAAACCATACTCCTTGATGGAAACTCAATTTGTCTTACCTTATTTGGAAAATAAATATAAATGTGTCCAATTCCATGACAACTAAAATAAACTAATATTTTTAAAGAAGACTTACCTTGCCTTTTCTTATTCGAACAATGCTTAAGAAAGTGTCCTACATCATGACAGTTGAAGAATTCAACCTTTCTCACACCTCTTGACTGATGATTTGATTCATAGTTCCATTCAAACTCCTTTCTAACTCAACTTATACATTATCTAGCTCTATGCCCAAACTAATTACAAGTATAGTAGTAGCCATTTAAAGTTGCATACCTCATGGAATTTGGTTGTCTAATCTATTTTATGTTCATTCTACCAGCACATTAATTCATTTTATAATGATTTGTCTTCAAAATATTATCATCCTTATTCACATTAGTTTTCATCTTGTCTTGAGTTAAAATTTCTAGTTCTTTTTTGTATCCAAAACCAGTCTTATCAATTACATGTTTTCATCATTCAAAATATTGTCTAGATCACTTAAGCTCTTTTCAAATCTCACAAATGATATTACCTTACTATATGTCTTACTCTAAAATATATTTTAATGACTCATTTTAAATTATATAACTTACATTTCATCTTCTTTAGTTTTCAAGCTTGTAGGTAGAATTTACATTTGACAACTAAGATGGTTGACCATATCTTCATGTTCCTTGGTGTCTTCATTCATTCTTGACATATACACATTGAGTTTCTCCTCAAAGTCCTTAAGTTTAGATTTCATATTCTTGTTTATCTTCTTGTCAATCTTCAGTTCTTCATGAGAATTTGTCAATGTAGTCTCATAGTCCATCTCATATTCATCATCATCTAAATCACTCCAAGTAGACCCCTTTTCATGTCAGTAAATAACTTCCTTAGACATGAATAGGTATTCATCTTCAATAGGACCATCATCTTCATGATCATACTCAGAGTCACTGCCTTCACTCTCATCTGATGAGTTATAATCTTCTTTGATGTAGAGACTCTTCTTGGCCTTGAAGAGCTTTTTCTTGTTGTCAAATCTTTGAAATTCCTTTTTGATTTTATAAGACCTAAATGATCTCTTTCGATCATTAAGACATTGATCATGCTCTTCATGATCATCATTCTTATACTTATAAGGGAACTTATTAGAAAAATGTCCTATCTCACCATAATTGAAGCATTTGAGGGGTAGTTTACCTTTATACTTGCTTGAACCTATTCTTAATCTCTTTGAAATCAAAAAAATTAGTTCATCCTTATCTATATCATAAATATTATCTTCTTTGGGTTTTCTACCTTGAAAATTATTATTTGGCTTCATCTTTATCTTGAATGATGATTCAATATTTGGTGGTATATCATCATTCTTCCTCATCTCATAGGTAGTAAGGGTGCCATGCAAATCCATCTTCAACTAATTAAGGTCATGAATTTATTCTATAATAGATAATTTTTGATCAAATTTGGGGGATAGAGACCTTAATAACTTTTGAAAAATACTATCCTATTCAAGGTTCTTTCAAAGACTAATAATAATGTTCATAATCTCATTAACTGTCTATAGAAAGGATGCGATATAATCTTCTTCATTCATCTTGAGACTTTTAAATTACCTTCTGTGAGTTTGTAACTTAGCAATCTTGACCTTTACATCTCCTTCATAAATGATTTACATTTTCACCCATATCTCTTTAGAAAATTTATAATGGATTAACTTGGTGAACTCCATCTATATAATACAACATGTGATGGCATTCATTGCCTTAGAATTATTCTCAAATATCTTTTTATTGGTAGCACTAGATGGAGGAGTAGTAGGAATAACATAACCATCCAAAACATATTACCATACATTAAACCCTAGGGAAATAATGTATGTCCTCATACTTACACTCCAAAGTGCATAATTAGATCCATTGAACATCAGTGCTTTATTAGTAGATAAACCTCCTTAATGATTGCCCATATTGTACATTGGATCACCTTTTGGCTATCAAGCCTTTACCAAAGGATTGACACTGATACCAATTATTAGAGGTGAAATCACTAAGAGGGGGGGTGAATTAGTCAGCCCAAATATTTAAATTTCAACTTTAGTCCTTTCAAACTATTTAAATAATCAACATATATAAATTTAATCAATCAACATTAATAAGAGAGATCATTCATTCAATACATACACAAAATCAAATACATAACACATAGTTCCTATAAGAAACCATCATAGGGAATAAAATACAATCTCAATCCTAAAACAAATGGACTAATTGTCCTATAAGAAATTACAAACAAGAGACTGATCAACTCTTTTAGACTAACAAACCTTGAGCATATCCCCTTGACCAAAGGCCTTTAGTGAAACACTTATTTCATAAGGAGAAACTTCCCCTAAAGAAGATCAACTCCTTTAGACCCTCCTTTGAACACTTACACATTATTACTTATGTATTTAAAAATTTATTATGGATCTCTATTTATATAACCCAAACATAAACTCTCTATCTATATCATTAAGGCTTCTCACATAGGCATGCCATAATCTCTCTCATTCTTCACTAAAACTATCCTCATTTGCACACTCAAACCTCTTCACATATCCTAAAACTATAATATCACTATTTGGACATCAAAAATATTATCTATATTTCATACACATATCCTTAATATTCTCTAATCATTAACTCATCAATTGGTCTCTCTACCTTTTCTTCACTCCACAATTCTCACATGCACAACTTGTACAAGTCTTCTCACCAATCTTCCAAAAGCCTAGAAATAATCATCTTTGATTTACATATATTTTTATATATCATTAATTATAAAAATATTGGTTAGACATAATATATGCATTCACCCTTAAGTCATCTTCAATGGGTCACACTTAAGCAAAATCCACTTTCAAATAGGCGTAACTCACTTTTCGGTCCTATGGAGACCCATTTAGCTCTTTTACACTTTTATAATAACATTAATAATATAATAAAACTTAAAAAATGCATGGAGCCATTAAAAATTCTCTATATTTCCTCCTTAACTTTCAATAACTTTCTTAAGTATAATTTGCATAAGCAACATTATATGCACATAGTCACCATGAATGAATACATAGTCAACTTATAAACCTTTATTCATACTACATATTATTTTTGAAAAATTAATAATGCACAAAAATTATATTCATTTATTATAAAACACTCCCAAATATCTAATTAATCATGAGAAATTTTAACAACATCAAAACAAGATTGGACAATCTTCTCAGGTCACTTGAAGAACAAACATGAACAAATAATCAACTTTTAACCTTCATAACTTTGAATATACACACTTTTATATATTAAAATATATATTTATATATTACCTTGGATTTCTCTACAAATTCACATCTTACACCATGATCAAATTCTTCATAGATCAAGAGATATGGCCAAAATATAAAACACTAGTTTTTTCCATTATTAAATTCAAATATTCCAATGAAAATAGTCATAGTTAAACCTCGATAAATTTACTCACATCTCATGTCCTCTATACTTATATAAATAATTCACTAACAATATAATTATAAGGAACTCAACCTTTTATTTTTAGTTCTCATCTTTGGATATTTATCTTGACTATTTGATTTAATGTGCTTCATTGATCTCCTATACATATCTCAATCTTTATCTCTACTTGAAATTAAACATTGAATACTTGTATTTATCTCATTAATTATAAACATATTGGAGTTAAAATTATCAAATAATACTTTTATAATTAACTTTATCTTTACTCATTTTAAGCATCAAACACTTTGACCCATTTGACTTACTACGCACCGTAGATCTAGATGTATGAACTCCTATCAACTTTTGATCCTTAGAGGAAGCTCAACCTTTATCTATAATAAATTTTCATCTCTTAAAATCCTATAACATTATATTAAATGAACTTTTTATATGTTTCTTAAATTTTACCTTGTGCAAATTTGACTATGGGGACCATTGCTTATCTACCTAAAAGGCTAACTTTGAACCTCCATATCTTTCGCTTCACTTAAGTGCATGCTCTAAAATTTATACCATATTATATTCTCACATAAGAGAATAAAACCATGTTTCAGTATTATCATTTAACCCTCATACATGTAATATATAACAAAATTAAAATGCTCACTTAGGTTTTTCTAGCACAGATCCAACTATGCCAAAAACGTGTCTAGGAGGCCAACTTTGAACATGCATATCTTTTATCATGCTTTAATGCTTGACTTTAAATTTATCATAAATCAACTAAGTAAAAAAATAAAATAAACCTATATTATAACCATATCTTGAAATATCCACACATGTGAGATATGCCACCATCAAAATGCTTACTCAGATTTTCTTGCCACATTACAAATTTGGCTATGGGAAAACACTATCAAAATGCCTTAGAGCCCAAATTTTCACTTACATATATTTTGTCACCCTTCATTAATATAATTAATAATTTAAACATATAAACTAAGGACTATTTTTATCAAAAAAATATGACCAACTCCCCTGACTCATCCACATGTGGTAATTATGATGTTATCAAACTACCTACTCAAATTTTTTGCCATTGGACCCAAACCTTTAGATGATAAAAATGATGAATCAAGTGAATTCCACTCATGCACACAATATATCTAATCATCCTTTACCACTAATAACATCACTTACACATGATCAATACTTTAGACCCATCCCTAATCATCTCAAACCATGCAAAAATTGAAGATAAACCAAACATCCTTCAAGCTTACTAGGAAAAACACAATGCACACTCTGTCAATATCACTTAGACTATCATGGAACTTCATCCACTCATCATGACACATCTATTACATCATTAAAAACTATCTAACATGATACACACTAGAGATATTTGTAGTGAATCTATTATAAATGTTAGTATTTATAGTATATAAATGTTATCTAATAAAA
This sequence comes from Torreya grandis, assembly GCA_037957365.1. Lineage (NCBI taxonomy): Eukaryota > Viridiplantae > Streptophyta > Pinopsida > Cupressales > Taxaceae > Torreya > Torreya grandis. Next base: position 462,420 of record JARHVA010004155.1, read on the forward strand.
TAAAAATTTAAGTAAAACATTTCGTTAATAACTAATAATTATTTGGTTATTTTAATTTTTTTCCTTTATTAATTATTAATCTATAGGTACTAGCACTAAGGAAGTCTTTTACTAAGTAAATAACCCACCATTTTGGGGCATACTTGCATTCTTTGTCATGTGCATACTATAGTTTTAGGATTAGATCACCAACATTTAAAGTTTAGTATTATAAATTTTGCCAAAGTTTGATTTAAATGTTGAAATAAATAAGTAAACTAATGTAAAATAATAAAATTACATTGAATATATCTATCCATAATGTTAAGACAAATATATTTAAAGTGGAAAATCAAATGTATTGGACAAAATTTTGCATGATTTTATAAGAAGGATTGTCACCAAAAATATCCATAATTATAATTTTAGAAGTAATATAAATTTGATAAGAAGAGAGATATTTAATTTTGTATTGAGGAAATGAGGAGAGAAAGGATTTTTTATAGATCAAGAATAAAAAATGAGAATTACAAGGCATCACATGATCACCTTACAAGCCTCTTTTGTGTGTACCACTTGTGACTTATTCCCTTAGAGAGTGTATTGAAGTGTGTGCCAAGTGGGGGAAGGAGTTACTTTTAAGAGTAACTACCAAAACCTAAAGGGGAGCAATGAGGTAAGTGACTCCTCATAGAATCCATATTTATGTGAAATTATAGTTAACATAAATAAAAATTGTACACACATAAATAAAACTTAATATAAATAAAATATCTTAAATAAAAGGTAATACTAAAAAAATTATAAGAAGGACCCAAATAAGGTTAATTCTTCAACACTCCTCATTAAATTTGATTTAGGGTTTAAAAATGGAGAAAAACTTTAAAAAAAAATAATGGAATTAGAATTACATAATACTTCCCCTTAATATAAAATTCATTCAAGAGGAAAAATAAAAGTTTAGAAAAGAAGGAAGAGAAGGTGCCACCAAAAGTTACAAAGAATAAAGTGTGATCACTAAGAAGATCCAAGAATCCATTCAAATAATGTGATCGATTCATAATGGAACAAAGACCATAAAGAAAGAGTAATGATCCAAAAACCTATTAAATAATTAAACTAACATAAATATTTTAAGGTAAATAACTAATATGGCAAAAATACAATCTACATACATAATGTATAAAAAGTAGATGTACAAAAGGTAAACAGAGTAAAGTTAACTTACATCATCAAGTTTCTAAACATACATGAAAATAGGTTTTATCCTATGAAATAATAATCAAGGAATGTAAAAAGATATTTATTTCATCAAAATGGAAACAAATAATATGTGTTAGTTGAAAAATATATTCTATATGAAGCATTAGAAGAATTATCACAAAAAAGCATATCAAAGTCTCTAGAAGATTCAATTTATTTAAGAATCTACATAGTTTTGCCTTTAGAAGTAAGAGATTTAGTCATTTTCCAACAATGCAATATATCATTCATGAATTTAAAACAATATTTGTATGGGTGTAATTTCTAATATTTAAATATATGAAACTTGTGTTTTCCATAATGTGCACAAAGTTTAGCAGTTTTAACCAAAACATGAGAATTAAAAGAAGTGTAATCTAAATAAATTGCATTATAATTATTTTGATGAGGAAAATAATAAAATTATAAATTTTAATTAGAAACATTTAAAGTATTACAACTATGGCCTTTAGAATGCATTAGAAGCAGGTAAAAGAGGTTCAAGAATACCATTTTTGTATTTACCAAGTGCACCACCTAAATAGAGCATATTGTAAATGGTTTTGTAGAATAAATATTCACATGATTTTTAAGCTAGGTTTTGTAGAATAAGTATTCACATGATTTTTAGTTTGATTATAAATACAAGGAGGTCTATCATCATTAGAGATGTTATCATTAGAAAACACATAAATTTAGCACTTAACGTGTCAATATAAGATTATATTGTGTGAATTTGCTTAAGAAAAGAGATTTGTAAGGCATGTAAAATCGCATTTTGACTTATAATTTATTTATTAAGATAATTTTTTTTATCATGTTTAATAGTTTTTATAGCTTTAAAAAATAATAATAAAATGGTTATTTTAAGATCCATGAGAGCAACATATACAAATTTTATGATCATTAAAAAAAATCACTTGGTATAAATATTGATTGATCCAAAGAACATTTAAAAATATTCATTTTAACTAAATTTTCAAAGGTGAAAAATACTTATGATAAAAACTATGGATAATAAATTTGTTAGATAAATATAAAGTGAGATATTATGCTAAAAAAACTTCATCAATAAAAACCTTTTTCATTTGCATATATAAAAATATTTATTTTTGGTTGATTAAAATTTTAATACAAAAAATATGATTGAATTTTTTTTATTGCACATAATAAAATGAGTGAATTTTATGTGGGAAGAAACAAATATTTTTTGTTGAATAAGATATTTACCTCTTTTGAATTATATGAGTTTTAATTTATAACCAAAAGGAAATTTAAAAAATATTCATTTTGAAAGATGTTTGTCATGTAGGAAAGAGGGAACCAAGGATTATGATTTAAAATATGAAAAATTTCTTTTTGATTGAAAAAAAATCACTTTTCATGCAATGCAAAAAAATAAATATAATTTATTTAAATTTATATTAAAAAACTAAATTCTTTAATCATGTTTTTTTAAACTAGTAGGGATATTTTTAGTGATTTATAAAAAATAATGATCTAGGTTTTTATAAAAAATTTAAAATGTTCTTATATGATATTTAAATAAAAGTAAAAAATGTTTTATAAAAAAATGTTAATAAAAACATATGTCCTCTTTCTTAAATGGGTTTTTTGGTAAAAATAACTCCATTTTTTTCTAAAAAAAGTTATAAACTACCTACAAGATGTGGTTAACAAGAGGCAAAAAATTTAATTTCAAACCAAGCATTAAGTTCACCAAGTTTAAAATTAGATATATAAATTTAATTTGGAAAAAAATAAAAAATTGAATGTAAAATGCTCCTCTTTCACCTTCAAATATGCAGATGCTCAAAAAGTTCCAAACATTAAGCAAACTGTGGATCTAGTACCATATGAGGAATATTGTCAAAGATAAATTTAAATGTTAAAATAAATGAGTAAATTAATGAAAAGGAATAAAATAACCTTGAAGAGATCAAGATATAATGTTGAAATTAAAATTTTTTAAATGAGAAACCAAATGTATTAGAGAAAAACCCACATAATCTTATAAAAAGATTTGTCACCAAAAATATCTACAATTACAAATTTAGAAGTAAGATGAATTTGATAAGAATAGAGAAAGATTCAAATTTATAATAATTAAATGAGAAGAAGAAGGATATTTTATAGATAAATAATAAAAGAATGGGAGTTACAAAGAATCTCATGATTACCTTACAAGCTAATTTTGAATTCATCACTTATGGCATATTCCATTAGAGAGTGTAGGGAAGTGTGTCGCACATGGGAGGATTTTTTTTTGTAATATTAACTCCAAAAACCTAAAAACCAACAAAGAGGTGAGTGACACCTCATGGAATCCATAATTATTTAAATTTATATTTCACATAGATAAAAATTCTAAACACATAAAAGAAACTAAGTATAAATAAATTATCCTAAATAAAGGGTAGTACTAAAAAAACTATGGAAAGGATACAAATAGGATTAATTATCTAACATTTAGACTTTAATTTTTTTTATGTTGTTTAACAACATGAACTTTGTATTGGTAATTATGTTGTAAAGTAGACATACATTGATCATCTAGGAAATATAAAGCATGGAGATGGGCTTCACAAAATTCATATTCAATAATTATACCATGGATAAAAATAAAAAATTATGGGATATAAACTTACAAAAATACTCTATATTTTTGGAGTGATAGTTATAAATACTAAATTATACACTCTAGTTTATGTATGCAAGTTAAATAATATAGATCTATGAGTTATCCTATTCATTAATATCCAATCTTAGACAAAGTAGTCAATTAACTATCTACTTAGAAATACTTTTTATGTCATGGTCATGACCAATAATGGATCCTCTAAATCTACAAGGGATCCCTTATCACATAATGAAAAAGGAGAGGTTCCTAAGGCCTCTAGTCAAATTCTATTTTGTGATAACACTAGTTAGGTCTTATGATTTTAATAATAATAAGCAAGCTAATATACTAAATAGACATGTAAGCTAATCTATAAAATGAGTTTTAAAGCTAATATAGTGCTCAAAAAAGCCTATGACACAAATGGGGAAGATAATAAATGTGCAAAGACAATTCTATTCAATAAAATAGAAAAATAATCTAAGCAAGGAGATAAACAATTTAATCCACTAGTTCTAGAATATCTACATATTAAAATATGAAGGGATAAGAATATACTTATTTTATTGAAGTGATCCCTTCATTCCTTAATCTATCCCTTGGCCAATGGATCTTTGAAAGAGATCATGGATTTAAAGGATCACAAGGATAGATTAGTTCTAAGCTACTATACTTCTCATATGCATATAAGACCTCCATAATACATGTGCTACTTATCCAAGGTAAAAACTTAAATAATGAAACCTCCTATTGATTGAATAAGCATATCCATGACTATTAATGATGCATAATTAAATTATTATTTATTATAAATGAAATTGAGGGGGTGTTTATAGATATGGACTGACCTTAAACCCTCCTAATAATCTAGTTGGTCAAATTTTTTAGGTGGGAAATAGAGTATTTAAGTCTCAAACTATGTCATCTTAGGCTGATAGAGTTATTTAACATGCACTAAACCAATAATGGGGTTGACCTGATCAATGTAGTAGAAAAAGTGGTAAAATGGGGTTATTTCTTAGGTAGGGGATATTTTGGACAAGTAATTGCTTAGGAAAGTGTATAATTAGGGTTTCAATGTTTATGGAATTAGATAAAAGTAGTTTGTATTTGTTTGAGGTAATGGTATAGGGGCCAATAATATTGAAAAGCACGAATGTTCTTCCACCAACCTATTTATTGATACACCCTTTAAGGCATGCACTTGAAGATATTGAGATTTGATGCATTCCTAAAAGAGAGAAACTATCAGTAGTTGCTATATTTATAAAATGTTGGGTGTATACATTTATCCCACTTGAAGCTCATCACATGTCACATAGTTATAACATGGGATGGTGATTAGAGATATAACATATTAACCCATAATGTTAAGATAATAATTGCAATAAAAATCATAAATTGAAATGATAGTAAGGAAATAATTTAAATAATTATAATTATCATATACATACCTTGACTTATCTTTATTTTTGAATGGTTTCCTACTATATTTTTGGTCTTGATCATGGAGAGCATATTACTTGTTTTGGACAAACCCTAAGGATACAAAATTAAATAGTAAAAACAAACTATCATAGAGAACTCAAAATAAATAATATTTTTATAGTGAAATAAATCACTTGTTTAACTGGTAAGCTAGGAAGATAAATCCTAAGTTAGAACCAAAATACCAAGTTAAATTGAATAAACATGAGAGTAAATTAGGTAACCAAAAATACAAGGATACTAAATGACCGATAAACCCAAAAAAATGTACCTTAAGTAGGAAAAATAACAAACATGATCAGACCAAGGACATGTGAAAGTGAAATAATAAATCCATCATCTATGTAAAATAAGTAACAAAGCAAACTTAAACAAAGATGGAAAAGGGAAACAAATTAGAACAACATTGAGGAGTGAGAAGTAACAATCCAAACTCACTCAAGAATGTAAAAACTAAAAATAAAAAAAATGAAAAAAAATGTCTATAAAAAGATTGGCAAATAATGTTATGAATTTTTAAATTAAATAAAATAAAAATGGGAAGGATTAGGTAATGGTGTAAATAAGTAAATCTTAGTCACTCAAAAATATAGCTTTATTGATATACCCTTTAAGACATGCACTTGGAGAGATTGAGATTTGATGGGTTCCTAAAAGAGAGAAAATATCAGTAGTTACTAAAGTTCAAAAATATTATGTATACATATATCTCACTCAAAGCTAATCACATTTCATGTAATTTTAATATGGGATGGTGATTTGAGAAATAATATAGTAACCCATAATGATGAGCTAATAAATTGTAATAAAAATCATAAATTGAAATGATAGTAAGGAAATAATTTAAATAATTATAATTATCACATGCATACCATGAATTACCTTTATTTTTGAATGGTTTACTACTATATTTCTAGTCTTGATCATACATGGCACATTAATTGCTTTGGACAAACCCTAAGGATATAAAATTAAATAGAAAAAAACTATCATAGAGAAATCAAAATAAATAATTTTTTTATAGAAAAATAAATAACTTGTTAAATTAGTAACATAGGGTGATAAATGCTAATTTAGAACCAAAATACGACGAGAAAGTGGATAAACATAAGATTAAATAAGGTAACCAAAAAACCAAGGCTACTAAATGACTGACAAACCCAAAAAAATGTATGTTAAGTAATAAAAATAACAAATAAGATCAAACAAAAGTTATGTGAAAGTGAAATAATCAATCCAAAATCAGTGTAAAATAAGTAACAAAGCAAACCAAACTTAAACAAAGATGGAAAAGGAAAATAAAGTAAAATAACATTGAGTGAGAAGTAACAATCCAAAATCACTAAAGAATGGAAAAAATAAAAATAGAGAAATGAAACAAAAATAGTTTACAAAAATATTGATAAATAATGTTATGATTTTTTAAATTAATTCAAGGAAAAATGAGAAGGATAAGGAAATGGTGTAAATATGTAAAGCTTAGTGACTAAAAAATATAGTTTTATTCTTAAGATAGATAGAACCAAAACAAAAACAAAACTATTGGTAGCATGTTTGTAAGAAGATGTGAAAAAGAGGGAATATAGAAGTTGGAAAATAGATTTTTAAACAAACTTACATGTTAGGGGAGAAATAAAATGGGTGGTGTAGTAAATGTAGGTGGTACCAAGGTATAAAATCTTTATCAAAATCAAGACACTCAAATTAAGTTAGAAACATAAGAGGGATTTTGACATTAAGGACTCAAGAGAATTTAATTTAACCACAAAAATTTGGGTTATCTAGTGAATTAGAAATATCATCCCATGAAATCTATATACATTAAAATTATAATATATCTACCTTCCCACAATGTGTTCCTCATTCCCTAGGACCCCTTACAGATTCATCGGTATGCTATGAGTATTGGGTACTTATATGAACTAAAAGGGGTAAAAATTTATTAAGTAACCGAAAAGACCAAAATTACAAAACATTCTCCTGGTTCACCAGGGAAACCAAATCCTGATACATACTAGCTGGGAACATTCCCAGATCGGTAATATTCCAAGTGGGACCATTCTCCGACACCCATTTGGCAAGATGGTCAGTAGCACCATTCCACTCAAGTGGAATGTGTTTGAAAGCAATAGAATTCAAAGAAGTACTTAAATGCCTAATCTAGTGAACAATGAGATTAAGATGCCAATCCACTTTACCAGCAACACCGAAATTCAGAAAATTAATCACAACTTGTGAATCCGATTCGTAGATGATATTATAACAACCATGTTGGCAACAAAATTTCACAGCCTCCAGAATCGCCATGGCTTCCATTAGATTGTTTGTATCATAGCCTTTGTAGATTGAAAAAAGAAATTTGATGCTCCCGAAGCAGTCCCGACCAATACCAGCAATGCCAGCCTCCCCTGGGTTCCCCCGTGAGGAACCATCCATATTTACCTTGACAATTCCAGGCTCTGGGAGAGTCTAGTGGCCTGCTCTATCGATAGGTCAAGCCCTCAGTGGATTCCTTCACAGCGCTCCTCCGCCAAACACCAAGTCACAGCAGGGCCTTGGAGCGAGACCCAAGCGTTGGAATAGTCTGTCCTCCTCAGCATCCAAGGTCGTGCCATTCATACACTTGGCAGCCAACATCTCTTGCAATGAATTTAAGACAAAATACCACAACTAACCCAAGGCTAAGTGTGCTCCCCTAAAGATTCTCCTATTTCTCTCTAACCATAGGTTCCAAAGAATAAAAGAAGGGCTGACAGACCAAGCATTTTAGAGCAAAGAACTTTGAACAGAGACAGGTCTGTGATTATTCCAGAAATCACACAACAAATGAACATGGTGGCAGGGGGCACCCCAGGCATCCCACCACAGATGCCAGACCTGTTTAGCAAAGGGGCATTGAAAGAATAAATGTGCCCCTGTCTCTTCACTCTTATAGCAAAAAACACAGATAGAAGGCCCCTAAAAGCCATGCTTGACTAAGTTATCCCAGGTGAGGCATTTGTTGTGAGTAAGAAGCCACAAAAAAAAGTTGCATTTAGGCCAAGAAATTTGGCTCCAAACTTTTTTCCCCCATAAAAACTAGTCACCATTGCCAATTTGCTTGATCAATATAGAGTATCTAGATGAAACAGAATACTGACCTGTAGTATCTCCTCCCCAGACAAGAACATCACTGCCTTGGATAGAATTACACCCTCTGGACTCAAGGATTTGGCCAAGCTCTCTTCTATTCGCAGCTAAACCTCCTGGGGGCCAATCGGAGGAGTTCTTCCATCTATACCCAATAGCCAGGCCCAAACTGACAGCCTCTTTATAATTCATCACTGTGTTCCATCCAGCAGAGAGAAAGAGTTCCGCAAGAGGCTGTAAGTGAGGATGAGAAACTAAAAGAGGAGGAGCACCATTCCAAGAGTCTTCCCAAAACAAAGCTTCCATACCACTATTGCACACCCAAAAAGGCTCTATTTCACTAACTGGGCCCCCAACTTAAGGGTACTCCACACCATCGATCCTCTACCCTCAAGAGGAAATTTGGAAACATCATGAGGCACTGTGCCTAGAAAGTACTTAGCAGTTAAGATCCTGGCCCAAAGAGCAGACTGGTTAGAGCACCACCTCTAGTATAACTTGGCTGCCAAGGCTTGGCTGCCCAAGATAGCAGAGTGCAATACAAGGCTGCCACTCAGCTTTGGTCTGCAGACTGTTTCCCAATTGATTAGGCTCTATTTAGTAACATGGAGATTCCCGCTCCACAGAAATCTTCTAGAGAGAGCATCATATTCTTTGAGGAAATAGACTGGAGCAGTTTGAATCATGCATCGATAAATGGGCAATGCTTGAATAATAGATTGTAGAAGAATCACATGCCTAGCCATGGAGAGCCATCTGTGGGTCCAATGACCCATTTTCATTCTTAGCTTGTCCAAAACATTCTGCCAAAACCACTTGGGCTGCCTCCCCACTACAATAGGAATGCCTAAATAAATCACAGGAAGTGTTTGAATTTGGAACCTCAGAATGGCAGCAATCCTTCTTTGAATAGACTCTGGCATGTTGAAGAAGAAGATGGAGGACTTGTGATCATTGATCTTTTGTCCTGAAGCCTCTAAATAGTTTTCAAGGGTGTAACGAAAAGCTTCCGCTTCTCAGATCTGAGCTTTACCTGCTAAAATAGTATCATCTACAAATTGGAGATGAGTCAGAGTGCTGATCCCATGACCCCATTTCCAGCCCTGTAGAGTGTTCTGAGAAACTCAAAATTTGAGAAGCTGCCCAAGCCTTCAGCCATAATAATGAACAAGTAAGGTGAAAGTGGATCACCTTGGTGCAGGCCTCTCGAGGCACCAAAAAGATCCAAAGGAGTACCATTTATAAGGACCGAGAAGGAAGGCATCATGATGCAGCTAAACACCCAACTAATCCAATCCTGATGGAAGCCAAAAGCTAAGAGGATTCTATGTAGAAATCTTCAGCTAACTCTGTCATAGGCTTTGGCAAGGTCAAGCTTGATAAACATGGCCTTCTCCTGAGAAGAACTCATAGAGTGAATGGCTTCCGCTGCAATCACCACTCCATCCAAAATCTATTTCCCAGCCACAAATCCTCCTTGCTGCTCCGAAATAAGGCCAGGGAGGAGCCCTTTCAACCTTTGCGCTATAATTTTAGAGATGATTTTGTAAATGACATTACAAAGCGCTATAGGCCTATACATCTCCAACTTATTAGCCCGTTCTTTCTTTGGGACAAGAGCCAGGAATGTGGCATTCAATGCTCTAAGCATTTCTTTGCTGGAGTACGATTCTTGTATCACATCCATTAAATCTTGTTTAATAATATCCCAAAAGTCTTGGTAGAATTCAGCCAGGAATCCGTCAGGTCCAGGGGCTTTGCCTCTCTTCATACTGAAAACTACCTCCTCCACTTCAGTCAAGACAATTGGCCTCAAAAGGCAATCATTCATTCCCTCATTTATCAATGAAGGAATGCAAGATAAAGCAATATTTTCTACCCCTTCATTAGGCATAGGATCACTAGTAAAAAGTTTAAAAAAGTACCAGACAGCTTCTTTGCTAATAGCTTGGGAAGAGGTTAAGCAGGAACCATCTTGAGTGACAAGAGAAGTTATAAAATTTCCATTACGTCGTGCCTGCACAGACTTATGGAAAAATGTCATGTTCTTGTCTCCCTCTTGGAGCCAATCATTATGAGACTTTTGCTTCCAGTAGATTTCTTCCCAAAGTTCCCACTCCGCTAAAGCGTTGGCAGCTCTAGCTTCCTCAAGCCGAAGATCCTCCGAAAGTCCCCAATCTCTGATTTGTCTGGTTATAACATCAAGTTGTTCTTGGGCCTTCTTTTTCTAGCATTGTAGATTTCCAAAACAAGTTCTATTCCACTCCTGCAACTTCCTTTTAACATATTGGAGTTTTTTAAGAAAGGAATACATAGCTGTCCTAAAGGCAGGACCTCCCTATCTCCACCACTGAGCCATGAGATCATGGAGTGAAGTGTCTCTAAGCCACATCATCTGAAACTTGAATGGAGGCTTTTTGGGCCTCTTAATTTATCCAATGGACAGCTTGATAGGCCAGTGATCAGAACCCCTCTAGTTCAAAATTTTAGAATTTAGAGAAAAAGTGCTAGATTCCCAGAAGCAGGAAACTAAAAATCTATCAAGGCATTCAGAAATGGTAGTGTTACCTATTCTTTAGTTGCTCCAAGTGAAGATCCCATTAGAAGGTCTAATGTTAGATAGGCACAACACTTCAACATTATGGCGTAGACAATCAGTGGAGGGACCTAGCCGATTTAAACCACATCTTTTTTCTTCTAGACTTAGCATAGCATTAAAATCACTAGCAACGATCCAAGGCAGGAATGGATGGCATTTACAGATGTAGTGAATGTGCTCCCATAGCTGCAACTACCCAACCATATCCACAGGTGCATACACATTGGTGATCAAGAGTTGTTCCCCAGTTTCAAAAGAGGAAGCCATCACTATTAAGGATGATATGCTAGAGAACCAATGAATCAGTAGGATTTTTCTAGGGTCCCACCCCAAAGCTAAACCCCTAGCACTACCACAAGAACCAATACATTGCCACTGACCTCTAGGCTAGATATTTAACATACAAGCAGAAAATGCTTCAACCGCTAATTTAGTCTCCTAAATACAAAAAATATCCAGAGAATTGTCCCAAACCAGGTTCCGCATAGATTTTTGTCTAGGGGAGCTATGCAAACCCCTTACATTCCATGATAAAAATATCATTGGGTGGGGTGGGGAAAATGTTCATCTAAGGTTTTGACAACCCCAACTTCCACCAGCAAGTCACCATTAATTTTCAGTCGGTCTTTGTCTTTCCTTCTCCCAGCTTTGGAGGGAGCAGCCGAAGTGCCTTTCTTGAATTGTTTCTGCACAATACCGAGAGTACTGCTGGTTCCTTTATCTTTTTTCCCAGCTTCCCCTTCCTTGAGCAAGTTTTCCCATCTCATATCCTTCTCTGATAGCTCATCCTGAGCTTCAGGCATTCTACCCTCCTGTTGCTGAGAACATACGAGAGGCGCACGAGCCTACAAATTTAGAACACCATTAAATTTGGAAGATTGGTGAGGTTGCTCCATCTCAACCTCTTATTCCTCCATCGGGATACCATCTTCTATAGCCATACAATCTAAGGCCTCAAATCTATTAAACCCCAGGTCAACCTACCTATCATCACTTCCACACTTTGGTCCCCAGCCTCTTGCTCTCTTTTTTATTGGTGCGAAGCCATCCACCTCCACCTAAAATTGGTCTCCTGACCCTTGCACCATGTTTGAGTTAAGTGCATTTTTCCCTTTGCCTAGTTTATGAGGGAGGGATTTAGTGTTTGCAGACATAGTCCTGCGCCCATTATCCTTTCCAGCAACAACAGTATTTGCCAAGAGGGAATCTGATCCAATTTCTTTAGCTTTGGCTGCCAAAGGGCATTGCCTGTGTAAGTGGCCATATACGTGACAAATCCTACACTTGAAGGGAATTGATTCATAGTCAAGCTACTGTATCCATGACAAAGAGCCCATACAAATTTCTAGGGAATCTAGTAGAGGGTTATTAAGGTCCATGTCTACACAAATTCATGCATACGAGATGATCTTCTTGTCCAGTGGCTGGTGTGCAATAGCCGTTGGCTTACCCAGGATAGCCCCAATCTGCCTGAGAATATCCTCCCTCCAAAATTCCAATGGAATCCAGGGAAGATGCACCCAGACTGGGACACAGGCTGGAAGTTCATTCACTGAATTGAAACCCATATGCCAGGGTTTAAGAAATAGGCCCACCCGCTCATAGAAGTATGGGCCTCCTTCAAAAATGCAATTTCTATCAGATACAGAAGAAAAACTTACCAAAAAATAGCCATTTCCTGCCAACATGAGGTCAAAATCTCCTTCAATGGCCCAAGAGCATTGAATCCAAGATTCTAAGGCCACCAATAGAATCTTGATGCCCAAAAATTTGCATATCAAAGTGTGTGATGACAGGTACTCCACGTCCTCTTAAACTGCCTCCTATGGAATGACCAATACAGGTCGATCCTGGCTCCTCAATAAACATCCATTCACTTTACTTAGTCTGGAGTGCTCGCTAGTATAAAAATTGCCTTGGCCATGAGAATTCCCCCCAGGTGTATCAGCGTCCTTCTTGGGGCCTGTCGACGGGCCGTCGTTTCCTCCTTCGCTGTTACCTCCTCCGCTTGCAGCCATCATCACTAAATCTCATATATATATCCTATTGGGTACTTATATAATAATTTAGGTAGAACTGTAATAATTTTAAAATATCATATCCTAATATAATAGCCTACCACACCCTCGTGGACCTCATCTATATCATGAAGCCAACTATGGAGTTTGAACTTTAACTAGAATAAAAGATGTGCTTAATAATCATGTCTTTTGGTGTGAGTTTGACTTTTAAATTTTATAGATGACTTTTTATCATTTCCTTTTTTTAAATGATTTTAACTTTAACTTTTTTATGGCTTTTTCTATTCTTCCTCAATATGGATTCAGAGAAGTAACATGTGTGGTAAAAATGACTAACACTAGAAAAGTTAAACTTGGTAGTGAAGGAAAATAACATAGAGAGCATGGTATATAAGAGTATTAGACTTGTATTTTAAATAAGAATGATATCTTGAAACCAACCTTGGTGTGCCCAAAGTGGAATGAATATATGGGATAAAGGGATAAATGAACATGAAATGATTGAGTTACCATAATTGTAAAATATTTGATAATGTGGAAAGGATACAATGGCAGGTAAGTATGACTCTATATCCTAAGAAATGATGTAAGTGTAGGGAAACACAGAAATATTTTTTTATTGAAGGTGTTATGATAAAATAAACAAAATTGATTTCAAGAATATGATATAATAATCTTTAACCATTGTATTAATTTCTAATAAAAACACTGTGTTTTAGAGATAGTTTATATTGGTCCTATCTAAGGTCTTACACTGTAACTCATAAAAGATATACCATGGTAGGTGAAAATATAAAAATGTTATTATGAGTAAGGCTTTATCGTATTCAAGGTCTTATACTAAAACTCATAATAGAAAAGAGGAATAAAAATAAACTTGTAAAATGATAAATTTATGATCGAATAGAAATATTAAGACTGGACTAAGGAATAAAATATATTCATGAGGATGGCCTAGTCCTATTTGTGTTCTTACAATAGAACTCATGAATTAAATGAAAATAATAAAGATGGACCAAAGGACCAACAATAGGAACTAAGGATTAGTGATAATAATGACATGCTACACATTGGAAATCTTTGTATTAAATCTATCATAAGTGTTAGTATTTATAGTAAATAAAAGTTATCTAATAAATTAAACATTTAAGGAAAATATTTCCTTAATAAGTGAGAATTATTTGATTTTTTGAAAATTTGTCCATTAATTTGTAATCTATGGGTACTAGCATCAAGGATGCCTTTTACTAAGTAAATTCCCCACCATTTTTGGGCATACTTACATTCTTTGTCATGTGCATAATATAGTTTGAGGTCTAGATCACTAACATTAAAATTTTAGTATTATAAATGTTGCCAAATATTGATTTAAATGTTGAAATAAATAAGTAAATTAATGTAAAATAATAAAATCACATTGAATAGTTCAAACCAAAATGTTAACATAAATATTTTTATAGTAAAAAACCAAATGTATTGGATAGATTTTTTTTTTTTTTTTTGATTTTATAAGAAGGCTTGTTAACAAAAATCTCCACAATTACAACTTTATAAGTAAGATGAATTTGAGAAGAAGAGAGAGATTAAAGTTTATACTAAGGAAATGAGGAGAGGAAGGCTTTTTTATAGAGGAAGAATAAAAAAATGAGAGTTACAAGGCATAACATGATTACCTTAGAAGCCTCTTATGTGTGCCACTTGTGACTTATTCCCTTACAGAGTGTAGAAGAGTGTGTGACAAGTGGGGGAAGAAGTTACTTGTAAAATAATGCGCAAAATCTAAAGAGGAACAAAAAGGTGAGTGAAACCTCATAGAATAAATATTTATGTGAATTTTTAATTCACATAAATAAATACTATACACATATAAAAGAAACATAAGATAATTAAATTATCTTAAATAAAGGGTAATACTAACAAAATTATAAGAAGGATCCAAATAAAGTTAATTCTTTAACACTCCCCATTAAATTTAATTTGGGGTTAAAAAGTGGAGAAAACCATTTACAAAAAAATAAGGGAATTAAAATTACATAATACTCCCATTAATATAAGTTTCATTCAAGAGGAAAAACAAAAGTTTAGAAAAGGAGGAGAAGGTGCTGCCAAAATTTACATGGAACAAAGTTTGATCACCATGAAGTTCTAAAAATCCTCTTTAGACAATGTGGTCAATTTTTAATGGAACAAAAACCATCAAGAAGAAGTTATGATCTATAAACCTACAAAATAAGTAAGATAACACCAATATTTCATGTTAATTAACTAATATGCCAAAAATACAATCTACATACATAATGTACAAAAAATAGATGTACAAAAAAGGTAAATGGAGTAAAGTTAACTTCCATCATCATGTGCATAAAACTACATGAAAATAATTTTTATCCTATGCAATAAAAATCAAATAATGTAAAAAGATATTTATTTTATTAAAATGGAGACAAAGAAGATGTCTCACTTGAAAAATATATTTTGAATGAAGCATTATAAGAATTATCATAAAAATACATATAAAATAATTTAGAATATTCAATTTATTTAGGAATCCAAATAGTTTTACCATTAGAGGTAGGATATTTAGTCATTTTTCAACAATGCAATATATCATTCATAAATTTATCATAAGATTTGAATAGGAATAATTTCCGTCATTTAAATATATGACGCCTATGTTTTCTACAATGCGGAAAAATTTTAGTAGTTTTAACCAAAGCATGAGAATTAAAAGAAGTTTAATAATAAAAATTACATTATAAATCTTTTGATGAGGAAGATAATAAAAATCTAAATTTTCATTAGAAACATTTAAAGTATTATAGCTAATACCTTTACAATTTACATTATAAGTAAGCAAAAGAGGTTCATGAATACCATTTTTGCATTTACCAAGTACACCACCTAAATAGACCATATTGTACATGGTTTTTAATCTAGACTTTGTAGAAGAAGTGTTCACATGATTTTTAGTTTGTTTAGAAATACAAGGAGGTATATCATCATTAGAGATATTATCATTAGAAAAGATGTAAAGTTAGCAATTAAAGTGTTAATAGAAGATTACAATGTGTGAATTTACTCAAGAAAAGAGGTTTGTAAGGCAAGTGAAATCTCATTTTGACTTATAATTTATTTCTTAAGACCAATGATTTCATCATGTTTAATAATTTACATAGTTTTCAGAAAAAATAAACAAATGATCATTTTAAGAGCCATGAGAGCAACATATACAAATTTCACGATCATTGAAAAAATCACTTAGTATAAATATTTATTAAACCAAAGAACATTTAAAAATATTAAAGAGGGAACCAAGGATTGTGATTTAAAATATAAAATATTCCTTTTTATTGAAAAAAACTTTCAATTTTCACGCAATGCAAAAAAAATTGCTTAAATTTATATTAAAAAACTAAATTCTTTAATCATGTTTTTTTAAACCAGCAGGGATGTTTTTAGTGATTTATAAAAAATCATGATTTGGGTTTTTATAAAAATTTAACATGTTATTATAGAAAAAAACAAAACAAAACCCACAATTTTTTTAATAAAAACATGTCAGTAAAAAGATATGGCCTCTTTTTGAAATGGGTTTTAAGGTAAAATAACTCTATTTTTTAAAAATATATATATAAAAATTTCCTACCAGATGAGGTTATCAAGATGAAAAAAATATTTTCCAACCAAGGATTAAGCTCAAAAATATTATAATTAGATAGATAAATTTAAATGGTAAAAAAATTTAAAAATGAATGAAAAATGCTCCTCTTTCACCTTCAAATCTACACATGCTCAAAATATCTAAACATTAACCAAACCATGGCTCTGGTACCATATTAGAAATGTTTACAAATATCAATTTAAATGTTAAAATAAATTATTAAATGGATTAAACAAAATAAAATCACCTTGAAGAGATCAAGACACAATGTTGAGACTAAGATTTTTTAAATGATAAATCAAACATTTTGGAGAAAAGCCCACGTAATCTTATAAGAAAGTTTGTCACATAAAATATCTACAATTACAACTTTATAAGTAAGATGAATTAAATAATAATAAAGAGAGATTCAAATATTATTAAGTAAATGAGGAGATGAAGGATATTTTATAAATAAATAATAAAATAATGGGAGTTACAAAGAATCATATGATTACCTTATAAGCCTCTTTTATGTGTGTCATTTATAGCCTATTCCTTTAGAGAGTGTAGGTAAGTGTGTCCCAAATGTGAAAAATACGTATTTGTAAGTGTAACTCCAAAAACCTAAAAAGTAACAATGAGGTGAGTGACACCTCACGAAATCTATATTTATTTGAATTTATAATTCACATAGATAAAAATTATACACACATGAAAAAACTTAGGATAAATTAATTATCCTAAATAAAACATAATACTAAAAAAACTATAAGAAGGACCCATATAAGATTAATTCTCTAACGTTCAGACTTTGACATCTTTTTATGTTGTTTAGTAATGTGAACATTTTATTGGTAATTATGTTGTAAAATAGACATGTGTCGATCATCTGGAAAATATAAAGCATGGAGATGGGCCTCACACAATTATTCTTTAGGAATTATACCATGAATAGAAATACACAAATATGGGATCTCAAATTTTAAAAGTAAGATTGATTTAGACCCATATACTAATGAAATTAGTGTTTCACCAGTAGTAATGCATATGATAGTGCGATAAACCCAAAGTGTAGGATAGAGATTAAGATGCTAGTATTTTTGAGATTATCTAATAGTATTTTGTAATATTTTGTTCAAAATATTATTAATGGATTATGCTTGACCACTATATTATGGATATTAAGGTGTGGAGAATTTATGTGTAATTTTGAATTTCACGTTGATTTATTTTATGTCGTTATTTTTAAAGTTGCCACAATTATCAAAAATGATAGTATGAAGAACTCTAAAATGACATTATTTAATTGAGAATAAATTTGGAAATGGTAATACTATAAACATTAGCAATAGGACTATCTTCCACCCATTTAGTAAAATATTTAGTGGTGGTGATAATGAATACATGACCATATTGTGAACTAGTTAATCTACTAATGAGATCTAATCCCCAAATAGATAATGTCCAATGAGACTCCATGGTTTGGAGTTAAACCAAATGAAAGTGGATAAGATCATCATGTAGTTGATAGGGATTACACATTTTAGAAAAATTAAAGGCATACTTTTGAAGAGTAAGCCAAAGTTAACCCATGTGTAATAATTTATAGGTTATAACATGACCACTACAAATACCCCCATGTACTTGTTATAGAAGAGCGTTAACATATTTTGTCATTACATATCATACTAGGGTTCCTTTTACATTATGATAGTAGAGGTTGTTACATTAAAGTACATATTTGAATTCTTTTTTGCAAATTTAAGTCTTTTCACTGGAATCCATGCCTAGAGGGTATGTTGGATGTTTGATGAATTGTATTATATTTATTTAATATGGGATTTAATAAATAATAAGTTTTCACTTTTCATTGATAATCTCCACCAAATTATTGACATATAAGTTGTGAGTCATCTAGAGCATGTAAATATAGGATGTTTAAATCAATTATGCATTACATGCCTAGTATTAGATCTTCATATCCATCCATATTATTGGTGACATCAAAATTTAATTAAAATGATAAAGGTATGATATTACCTTGTGAGTTAGTTAACACACAACCTACCCCAACTACTTGAAGGCATTTTGTACCATCAAAGTGAAGTTCCCAAGTATCCTCATGTAAGTCAATAGTATTTTTTAGTATTTTTTCAATGACCTGTTTATATTTGATAGTAAAAGAAATAATGTCAATTTTTTCTTGGTTATTTCCTTCTAGATCAGTAGTAAAATTATGAAATTAATCTTTGAGAGAAATTGCTTATTTAAATCCTTTGATATAAATATTTTATTCATCAGGGAGAGTATCTTTAACGTGGTTTGTATCTTGTAGGAAAGCTATTGTAAGTTGGTCTATGATGACTTGTCCTTTGAAAAAAAAATTGTGTAACAATTTGAATGTCTAATTCCATCAATAGGACCATCTATTTGTTGATTATTTCTCAAAGCAAGAAATATTTAGAGAAAAAATAATGAATTGGATCAGAATGAATAATGACATAAGTATTTTGGTAAAAAACGTAATGATGGAGCTTATTAACTATGAAAAAAATAGTGAGGCAATCACATTATAATTTTGTATAATTTTTTTTCGTAATTTATTAGGTCTCGACTGATATATTAAATAACACATTCTCTATGAGTATCATCTTGTTGGGAAAGTATTACCCCAACTAATATGGAGGTATAATATGTATATAAAATTAGTGGATAATCATTTGAGGGTGGATTAAGAGTGAGAGGATAAATAAAATATTCTTTTATAATATTAAATGTGTTTTGTCATGAGTTCATCCATTCTAGAGCATTAACTTTTTAATAAGGTAATTGGCAGATTAAATACGATAATTCATTTCTAGAATAAAATGGTGAATTGCCCCAAGTTTCCCAACGTATTTTTATATGTTAGGAATTAAATGAGGAATATGCATGTTGATGATAGATTTGATATTAGTTGGATTGACATCAATATCTCTGAGGGAAACTAGAAAACCTAAAAGTTTACCAAATATAACCTTAAATACATGTTTAAATGGATTAAGTATAACATTATATTTAATGAATCAATTATAAATTATAGATAAATCATGAATGTGAGTCTTACAACTTTTATATTTGGTAATGGGTTCATCCACATAAGTTTAAACAATTTTATGAATAAGGTCTTAAAAAATATGGGTCATTGCACCTTGATAGGTGGTTCTAGCATTTTTGAAGTTGAAAGGTATTTTAACATAATAATAGGTGCCCCATTCTATGGTAAATATTATTTTATGTTGATATTTAAGAGTTATGTGGATTTGGTCATATCCTAAGAAACCATCCATGAGTGATAATATTTCATATCAAGTGGTATAATTGACAATAGCATATATGGAAGGTAAAGAAAAAATTTATTTTAGACTTGATAAATTTAGATTATGAAAATTAATACATATATGAATAACCATGATGAGTTTTAATGAATGGGAATAATGTTTGAGACCCATTCTAAATACTCCACAGGTGTAATAAATTTATCATCCAAAATTTTAATGATTTCTTTATGACATAAGGTAGAGATATCAGATGTGAATTTCTTTCATCTAACAAGTTTATCATATGTGACAGTGTTATGAATAATGATGCTTGGATCAATCCCTGGCATATATTCATAGGACCAAGAAAATGTTTCACAATATTTGTCAAAGAATAAACTAAATTTATCATTATATTTGAGCGTGAGCTCTTTAGACATGGTAATAGGTCAAGGACATCTCTATGTACCATATTCTATTTTTGTGATTTCTTTGATGAACATAATATTTCCATCCTAGAAATGTGAGTAAGAGGAAGAGAATAAACAAAATGTGTTTTAGGATCTAAACTAGCAATGAAATTATTTAAAAAAGGAAGTTTTTGATTAAAGTTTCCAATCTTATTATGTTGGCATGGAAGTTGAGGTTATTTAGAATGAAAAATTTTAGGGATACCTTTGTCACTAAGAAGTTTAAGTAATGGTATATAATATTTGACATATACTTGTAGATCAATTATTTGATTACCTTTGCCATCATATTCATAATGTATTTATCTCATGTCAATGGATTTATCATCTATGATAATTTATGGTGTAATAGTTGATATAGATTATATGTTGGAGATTTTGGCAAACTTACCTTCATTTGGTCGATAAATAAAGTTTCAGTTGAATTGAGTTGGATATATTTAAATGGTATTGATTCATATTGATCAATGTAATCATAAAAAGGGTAAATAATGTTTGAGGTAAATAAATTAAATTTTGTTTGATTGGTTTGTATAGAAGGTTTAATAAAAACCTTAGTCAACATTTCCTTGATTACCCATGGGGTATCTAATAATGATGGATTAATATGAGGTACATAACATTTAGGTTCTGATTCAATATCACATAAGATATGAATGACATGGATGTCATGATTGAAGGAATGCATTTTTACTAATGTCTTTTGGTAATGTTTCACATCTAAATATCATGATTGGGCTTGAGCCATAATATAATTATCATCATAAGGGTGAGAAATAGTGCATGCATCTATTTCCATAGGACAATCATTATTTGAAATACCTAGGTTACTAAATTTCTAAGGAGGCATGGCTTAAGTATCTTGAAATAGTTTGGTCACTCCTTATTCATTACATGTAAATTCATATTTAATTTAAGAGTCTTTGTATGAATTACAGGATGGGGATTGTTAATAGTGTCATCAATGAGAGGAATGGTGCAATCACATGGGAGTAAATAAGGAAGAAGCCATTCCATAATATATGGAGTAATTAATTAGTATTATAAGTTTTTTTCAATTAATTTGGCTCATCTTCATCTAAATCAGAGAGATTAACATTTAAATCAAGATTCATGTTAACAAATTCAAATTTCAGTGAGATTAATAACCATGAGACTAGTCAAAATTGTCTTGTGTCCTATAGTAATTGGGAGCCAAATATAACCAAGTGGTTTTTGATTGGTTTTATTAAATCCTCTACATGTGAGATGATTTTTTTTAATATTTTATTTAGTATATACTATTTTTTGAATTAACTAAAGAGAAGTTACCTTAATTAATGATCCTTCATCTACCAAGACGTTTCAAATAAGGGTCTTGTTGATCATAATTTTAATAATTATAGGTGCATCATATTCTCAAAAAAATAATTTCATCATTAATCATATCCTCTTCAAGAAATTCTATGGAGGATTTTTAAGATGTATAAATTATTTCAATTGTATGTAATTTTGTAAGCGATATATCATTAAAAGGGATTTATGAATCAAGAGATGGTGGTTGTTCTATATTCTGAGATTTTTGCATAAATAATTTATGATGATATGCATAAGTATGAAATAATTCCATAAGGTATATTTTACAAGGCATTGAATTAATTTATTCTAAAAAAATCCAATGCGATTTAGAAGATGATTAACTAGCATGAGGTTTATGAGGTATGGTGTTTTTCATAATAATAGGAGAACTAGGTTGGAATTCTTATTGCAAAAGTATTTCATCATTTGATTTGGAATATGTGAGTGTAGTGGTTGTAGTATATTTGAGTAGTTATACCATAGTGGATGGTTTCTTATGTTTTTTGATACATTTCTTAAGATCAAGTTTTCATCTATATTTGAATTTTATTGCATTCACATATTACAAGTTGGTATAATATTGATCATATCTAAAAACAATTGCACAAATATTGTCATTTGAATGTTGTGTGTTATAGGAAGAAGTAGATTTTTGAAGTTTGGAAGATATGGTTTTAGTGACTTGTTTATTTTGGATAAATTTAATATAATCATGATGGAATAATTTGATCATAGCATCATGGTTGAATGTGTCTCCTAAAAATAAATAAACAATAAATTTGATGAACATGTGACATGTTTCATGAGAATGACCCACATCAGTCTGGACATAATAATTGATTCATTTTTGGTATAATTATTGGTGGGTGGGAAGCTAGTTGATTATCTATTTTGGCTATTCTTAATTTTTTTTTATGAGTATTACAAGTAATTATTTTATTTGAGGTTTGGAAAGATTCATTTTTTGATCTATGGGTTGGCTCAAATTGTTTCATAATGAAATATTGTCTTTTAGCTTGATCAAATGCTTCATTTAAAGTTTATGGATAAGAATTTTGAACCTTATATTGAAGGGAAGGTGTTAAAGTAGTTGAGTAGTAGTTTATTCACAATCAAATATAATTCTGTTGGTGAAAAATAAACAAGGAGAGTTATCATAGACCTATATCTTATACTTCATTTAAATGTCAACCCAAGGATGTAAACTTGATAAGATGATGTCACTATATGTGTACACTCAATATTCTAATTTGACCTTCTATTGATTGCAAAATAAGATGTTAAATCCATGTAGTAAATGGAATTCTATAATTAAACATGAACATAATACTATGAATTAAATGTTTACACTATTGGTAGCTTCCTTAAACAATTCTATGCAAGATTGTAAATCACACAATTCAGAAATAAAATAAATAATACATAAACAAAAATACTAACATGATTAGATATTTAATGGGTTGGATTATTGTTGTAAGACTTTTGAAGGGGCCCTTCCTTATTCTAACTCTAGCTTCAATATTTACTCTTAAATCAATGAAATGGACTCAAAAGTGATTGTTTATATGAATCAAAATGTAGTAATGAATTACTTTAGGAAAATTACAATAACATTTTCTTTCCAAAATGTAATTTTGATATTTCTCTAATTGATATCTACTACCCTCTCAACCCTGTTGTTACCTATATATATATATATATATATATATATACACACACACACACACATATATATACATACATATACATATACATATATATATATATACACATATATATACATACATATACATATACATATACATATATATATATATATATAGAAACATATATATATATATACATATATATACATATATATATATATATATATTTATATATACATATACATATATATATATATATATATATATATACATATACATATATATATACATACATATATATACATACATATATATATATATATATATACAACAGGGGGATTTTTTTAATACAAAACAGTATATATTCTAATCTAAAATATATTTGGCTTATGATAACATAAATTGACTCCATCTAATAAGGTCACCATTCATGTGAATCTTATAATATTTCCTTAGGACAAACAAAGTTGTTTCATATATATATATATATATATATATACAACAGGGGGGATTTTTTTATACAAAACAATATATATTCTAATCTAAAATATATTTGGCTTATGATAACATAAATTGACTCCATCTGATAAGGTCACCATTCATGTGAATCTTATAATATTTCCACATCTTTATTGTGCTCCCTAGAGGTTATAGTCATTTCTACAAGTTGATTGAATTGGAAATCAAATTCTATTCATCAACAACTTTGGTCATGTAGTGGTTGTAGGATGTGTCTGCATGATGACATTCCTTTGCTATAAGATGTTATATATTATATAAGTATTACTTCAAAAAAAAATTAAAACATATTATAGAAAAATCATCCTATAGTATAAGATAACTATTATATACTTGATTTCAATACACAGTTCTAACTATTCAAAGAGTATGAGAACATAATACTATTTATAGGATTATGGCTATTCAAAAATGAAAAATTTATGGGAAAGTAAATAAAATGCATGGTAAATAATAAATTTGAGTGTGATAGATGAGGACAAATACATGATATTTTTGGTCTCATCATACCCTCAAACTTAAGAACTTGTTCACCCATGAGCAATAAACTTGCCCATTTCAATTTCATAAATAGTTTTGAAATATATAGGGTCCATAGCACCACTTAAAATATGAGCATAAAATCCATGTCGTTTTTCATATAGTTGCCAATTTATGACCTCCTTGGCTTCATATAATGGATTTTTATCCTACCAATATGAAATAGGATACCAAAATAGAGGGGGCTGGAATTTGATGCTCAACAATTGAGATTCCATTTCACCTAAAAGTAGAATATATCTTGTGACTCTATTAACTACTACCTTTAAATTTAAAGGGGAATATGGTTCTTTCATTCTTATCTAAGGAGTGATTTCATTCCATATGTCCATGCAATATTCTTTTATTGTGAGTCTAGTAGAGTTTTTCAATCCCAAGTAGAAATCTTGGGCTTCATCACATTTTTTGGCAAGACATATAATGACTTCCTTTCATAGCATGATGTTATCTCATTATATCAACATAATATCAAGTGAAATTGACTCTCTCCTAATAATAAATTGACTTTCCCTTTCTTTTTTCTTATATTCATTCATCTCTCATCTTCTCCTTTTCTCATTTAAAATATATGATAAAAATACATTTAGAAGGACATCTCCAACATACAGGTTAGGATTCCATTCCCTATCATAATGTAAAAAATATTTATGAAGATAAATCTCACACAATAGTGTTTGACTTTATTTTGAGCTCTCTTTATATATTTTAAAGAAAGACAGGGGATCAATTACTTCATAAGGCATGTCACAGTAAATTCTCATCAATATAAACTTATGCCCTTGCTACTCAAGATATAAAATAAATATAGCCTTGTATGATGCATGTCGTTAGTGATTTATTAAGTAATACAATACATATATTCAATTTTATATTGTATTTTGGAGATCCTTTCTTCTTTCAACCTAACCTCTTCTTTCAATTTCTTATTCTCCTTTGTTAATGCCCTAAGACTTTCAAATTGAATATCTATCCATTTCATAAAATTAGAGGACATCATAGATGAGGATTTATACCTAATAGTTTGGGTAGTTTTAGGTTTTTCATATTTATTTTATACTATAAAAGGTTTTGAATAAATGGCTATAAGATGGTTTTTGGTAGAGGATTGTAGCTGAGAAACTACTATATCAAGTGCATCTAGTCCTCCTAATTAATCCTATAGATTCTTCCTTAGTCACACTATTTCATGTAGGGATTGATCTAGAGTATAAAATTACACTTTTATGGTGGGCTACTCCATTTATTCAACTTCTTTCTGCATTGGTTCTTCTTGCAATTCTTCAGGATTGTGTTATACTTACTCTACCTCCTTATTGTCTTCTTGAAAACATTCTTCCTTGTTAGTCTCAAAACTAAATGACTCTAGTGATTCATTACTATTGAATTTTTGGTTTTCTCTATATTCCTCATTAATTTCTATAATATAATAATTTTTAGTTCTTGGTTTACCTTTCATCTTACTTATTAATCTGGAGGATCTATGAGGAGTACATATGACCTTAGCCTTTTTAGGGGAAGGTAGGAATTATTGTTTAGATTCCTCAGAGCTAGACTAGAGAATGGGTTTATTATTTCTTCTTATGGATTAATTTCTTATGGAATCCCCTTCTTCAATATTTATCCTTGTTTAAGGTTCTTGCATGGTTGTAGGAATATCTTGTTCTATATGTTCTTGTGTGCCTGTAGGAAGGTCTTCTTCTGTAGGTTCTTATAGAGTTATAGGAAAGTCTTCTATCATCTATACTTATACCTCCATTTTATCTTCTACTTTATTTACCTCACTATTAATATCTACATTTATATCTATTTTAAGAAAATCTTCAAAACTTATATTGGGTCTAGTCTTTTATAAGTAGTCTTGAACAATCAACTGGATTAAACAATGATGAGAAAATTTTTTGGGATTACCTCTTTAAAATACCTCTACAATTATTATGATTATATTAATAAATAATATGGGGACATTTATGTCAACAGCATACCATAAATGATTCATGAATTTGAAATGAATGCCATGTAGCATGGAATATCTCCCTTCACATGTGAAATGTCTATAGATGAACTCAATAGCTCTAGCCCATCTTCTAAGTAAAGATAACCATTTAGTGCCCCATTTTGAAGTATAATCTTTCATTTGTTCTAAATAATTTCTATCTCTCTGCCTCAACATCAAATTTTTCTTACCATACTTCCCCTATGCATGGTAATAAAGTTACTCTAATGATGATGGTTTTTGTTAGATTTATTTCCATTCCTCTTACTCCTACCAAGATATTATATAATGATCTACTAAATTCCTCTACAATTCCTTGATAAAGAATATGTATCCTCTCAAAATATTATGCCCATCCTACATTATGAAATAGGACTAGGATGTATGGGTTGTTGGTCATAGGAGTGATATCAAGTGGATCTTGTTTAAGTAAGTCCCCTCTCATATTGTAAGATGAAATTTTAGTTGTAAGGTTTATGCTCTTGTGTTAAGGGTTTTCTAACATTGGGTAGAATCTTTGTGATTTTTGCTTTTGGAGTGAGATAATCCATTTGAATTATAGGAAATCCTCCTCCTAACTTAAGGGACATAATTGACATGCAAAAAAATCACTCATGTTAATAACAAGTGGAGTTGATAGTAGCACTTCAATGGTCACATCAATTAGTAGAGGAGAAGGTATTTCAATATGGAATGATAAAGAGAAGATATGGTGACATGTTAATAGCATTTAAGACCCGTCATCTTAGTAAAAATTAAATCCCATGACATGAAATATATATAAGATAAATACCCTAGTACTAATAGGAATACCTTTCATTAATTCATAAATGATGAGTCAAAGTGGTAGAGCGAGGTGCACTAGTATGTGTTGTCATTTGATTGGGAGAAAAAGTTCTTTGAGAGAATGTAATGTATGATGGAGTGATAAAAATTCATAGCAGGAAATGTTTCCTATAAAAACAAAAAGTGTCCTACAACAATAATAAGTTTCCTATAGTAGCAAGATTTTTATCCTATAACAAAGATGAAAGTGTATTTCTACTCCATGAGAATGAATCTACAAGTAAAAATAGATGAAAACAAAAGTTTTATTTTTATATTGATCTTTTTTTTAATGAATTTTGATCAATGAATGAACTATTTTTCTAATATAACATCCATTACCACTGCAAAAACGTTTTCATTGCTGAAATTTTTAATTTTTTTTCTAGATTTTCTGGTCCCAACTCAATTGGAATTGTAGAAATCTAGGAGATAGGATTTTATTCAACCTAAACCAAGCCATTGTTAATGGTTTTTTCTTGGCTATAGGAAGTTTTACTTCTCTTGGAAAATATTAGAGAAGGGTTGAGATAAATACCCTTTGGCTATAGGAATAGGTAGATTTACTTTATCAAGAAGAGATAGATGTTATTATTCAAGAAGTTGGTGAGTGAAATTTTCCTTGGAAAATGGTTTTTTGTACATCTTAAGTTTGTGATGATTAAAAAGTGGTCAAAATTGAATAGATTCAATGGTCATGAGCTTTACATCTCCATTGTTAAAACTTGTTCAATCTCATAAGGTCCAAGCTAGTTAGACAATAACTTTGCTTTATGATCCTTGTATTTAGAGTCAAAAAAGAGTACCCAATCACTAGTTTAAAAATTCTTATTCTTCATATTCTTATCATTATAACCCACACATTCTTTTTACACTATTTTAGTGTGATAAAGTGCTTTCTTTCTTAGTTCATCAAGTGCATTCAGTTGCATGATCATGTCTTGATGAGATTGGTAAAGATCCAAGCTAAAATTAAGTTTTATCCTTAATTTTTTATGATAAAACTCAATGGGAATAACATGCTTCTTACCATAAACTAGTTCATATGGATTTAAACTAGTTGTGGTCTTCTAGGTGATTTTTTAAGCCAAAACTACTTCCAAAAGATGAGTTGACCAATATTTTCTATGAAAGCTAATAGTCTTAGTGAGTATATTTTTCAATTCTCTTTTTGTAAATTCCACTTGACCATTTGAATAAATATGGTAAGGGTTAGAATTTTTATGTCTGATTTCATATATTTTTATCAAGGTGACTTTGAGATCTGATGTGAACTATGGTCCTTGGTCTATGACTATTTATCTTGTGCTCTATTGTAGTGGGTGAAGATTTATTCATACAAAAACTCATCTACTTTCTCATCTTGGACATGGTTTAAGTCCTTGAGCTCATCTCATTTAGTGACATAATCAGTGCACACCAGTATATATTCCTTGTTGTTAGATTTAGGATTAGTGGGACCTAAAAAATCTATTCCCTATTTGTCAGAAGGTTCCAAAACTAGTTGTGACTATAGTGGAATTTCATCAAAGTGAGTGGGTTTGACCATATGTTAGCATTAATCACATATATGGGTATACATCATGGCATATTTATACAAGTAAGGCTAATAATATCTGGTATTAATTACTTTCATTGTAGTCCATTTAGCAACAAAATGACCTCCATAAGGTTCATCATGGTAAGTTCTGAGAATGTCGTAAGCTTCATCTTCTTGGATACATCTTCTCATAGCTAAATCTAGTCTAGTGATAAAGAGATATCCTATAATCTAAGAATAATGTCTTCTCTTTTAGACCAAATTATATTTTTCCTTAGGTGATAAATATTGTGGTAGTTATCTTGTAACAAGATAGCAATATTTGTGAACCAAGAAGATTGAATAGTTACTATGCTCATCAAGAAAGGAATCATCAATAATAGGATTGTGCTCATCATTTTGTAGTCAAGATAAAAAATTCTACTACATTATCCTTACATGGTCTATCCATAATAGTAATATCAAATGCATATAAAAAGAGCAACCATCTTATTATCCTACCTATTACAATAGTTTTATTCATTAAATACCTAATTTATATGTGATCTATGTGGATGAATACTTCGTAACCTATAATGTAGTGTCAATTTTTTTGATGGCATAGACGATGGTAATAAATTCCTTCTCTATTATGGTGTAGTCGAGTTCATCCCCTTAAAGATTTTTGCTATTAAAATAGATTACGTAACTCAAATATTCATATTTTTGGCTAAGGATGGCTCTTAAAGTGGTGTTAGAGGCATTTGTGTGGATGTGAAAAGGCTTCTTCCAATTATGCCCTCTTAGAATAGAAGTTTTTATGAGAAGGTTTTTGAGTTGTTGAAAGGGAGTTTGATAATCATTAGTTCTTGTAAATTTAGCATCCTTAGTAAGCAATCCAAATAATGGGGTGGTAATTTTACTAAAGTCTTTGATGAATTATATATAATAACTTACATGTCTTAAAAAATTTCTAACATCTATCTACTTCTTTGGTGTGGGTGGATCCTTAATGATACTTATATTTACTAGGTGTAATCATATAAAATGTGAAAATTGGTAAATTGAGTGTGGCTAGTGACACCCAACCCATAGGTCATTCTTGCTTGCTCTCATGACCCTCATAGACATATTTTCATTGATTCTTAGTCATCTATAGCCTTGTAAATAGTGATTCCACCTCTTCTAGGTAGCATTTTCAGTGATGATTCCATCCCCTAGGTCTAATTCCTTTAGGATAATAACAGCCAACTTGGACTGTAATGTCAGACCTTAGGGTGTCTATTTTTGATGCTCCTATCCAAGTGTATTTTTACCTCCAATAGTCAGTTACTTCCAGTTCTTATTATTCTTCTTATCAACCTAATGTGAATACATTTGACCTATGACCAACAAATATCTATAAAATCCCATTCAAAGTTCATTTAAAAAGGGTTAGTAAATATCATAAAACAAGCCAGAATACAACCAAGACTAACTAGGCATACTTCTCTATTCTCTCTATATAGCCATTTATTACAAATATAATATTATTAAAACCTGGCACACCAGTCAGCCACCTCGAATATACCCAAATTTAGCATTTCCATCTTCATACACATTATTTCACAAAACACATCAAGTGAAAAAACTACATATGGCTTGAACCCTTTGTGAAGTATTTATATGTAGATAGCATGCCCACATAAGGGGTGTGGATACATGTTTAATTCATTTTACACACATGAACCCCCCCTCTTTCCCAAAGTTTGTTAAAGAATAATGAAGTCTAGGGTTTTAAGACTAAATTAGCTTTACAAGGAGTTCCACAAATCTCTAGTAGTTAAAATTTCAAAGGTAGGCTCACATAGACATGAAAAACAAAACCCAGAAAGCTCAGGTCTCCTACACAAAAAATCAAAAGATGACTATAGTACCAGAACCTAGGGTGTTTTATTTCAATGCTCCTATCCTTTCATAAAATGAAGGCTAGATCTTGATTTGTGATAGTGCCCTAGTCCTACATAGCAAATTCTAGACCCTGTCTCTTCAGTCTCAGTCTAATTTAAGCTAAGTTATATTTCTTCTCATTTATTAATATTTTTAGAAAGGCTTAAATTACAATTAAATTATACAAATTAGTAGGCTAATTATGCCAATATTATTTATTGATTTTATTACTCAAGACCCTTAACCAAATTAGGAATAATACACCAATATTCTCAAAATATTTAAAACATTTGGTGAACCTAACTTACTTTGTTTATGCATAAAAAATATAAAAACCCAAGATTAAATTCCTTGTTAATTTTCACAACATTTTGTTAATTTTTTACTAGAATATTTAAATAAAAAATTCACCTTAAATTTTAAAATTCCATAGGCAATTTTTAAAATAAATATTTTTTGTAAAACCCTAGTTGCATACACTAGGTCCTTTCAAATCAACAATTTTCCAATAATTTTCTAATTTTTTACTAGCATATTTAAATAAAAAATTAGCATCAAATTTTAAAATTCCGTAGTAATTTCAAAAATTTATTTTTCCTTCAAACCCTAGTTGCATACACTAGGTCCTTTCAAATCAAGAATTTTCCAATAATTTTTTGATTTCTTACATGCATATTTAAAATCAAAAAATTCACATCAAATTTTAAAATTCCATAGTAATTTCAAAAAATTATGTTTCCTCAAAACCCTAGTTGCATACACTAGATCCTTATAAATCAAGAATTCTCCACTCATTTTATAATTTTTTAGTTGCATATTTAAATCAAACATTCAATTTAAATTTTAAAATTCCATAGTAATTAAAAAAATTTATTTTTCCTCCAAACCCTAGCTACATATACGAGGTCCCATTGCTTTTGAGGTATCACCTTACATGTTTGTGAGTTTCAGATCCTTTTTATGCATATTCTAGTTTTATTATTTTTAAGACTTTACATTTTATTTATTTAGTACTTTCTTTACATTGCACTTTGATTATTACAACTTATTGTAAAAAATTCAATCCATTTTCATTTTTTTATCCTACATTAAAAATGGCCCAATATACCAATTTTGATGAAAATAATGAGAGGGAAATTCGAAATTTTTTAACTAAACACCCTAACATGCAAGATGACATGTTTATAATACTACAAGAGGAATAAAAAAAGTGAACAATGGTTAACATTCTCAAACCATAGATAAACCAATTGTAAATGATGTTATGGGGGAAACTATGTCTCAAAAACCCCCTATAGAAACCCAACCTACCTATATGCTACCACTAGTTATGGCTAGTACATCTTTGTCTCTCGATGTGGCAGCCCTTGTGCAAGATTTAAAATCCCTTCAATGTAAGGTTCTACATCTTAAGTAAAGCACCTCTAGACATATAAAATATTTGGATTCTTTTACTCTACTACATATAACATTAGCACATCATATTACTTCTACACCCTTACCACAAGGTTTTGTTCAACCCAATCTTACTCTATATGATGACAAGGGTGATCCAGAAACACACTTGAGAGATTTTCACATTTCATTCTTGGACTATGTGCCAAATGATTGGATACTAACCAAGTTATTTCCATGAAGTCTAAAAGATTATTCTCTACAATAGTTTTATAATCTACCAAATTAGTTAGTCAATGTATTCAATCCTTTAGCTAACATGTTCCTAGCTCATTTAAACATTAACATTAGCGATAAGGTTTCCTATGCCCAAGTTGCACAATAGAAACAAAGGTCAAATGAACATCTCACAAATTATGTTCTTTGATATAATACTATTTTGGCTAAGATGACTAATCCCATGGTTGATCAAGAGTTACAAGATCTCTTCAAATAGAGTCTTATCAGCTTTGCATGAATCAATAATTTTTAAAAGGTTCTCTTCCTTCACTAAATTATGTCACACACTAAATGAAAGGGAAGTCAAATTAATTTCAATGGGAAAACTAAAGTACACAAGTACATCATAAATAGAAAACAAGAGTGAAAACAAAGTCCCATATAAAGTCAAGGTCAATAATAACAAGGGTCAAAATCAACCTATAGTCAATGCGGCTTTAGATCCCCTACAACATGTGGTTTTATCAACACCTCCTTGACAAACATTTACCAACCTACCAGTTCCTCTAGCCAAAGTTTTACAACTTTTGGAATGTAATATCATATTTCTCCCTCATATTCTAGAAGTTGATTCAACAAAGCCTCTTCCATGAGGATATGATCAATATGCATTTATGGGTTTCATAGGGAACCAAGCCATACAAAAAAAAGATGCATTAGTTTGAGACATAAGATAAAGGACTTGATATATGGAAACATTATTAATATTGGAACTTTAGTTGAGCCTCCTTAGGCAAATAAAACATAGGATAAAGCTTTGAAAATATTCTCAAATCCTTTTTTGTAGCATTCTAAACAATAAATAATGGATACATTAGGTGTTCACCATCCATATCATGCACATCCCCCACCAAATACATATAGGGAATCTTTAGTTGAGTTACATCCTTTAAGCAACATGATTGGTGTATACAATTCTAGAGTTATAGCTAGACCTTCCATCTCCTTCTCAGAGCAAGAGATAGTCAAGGATGATTCAGATTATCATGCACTATTTATTAGAGCTTACATTCATAATCATACTATTTATAGTGTTCTCATAGAAAATGAATCCAGTGTGAACATGTGTACTTTGACATTATTAGAACATTTGGAATATTTAGACCAAGATATTACCCTAATGAACACAATTATTAGTAGATTCAATGGGCACATACAGAGTTCATTGGGTGAGATTGTAATTTCTCTATAAGTTATTCCAACACATATGGCCACACTATTTACTATAGTTATTAGTGCAATATTTTTTTATATGTTACCTTGTAGACTATGGATTCAAAAACTTTAAGTAGTACCTTATATAGTTCATAGATGTGTGAAATTATTCATGCTAATTAGGTTGTTATAGTTGGTGGAGTTCCATATGAGTTACCACTCTCTACTTCAGATCCATCCACTATTTTTCAACCACCAGTTTTAGTTTCACCACTAGTTTCAATTACTCCACCAGTTTCAATTCTTCCTCCAGTTTAGATTTAGACATAGTTAAGACCTCCATCACTAGCATAGAGATTTCATACACCTCCATAAAGGTCTCTTTTAAATAAACCATAGTTTTAGGATTCTAGATAGCTTCTAGGTATAGTTTTTATACCTAAGATAGTATCATTGAGATCTCATACATCCACTCATAGAGCACATGTTCAGAGAGTTTCTCCTACTACCAAATGTGTCCCTAAGAGTCCTACAATTGCCTCCACTTTTTAGAGTTATAGAGGGACCCCACAGTTAGTTTTTACTTTAGAGATTTAAAATAATTTATAGCATATATAAATTTTACATTCATAGTCTCAGCCCTTCCATCATGCTTCATGATCACACATAATCCATTTCCTTGATACAGGACACCATGATAGGGAGTCTCCCATGAGACTCATTGGTTAGTATCATCTCTCCTCAACCTTACTTGTACATAGTTACCCAGTTTTTATTTTACATAATTTCCTTATGATTGATTATACATAGCTTATATAAAAAATCTAAAAATAATACAACATACCAAAAATACCAAAAACATTTAAATAACAAAAATACTAAAAACATTCAAATATCAAAAATACCAAAAACATTCAAATATATAAAAATACAAAAATAATACAAAATATGTCAAAATACAAAAATATTTCAATTGTATGCATTATCTATACTTTATGTTTATACTATAATGCTAGACTCATATTTGTTACTCTATACTATTGTTTGTCGATTTATCTACATTACCATACTTCACTTGATCTTCTTAGGGTGTGTGTAGTGATATCTAGATCTTTGATTGCTTCACTCTACCCATTAAGGGGGCATCCTACTTCTACATTCAAGACACACATCAATATAACTACCCATCGAGGGCATCTTCTACATGACTACACCATCGAGGTTATGTCATTTCTACACTACATACTCTAGTTATCATGTTAATGTACATTATTTATTCACTTAGATTAATTTATTGATACTCACTATTATATAGCAATTTTTTTCTTAGCATTTACCTAGTCCTGTACTACATGTTTTGCATACTTTCACTTCTTGCTTTTATGAGTTAGATGTGATTCTATTTCTAATACATTACATGCATTCGTTTCTTGCTTTACGTATCTAGATGTGATTGAATTTATCAATTCCTATTTGTCTCCTATATGTGCCTTACAACATTTGCCAATATCCTTTGCTTCTATTCTTGTGTGTGCCTTAAGACATTTGCTAATGTCCTTTTCTTGTATTCTTCTATGTGATTGTGGATTTCATGTCAACCTTGATTTTTTATAATTGTGTGTATGTGGCATTCAAACATGCCTTTTATGCTTATTTTCTAGTTTGAATGACATGTGCCAATATCCATTATTTTCTTGGCCCCTTGGCCACTCTTGTATGCTTATTTCTTCTTTCCTTATATGTTTTTAACTTGATTTATTTTCAATTATTTAAAATGATATGATCTACATCATGCATTATCTTTCTTTATTTTGGATGCCATGATGGACATCATGCTTTATCCCTCCTTAATAACTAACAACTAACAATTAACCAGACTTCTAGTTCTAGTTCATTATATTTCATATGATGTTACATTATATCTATCTAGGCATACCCTTATTGATCTAACAATATATCATTACAAATCATGCTATATCTTTAGATATTTTATTGATTATCATTGTTATATCATGTATCTTTGTAGCATAATAGACATGTTATGCTCTTTCTTTTGAAGATATTCATTATAGGTTCTCCAATCCTACCTTTAGAAGAGGGGGAAATAAATAAGGGTTTTATCATAGAGATCAAATCTCTTACAAGTCAAAAAATCAACATTCTAAATACCTAAAATAATAACCAAACTTTAGACTAGGCAGAACAGACCAAGCAGATAGTGAAAATTATAGAATAGTCATCAGAATTAACCCAAGACAATATCACCAAGATTGGAATACAATGTTGGATAACAAGGTTTTAATTTTTGAGACTCCTATCTAAATAATATAAAAATAAAATTTTCCAAAAATAGGTAGAAAAGTAGGTTCAGTTATAGTTTTGCACATTCAAACTAGTTCAGATATAATATTTTCAATACAAATTTTCTTAAGGAATCCAAACATAGGGGGCGTCATGTGCGGCGTGATAGATCTCACTTATAGTTTTAGATAAGGTAGTTTGTATAACTTATAAATCATAATCCATGTTTTAGACACCATTGATTAGGGGTAATGTGCGTGGAACATTTATCTTCTTCTCTTTTTTAGTTCAGTACATTACCTAGGCATTCTTAGTAGTTGTGTTCCTTATTCCATCTGTAGATGGTTGGCATCATTTTAGAGTGGCTTTCATACAATCCTAACCTCCACATTTCCAAATGGCTTCCACACAAGCCTATTTCCTATTTTTGGAGTGGCTTTATACAAGCCTAATCTCTACCTTTTCTAAGTTGGCCAATATTAGCCTAGTTTCTAGCACACATTCAACTATCCATGCCACATTGTTATATTACAATACATTCAATGGATTCAAGAACCCTCCCATATGAGACACATTAATACTAGTATAAGTTTATATCTTCACTTCATAGGGTAATGATGGAGCCAAAGGACTAGATAACCTTTGTATTCTTGAGCCACCTACTTAGAGGGATTAGACACATAGTCCAAACATTGATTAACACATGCATGATCATGTATATTCACTTAGTGGGGATGATGGATATAAAAGGTTATATTTTTCATTCTTGAGTCACTCTCAAGGAATTGAGCACTCGGCTTCGTTCATGATATTACTCATAATATAACATCATCTGGAATTAATTAACATTAATTAGCATCACTGAACATCACAAAAGGTTTTGTATTGGTTCACATAATCAGTGAGGTATATTCATTCCTTTCTATTCCTTTCTCTCTCTCTCTCTTACCTAGATTTTTACATTCTTATTTTAGATATAACATATCTAGTAAGAATTGATCTGCTCTTTGTTTTATTTTATAGATTTACACATCACAATGTGTTCTCTCTATGCACACCCAACATTACATAGCTTCATGAGATTCACACTTGCAAGTAATTTTAGGTAAGCTTTCTATTTTTCCTTTATCCTAGTATTTCACTTTGTTGCATCACTAGAATAAAGTGGGGGGGGGGTAATGTAGTCATATAAAACGTGAAAATTGGTAACTTGATTGTGGATTGTGACACCGAACCCATAGGTCCCTCTTTCTTGCTCTCATGACCCTCATAGACATCTTTTCACTAATTCCCAATCATTTTTAGCCTACCAAATAGTGATTCCACCTCCTCTAGGAAACATTTCCAATGATGATTCCATCCCTTTGGGTCTCGTTCCTTCAAGACAATATCACCAACCTTGGAATATAGCACTGAACCCTAGGGTGTCTATTTTTAACACTCCTATTTAAGTGTATTTTTACCTGCAATGGTCAGTTCGTTCTAGTTCTTATTCCTCTTCTTGTTGGCCTAATGTAAATACATTCTACCCATGACCAATATATCTCTATAAAATCCCATTTAAATTTCATTTAGAAGGGGTTGGAAAACATCACAAAACAAGCAAGAATATAAGAAAAACTACTCAGGCATACTTCCATATTCTCTATATATAACCATCTAATACAACTACAAGCTTATTCAAACCCTCACACCAATCCTTAACCAACTCAAACATAGCTAGTTTTAGCATTTTCATCTTCATACACACTATTACACAAATCATATCAAGTGGGAGAACTATATATGGCTTGATCCCTCTTTAGAGTATTGGTATGTAGGTAGTGTGCCCACATAAGATGTGTAGACACATGTTCAGTGCATCTTACACACACTAACCCTCCCTCTTTACCAAAGTTTGTCAAATAATAATGGAGTCTAGGGTTTGAAGACTAAATCAGCTCTATAGGGAGTTCCATAGACATCTAGTAGTTGAAATTTCTTAGGTAGGCTCATACAGACACAATGAACAAAACCTAAAAATATCAAGTCTCTTGGATAAAAATGGTATAAAAGGACTATAAAATTGGACCCTAGGGTGTAATATTTTGGTGCTCATATCCTTTCATAAAATGAAGGCCAGATCTTGATTTGTGATAGTGTCCCAATCTTGCAAAGTAAATTCCAAACCTTATCTTAGCCATCTCAGTCTAGTTTAAGCTAAGTTATATTTCTCCTCACTTATTACTATTTTTAGAAAGGTTTAAATTAAAATTAAATTATATAAATTAGTATCTTAATTATCCCAATACTATTTAATAATTTTATTACTCTAAACCATTAACTAAATTAGGAATAATACACCAATATTCCCAAAATAGTTAAAACATTGGGTCAACTTGAATTCTAGTAGGGGATATGTGATGCCTCAACATAATCCCTTGATTCATAAGCATATAACACTTTTCATTGCTCAAATACAATTGATGGTATTGGTAGTGTTGAAGAAATGTTTCCAAGTTGGTAAGCATTTCTTCAAATGTCTGCCCATAAAAAGTAAAAGTGGTTTTATCTTGGCCTTGTAGAGTAATTAATATTTGATTATAACCACTATATCTATCTAGGAAGGAAAAATACTTTTTCCCTACTAATGTGTCCAACACTTGATGAATAAATGGAAGAGGAAAATGATCCTTCTTGGTATCAACATTAAACTCTCAATTGTCAACGCAAATATGTCATTTCCCCCCTTTATTAGGGATAACAACCAGGGGAGAGAGCCAATAGAGCATCTAATTTTTACAAATCATTTTTGATAATGTATTTAACTATATAATTCATTCATCATTGGGGTTGGTGAATAGGTTTGCATTATTATTCAATTCAAATATGATGCATTAATAAATATGGGGGAATTATTCTAATGTCATGGTAATCCCAGCCAAATGTTATTTTGTGTTTTATTAGCATTTTAATTAACTAGGTTTCTTGTTGGGGTGTTAAGGAGGTGTTGATGTTTGGAGATTTATTTGGTATAATGTCTACTTGATTTGTTAAATAAAGCATGGTTTATACATTGTCAATTAAAGGAACATAATTGCATTAATGGGGAATTAATTGATGGAATGTCAAAATGCCTCTTGTAATTTTATCAAGATCATTCTTAGGAAAAGTATGTTGAAGGGGGCATGGTGTACATTCCAACATGTTTGTGGCTATAGGATCCTAATGATTGGTGTTTTGTAGGATACCATTATGGATAGTGTCTTCTTTTTCTGCTTTCAAA
Organism: Torreya grandis; assembly: GCA_037957365.1. Taxonomy (NCBI): domain Eukaryota; kingdom Viridiplantae; phylum Streptophyta; class Pinopsida; order Cupressales; family Taxaceae; genus Torreya; species Torreya grandis. The sequence continues at coordinate 501,614 of JARHVA010004155.1, forward strand.
GCTAGACTCTGATCAATTATGTAGAGAGTTTTTAAGGAGATAGCTTCCTCAAATTCATCAATCCAAGGTGTGTGACCATCATTTTAGGGAGGTTGGATTGGTAGATAAAGAACCAATTTTTTGGTGTCATTTATGTTGGAAATTAACATTTTTCTTGACCTATAACCAATTAAAGTATCAGTAGTGGCCAACCATGGGCAGCCAAGGATGAGAGGAAAACCCCTCAAGTTGCATTTTAGTTGTACGATGATAAAGTCTATTGGATATTTCCAAAAGTCCACAGTGATAACCAAGTCTTCAATAATACCCTTAGGTTTAATAGTTGACCAATTAGCCATCTGGAGGGTGATGGGTGTTGGACTAAAAGTTGTAAGTTTTATTTGTTGTATGGTCTCCATGGTCATCATATTGATGGATGCACCCAAGTCAATTAAATTATTAGATATGGGTTGGCCATGGATGTTAATATTAACTACAAGACTTCTAGGATCAAAATATTTTGAGGGAATTATATTTCCCAACATAATATCCACTAGTTGGACAATAACTTGGACTATTTTAGGATCTCTCTTATTTCTTACCAATTTTTTCAAACATAGCTCTCTAAAAACCCTATTATAGATAGGAACATCATTTATTACTTGAAAGAGTGGGATTTTTATGCACACATTATTGAGTTGTCCTAAGATATCAAATTTGGGATTTAGTTTAAGATATGATATGTTCAATCTCTCCAAAAAAAAAAGAGAATTATTAGATTCTTTTTTATTTTCTAGTGGACTTGGTTCAAGATTGGCCATGGGTGGTTGTGGATTAGTATGGAGTGAAGTAGGTTCTTCAAAATGTTTTGTGATTATGGGTGAGGTGCTTATGGAAGAATGCATCCTAAGTGAAGCTATAATTGATTGATATCTAAGGTGGATGTTTGATATTGCATTATTTTGATGGATTGTGTTAGTTAAACCAACTTATTAGTAGGATTGGGGATGGCCTAGGTGGGTAATTGAGTGGGTCTAATAGTTTATTGAGTGTTTGTCATTAAATCCTATTATTTTTATGGTTGTTTTATTTATTGAGGAAAGCCTTGATTACCTCTCCATTGTTATTGTCATGGATTAGAGGGAAAGATCCATTGTTGGTTTTGGAATTACTTAGGTTGAGGTTATTGTCCATGTTATTGCATCCATAATTGATTATGTGGTAGCTACCAATTTGTTTAGGGCCAATTTTTAGTGGGTATATTCATCCAAGAACCATATTGAGGATTATTTGAGAATTGATAATTTGTAAACATAAAGTTTGATGGCGTACCTTATCTTTGCATCCATGGTTTCTATTGACCCACAAAAAACACTTGATTCTCATCTTCTCTTATGACATGTAGCTCCAATATTTTAGGATTTTCCTCACTTATATTGGCTACCTAAGCTTTCATAGAATGATATGTCTAATCTTCCTTCTTTTTTATACATTTAGGGTAATAGGTGGCTAAGGATTTTTTATTTTCTTCTTACTTCCTTCATGTATGTAATGTATCAAGATGAATAGCTAGGTGGCTAATAATGTCCTAGATCAAGTTACTCACTTCACTTTAAGATAGTCCTAATGTAGATGACACAAGAAGGGTTCTATCCCTATTTTTATTCATGGTTGATCTAGAGTAATTTGTACATAAAACTATTAGTTCATTAAAGGGCAGTGTAAGAACATCACCACCAGACATTAAATCTAGTGCCTTCAAATAATCACCTCTAATTCCTTTTAGGATTATCATCTTGAACAATTATTTCTCCATTGTAGTCTATTTGGAATTTTTCTAGCTAAATAAAAATATTTCCATATATTCTTCTAATGACTCAACATTAGCTTGTGTGATTAAAAATATGTCATCTCTCCTATAGCTTATACCCCTACAATAGTCTTGGTATTTGATTATAAACCTCTCCTTAATTTATTCCCAAGTATAAATGTCATCCTTTCCAAGTCCCATGAACCATATAAGTGTTGTATCTTTGAGCTTTCGTAACACTTTGAGTTTCTAAGCATCTTGATTATAAATAGTTGTGCAGAAAGATGTTGAACTTAAAACTAAATGTGTTTGTATCCTCATATGTTTTTACCCTAAAGGTAGGGAGGGCAGAGTGAGGAATATTCTTCATAGGTGCATGTCCATAAAGAGTAAGTATAGAAAATTCAAAGGTAGAAAACTCATTGGTAGTGTTTTCTTCTTGAGGATCCTCCATGAATACTCTTTGTGTTAGTAGACTAAAACTTTTTGCCACCCACCATTCAAAATTCATATCAATTCTTCTATTTCATGGGGTGTAGAAAATGGAGACTTTTTTTTTCTTAGGAATATATGGATTTCTATATAATGGGGATGGTGTGTAGGTTTTAGAATATTCAACGTGTGTATCAGTAAACAATCTTTCTAAATTAGAAGATTATATTATCCTGGTATTTCTTATAAGAGAAAGAATAACCTCAAATGACTCCTTAGCAAGAAATTTGGATGATGGAGGGAAGTAAACTTTGGATTCCTAAGTATGAGGTGATAAGCTGAGAATTATCAAGTGTTATACATTTGTGTATTTTCTATGGGTATGAACCTCTTCAAAGTCTCCATTTTGTGCTACCAATCTAGCCAAAAATTCTTCCTTTTATACCTCTTCTATTGACAACTATGAGTTATCTTCATTAATTTATTTGTGCTCCTCGGTTGCTTCAGGATGAATTTATAATCTTTTATAAATGGTTGATGATTCAGGAAAAACTATTCCTAAATAGTCCCCTTCACTTTGTGTGTATGTCAACCACTTTTCTTTCTCTCTTTTTCTAAAATTTTAACCCACCTTGCCTGCATAGGATAAGTAATATGGGGTTTTCTAAAAATTTAAACTATCCTATTTGAAAAAAGGGAAATTTAAACTATAAAAACAAAAAATATTTAATCTAAAGAATAGAAAGCACTGGAAATAAAAACATTTAACATCTAGAAATAACTATTATCAATATTGAAGATTATAAGTGTGTGATACCCTTCCCCAACAATGATGCCAAAAATGACTAGTAGTTGATTCATAATTAGATATACTTATTTTGCTAAGAAATGAACAAGGAGAGTTACCATATACCTATATATTATAATTCATTTATATGTCAATTTGAGAATGTAAACTTGATAGGATGACATCACTATATGTGCACATTCAATCTTATAATTTGACCTTCTATTGATTGTAATCTAAGATGCTAAAGCCATGAAGTAAATGTAATTATGGAATTGAATATGAACATAATACTATGAATTAAATGTTTACACTATTAGAATCTTCCTTAAATAATTCTATGCAAGCTTTTAAATCACATAGTTCAAAAATAAAACACAACACATAAAGAAAGTAAATAACATACTTAGATATTTAATGGGTTGGATTGTTGCTACAAGACTTTTGAAGGGGGCCCTTCCTCTTTATGAATATAGATTCAATCCTTCCTCTTAAAACAATGAAATGTAATTATAATTGATTGTTCATATTAATCTAAATGTAATAATGAATTGCTATAGGGAAATTACAATAATAATTTCTTTATAAAATTTACTATTGATATTTCTCTAATTGATATCTACTACCCTCTCAATCCTATATATATATATATATATATATATATATATATATATATATAGTATTGGAGATTGTTTTATACAAAACAATATATTATAATCTAAGAAACATTTGGCTTAAGATAACAAAAACTGACTCATTCTACTAAGGTCACCATTCATGTGAATATTGCAATATTACCTTATGACAAAAAAGTTATTTTAGTCTTAAACCACATCCTTATTGTGCTCCCTAGAGTTTATAGTCATTTTTATGAGTTGGTTAAATTGGGAATCAAATTTTTTTAGCTTTGGTCATGCAGTGGATACAAGATGTGTCTACATGATGAGATTCATTTACTCAAGTTTTTTTGTGTTATATACCTATTACTTCAAAACATCTTTAAAAGGTAGTATAGAAAAGGCATCCTATAGTATAAGATAACTCTTATATACTTGATTTCAATACATAGTTATAAATATTCAAAGATTATCAGAACATAATGTTATTTATAGGATTATGGCTATTCAAGGATGAAAATTTTATGGGAAAGTAACTCAAATGCATGGTAAATAAGAAGGATGAGTGTGACAGATGAGGACAAAAACATGACATTTCTGGGGGTCATCAGTAGTAATGAATAATTTGAAAAAACTTATCATAATTAATGTTGTTATCTTATTTATTAGATAATGATTTCTATCATTTGATGAAATCATGTGTTGATTCATAGGTCGATTGCTTAGCATTGATAAAATGACTAAGATAATTTTCTATACGATCATTTTATTGAAATTCCTTGAATAAAGCATTAACCAACACTTCTAATTGTGAGATAGAATGTTGAGATAATTGATTATACCATTATAAAACATATCCTATGAATGTTTTGACTAGAAATTAGGCAATAACTAAGGTATTCATTTGGATCCATTCCTTTTAGCGATTACAAAATAATTTGAGAAAAGATGTAAAGTATTTAGTTCTATAATATTTAAAAGTTGGATAAATTTTTCCAATGTCAATGGATATAATGAAATGATATAAAGGTTTATTTTGGATATTTTGAAGCATCTTGTTATGCATAAGGGGTTACAGAGTGATATTCTCACTTACATATCTAAAAGGAGGGATATAATTTTGATATTATGAGGTAATATAAGAGGAGGTTGATTAGTCATTTTTGATAGATAGTGTTGCATTTGCATCATTTTTGTAAGTGTTTGTCATTTTCATAACATTCATTTTTTAGACTATTTGTGCAAGAATTTGAGTGGTATCAGTTTGTGTATTATGGTTATTAGTGTTAAGAGATGTAATATTAGTATTCTTAGGAGGAGTAATGTTAGTATTAGTAGGAATAAAATTACCATTGTTAGGATTAGGGATGTTTCCTATAGGAGGATTCCCTATTGGGTTATTCATTAAACTTGTATCTATTTCTCCAATGGTGTAGTAAGGTAGTTTGGATAAGGCAGTATATTTAGAAGTGAGAAATAGATTAGAACCATTTAAATCATCACTCAGGGTGATTTGAACCATATTACAATCAATATTTTGATATGAAGGATGGGAAAGGGTGCACCATGAGGGATTATCCTCTTGGGTGGCTAAGGTGGGTAATAAAAAGTAACCCATGTATCATCTAAATTGATTAAAGTTATCAATAAATATTTTAATAGGTGATTTCAAGATGTTTAAATAAGGTAAGAATAAAGTTAGGAATTTGTAGGTTATATTTAAGAATAAAATTATGGGAATAAAACTTAGTCAGCTAGATACTAAATGAGATTGGAAAAATAAGATTTCAGTTTGGAAAATAACTATATCATCTAACCACTACATATTTAGATAGGTAGATGTAGTTTGGGTAGGGAAGAAATAAAATTGAAAGTAAATTATGTTATACAAAAGGTACACAATCAAATAGGTCAACATAGTGGTTCACTTAACTATATGAGATCAAATAATCTAACAAAGAACTAAGTCAAGCAATATGTATGCATTAGAACTAGTCAACATAGTTAGGCAAAGTGGATAATAGGAAAAATTAAAAAAGAGAGCCTAAGTCAATTAAGTCAAAAATGTTATGTAAAAAATACAAGATAGTTTATGACAATCTAGGTCAAACTAGTTGATGAAATTATGATAAGAAAGAAAACATAATTGTTTATATAAAATTTAGTTGAGCCAGTCAACATTGTTCTAAGAAAATTGTAAATGGTTTGACTTTAGAATATTTAGTTATAGTTATAGAAAAGAGAAATAAAAACAAGAAAATAGGTCAGACTCATCAATTTAGTTACAACACATACCACAAACTTTACATCAACATTGGATAATACAAGTCTACTATACAACATAGAATAACAAAAAAAATAAGCAGTAACAAAATGTATAAACTAGTTAATTTTTCAAAAATAAGATCAATAAGTTGTACTAAATGTTTTGATTGAAAGTGTAGGCTTTCAAATATACTTTCTTATCCATTGAATAGTGTCAACCTAATGGTTTAAATTATTAAGTATGGATGAATTACCATTCCCAAACCCCACCAAACCTAGTTTTAAGGATAAACTAAAAGGAGCTTCTTAGTGCTAACCACTAACCAATGCACCACACAAATAAATAAATGGATTGATTCCTAAGGTTCAATAAAGACGAAAATCCTATGCATTTATAAAATACCATGAGGTAGAGGGAAATTAAAGACCATGTTTAGCTTTGTACTATAGCTATAATTATTGGGGTAATCTACTCATTCCATGATATATTAAATGATAGACAAGGACCATAAATAAAGTATTGATTATCCCTTCACAATAGTAGCTAAGTAGTTTTAAAACTAGTGATACATAAATTTTAGGGAAATCTAAACAAAGTGAAAAATAAGAGTGAAAATCAAAGTTTAAAAATATAATTTATAGTTTTGGGAAAGTAAATAAACATGGAACCAACTAAAAAGTAAAGTTATTTTAATTACTATTAATGTAGGTTAATTCATTTTGCTTGAACTAGGAAGAAAAATAAATAGAACAAATTTGACCAAGTTGTACAAATAGAATAGAATAGAGTCAAACTAATCAACTTAGTCTATTGGAATGATAGGTCACAATGAACATAGTTGAGTAAGTTGACATAGTTTACTAGGTAGAAAATATTTATAGAACTAAGTCAAGTCAATCGACTTAGTTGAATCTAAAGGTAAATCTTTATAGAACTAAAAAGCTGGTAAAGACTACTATACTTTAAATTTTGAAAAAGAGTGGGAAAATAGATTTACTTAAATTTTGATAAATGGAAATTATTGATCTTATTATAGTTAACCTATTAGATAGAACAGAGTTGACCAGGTTAATGTAGTAGTTTTATTAAAAATTTTGATTTGATATTTTGATTGTGTCATCCAAGTGAAAGTTTTAAACCTGTAAAGGTAGAAGATAAATTATGTAAACATAGTCAGGCTAGTTGATGTAGTATAAATAAAACTAGTAAATAACAAATAAAATATAACTATGTTGATCTAATTGACTTAGTTATAAAATGAATAGTGTAAAAATAAGATAATAAATTAGATCAATTCTTTTAGATTCTAAAGAGAAAAAAAGTATGTTGATTAGATCAATCTAATTTTTGCTAGTTTAAATTCCATGCATAGGAGGCTCAATAGGATCAATAAGATCACTTTAGTTAGAGAACCTATAAAAAGATGACCCAACTAGGTTTATAAGGTTGATGAATCTTTAAAAACCTACATAGAGCTGAACTAGGTCGATAATGTCAATGAAATTATAAAAACTTGCACACATAGTGTAACTAGATCGATAAGCTTGATGAAGTATAAAAATCTACACATAAAATGCCTTGTTGACCTAGTTATTTGTATAGGAATTTTTTTTATCAAGGGTTAGCGTCACATCAAGATCATGATAATGTATGAAAGTTAAATAATATAGATCTATAAACTATCCTACTCAATAATATCTATGTTAGCATAAGGTAATAACCTAACTATCCCCTTAGCAATACTTTGTTATACTTGGGTCATGACCAATAATGGGTCCACTAAAACTACACTAAGGTATCCCTTATCACACAATGGTAAAGAAGAATTTTGAAGGTCCTCTATTCAGATGCCATTTTGTGATAACCCTTTCTAGGTATTATGATTCTAATAATAATAAACAAGCTAATCTTCTAAATAAATATATAGGCTAATCTAATAAATAAATATGCAAGATAATCTAATGTTCACCAAATCTTGTTGCATAAATGGGGAAGATAATAAACATGGAAAGACAAACACATCTAATATAACATAGAAGTAATATAATCAAGGATACATATGATTCAATACATTAGTTCTAAAACATCTACTTATCCAAATATGAAGGGCTAAGAAAGTACTTACATTCTTGAATTGAATCCATCATGCCTTAATATCTCCTTTGGCCAATGGTGCTTTGTAAGAGGCTGGTGTGGCTTGTAAGGATCATAAGGATATATCAGATTTAGGCTATAACACTTTTCTCATACATCTAAGACCTTCACAAGAAAAGTGTTTACTTCTTTAAGTAAAAAAACTATGAAATGAAACTTTCTATTTATTTTATAACTACATTGATGGATTGTAATGATACATAATTGAATGATCTTATATTTAAAAAATAATTCAAGGGGGCATTTATATTCATGGATTGACCCTAAACCCTCTCATTAAATTATTTGAGGAAGTTGAATTGGTCAACTTTTTTAGGTAGGAAATAGAGTTGGTAGGCCTCAAACTATGTCGATTTGAGCTAACATTGTTCTGTAGCATGTACTAAACCCAAAATGGGGTTGACATAATAAATGTAGTATAAAAAGTTGTATAGGGGTTTTTTTCTTAGGTAAAGGTTATTTTTTATGGTGAATTTCTTATGGGAGTGTATACATGGGGTTTTAATTCTTAGGAAATTGAATAAGAGTAAATTGTATTTGTTTTAGGGAATGGTATATGGGAGAACAATCCTGCAAAACACCAAAGGTCTACCAACCCTTTTATTGGTGTACGTTTTAAGTCATGCAGTTAGAGGGATTGATATTTGACAAGTTCCTACAAGAGATAAAGCATCATCAATTGATAAAGTGTAAAAATATTATGTGTATATAGTTTCTTAAGGAATCAAAATTGGCCCACCTAGAGGCTACATAGCTACATGTAAAGAAAACTAGGAAGCTTATATATATTTGACATTACTTATAGTTGAATTCATGCTTTGGGATGACCCTAAAATTATTTATTTATCTTTTAGTTCCTTGCATAATGCATGTGTTTCTTAAAACTCTATTAATAATGTCAAAATTGAGCAAGGAAGGTTTAAATATTTTGATTGCCTTATCCATCAGCCCTGTATATTATCTTTTTGAGCTCTTAAACTCTGATCCAAGGGCATCAAACTTTGTCACTCTATCTTTGGAATAAATTATTAGATACAAAATCTCATCATTAATTTTTTACATTATTCCTTCAACTTAATCGTTAAGGCTATTTGAAACTACCTTAAGGAGTGTCTCAAAATTAAATTTGTTAACTAACTCTCTAATAGATGTTATTACATCTATAACCCTCATATAGTTACAATTTTATAAGGTGTCAATATTATGGATTCAAATTAATCCTATAAAATCCTTCTTTTATGCATGCCAATTAAAGGCACCATCCATCTTAGTAATTACATAAATCAAGGCCCATGTTGCACCTTTACTAGACATTAGGTTCAACTTTTTGAATATACTGCTCTTGGAAAAATAGAACAAAAAGGTGAGAATTTTCTCAAACTATTTTAACTAGTGCAATAATTTGAGATCCTTTGAACTTTAAAATTGTCTATCTCCTCTAAAAACTCATACTATTCAAAATATTAAACAACCTAGTGGTTACACTTTGGATGTTGTCAATAATTTATTGAAGAGCATGTATAACATATAAATATAGTAATTTCTATTGTGCCTCCTCTTTTATTTTACAAAATTATTTCATTGCTTCTCCATCTGAATCCATAAAAGCAAAAAAATATTATGTATACTTAGTTGGATCATTAGGATGCCATTTAGCTTTGATAGCCAAGGGAAATAGGTTTTCCCTTTATTCACACTCAATTTATTTCTTTTTATCTATATTCACTACCTTCCAATTCCTCACCCTATGAATGGTGATACTATATTTATCAAACTAGGTGGAGACTATAGGTAATTAGGTGATTACCATATTTAGTCTCTCATACCATTTGCCTTGAATCTTGTTAACTCATTATGGAATGATAAGTTCCTCTTATTCATATGTAACACGTGGGTCTTTAGAGGTAGGGGGTGGAGGACTTATAAGAGGAGGATTTATTGTGGGAGGTAATAATAAAAGACTTATTTGAATTATAAATTTTAATAGTAGATAGGTGACATTGACCACATAGTTACTCAAATTGTTGTCTTTTCAATTATTGTTATGGTTGATTTTATAAGTGAGGATTGTGGCATGGGTAGTTTTACTTGAGTTGAAGTTTTTTGGTTAACTAATGGATTTTTAGGATTAAAATGGAGACTAAAACTAGATTCCCAAAATAGACCATTTTATTTGGAGTATTTATTTGTGTAGGTGTTGAAAGAATAGAATAATAAACTAAACTTGACAGTGATGTCCTTGGAATGGCTAGATGCATATCTCTAACTTGAGTATATATAATAGTGAAAATATAAATGAGAGAAGAAACTACCTTATTTATATTTTTCATTTTTTCTTTAGTGAGGACTTCCTGGTATAGAGATCTAGGGAGAGTTTATTATTATTGAAGGATTATTAGGCTTAATGCTTTATCCTTTTCTAATTCTTAATCTTCTTCATCTAGAACTCTCTCCTTGCCTAATTCACGCTCTGATCCCTTCATCATTTTTACATCTTCTTCCTCTTCATCTATCGAATACTCCACTAAGGATATCACATGTCCATATTCATCTTCATCTACTTCCTCCTCATCAAGATATTATTCTATAGTAACTATATCAAATATTGGTCTTTCTTATAATTTTTTATCCTTAGAAGAGGTTGGAAGGACTTTGGCTCTCCTTAGTAAGTGGGTATGGGGGAACATGAGGTGAGAGAGATTTTAAAATAAATGAAAGAGCCATAGTAGTAGGAACTACTATTGTAGGTGGTGGTGAAGATATGGGGAGTGGAATAATAGCAGTGGAAGGAAGTTTAGATGGGAATGAAACTAGTGTGGTAATAAGTTTTTGAGAGGAGGTGCCCTCCTTGGTGTTCATAGATGGAGGTGAAATTACATGAGATGTTGGAGGAGGAGTAGATGAAATAGATAAGAAATAATATTTTATAAACTATAGGAGACCTACTTATGTGACTTTTTAAAGTGGATATAAAGGTACCATAGAGAATGTTCTCTTCTACCCATATGGAAGAGGTGTGTCTTTTCAATTGTTGTGGTTGTTCCCAAAATTTTAATAGCAACTAATGGATGTGTGGAGACTAGATAGCAACCAAAGACACCTCTATATATATCCCTTTTTATTTATGAGTTTTCATCCCTTTTATTTATGGAATCTCTCTATTTAAAATTTATCTCTTCTCTTGTAGGATAGGTAGGTTTTTCTTATCTTGTTGAGTCTTGAGGCTAAGATGGAGGCCATTGATGACTCCAAATATCTCTATGCCTACTCCACCATTTCATTTTCTTATTCCTTGGTGATGTCTTGGTCATATTGAATGGATTTTGCATAATTCAATTCCACATTTATAAGTCATCTAATGCATTTATAAACATATCATCATGTTCATACTCTAGGTGACCATATATGATGTTTACCTTATTCTTATCTTTGAAGAGTTTTAGATAGTTATTGATTTTTTTTTGGAGTTGTATTACATTAATTAGGCCACATCTATATTATGATTATATCTTACCTTCCTAACCTAGTTAAAATGGGCCCTTACCACAATCTAGAGATACTCAATCCATAGATGAATCTTGAAGTAATAGGACTAATTTTTAAGGATAGACTCCTCATATATGGTGTTATAAAATTTATGGGACTACTCTTATTCTACAAGGTTTTCTAAGATATGTCATGGTAAGAATATAAGAGGTTCCCTAGTTCCTTCAATCCTTATAATTTTACAATCAGGGCAATAACAATAATCCCCCATTTTGCCTATGCTTCTTATTTATTTAACCTTTTAGGGTTTAATTATGTACATCCTATGTTTAGATTAAATATCTAAGATGTCTAAATAATTAAAATAATATTCAATAATTAAGTATTGACTTTTCATGTATTTTAACCTTCTTTGTCTTTCTAAAAATAGTAATAAATAGGCTTAAATAAAAACTTATCTAGAAGGTGATTGTCTTAGATGATTTGGATTTGGAAAACTAGGTTCTAGATAGTTATAAGTATCATGAATAGGATTATGGGATCTATTTTATCATTGGATAGTATATCACCACCTAGATAGTAGCATCAAGTTTCTATAGTGTCTTTAAAGTGGTGCAGTATCCTCTTTTCATGATTATGACTATTTTCTAGGAGAACTTGTGCCTATGTTTTTAGCTTTTATTCCTATACGCAAAAAATCTGTAAATTTGTGTTGTGCTTGAAAATACTAATTTACTATACAAACCCCATTAGAAAGAGAGTTTCCTATATAAAAATACTCCAAAGAGGGACCAAGCCTAATGTAGTTCTCTCACCTAGTGCTTGATGTAAGTGCAAGTGAATTCTATAATAAGAATGGACTTGGAAGCCTTGTATGTGCTTGAGCTTTAAAGTCTTTAAAAATTGGGTTTAAGGTTGTTATATATGGTAATATGAAAAGCTTAGTCATAATAGGGATCAAATACCTTATTTTTTATAAATTTGTCTTTTGTTTGAATAAGCTTTTGCATCTATTTTCCATCTAGTGAATAAAGGTCAAATAGACTTGTATTTATAGAGATATGTAGTTTGTGCAGATAAGAAAATGTACTTAGGCCAATCTTAAGAAGGGCACACATTTGAAAAATTATCTATTTAGGAGAGTTAGGGTAAATGGTAGTAGCACCTAGTTAAGGACACTAGCGTCATGTGGTTTTAGTGTCCCAAATGTGGTACTAATGTCCACTTCGTAGACTACTAGAAAAATGGGGTTGGGATATGAGAAAGCTATCCTAGAACTATGTTTTGGCTAACTATAGCTATATGTGGTTTGCATAATTATTGAAAAATTGTGGCGAAGGATTTAAGATAGGTCTAGGGCTAATCTAGTAATATAATAACTCAAGTAACACTCTTAGCATCTAGTTACCACTTTTAGGTGATTACATTTACACCCCTCCCCCTTTATGCTAGAAATGTAAAAAATTAAAATTACTTGTATAAAGGAAAAATAAGTGTACCTAGAATTAATTTGGAATTGAAGCCTATGTATCCAAGTTTGAGTATGTGAATATAGGTCTATGTATGTAAAACATGATCCAAAGTAATGACCTATAATGAAACATGAAAAAACATAGTCCTTACTTAAGAGATGATCAAAATCAAAAGACTATATTAAAATAAATTAATTGAGTAAAGATAAGTAAAGAGAGAGAAAAGGAACAAATACACCTCACTGGGTACATGAACTAATGCATGAACTTGGTGAAAACCTATGTGTGTGTGTACATAGTGATGGTATCATTTAATAACTTAGATTAAGCTGATAGATTTCTCAATTCTCATATGGGTGGCTCAAGAACTCAATCTTGTTTTGACTCCATCATCAACCACCCCTACTTAGTGGATCCTAATATGTGAATATCTTGGATAAGACTATAACTGTATCTAAACCTCTCATATGGGTAGCTCAAGGACTCAAGTAGGCCATGATCCATCATTTCACACCCATGTGAAGTAGATACATCTATAATTGAACTATGAAAAGTGATAAAAATATCTAACTAATTATATCTAACTATGTATGTTAGATCAGTGGCCACTCAGGTATATTAGGTAGCCTTGGTCTACTTAAGAATGCCAAACATTACAAATCGAATAAGGCATGAATATCATAATAACCTATAATGTGATAACAAGTGTATACACTATGGATAATGACATGGAGTTTGTCACTCCATCTTATCAACTTGTGTGTAGCTGAGTATATGAAAATTATGTACCATGCACATGCCCCCAATTCGATATCTAGGTATATTAAATCTGAACTAAGTATGTAATAACTAAATCAGTGTAACTAAGCTAAATGTGGGAGTGATCATGATGTTCATGAGGCCCCAGAATATGAGAAACTATTATGAATCTAAGTTATAATGTATGTATATAAGCAAAATCTAAAAATAATTATCAAATTTGTGACTGTATCTATACAAATATATTGTACCTAGTGTATTAGTCTATCTAATCTAGACTATCTTAAAGATGGGTCCATTAGATAGTAGCACCTTGTAGTAGACAATATCACCCTCTAGTTCTAATGTCCCAATCTAGGTGCTAATGTCTACTTGGTCTAAAATCAAAGTGATTTGAACCTCTTTGTGAGTCTTTATTTTTTCCTATGTTTTCCCTATCTAATTTTTTAAATTGAGCATGTGTGGTAAAATTTATCTATGAATAGAATAATAGGAGCCTAATATCTATGACAAACCCCTTGAATTCCCCCTATTTTGAGTGTAGTTATGAAACCTGTGTAAGAACTATCCTCAAAAGAAGTATCTCTACAAAATATATTAGCCAAAACATATATATGCTATTCCAATACAATGTACAAATATAATATTAGAATGTAAATGAATCTGAGCATAAGTAGGTAACATAAGATGTATGTTTTAATCTAGAATTGTACAAGGGTGTCAAAATATATGTAATCAATGTGTATAGCATCAAATATGATTAAATACCTAGGGGGATTGGGCATGATGTCTATTGTAGCTCCCAAGTAGGAAGAGTAAATGTATGAGGTTCCTCATGGCATTAAAAACTGGTGTTTGTATAATAAGTAAATAAAAGTGTCATGGTGAGTAAGCATAGAAATAAGCATACATAAAATCACATGAGGCATGTAAAGGTAGGCCAACGGGATAAAATATAAGGGATGTGGGTACATGTCATTAAATCATATAATGGAGACATATATGGACATGTTCAAATGTCCACATACATAAGCAACAAGCAATTTGGATTAGAACCACATAGAAGGACATGTTCAAATGTCTACATATAGTAGTAAGAAATCACACACAAGGGACATGGTCACATGTCTAATGGATACAAATAGATAAGTCCCATATTTCCAAAAAAATAGATGAAACATAATCAAGTCTAATGTAGAAAAATTAGAAATGAAATCATGTATAACTATGTAGTACAAATTGATGTAGATGCTAAGATGTACATATAAAGAGTCTAAATAGTGATAGTCACATTTTTTTGATAAATGATTATAAATTATCGACATCAAGATATATCAATTCATAAATTAGAATGTATAGAATGTAAGGATAGATCTTGGTAGTAAAAACTATGTATGAGATTCCCCCGACTTAGTGGATGTATCAAATATATAAACTTGGATTGATGTATATGCCCCCAATTGGTATATGATATATATTTTAAATTAGTGTACTAGACTAGAGTATTATATGTAATCTATAGGAACTCAAGAATAAAAATTAAAACATATGTGTATGATAAAACTAACTATACTAAGATAGCAAAAAACATGCAATATTTGGCAAGTAGTAGATATGTAAACATATCAATGATTACAATCTGTAAATTTTTTATTTTTGAAATATTTGAATGTTAGTGTATTTTGATTTATTATATTATTTTTTTGTTTTTTGGATATAAGCTATGGATAAGAAAATTTAAATTAACTATCTAAAAGGAGAGATAAAGAGAAGTATGTAAAAGAGTAGGAACCTTACTAACTAATGAGTCTCATGAGAGACTCATTATCACCATGACCTATGTTGAATAAAGGAATTATGATCATGAGTGTAGTGTGAAAGGGAAAATATGAGCCCATAATCTACTATGTTGTATAATTTGTGTTTGAATATGCATGTGTAGTGATGTGATGATGTTGTGGCACTAACTATGATGCCCTATGAACTCTATGGGTCTTAAGAACCCATATATCATAAGAAGAATCTATAGGTGATGTAGCTAACCTATGTAGAGAACCCTTAAACCCAAATAGAATTGATCTTGGAATAAACTAAGTATAAGAAGGTTCTCTAAAATCTATGTTGTATATTTGATTTAGGGGTGTCTCTAGTAATGGTCTTCATGGGAGATTATATGTATGTGTAGATACCATAAGAGTAGACATAGACTACACTAATGACTCTATTGAACACTGTGATGTATGCATAGGATTTTTATTCTTTGTTATAACTGATAATTATGTAATATATGGTAGCGGTGTTGGAACTATAACTCTATTAAATTATTGTTGGTGTCTATGCTAGAACTATAGATGGAATGGGTATAGGATATTCATATGGGGCACCCTTAACCTTAACCACCTAATTAGCATGTATATACTTCAGGCATTGGTTTAATATATATGGGATGGCTCAGATCTACTATAACCATGACCTACTAAATAATATATTGAATACACCTACCCTAGGTACTACTAGGAACTGAGTGGTTATGTGTGTTAGTCCAACCTATAATGGAAGTACAATATCCCTGATGGAGATCTAAATGTGGCCACTAAAACTACTAATGACTATATATGTGGGGAATATATCCCACTCTATTTATCCCATGTGCTATAAGAGTGTCATGGTACACATACTTATGCTTGACCTATTATCAACCATAACACTATGAATAAGATGGTGGTTTATGTATGCTCATATGAAGATCGCAAGTAAATCTATATCATCATCCACAATCTCCTACTCTAAAAATGTGATAAGTGGTCTAGGTAGAACTGTAATATGATACATACCAATAATGTGATGTGATTGATGTGTTTGATCTATAATTTTATGATAGGAATCTAGCAGTCAATGTACCTAGTATGTATAGTGAACACCTGATGTGCCCCCTAACTCATTTGATGTATGCTTTGGGAAGGAATCTAAAAATATCTTTAGTTACTTAGTCTCTAATGGCTATTTATTTTGTGCCTCTATGGTTGTCCCCACATCAATAATGTTATCCTTAATGAGAGTTTGTATCTTTTTATTTAGGCTAATGCATCCATTTGTCTTGTGGCCTAGTACCCTATGATACTCATAAAATGCATTTTAATCATAACTCTTTGGAAGAGTCCATGTCATATAAACCTATTTAATGGGAGGGAGAGATAGTGCATTGCATTCTAATAGTTGTTGTAGAACCCAAAGTAGTAACTTTGGATTATTAATGAAGACTATGCACTTAGCAGTGGATAAAACTAATCTAGGAGATGGTTTAGAAGCTACATTGACTATGGCCTTTTGATCACTTTTTTTTCTATGTCCCTTACTTTATAGGGAGGTTTGTTTTAACTCTTAATATTTGATTTTGATCTATTTATGTACTTGATTTTTCCCATTGATAAGAGCTTAACCTCTCTTTCCTTGACTATATGGCACAAATCAATAAATGTAATAAACTTATTGAATATGATACCTACATGGATTTATGGTAATAAACTTTGTTTAAATATATCTTTAATCTCTTTGTTGACCATAAGTCTAGTCTATTTGGGTAATATTGATTTGTATCATAATACATAATTGATGATGGGATCATTTAACTTTTACTTTAATTATGCCACTTTTGCATATGATATCTTATCATTGATGTTGATAGAGAAGTGTGATAGGAACATGTCATATAAATTATTGAATTCTATGATAGATTGATTTGGAAAATCATAGAACCATTATAACGCATAATCTTTGAGACTATGTGGAAATAACTTTGTAAGAAGCCAATCATTGGACACAAGTCCAATCATGCTATGTGAAAGGTCTTGAGGTGATGCTCTAGGTCACCCTTGCTATCATATAATTTAATATTGGGTGCCATCGAGCTATATGTCAAAGGATTTTCTATTATGTGATGTGCCAAAGTTTTATCCAAGGTAATGTTGGAATCCAAGGTGTGTGACGGCCTAGTTTCTCCCTTCTCAAGATGTAACACCTTAAACTATAGAGTATGAATCTCATGTATAAGGGATTATACATTTGGAGTTAAATAACTACCCACAAGTGTATTATTTACATTTAATGGCTGAATAAAATTTTTGGGTTACGCTATTTGTGTTGGTTGAGTTAGCCCCATTGGATGTGTAACAACATTATTTACTATAGGGATTGAATATTGATCATTATTTATTTTATTCTTGATTTCTAATATGACCTTTAGGATTTGTGCATTATTAAGGTTTTGTTCATGAATTATATCTTTGAAGGCTTGTAATACCTCATCTTTGTTCATAATTATTTCATTATTGTTAAGTGGAGGGAGTGTGTTTTGATTCTCAATGTGTACCTTATCTTTCTCTTGGTTGTATTTTTCATATTTAGATGCATTATCATTGAATTTCACATAATCAAGATGTGAAAGATTCATATATAGAGTTTTAATAGGTTCATTGTCTTGTTTATAGGCTCAAATAGTAGAAATCTAAATATGTTCTATGGGATTACCACCTAGTCTAGCACTTCTTTTTAATTTTAGAGAGATAGATTTTTTAGATTGCATATAGTAGACAAATTGAAATAGAGCTACTAAAATAGAATATATGAATTCTAAAAATGTAATAGCAAAAAATTAAAATAGGATAATTAGGATACAAACCCTAATAGCATATAGGGTTAGGGTTTTTTTAATCTAGGGTTTCTTTGTAACAATTTAAATTATATGTAAATAAATTAAAACCCTAATATGAAAATTGATTTAACTTAGTTAAGTTTTCTAAAAAAATTAGAAAAATATAAGTATCTAGTCCTAAATTTTTGCACAAAAAATGGATTAATGAAATCTAGGGTTTGAATCAATATTAGAAGTAAGATAGGTTCACCAAATGATTTAACCTTTTAGGGTTTAACTATGTAAAAGCTATGTTTTGATTAAAGGGGTGAGATGTCTAAATTAGTCAAATAGTATGAAATAATTAAGTACTAATTTGTCATGGATTTTGACCTTCTTTGAATTTCTAAAAATATTAATAAATAGGCTTAAATAGAAGCCTATCTAGAAGGTGACTATCATATATGATCTAGGTTTTGAAAACTAGGTTCTAAATAAATTTGAGTGTCATCAATAAGATTTTGGAATCTATTTACTCACTAGACAGTATTAACCCACCTAAATCATAGCATTAATGTGTTTTAGTGTCCTTGAAGTGGAACTAGTGTCCTCTTTTTAGGATCATTCCTATTTTTTAGGAGAACATGCACCTATGTTTTTAGGTCCGATTCCTGCATGCATGAAATCTTGAACTATATGTTATACCTACAAAACTTGATTTAGTGTGAAAACCTATTCCTCCTTACAAGTATGGCATGATAATTAATTATGTGTTCATTATTAGGATATTCATGACATTCTCAACACCCCACTATGAGTAAATTTTCCTACATACCAATACTTTAAAGAGGGATCAAGCCATATGTAGTTCTCCTACCTAGTGTTTGATGCAAGTGTAATTGAATGTTAAAATTGGAGTGGAATTAGATGACTTAAATGTGTTTGAGATTTGAAATATTTAAAATATGTGTTTAAGTATGTTTTATATGGTATTATGTATAATTAGGGTAGAATAGGGATCAAATACATCAATTTTTCTCAACTTCTCTTTTATTTGAATAGGCTTTTGCATATATTTCCTATCTAGTGAATAAAGATCAAATAGACTTGTATTTATAGATATATGTAGCTTGTAAAGATAATAAAATGTAATTATGCTAACATTAGGATAGGCACATCTTTGAAAAAGTATCCATTTAGGAGAGTTAGGGCAAAGGATAATAGTTCCTAGTTTGGGACACTAGCACCATGTGGTTGTAGTGTCCTAAAGGTGGTGCTAATGTCCACTAGGAAAACTATTGGGAAAATTGGGTTAGGATCTAATAAATTTGTCTTGGGAATAAATTTTGGTTGATTTTAATTATCTTTCATCTGTGTAATGACTAAATAAGTGTGGCAAAGGCTCTAAGATAGGTATAGGGATAAGTTATGAATAGGCTAACTTAAGTAACACTCTTAGCATCCAATTATCATTTTTAGTTGATTAAACTTATTAACTTCTTAGATAACCTAAGAATATAATTTCCATGAATGACCTAGTATACCAGAGGATAGAATTCTTCATTAATCCTTTTGATTCATTTATGAATCTATAGACAAACATGAAATAATAGTCTTGATACATCATGTTATCCACATACTCTGTTGATGGTTTCCATAACACTCCATGTGTCTTGTGAACTATGTAAGGGATTTCATATAATAAATTTGACATCATATATAAATTACCATCAAATATCCTTTATTTGTACCTAAACATATAAGCCTTTAGTCTAACACTTATAACCTCTCATAAGGCAATAATCTTGTCTAAAGTTAGGATAATGTCCAACAATGGGACCTAATCTACTTGTACATAATTAATGTTAGGAAAACCATTTAGTATATTTAAAAGGGCCATGGCTATCCAAATCCCAATTTTGAACTTGATTATACATTTGGAAGAAATGCCTCCCTTGGGATTTAGTGTTTGGCATTTTACTAACCATTGTTTCATTTTTCCCTATATGGTGTTATGCTTGAGCCATACATTGCATGAGACTTTGTTATAGGTAACCTGAGGTGTTGGGAGCCTGATTACCTTTTAAATTCCATTCATAAAATTTATGTGATTACATTATTTCCCTTTCTAAGGTGTAGACAATCTCTAGAGAAAGTACCATTAAATAATAAAGTACATATCAAGTTAATACATGACATTACCTCTAGTTTTATTCTTTCTTAATCAAGCTAGATGGTTTTAATTAATATAAATATATCAATGTATTAATTCTCATCATGGTATAATTGGTCTTGGATAGTGTTCATGTTGAAAAATGTTATGCCAATGAATCAACCTATTTGATTATCGCAAACGTCAAGATGGAATCAGACCATTTTTGTTGTAAGGGACCTTATGGCTAAAAATCAATCTTAGGGTGTGAAAAGGGGTCTTTTAAATATATTAGGATTACTATGTTCAATGAGAAATCCAAATCAAGCTTATAAACATTTACTAAATCGATCAAACACAACATGAAAATCAACTATGTCACGAAGATTTATCATAAACAATGCTTTGATCCAAGAAGCTAATCATTCTTTCAATATAATTCAATCTCAAGTCTATTATTAATTGTCATTTAACCTATCCAATAGAGTAAATTCTATGAATTAGATAGTGTCTTGAAGGACATAAAATTATATTGCTAAAAGGCGTATTTTATGTTCATGCTCACAATGCAAATATGAAAGAAATCAATGACAACCAAGAAGGCATACAAACTCTAAACAATTAAAAACTACCAAAAATAGAAAACTAATTAACAAACTAATTACACTTAAATAATATAACTATACTAACACTAATATAAACTAACACTAAACTAGTCTATCACTAAACAAAATCATAAATAAATAGTAATAATTAAATAAATTCACCGATATTAGTAAAATGAAATTTTAAAAAATATAAAAATAAATCAATTATAAATTAACATAAAATCATATTTAAACTAAATTAGAATTTAAATTCAAAAAAAATAAAATATATAAAAGGTTATACAAGTCCTAATAAAAGAGAGTACTCTTAGCAAATAAGATCATTTCATTTGAGAAACAAATATTCTTCATATAAAATATCTTTAAAAGATAACTTCCAAAATCAATTAGATTAATAATCTATCACAAACAATGATGTTTTTCTCATTATTCAAGTCGAATACTTGGGTTCTACACATAAGAATGTAAGCTATAATCATTGAAAGATATTAAACTTGACAATATTCAGATAATCAATTATAAATGACAATATAAAACTAGATATACTTGTGTTGTTAAAGCAATATACTCAACTATCATATAAAGTACTATTGGTTTATTTGTAAAAATCATGATATCTCAGAGAAGTTGCATATAATAGAGAGATGAATGATTGAATTTAAGAAATAATAGTCTTCAATACCTATGTTTTTCCTATCTTCAAATGAATCCTTGATCTCCATTTAAACATCCAAAGTTGGTTGAAAAATAAGTTATAACTAACTTTATTAGTTATTTGTCAACTTTATTAATTGACTTTAAAATTCAATTAATTTCATGGTTACAAATTAAAAATAATTTAAGAGTTTTAAAAGTCAAAAAAGATAAAATATTTGAATTTAGATTAGGTATTCCTAATGTTTGGGGACCCTTTTTAGTCAACTAAGAATATTTAGAATATCAATTAATCAACAAATAATAAAATAACATATCATATTAAATGAATTTCATATTTACATGAATTACATTCTAAATTTTAATTTACACAGTTTTGTGTGTGTGTGTGTGTGTGTGTGTGTGTGTGTGTGTGTGTGTGTGTGTGTGTGTGTGTGTGTGTGTGTGTAATCAATATACTACCAAACAATATACCAAATCTCCAAAAACTTTCTTCACTACTCTTTATTCCATGTGTAATACCATGCTTCTGAAAACAAATTATTTTGTGAAATAGCTTGATAGTAAAAGTGTTTGACTTTATCTCATGAAATATGAACCAAATATTTCCATAAAAAAACTTTAACTTTTTTAATGTTTTTTCTATCCATCTTAAATTTGACATTCAAATGACCATCAAACTGTATATTTTCTGATTTGTGATGAGGATCATTTAGTCATCAAATTTAAAACCATGAAATTTTTTTGTAGGTAATCATTTTGAAAATTTTATACATTAGATATAAATTCAATACATTTTCAAAATAAAAAATAAACCTATTATGTATCTTCCATTTACTATCATGATTCAACATACTAAATAAACTACAAATCATAATGGTTGAATCAAATTATATTCTTCATAATTTTATTCATTATATATCTTGTCATATTTATTTGAATTTTGTTTTCACTATGAATATACTATCAAATATATATCTTTGTCAAAGTAAAACTTATAAAATAACATATCTTTTCCAAGTCATAATTTTAACTAAAAATCAACCTATTATGACTTTCTGAAATAAAAACATCATATTGTCCCAAAAATTTTCAAAATGAAACCTTGATAATATCTCCAAAATATATTATGCCAACATTCTCTTATTAATATTTCAACAAGAATCTTTCATACAAATAACTTCAACATAACTACATTCATT
The DNA here is from genome assembly GCA_037957365.1 of Torreya grandis. Lineage (NCBI taxonomy): Eukaryota > Viridiplantae > Streptophyta > Pinopsida > Cupressales > Taxaceae > Torreya > Torreya grandis. The sequence continues at coordinate 524,622 of JARHVA010004155.1, forward strand.
TGAACTCAGTACATAAAAACTTTATCATAGTTTCTTAGACTCATAAATCATTTACACATCTTTAAATATGACATCAAAAAAGATGCCCAAAATTTTAAAAATGATTTGTTATCAAACAAAAAAAACTATTGTAGACTAGAAAGCATTTGAAGCTTTCCAAAATATTTATGAAAATAGACAAAAAAAACATTTTTAAAAAAAAATCCTTGAATAAACAAAACTATAGAAAGTTACAACTAAAAACTATATTGCATACTCAAATATATTTTGAAACCACTTCTATATGACACGACAAACATAAAACCCTTCATATATTCATGCAATAAATATATGTTGGATGTCTATAAATGATGTCATAGTGATGTCATGAATGTGTCTAGGTGAGTGGATGAAGTTACTTGATAGTCTAAGTGGCAATGACAAAGTTTGCAATATGCTTGTCCTAGTATGCTTGAAGTATACTTTGTTAATTTTTAGTTTTGTCATGGTTAGAGATGTTTAGGGATGAGTATGGTGATTTAAGGATGTGAAAGGGGTCCTGTAATAAGTAAATAATGATTTTATTTCTTGTTTTCATGATTTTTTTTCATCTGGTTGATCTTTTTTTTCATTTAGACATTTTGGGTCTAGTGGCACAAAATCTGAGTAGGCAGTTTGTTGACATCACCATTGCCACGTGTGGATGAGTTAGGAGGAGTTAATCATATGGTTATGATAAAAATTTATGCATACTTTCTATGTACTAAATTTTAGGTCATATAACAAATTTTAGCATAGGACATGCAATTACAAATTTGGGGTCCCAAATAGTTTGATAGTGTTTTACCATACTTAGCCAAATTTGCAATATGGCAATAAAAGCTAAGTAGGCATTTTGATATTTTTATATTTCACATGTATGAAGGTGAAAGGATAAAATGATCATATAGGTTTGTTTGTCTTTATTCCTAGTTTATTTTCACTAATTTTTAGGTCATGTGATGAAGCAGATCAATAGATATGCATGTGCAAAGTTGGCCTTCCAGATAGTTCTTATCATAGTTGGCTCTATGGCAGAAAAAGTCTAAGTGAGAAAATTAATGGATTTATATCTTTCATGTGAAAATGTATGAGGAGTAAATTTATATATTTTTGGATTATCCTATGTGAATATATCATATGATCCAAATTTTAGATCATGCATCTATGCACATCAAAAGTTATTGATGTCTAAAATTGGCCTTCTAGGCAAATAAGCAATGGTCCCCATACTTAGTCTATTTTGCATGATGTTAAAGATCAAAGCTAGATGGAGATATAATGGTTCATAGGTGATCATACAATTAATATATATGGTGTTCATTAATTCAAAGAATTTAAAGTTTTTGATGCTTAAACTGGGTAAAGACTGAGCACCCTACAAAAGTATCAATAGAGCATGTTCATTCCAAGATGTCAGAAAGCAGAAAGATGAGGATAAGTGTTTGAAGTTTAACATCAAGTAGAGATAAAGGTTATGATTCTTAAAAGATATAAAAGTGAGTGGTTTTTTTTTTTTTTTTTTGTGTGTGTGTGTGTGTGTGTCTATATATATATATATATATATATATATATATATATATATATATATATATATATATATATATATATATATATATTGAGTGATATGATTTCAAGGTGTCCAATGTTTAACACAAATAAAGACCGAGCTATATACATGAGATCAATGGTGCACATTAAGTATAATAGTCAAGATGAAGATACAATGATAAGTGCTAATTGGTAAAGTTCAAGTTACTTATAATTTAGATTGGTGTTTCATGATTAATCTAAGTATCAAGGATATGAGATGTGAGCAAAGTGGTCAAAGTTTAACTGTGATCATTTGTATTTGAATTTTTGAATTTTGCAAAGGGAAAAACCAGTGCTCTATATTTTATCCATAAATTTTGATCTAGTAAAAATTCAAATATTCTATAGAATCAAAATTTAGTAGGACAACATGGTGAAAATATTAAACTTGATTTGAATATTTGAAGGCATGTACAGTCAAATTTATGAAGGTCCAAAGTTGACTATATGTTTGACTATGTTCTGCAAGTAACCTAAGAAGGATATTTGTGCTTATTTTGATGATGTTTAGATGTTTTAAAATGTCCTAGATATTTTAAATTACTATAGACTCTATGTGGATGATTTTTTTTGTATTTAGAGGTTTTACCAATTGATAATCAATATAAACAAATACATTGAAGTTGACTATGTTTGTTGAATGCACTGTCAGTTTGAGTGACCATCTTGTAGAGGTAATTTGAAGGTTTTTGAGTATATTTGAATAATAATATGAGCATGGACATGTTATATAAGTCTATAATTATTATTATAAGACATTTTTTGTTATGATATACCTCTGATTAGATATGGAATGTTAAAATTGTTTGATTGTATATGACTAGTTTGTGTGTTCATTTTATGTATATTATTTGGAATGCTTAGAACATGTGTTGATGTGTCTAAATAAAATGGAGGTATAGGTAAGGTCCTAAATGTTTCACTCATATGATCTAATCATATAGATATATAAAAATTTTGAGTAGTTGGTTCAGAAGTTTGAGACTATGTTTTATGTGTATGAAGACCTGAATAACTAAGAGACCTAATTGGTAGGTCCAAATGCAGAGTTGGTGTTCTAGTTGGCATGGACCATGTAGGAGTGAGAAAGGGAATATTATATATATTTTTGATATGTTATTATAATTTATAAAGGATTAATGTGCTCTAAGTAGTTTCACATGTAAAGTGTGAGTATGAAGGTCTAATGGTTTTAGGTCTCACTAGGCCCTAATGGTGGTTTGGCGTAATGAGGGATTGAATAACCTATAGAGTATGTGGTTATTACATGTAACATGTATGAGGACATATTTAAAAATTTTAACAATTTTGGTAGGTATCTTATCTGATCAAGATCAGCTATACCAAGAGCATGGTATAAGTACAAGGCCTATTTGGCCAGTTTGTTCTAATTATGTGGATGAAGAACCAAGTGAATGAGAGAACCTTTGAAAGAAAAGGTACAGGTTAATGAAGACCAAAAAATAGTTAATAGGATCAAATATTATTATGTGATCAATTTGGTGAAGGTGATCACATAGTTCATTAGACCTAATAAGCCTAGAAGAAGAAGAAGAATGAGTATACTCAAGAAATTGTTTGAGAGAGTGTGTATGGTGAGTGAAGTAAAGGTGAAGGTTGTGTGCCTAGCGGATGGGTTGAAGGGTATATCAGGTTGATGATGGTGTGTATGACTTATAAGTCATATTTTTGATGTCATAATAGTGCTCTTGTAGGTTTGAATATTGAGTGTGAGTGAAGAGTTGAAAAGTGGGGTTAGGTGGAATATGTAATGTGTCTTAATTGATATTTATGTGTTGGTTCAAGTACGTAATGTGATTTGGCCAACATGGAGTGTTATATTAAAGAGTGAAGGTGAAGATTTATAATTAGAAGTCCATCATTAGGTGTTGAATACATTAGTTCAAATGTGGAGGTGCTCATAGGTATTGTTGTGGTAGCACAACAACTAGGGGGTTGTAACCTCCTTGTAAGGTGAAACTTGATAAAGGTCTAGATGTTATGGTGGATCAGCTAGATAGGTGTAGTAGCTCCTTATGGGATTTTATTCTAACTAAAATAAGGGATGGTAGTTCCTTGATCAAATGTAGCTGGTCTAAATAGGATCTTATCATTATAGGATTGTAGTCCATCTTGCAAGGTTTAGTGGGTTTTATTTCCCAAGAGGGTTTCCCACGTAGATGTTGTGTTGATGTGATGTATGTTCTTATTCACATTTTGGATGTATGTGATTTCATGCTTATATTGATAGATCAAGTTGATGAATGATGGAATAGTTTTGGAATTAAATGTGCATTATGGTATACTAATTCACCCACCCTCTTGGTAGCTATTTTCAATAATTAGTATCAGAGTAGGTCCTTTAGGGGAAGCCTAATAGCTTGAAGGATATCCTAAGTAGGTACAAAGATGGCTAAGTAGTTGAAGAAATATAATCAATAGTGGAAGGCTATGATCAAGGAACTTGTAGAATAGATATGTACTTTGAAGAAAGATGAAAAAAAAGATGAGCATGTTATTAATGATCTCAAGGTTCAGCTAGTAAATGCAAAGATAAGTTTTTGCTCAAAAAAGAAGACATAATGTTTGACAAAGAAACTTGCCATAATAGTAGAGAATATGGCATTGAGGAAGAAGAAGTTGATCTAGAAGCTAAGATCATGAGTGTACTTTGTTAACTAAAGGAGTAGAAGAAGAGGAATCATAAAATGAGGAATATAATCAAACATTTTGAAGCACAAGTCAGTTCTCTTGAGATAAGTTTGTTAGGCATGTACAAGAAAGAATAAAAGAAGAATCAAGAATAGATCAAGTCTATTGAAATGAAAGCATGTAGATTGAAAGACATGACCAACAAAGCCAAAGAGGATGAAGAGAAGATCAGTATTATTGACAATCAATTAAATATTGTAAAATAAAATCTAAGAGTAAGAGAAGATGAGTACACTTAGCTAAAGATTGAGATAGGGTCCTTAAAAAGTTAGAATGAGCTTGTTGTAGTCAAGTTGGATAAAATTGAAAAGAAGCATGAGAAGCCTAAGTATGTCAAAGAGAATGCAAACTTTAAAATCAATGCAATAAGGTTTTCTAGACAACCAAATTCTTCAAGTTATGTTTATTTATTCCATGGTCATTATTATACATGTAATAAGTATGGTCATAGAGCTAATGACTGTATAAGAAAGTCAGTCAAGAATGAGTTCTCATGGAGACTTGGAAGAAGAAGAAATTGGTCTTGGAGAAATCATATCTCAGATTAGTCAAGAGGTATGATGAATGATATTGTTTTCTATGGCTAAATAAATTAGGACATATTGCCAAATTTTTCAAGAATAGTTTGAATATGAACTCAAGTTTTGACAAAAATAAAGATGATCCTAAACATCATTAAATGGTATTGAGACCAAAGACTATAAAATATAATCATGATAAAATATACTACCTACTATATTTAATAAGGAATCAAATATGAGAAGACATAGAATTTGTCTTCAATCCAGATAGAAAAAGAAGAACACAATCATCATCAAACAAAAGGTATGAATGATCTTATTTGTTTTAGTTATCATAGAGTTGGTCACATTTATAAGTATTGTAATAATAATTTGAATGAGTTACCAAAGTAAAAATAAGGTGTAAATATCTCCTCATGTGTAATGAAGAGGTCACAATTGGGAATGGAAACCTAATCCTATTAGAAGAGATCAAACTGAGACCAAAGCTGGTATGTTTGCCATGATAGACATGAAAGAAAGTTAAGAGTTTCTGTTGACAACTTTTATTGATAAATATAAAGAAAAGAATGAATTCAAGGATTAATTCAAATTAAATTAAGATTTAAATTTATATGATATTATGGATATATGGAACTCTCTAATGTTTTTGGACTTTTAGTCTCTTTATGTAAAAGGGTTGTCTCTCTCTAAGCTTCAAGGATACACTTTATAGAAAGAGAAAGCATGGTGGATTCTAGTTGGGTCTTGATTTACATTGAAATATTAATAAGGTCATGATAAGATTTTTTTATTAGTGTTTAATGGTTGTCTCTTGGTGTATAATAATTTTTAGATGTGGACGTTGACCAGAAGGAGGTTTGTTGACCCTGTTTGTTTTTGGGATTTTAGGTTTTTGGGATCTACTAGAAAAGTGTTATTCCTTATGAATTGAAGTATAAGTATTTTAAAAATGTTTAATTTTACAAAAGTTTTGTTAAATAATTATTCACAAATATCTAAAGGTTTGTGGATTTCAAGTTATTCAAATTTTTATCAAGATGGAAGCCTAATTAGCTAATAGGTTTGTGAAGCAAGTATGTTTCAAACAATGATATAGGTTATGAAAATTGGTGTAATTGAGAGGTAATATTAAATTGATTTATATATTTATTTTTAAGTCTTGAAATTTTATCTACTGAAATTTTTGGGCTTTACAAGTTCTAGGTAGGGTTAGAAAGAGTCTAGATAGACCTAGTAATGAAGATGTGATGTTTGTGATCATGTTCTTCAAAATATAAAGGCATGAGTGTTTCAAGGATATTTCTTAGGTTGGTTGAGATCATGTGTCCTATTTTGTGATTGGAATGAATTTATATAGGTGGTCCTTATGATAACTTGAGATAGAAGGCTAGTAAGCCTGTATGGTGATTCTTCATGGTGTATGAAGATCTGAAGATGCTCAAGATATGTAATGGATCAAAGATATTAATAGGAGTCCCTATAAAATATTTATTGGTTATTTCAATCATATTTCATTACTTTTGTATTTTATTTCTTCATTGATTATAGTGCTTGGTTGAAGAGAGTGTTGGCATGGAACAAGAGGAAGTTGTCAAGGCAAAAAGAGGTAGACTCAAGGTAAGGGGGAATTTGTATCATATTTATAAGGTGGTCATATCTTTTTGATGATATTTTAAACTCATCAAGATCAGTTGGTTACCACTTTGTCAATGTGTCAAAGGGGGAGAAGATTCTTATTGTGAGAGTGCCTGAAGAGAAACAAGGAAGGTGAACTATATATTATGTCATGATGGGTGTTGACATTAATGACAAAGGGGGAGATTGATGGAGAGTTGTCAATGATATAATAATGATATCATGAATGTGTCCAGGTTATTAGATGAAATGGTTTGATATTATAAGTGATAATGACAAAGTGTGCAATATGCTTGTCTTAGTATGCTTGAATTATGATTGGTTGATCTTCAATTTTGGCATGGTTAGAGATGTTTAGGGATGAGTATGGTGATTTAAGGATGTGAAAGGGTTCATATCATAAGTAAAGAATTATTCTAGTGATTTTGGTTATGATTTTTTTTCATATGGTTGATCATTGTTGTCATCTAGACATTTTGTGTCTAATGGCAGAAAATCTAAGTAGGTAGTTTTATAATGTCACCATTGACACATGTGGATGAGTTAGGGGGATTTGGTCATATGGTTGTGATAAATTTTTTTCCTAGATTATATGTAAAAAATTAATGTCATGAAACAAAGTGAAACATAATATATGAAAGTGCAAATTTGGGGTCCTAAAAAGTTTGACAATGTTAACCCATACTTAGCCAAATTTACAATGTGGCAAGAAAAGCTAAGTAGAAATTTTTATGTTATTATATTTTTCACATGTGAAGGCATGATGAAAAAATGATCATATGGGTTTATTTAATTTTTTTATTAATTTATTTATGATAATTTTTAGTTCGTGTGATAAATCAAATCAAAAGATATGCATGTGCAAAGTTGGCCTTCTAGCTAGTTCTTGACATAGTTAGCTTTGTGGTAGAAAAAATATGAGTGAGAAAATTAATGGAGTTATATCTTGAACATGTTAAGGTTTGAGGATAATATTGATATATTTTTGTATTATCCTATGTGAGAATATAATATTTTCTAAATTTAAGATCATGTGTCTATGTGCAACAAAAGTTATTGAGGTATAAAGTTGGCCTTCCAAGGAAATAAGCAATGGTCCCCATACTTAGTCTATTTTGCATGATGTTAAAGATCAAGACCAAATGGAGATATAATGGTTCATGGGTGATATTAAAATGAAGATATATGGTTTGAATAAATTCAAATAGGTTAAAGTGTTTGATTCATAAACTAGGTAAAGATTGAGCTCCTTACAAAAGGATCAATGGATCGTGTTCATTCCAAGATGTCAGGAAATAGTAAGATGAGGACAAGTGTATGAAGTTTAACATTAAAAAGAGATAAATATTGAGATTATTCCAAGATATAATATTTTTTTGGCATTATTATAGATAGATATCAATGGTGTGAATTGAGTGAGATGATTTCAATGTGTCTAATGTTTAACACAGATAAACACTGAGCTATGTACAGGAAATCGATAAAGCACATTAAGTCAAATAGTCAAGATGAATATCTAACAATGAGAAATGATTGGTCATTTTAAATTTACTTAAAATTGAGATATATGGTGTGTGATTAATATAATCATCAAGGATATGTGATGTGAACAAAGTGTTCAAAGTTTAATTGTGACCATTTGAATTTAAATATTTGAATTTTACAAAGGGAAAAATCAGTGTTATGTATTTTATCCATAATTTTTTATCCAAGACAAATTTGAAGATGATATAAAAAATAAAATTTAAATAGGAATCCATGTATCATATATTAAAACTAACTTTAATATCTAAAAGTATGTACAATCAAAGGTATTAAGGTCCAAAGTTGATTGTGTTCTACAAATAACCTGAGAAGGATATTTGTGTTTGTTTTGATGATGTTCAAATGTTTTACGATGTCATAGATATTGTAAATTATTTTTGAATATGTGTGGATTATTTTTATGTTATTTGTAGTTTTTACCAATTGATATTCTATATGAAGAAAGACATAGAAGTTGATTGTGTTTGTTGAATACACTGGCAGTTTGAGTGACCATCTTGTAAGGGTAAGTTGAAGGTGTTTTAAGCAGAGTTAAAGAATAAAATGAGCATGGATATGTTATATATTTATATAATTACTATAATAATTAATTTATTTTCATGATATACCTTAGATCAGATATGGAAATTCAAAATAATTTGACTATATTTGTATATGACCAGTCTAAGTGGTCATTTTGTGTATATTGTTTTGAGTGCTTAAAACATGTGTTGATGTGTCTAGAGCACATGGATGTATAAATAAGGTATTTAATGGTTCACCCATATGATATAATCATATTTATATGTCAAATATTTGAGTATTTGGTTTATAAGTTTGATATTTCTGTGTATGAAGATCTAAAGAGTTAGGAGACCTAATTGGTAGGTCCAAGTGTGTAGTTGGTGTTCCAGTTGGCATGGACCCATGTAAGAGTTATCAAAGGGATAATAGAGATATTTTTTATATGTTTAAACATTTATAAAGGATTAAGGTGGTCCAAGTAGTCTCACATGTAACATGTGAGTACGAAGGCCTAATGGTTTTAGGTCTCACCAAGACCTAATGGTGGTTTGGGGGTAATAAGGAATTGGCTGACTTTTGGAGTATGTGGTTATTAAATGTAAAATATATGAGGACCTACTTAAAATGTGTAACAAGTATGCTAAGCATCTTTTCTAACCAAGATGGGTTATACCAAGAGCATGGTATAAGTACAAGGCTTATTTGGCCTATTTGTTCTAGTTGTGTGGATGAAGAGTTAAGTTAAGGAGATAACCTTTGAAAGATAATGTATAGGTTAGTGAGGATCATAAAAGAGAGAAGATAGTCAAACATGATTTTCTAATCAATGTGATGAATGTGATCACATAGGTCATTAGACCTAATAAGCCTAAAAGACGTAGAATGAGTGAGTATGCTCAAGAGGATGTTTGAAAGTGTGTGTATGGTAAGTGAAGGCAAGGTGGAGGCTATGTGTGCCTAGTGTATGGTTTGAATGGAATAGTAGGTTGATGATGGTGTGTATGACCTATAGATCATATTTTTTATGTCATAATAATGTTTTTTTATGTTTGAATATTGAGTGTGAGTGAAGAGTTGAAGAGTGGGGTTAGTTTGTATATGTAATGGGTCCTAATTGATATTTGTTTGTTGGTTCATGTATGTAATGTGATTTGGCCAATAAGGATTTTTGGATGAAAGATTGAAGGTGAAGAGTGATAATCAAAGGTCCACCAGCTAGTGTTGAATACATCAGTTCAAAGGTGGAGGTGTTCATAGGTGTTATTGTGATAACTCAACATCTAGGGGGTTATAACCTCCTTGTAAGGTGAACCTTGCTAAAGGTGTAGTTGTTATGTTAGCTTAGATAGATAGGTGTAGTATCTCCTTAAGGGATTAAAATCTCATTAAAATAAGGGATGGTAGTTTTTTTTTATTAGTTTTAGCTGGTCTAAATTAGATCTTGTCATTATAAGACTATAGCCCATCTTATAGGGTTAAGTGGGTCTTATTCCCCAATAGGGTTTCCCACGTCTATGTTATCTTGATGTGATGCCTGATCTCATTCATTATTTGGATGTATGTGATTTCATGCTTATATTTAAAGATCAAGTAAATAAATGATGGAATGGTTTTGGACTTGAATATGCATTGTTATATATTGATTCACCCCCCTCTTAGTAGCTACTTTCAACAACATGGATAGTATATTTTTAAAAAATCAAAGCCTCAATGAACCCTTTAAAACTATAGATGGTATGCATGATTATTATTTTACTCATAGAGAGTCAAAACTAAGTACACATTCAATAAAAGTCTCATATATTCTCAAATACCAAGTTTTAAGCTACAACTAACTCTATATTCATCAACTACCAAAAATATACAAAAAACAAAAACTAGTTTTCACTGATATCCATGAAAGTAAGTGATATCCTAAATGGTAGTGTCATTAAACTTTCCAAACATTCATTCATAGGTTTAAACCAAGAACTTCATCAAAATTTATCAACATGCAGATCAAATTATATTCTTTCTATTCAACCAAAAACTATTCAAATAACTCATAGAACCTTTTTAAAAACTCATTAAGATTATTCATGGCATTCCTTTAGGTGCTTATTTGTAATTTTTCTTAAAAAATCCCATCTACAACCTTAAAATCCAAATTACTAGAGTGACACTTCCCAAAACAAGCTTCCAAAACTAACCAAAATTATGAAAAGAAAGTTATTTATAACCACAACTATCCATCATAACTACCATGCATTCATGCACTATTCTCATTGGACATCAAAATGAATATAATTATTTATCAACCTACTAACCAAGTTAGGAAAAACACCAAATTTAACAATAACCAATATTCTTTCTAAACCTCTTACTAATCTTTGACAATTGAGGCATGTACGCCTAGAATTTAAGTCCTAAACTACTCAATAATATTTCAAATATCTTGAAGCCTCTTATCATGTCTTGCATTAACTCACCTTGCTAGTCAAGCATGCCATGAAGTTTATCAAATGGACTACCATTTTACTTGATAACTCATAAAACCTTTATGCCTCAAAATACCTAAGCTTAATTCATATTAACCATTGAAATTAAATAACCATTTCAAAACCTTTGAAATCACCCCATGGTTATTTAAAGTCTTTGAATAAATCCAACATATCAAATGAAATACTTGGGATAGACAACATTTAGATTAAAACTTAGGAGCCTTTAGCATAAAGTAGAATTTTGGATTAAACTTATAATTATTTTAGGATTATTTAATTATGATAATTTAGGTTTAACTATAAACCAAACTTCATTTATATCACCAACATTATAATTCCAATTTTCACATTTGCAATTAGATTGAATGAAGATAATATGAAAATCATCATGTCAAATCATATAATTCCTTCAACTTTGTTAAAACCATAATGAGCACTATGTTTTCCAAATTGAATTTGTAATTTGAAACATGTTATAATTTTACTATAGATCTATCTATAACTAAAAATATAAAATTCATTTTATCATATATATATATATATATATATATATATTCCAATTTTATTCATTGGTCCACAAATGCTTTTCAAAACCACTATAATTCAAACATGAATTTTTGATAATTACCAAATTATTAAATTAAAATCATGAATATTCATAAATAGTATTAATTGACTTAGGGTCCCTAATTATAGTTTTAGATTTTATGACTAGGTCATCACTATGGTAGAGTATGAATAATAGTATATTATTTAAAAAAAATTAAAGTGTGAAAATTAGACATAACACTGATGATCTTGCTAGCCAATTTCAAGTATGAAATTGGGTAGCAATCAAATTTTTTATTATAAGAATATTAACTTTAGAGTGTAATCTAGGTAAATCATTTCTCAAGTAGATATGCATAAACCCCTTTTTAATAAATTTCAATAAGGGATGAGATGTTCGGCTAGCATGGCATGAAGAAAGAGAATGATATAACATAGAAGTTTGAGATGGATGCACACACAAATGCAAATGCCTCAAATACAATATCTAAAAATAAAGTATAACTTTTGACAACTAGTTATAACTCAACATATGTTATTCATGTATAAATAAAACTAAATTTATAAAGACTAATATCTAAAAATAATTGACAATTACAGTTGAGTTACAACATCTTTGTATTATCCCTCATAACATGATAACTTTGTTCACTTGAAACACTTTTTAATCTTTTAAAAAGTAAAAGTCAAACAATAGTATAAACATAAACAAACCACAAAAAAATCAAAGAAGACAAACCAAAAGGGAAAAAAATGCAAAACATAAAAATTTCATAAAATATTTACAGGCCAAAAATAAACAAATCATTAACTGACATCAAAAATCATCAACTATGGGAAAAAAACAAAGGATACAACATAACTAGAAACTAACAAAAGAAAAGAAACAAAACTTAATAAATAAATGAGGTATAAGAATAAATGATAAGAGATCTTCTCTAATATAACTATAATGAAAGACATTATTTTTAGCATGCAAATATTCATGATAAGTCATGATATGTGATTTGAAAGTAGTAAGAACACATGATAAACACATTAGATAACTTTGAATAAATAGAATTAAATCATGATTATCCATGCTTTTAGCCATTTTTTGGTTTTGTATTATATATGAAAGTTGTCTATCTGATTTGGAGTGAGATGAATATTTTTAAGGTTAGGATAGAGATAATCTTGATCAATAAATTGAATTGATTGTTTAACTATCTTTAAATAATTTTGAATCTATCCTAATTTAACATATTAAGTAGAATTTATTGTTTCAAACTCTAAAGGCTCATAAAAATTTAAAAATTCATAGTCAATGTTATAAAACAAGTCTTCTAATTTAAATTATGTAGAAGAAACCTTATTAAAAATATTATACTTATTAATTTTGTATTTTGATCTAAATAATCTAGAAAATCAAATTTTTCATACTCAACTTCAGTCAATTGATTCTCATCTTAGTGTCTATAAGATCACAAACATATTTTTTTGTTGTTACAGTACTGAATCCAGCATCAAAGGGATCATAATTTTCATTATCACCATTATATTTTGAATCAATAGTGATAGGACAATTATCAAAAGGATTTGAATTAGATTTGAATTGTTATAGACCATAATAAAATCATAAGTAGATGAATAATATATGCTAGGAAAGTAATTAGATTCAAAATCTAAAGAAATTTCCATATCTAAGTTAAGAGTGTTAGTTAATTTTTTTTAAACATCACTATCTTGTTCATTAGATATGTTTGAAATAAAATCATGAGTATATTTATTTGATAGAGTCATGAATAGAAAATAAATATGAATTAGAGAAAATATGTTATCAAATGATTGATCAGATTAACTAGATGAATTAAATTTCTCTAATTCTGAATCTAATGAAAAATCAAAATCAAAATATTTTGAAAAACTATCTAAACTATAATATAATTCTTAAGAAGTGTTTTTAGTATACCATGTCATGATTTTATCATAGATAGAAAAATATAGAAAATTCTTTGAGAAATTCATGTTCAAAATGCAATATTAAGTAAATAATCTTTTGAATTTGAGCATGTCATGATTAAATGAGTAGAGCTTACAGAAATCTTGATTTTGTATTTGAATATGAGAAAATTTCAAGGCTAAGCTAAAGTCAACAATACCAATTTTATTAATAATCTAAATATAATTATTGGGTAATCTATTCTTACAACAAAGAAAGAGAAGATCACCACTTGGTCAAAAAAGAATAGGAATTTTATTCTATTTTGAAAGAAAGCATAATAGATATTCCCTTATGGATTATTTTTATTTTAAATAAAGCATGAACCAAGCTATTATATGTTGATCTAATTTATTTTCAATTAATATTTTGATGTGAAGCCATTATTGAGTGAGCTCATCTATATTTTTCATAACTAAGTAAAAAAATAGTCATAAAAACTAAAATCAAAATATAGGTGACCAATTATGATAACTATGAACTGAAAACTAGTGACTAGTTATGGTAATATGAATCATTGAAGACAAGAATGTATAAATAAAGACACTTGATTTAAAATCCCTAATGTAGTCAGCAAACTTGTTGATGGTGAAAAATGTCATGCCAACAAATCAACCTATTCACTTATCACAAAGGTCAAGATGGAATTGTACCAATTTAATTATAAGGGACCTTATGGATAAAACTCAATTTTAATGTTTGTAAAATGATGTTTTAAAGTTTTGAGGATTATTGTGTTCAATAATAAATCTAAATCAATCTTTAAAACATTTACTAAATTGATCAAACATAACATAAAAATAAACTATGTCAAGAAGATTACTCATAAACAATGCTTTGATTCAGAAGCTAATCACTCTTTCAATATTATACAATTCAATCTCAAGTTTGTTATAAACTATCATTTAACCTATCCAACAAATTAAAGTCTATGAATTACATGATCTCTTAAAAGATAGAAAATTAGATTGCTAAAAGGTATATCTTATGTTCATGCTCATAACACAAATATGAAAGTAATCAATCATAACTAAGATGGAAGTCAAACTCTAAACAACTAAAAACTATTAAAAATAGAAATATAATTAAAAAACTAACTATAATTAAATAACCTAACTATATTAACACTAATCTAAACTAACACTAAACTACTCTAACACTAAACAAAATTAGAAATAAAAAATGACAATAAAATAAATTGATTAATATTAGTAAAAACAATTAACAGAACATAAAAATAAATAAATTAGAAATTAACTTAAAATCATATTTAAACTAAATTAGAAGTTAAATTCAAATAAAATACAATATAAACAATGGTATGTGAGTATTTAGTGAGAAGTCAAGATGTAACAAATAAATTTGCAAAATAGTGGAAACTTAAGAGAGAAGCTTATTAAGAAGTTAGGGAAATGGCTCATGTGCGCACTTCAAAATTCAAATTCGAAGCTGAAGGTAATGGATTCTATGGCTAGTGTGGCTACCGTTATGGGTGGGGCTTCCTCCACGTGTGGGGATAGGGTTCTGGTTGCCCCTAAAGTGATTTCTTCTATGGGAGGGGGGTCTATTCCTACCTCGAATCTGGTTTATGGATCTCTTGCTCCTGGTTCAGGTCTTGGTTTTGGGGGAAGGACTTTTGCTGATGTGGCTACATTTGAAGCTAGATTACATGATGATCCTCCTCACGCATCATTTGGGCCTTCTCATGTTTCACTTGTAAGTGCTTTAAAACCTATTATGGTAACTCTAGATCTTGAATCAGTTGAAGACATCTTCCATAAGGTAGAAGAGCTTTCCTCTCTTGCTGCTATTTTTTGCTTCCATGGCTTTTAGCCCTCTCTTGCAAATCTACATGGTTGGATCTCCAAGAATTAGATGCCACTTATTAAAAATAATGTCCAAATCTTCCCATGTGCTAAAGGTTTTTTTATAGAAAAGTTCCTCTGCTCTAATGACAGGAAGAATATTTTGTGCAACAGTAATTTTTCTTGGCAGGGTAGATATCCACTTATGGCCAAACCATGGCATATGGATTTTGATCCTCTCTCAGAATCCTTTAACAAGTTCCCTATCTGGGTTTGGCTCCCTAATCTTCCAATACATCTGTGGCATGATTCAGTTTTTGAAACTATTGGAAATGCTATTGGAGATTTCTTATTTGTGGATGCAGACACTTCGGATATTCTCCATTCAACCTATGAATGCTTTTTAGTAGATTTGGATCTTTCTAAGGGCCTTCTTGAGGTGATTTGCTTTGATTCCCCAAGGGGTACTTGGACAAAAATGTTGGATTTTGAGGGTGTCCCTTTTCATTGTAGGAAGTGCCCCCTGACGGGTCATATTGCTACTCGTTGTGCTGCTGGGAAATCCAAATCTAGATGACCACCTTCTTGGTGGTCTGAGGCTTCCTCTAAGCATCACATGGTCAAATAACCTATGAAAGCTTCGATTGTTCCTAACATTGAGGATAGTGTTCACTCTGAGCCGGTGATTGAGGAGGTTTCTCTGGTGAAACATTCCTTTGAAGATCCTACAGAGGCTGTGGAAAGTGATCGTTCTGAGCTAGTGGTTGAGACAGCATTGGTTGCTACCCCTATTTTGGAGGTTCCTCTTAGGAGCCAAACTTTGTTTAATTCTCACAAAGAGATTGTTGTGGCATCTATGTCCCCTGGATTCCATGGATCATTATCTTCTGAGGCATGGGTTGATGTGGCAAAAAAGTTAGAGGAAGGATGGACAACAGTCAAGAGAAAGAAGTCTAAGCCTTTGGTCCCCCCTCTAGATAAGAATCTTTGGTCGTGTAAAAAAAACCTCAATTCAAAAGGTAAATGTAATGTTCCCTTTTGCTGACTGGTTTTGTTTTTTTTGTTGGTTGGTAAACTGGTTGCTTCACTGGTTTGCTGGTTACTAGTGTGGGAGGTTTTTCAGGAAGTTGATCCAGTCTGTTAACTTTCCTTCCAGTGTTTTGTTGGTAGTTTTATTTGGTCACATCTGTTGGTAACATGTCCCTGTAAAACCTGGTTTAGTTTGTTTACTAGTTTTAGGTTCTCTTAAACCTAGTTGCGCTTAATGGTTTATCTTTCTTTTTGATGTATAGGGTTTTAGGGCCCCTTCAAAACCTACTTTTACCTTAATCTAAAACAATGTTATGTGAGTCCTAATAAAATATTGGCATCTTAGCAAATAAGATCATTTCATTTGAGAAACAAACATTCTTCATACAAAATATATTTAAAAGATAAATTTTAAAATCAATTAGATGAATAATTTATTGCAAAAAATGATGTTTTCATCATTATTCAATTTCAATACTTATGTTCAACACATAGGAATACAAGTTTCAATCATTGAAAGATATTAAACTCGAAAATCTTTAGATAATCAGTTATAAATGATAATCTAAAACTAGATATACCTGCATTGTCTAAGAAGTATACTAAACCATCAGAGAAAGTACTATTGGTGTATCTATAAAAGTCATGCTATATCAGAGAAGTTACATAAAAGAGAGAGATAATTGATTGACTTTAATAAATAATAGTCTTTAATACATGCATTGTTCATCCCTTCAAATGAATCCTTGATCTCCTTTTAAACCTCTAAAGTTGGTTGAAAAAGAAGTTATAACTAACTTTAGCTAGTTATTTTTTAACTTTATTAAATGACTTTAAAATTCAATTAATTCAATTAATTCACAGTTACAAATAAAAAATAATTTAAGACTTTTAAAAGTCTTAAGAGATCAAACATTTTAATTTAGACTAGGTATTCCTAATGAGTAGGGACCCTTTTTAGTCAACTAGGAATATTTAGAATATTAATTAATCAATAAATAACAAAATAACATATCATATTAAATAAAATTCATCTTTACATTCATTCCATTTTGAATTTTAATTTACTCAATTGCATATATATAATACCAAATCTCCAAAAATTTGCTTCACTACTCTTTATTCCATGTGTAATGCCATGCTTTCAAAAAAAAATTATTTTGTGAAATATCTTGATAGTAAAAATATTTTGACTATATGTCATGAAAGATGAACCAAATCTCTCCATAAAAAACTTTCACTTTTCTAAAAATAAAAATTTTAATGTGTTTTCCATCTAGCTTAAATTTACTTTCAAATGATCATCAAAATGCATATTTTCTTATTTGTGATGAAGGTCATTTGGCCTTCAAATTTAACACCATGAAAATTTATGTAGGTGATCATTTTGTAGATTTTATACAATAGAAGGAAATATATACATTTTCAAAATAAAAAATAAACGCATTACGTATCTTCCATTTACTATCATGACTCAACATCCTAAATAAACTAAAAATCATAATAGTTGAATAAAATTATATTCTGCATAATTTTATTCCACATATCCTACCATATTTCATTGAATTTCATTTTCACTATGAATAGATATCAATTATCTATCTTTGTCAAAATAAAAATTATACAATAACCTATCTCTTCCAAGTCATAATTGCAAGTGAAAATCAACCTAGTATGACTTTCTAAAATAATAACATTATATTATCCCAAAAAAATTCAATATGAAACCTTGATAATATCTCTAAAATATATTATGTGAACATTTTATTATAAATATTTCAACAAGAACCTTTCATACAAAGAACTTCAACATAACTACATCCTTTCGAATTCATTATGTAAAAACTTTATCATAGTTTCTCAGACTCATCAATCATTTCGACAACATTAAATTTGACATCAAAACAAATTCCTAGAGCTTTAAAAAAGAATTGTTACCAAACAAAAATATATATGACAAATTAGAAACCATTCAAAGTTTTCCAAAATATTTCTGAAAACATATATATATATATTATATATATATATATATATATATATATATATATATATATATATATATGTATAATTTTTTTAACAAAAAACCATTGAATAAATGAAACTATATTGCATACTCAAATATATTTTGAAACCACTTCTTTATGACATGACAAACACAAAACCCTTCACATATTCATACAATAAACATGCAAAGTTTATTTTCAAAAACTCAAATCCTTAATGAACTCTTTAAAACTATAGATGACATGCATGATTTTTATTTTACTCATAGAGAGCTAAAACTAAGTACACTTTGAAAAAAAGTATCATATATTCTCAAATACCAAGTTTGAAGACAAAACTAACTCTGTATTCATTGATCACCAAAAATATAGCAAAAACTATAAATCAATTTTCACTAATATCCATGCAAGGAAGTGATATCCTAAACTGTAAAAAATTTTAACTTTATAAACATTCATGCACAGGTTTAAACCAATAACTTCATCATATGGAACTATATTCTTTCCATGCAACCATAAACTATTCAAATAACTTATAGAACTTTCTCAAAAACTCATTAAGCTTGTTCATTGCATACATATAGGTGCTTCTTTATAGTTTTCCATTCAAAATCTCATTTACAACCTCAAAATTTAAATTGCCAGAGTGATGCCTCCTCAAACAAGCTTCCAAAAATAACCAAAATAATGAAAAGAAAGATATTTATAATCAAAACTCTCCATCATAACTATTATGCATTTGTGTACTATTCTCATTGGCCATCAAAATTAATATAAGTATTTAGCAACCCACCAACTAAGTTGGTAAAAACACCAAATTTAACAATAATTAATATTCTTTCTAAACCTCTTACTAATCTCTAACAATCGAGCCATGCATACATAGAATGTAAGTCCTTTACCACCAAATAATCTTTTAAATATCTTGAATCCTTTTATCGTGTCTTGCATTAACTCACCTTGCCAGTCAAACATGCCATGAAGTTTATTGAATGGATTGCCAATTTACTTTCCAACTCATAAAACCTTTATGCCTCAAAATACTTAATCTTAATTCATATTAACCCTTGAAATTAAAAAACCATTTAAAAACCTTTGAAATCACCCCATGGTCATTTAGAGTCTTTAAATAAATCAAACATATCAAATTAAATACTTAGGATAGATAACATTTAGATTAAAACTTAGGACCCTTTAGAATAAGGTAGGATTTAGGATTAAGCTTATAATCCTTTTAGGATTATTTAACTATAATAATTTAGGTTTAAATATAAACCAAACTTCATTTATATCACCAACATTATAATTCCAATTTTTCATTTGCAATTAGATTTTGAATGAAGATAATCTGAAAATCATCATGACAAATCATATAATGCCTTTAACTTTGATAAAACCATAATGAGCACTATGTTTTTCAAACTGAATCTTTGATTTTCAAAATGGTATAATTTTACTATCAATCTATCTACAACTGAAACTATAACATTCATTTGATTGTATCTATGCCAATTTTATTCATTGTTCCACAAATGATTTTTGAAACCACTATAATGCAAACATGAATTCATAAATATGATAATCACCATATTATTAAATTGAAATCATGAACATTCATAAATATCACTAATTGACTTAGGTTCCTTGATTATATTTTTATATTTTATGACTAGGTCATCACTATGGTAGAGTATGAATAATAGCATATTATTTCAAAAAGATTGGGGGTGTGAAAATTAGGCATAATAGATAGAGTTTGGTTCCACATAATCCACTACATTCTAGAGTGATGATTAATAGAAAAAATTGAAATCAAGGGAAATTTTATCAAATAATATGCCCATTTATTTGGTATTTATAGCACAATAATATTTTGAAGGGGCCTAAACATGTGATGGTTTTGAATAAGTGGTCAATTCAATAATCTAAACTATGTAATTCTTTCACCAACTAGTCTTAATGTTCTTTAGAAAATTTGCTAAAAACTAGGGCTTTTGGTCATCAAAAATGTTCAAAATCATGATGTTTACTCATATATTGATGTTGAAATGACTTACCTTTTGGTTGGATTTTACATATATTTCCCAAAATTTATTCCTTGAATGATCAATTCATTTAATTTTAACGAAAATAACAATTTTTTATTTTGGTTCTCCTTTTAAATTTGAGAGTGCCGATCAGATTCGATGGGTTTGTGTTTTGTATATGGAAACTTTTCATTAATTATGTATGTCTAATCATCCTATTTAAGACATGCATCAATTTATCTTTTACCATCTGCTTTCATTTGTTTTCAAACTCATTTATGTGTAGTTTGGCCATGTGTATATTTAATCATGACACTTGTTTATTTATGTCTTAGTATGACCTTTATATTTATAACCTTGATTTTTATGATTTATGGCCACAAGTTAATGTTATTATACCACATAGAGTAATATCAAGACTGTAAGAATTCATAAACTTAGGGCATTGACTATTTGAACCTTTTGAACAATATACATCCTTATGAATTCTTTGGGTTAAGGAGATGTCAATGTGTGGAATGATTTCAAAGCCTCAGAGACTCAAATATTTAGAGCCATAATATCATTAAATAATTAACTTGGTATTTCTTATTTAAAGCTCTGGATTAAATAAAATATGAAATGTATCAATTTCTCAAAGGTTGAAGCCTTAAAGATATTAAAATTTGGGGCCTTAGGGATTTTATACTTTACTTAAACCTTTTAGAATTTTAGGTTGATAAAATTATTCCACTTTTTAAGCTCTTGGGTCTCAAAACCTTAGCAACATTAGATGATTAACTTCATTTTTTGAAATTTTGTGGTCCTATGTTCATGTAATTATGATACATAGAATGCTACCAGATCTTAGAGACTTTGAGCACTTATAATTTTATTTAAAGCTAAAGGGATCTAGGTAATGTATTAATGCCATATGTCCCAATATTAGATAAATAAATTTAGGGTTTTAGCATGAATTATTTTTAATTCTTCACCAATAGTCATGGAAAAATATAATAAAACATAAGAACACTAGGACAAGCCATATTAATTATCTTAGTCCAAATAAATAATAAAGTTAATAATGAAAACCTAAGTTTTAAGATAGGTCAAAATGGTCATTCAAGATTTGGTTACATGGATGTCTAAGGATTAAAGATAACTTAACTTTAGACTTTGAAGATAACCTTAAAAATATATAAATAAAAACTATTTCCATGGATGTCTAAGGATTAAAAGACCTTGAATAGAAATACTCAAATAATATTGGGTCCCATTTTGAATTTTAAAAGTGTAATACATGTTAGGGCACAACAAATGGAGACTCAATGCATAACTAATCCTATGTATTTGAGAACCCATAAACTTAGTAATACATCATAACAAAACTTTATCTCTATCAAGAAAAGAATAAGTAAATCATTCCTCGAAAAAGACTCCTTCTTCATGTAACATGCTAGCCATTTTCACTCCTTGGATATATGTGTAATTTTGTAAAATTCATTTTCCCCTATTTATGATATTTTTGACAAAGTCATGGATAAACACTTTAGGTTTCATTTTGATTTCAATAGTTTTTACCAACTAGTAAGGGAAGCCTAGGCATTGCTCTGCTACAAGTTGGGAATCCATAGCTCTATAATAAATACCTCTAATTCCACTCAAAACCTTTCTCTACTATTGACTAGGTGTCCATGGCCTTGATAGAGATTATTTTAATCACCCATCTCCTATCAGTTTGTATGATTTTATTTACAAAATAAATAGAATAAAGGTTGGGAACCACCATTAGCTAGGTGTATGTATAAGAAAACTTATTTTAATCAATATGTCCCTACCAGTGTACATCCATTTATATTTTTATTATCTTCCATTTAGTTTTTAGAATGTAGTAGTGTAGATGATGTCTATAAATGGAAATTATTTATAAAATGTGCATGAGTATATTATATTACATCCCAATGGTTTAGAATACTCATCTAGTCTAAGTAGATGTTAAATTCAAGTATAACACATACCTCCATCCTAAATGCTCAAGCATTATCAAAATCAATCCTTTTGAAAACCAATTATGTATCCATTTATATCATCCTCTTATTTTTGGCAAGTCTTTTTTAAATTCAGCATATGAAATCAATTGGTGTGTTGTGAATTTTATAAAACTCATCTAGAAAGCATAACAACTAATATCCTAAAATCAAATATAGATGGTAGGAAATCTAAACTAAGAAAATAATGAAGACTAACTAGAAAGAAATAAATCTATTCTATAAATTAGGAAATTATTATAAAAATTTGGAAATCTATCCTACTCATACATCACTTACTGTCACTCAAAAGCAGCTCCAGTTAGAGCAACCATGAAATAATGTTTCAAAAATTATCCATTAACTAGAAAATCAAGGTCATTACCTTGTAGGTGCTTTAAAAAAAATTCATTTTTACCTAATATATTAGATATTTTGTTAATTTCCAATTCATAAATAATTGAACTTATCATAATGTCATTTTTTATCATGTGCCTTATCTTATAAGAAAACTAGGTATGAAATCATGAAGGCTTTTATTTTGGATCTCTTGTCAAACTATCTCTTAATAATATGCTTATATTTACAAAGGTTGTGTAGTGTTTTAGTCCATGAATCTTCCATCTAGACTATGTAAATTAGTCTAAACTATGTTGGGTGAATATTTTGTCAGTCAGCTAACTGATGAGAAAAATAGGTCTTATCATCCACGTCAAGGGAGATTGGTCGGCCTAGTGTGCAGGTTTCCTACATCAGTGGTGGATGAATCTCTCCTCTCATCAAGGGGAGGTTCCCTATTAAATATGAGGGGCTATATACTATAAATATAAGAAAAAAATAACACTCAGGGTAGGGCAACACCATCCATATCTCTTCTTTTAGATATGATGCTCACAAATAAAGGAGAAATCCTAGTGAAGACACTGAAGGCACTTCTCTTCTTTTAGAAGTAGTATTGCAGCAAACAATAGGAGTTCTTTCAGGTAGTGACAAGAAATTTGTAACAAAGGGTAGTAACCAGCAGGATGAAATGGAACACAAAGTTTCCACCTCAACTACCCAAAGAGTGAAATACAAAGAATAATGGGGACATAAAGTCATCCCATAATCCTTGACATAGAAAGAAACAAAAAACACACACTAAAGATAGCTATAACAACACAAAGTCTGAAAGTGACTAACCTTAGGACATCTTCCTTATCACTTCCACTAATTCTACTTGTTAGACTAAATAAACAAGAATGCATTTAGAAGACAGACATAAGAATAATCTCCTAAAATGGCACAAGCTATAACAACATAAAGTCCACAAGTAACTTGATTTCTCATTCAGATAAAATAATATGAACAATGATCTGAGCTCAAAGTCTCAGTATTTGCCTTTCAATTTGGGTAGAGTCTTACTTATGTGATCAAAAAGATCTTTAAAATGACATAAGAGAATACAATATATAGTAGCCAAGAAAGGCTTGGCACTTTGTTCCATGGAACGGCCCATGCTGCACTCAATGAATTGAATGCATTTTTAGTTTTGTCAAAGAGGGCCATGCTAGAACAGGGTGGCTACCTTAACTATGGTGTGTTGATTCATCTCGAATGTCTTCTCCTAGGGTTGAGTCATCTGGTCTATCACCTGATGTCTATGCAGTTGTCTACCTCGCCTTTACCCTAAAGGAGAAAAACAAGTTGTGCCTTCAATGTTTGTAGGCTCAAATATCTACCTAGTAGATTGTTACACCTACTATAATAACTACTATGTAGATATTTTTGGTGTTCCCCCTTTCTTGCTACAATTTGAGCCTTCAAGCTATCTTTTACCTTTTCTAGTTCTTTTGGTTCCTCCTCTCAGTGGTTCTTCCTTTCAGCTTGAAGGTATTTGAATGCATCTGGGTCTACGTTTAAGCCTGTAAAGATCAATAGACACTTTATTGCTACAAATTTGATGTCTTCAAGTCTATTGTCATTTAAAAGCTAACAACTAGTTGGTTGTCCTAAATTTGATGACTACAAGCCCATCATCTTCCTTAGCAATTCCTTAGTGTCTTTTCCACTTGCTTTGGTCACTTTTCACTATTCTTAACAAGTGACACGTGGCATTTTCCACTGTGAAATTGGTGAGGACACTTGGTAGCATCTGCTTATATAAGATTTAGATACCTTTTGAGAGTCATGTAGAAGATGACACATGGTGGCTTCCACTGAGCTTTAGAAACACTATAGAAACATTCTAGACTCATTTAGATTCACATAGATATAGACACTTGTCATGCTCCACTGAGTTATAACGAGACATGTGGCACATTCTGCTACTTTTTAGAAACAAGCTGTAATGGGTCTCGATAGATGATACTTGGCAGCTTCCACTCATTTTAGTAACTCACTCGGGGCCTACCACAGTCCTTGCTCAATAATGAAACCAAAGGAAGAAACTGTGGCCATTGACACTTGTCAGATTCCATCAAGCATTTTAAGGGACATGTGGCGACTTCTGCTACATTTAGAAAAACATATTAAAACCTTCCACTATTACCACTTGGCACCCTCCATGGAACTCTAAGAGAAGCTTATTAAAAGAAGCTTTGAAGCTTATAAGATACTCAAAACATAGAAGCAGACACTAGTTACACTCTGTTGAGTTTAGAAACTCACCTAGGGCCCACCACAGTGCTTATGAAATGAAACTCAAAACTACAGATGTTGACACTTGTCACACTCTGCTAAGTGATAATGGGACACAAGGAAGAAACTGTGGATGTTGACACTTGGCGGGTTCCATTATTTTTAGAAACAATTTATAATATGTCTTGGTAGATGACACTTGGTAGCTTCCACTCTCAGGTTTTTTCTTTTAGGCACTCCTTTGAACCATTGAATCATGAAGCAGTTGAATTTGATGAACTTTGATGAAGCGCTTGACTCTTTGAAGCTTGTTGACAACATTAAACCTTTTCAACTTACTAGTCCCTCTACTAAAATTTTTTGAAAAATGAGGAATTTTGAAAGCTCAAAACAAATTTTGAGAAGGGAAGAGATTATTTTGGTCTATTGAACCAAAATAGTTCACATGTTGTCCCAAAAATGAATGATATTTTTGGGGACAATAGCTGGCTCCAGTTGGGGAACTTCCTTCAGTTGAAAACTTGGAATAGCTGAGGGGAGTAGAGACCAAAATCTCCAATGCCTTGAAGTGTGCCATTAGGCTATGGAATCATGCTACCCAAAAATAAAGGCTCCAAAAAATGCAAATGAATAACATAAAGTAGAAACAAAGATTATACAAATATACATATGTATAGATGAAGTCATCTGATACTTCAAGAATTGAAGTGCTTCAGATGCTACCCATTGTGAGGTACAGAAAAGAGTGTGGCATATTGATACTTCAATATGAATCTATTTTTACCATTTAGTTGATGAATAGTAAAAGGGACCCTCCATAGGGAATCAATCTTCCCATGCATCCCCTTTGGTTCTCTCCTTTTTTCCCACAACAGGACTTGATCTCTAATTTGGAAATCATGGTTCTTTGCTTTCTAGTCAAAGAGCTTCTTCACCAGACTTTGATGGGTAGTAATTCAGTCTACCACCATAGTTCTCTACTCATCCAACTTAGTTATGCACATGATCCTCTTATCAATGAGGCTTTTGTATGTCTGATCTTCAATTGCCTTAGCCAATTTCAATGCTGGCAATTCCAGGGTGATTAGTATCTCAACATTAAGCCCATAAAGAAGTTGGAAATGAGACATACCAATTACCCTTTTTGGTGTAATTATATCTACCCATAAAACATCAACCAATGCTTTATGCCATGTCCTTTGATTGTCATCCACCAGCTTCTTGATGATAGTCACCAGATTTTTATTACTTGATTCAACTTGTCCATTCCCTTACAGAAATTAATTACAAGAGTGGGAGAGGGTGATCCCATAGTAAAAATAGAACTGAGTAATCTCCTAGGAAGTGAAACAAGCTACATTATCAGTGAAAATATTGGTTGGGACCCCAAACCTAGAAATGATATTCTCCTTGAGGAAGTTGCATACTACCTCAGAAGTAGCATGCTTGGTTGGGATAGCTTCCACCCACTTAGTGAAATATTCTATGGCTGTGAAGACATAATCATGTCTAGCACTTGAAGATGGGTTTACAACACCAATGAAATCAATTCACCATTACTTAAATGGCTCTTTTATCACCACTAGCTTGAGAGGCAAGCCAGCTAACTTGAGTCTCCCAGAAAACTACTGACGTAGTTCACATTTCCTTACCCATTTATATGTATCTTGAAAGAGAGATGGCTAGTAATACCTAGCCTACAAAATTTTATGGGTGGTTATAAGAGTAGAGAAATGTCCTCCACAGGGAAAATTATGGAAGGATTTTAGAAGTTGACTCTACTACTCTTTATCCATGTAATGAAGGGACACTAGGCTCCTCTTATTTAGGCCATTATCCCAAAGGACAAAATTGGTAGCTTTCAGTTTGATAGTCTTCCTTTATTTATGAGATAGGTGGGTAGGACACTCACCATAAGTAAGGAAATGAGAAATATTTTAATACCACTCATTCGTGGTGGAGACAAAGAGGATTTTTGGTGTGTCTTCTTCTTCTAATTCTTCATGCCCTATTTATTCGGGTCTGTTGTCAGCAATCAATTAGCATATGCCCTTTCCCTGCACCAGCTTCATTGGTTCGATGACTAGATCAAACTCCTA
This sequence comes from Torreya grandis, assembly GCA_037957365.1. NCBI lineage: Eukaryota > Viridiplantae > Streptophyta > Pinopsida > Cupressales > Taxaceae > Torreya > Torreya grandis. The sequence continues at coordinate 551,751 of JARHVA010004155.1, forward strand.
GATTTTTGAAATCCAATTTCGCCTTTTAATTCAAAACTCATATTGAGTTAATATGGATTTAACCATGGTATCAAGAACCAAGGCAGTAACATGTGAATTCAAGATGTAGAAGCAAAAATGCTTCACTACTTTCACCACTGCATAATCATGCTTATCCATGTTTGAATACTTCAGCTTATGAGCTTTGAGAGGACAACTCATGAAAGAAATAGGAGATTCCACACCTTCTTGGTTCTATTGAACCAGAATGGCTAAAAGTCTATGTTTAAAAGCATTACTATATATAGTGAAATCCTTTTTATAGTCTGGACAAACCAAGATTGACGCATGGGCAATAACAGTCTTGATATCTTGGAATGCCAATTTGCCTTCTTCAATCCAGCTAAATGTGGCCTTTCACTTCATCATGTTTACAACATGTCGAGTCTTTTTAGCAAACTCAAGGATGAACCTTCTTAAGAAATTCACCTTTCTAAAGAAAGAGTGAACTAAAGTCTTACTTGTAGGCAAAGTAAGCTCTTAGACGGACTTGAATCTATCTAAGTCAATCTTTATGCCTTCTTTAGACACAATGTGTCTAAGAAGTTTCCATTATGTTACCCCAATAATAGACTTCTTGGGGTTTAAATAAATGCCATTCTAGTAGTAGCATTCCAACACTTGTTGCAAATGGTACACATGATCTAGGTGATGCTTAGAAAAGATGGTCAAGTCATCAAGATAAAATACAATGAACTTACCTATTTCATCTTTGAAAGTAATGTTCATTGCTCTTTGGAAGGTGGTGCCAGCATTTATCAAGACAAAAGGCATTCTCCTATAGGTGAAGGTGTCCTAAGGTGTGGTGAACATAGTCTTATACTGGTCTGCTTCACCAACTTCAACCTGATTGTATCCTGAGAAGTTGTCTAGCATTGATAACATCTCTAAACTAGTCACTATCTGAAGCACTTGATCCACGATAGGCAAAGGATAGTTATCCTTTAAGGATGCCTAATACAAGTTCCTAAAATACACATAAAGGCAAATTTTGCCACTCTTATTCTTTTCAGGAACTATATTTACAATCCATGTGGAATGATGAATTGGAAAGATTATCCTAGCATTCAGCATTCTTTTTATCTCAAACATAATAGTACCTGATATCTTCAAATTGTACTTCCTAGATTTTTGCCTATAAGGTGCTAAATCACTTTTGAGAGGAATGTTATGGAAAATTTTATTAGGCCTGAGTGACTTCAAATCATCATAGGAATATGCTAATACATCCATGTACTGGTTGAGCAAAGTAGTGAACTTGAACCTCTCCTCAGGAGTGTAGCATTTCCCAATGTTCACCATCTTGGGGTCATCCTTGGTACCTAGATTCATCTGATCAAACTCCTGAGAGGAGCTTGAATCCATTTGCTACTATTTGATGAACTTGTCATGTTTTTAAAATAGCTTCTCAAGGGAAACTAGGCCTTTCAGGATTTTATTCCCTTTGAGTTGCATAAACTCTTCACCTACATCTGTGCTTGACCCATGGGCTAGTTCAAGTTGTTGAGGCTTATTACCTTTAAAGTGAAGCTATTGAAATCTATCCTTTTATTCTAGGAAGGCAATTATTTGATTGTCATTGTTAAACACCTACCAGTGACTGGCATTATCAAGCACACTTAGTTGAAAGACCAACTCAATAGTGTAGTTATATCCTTGGAAGTTAGGGTGAGGGACTAGTAGAGTTGCTGAAATAGTTAGTGCATCAGCTCTGTCATTGAATTCCCTTGGTATGGCAGAGATGTTGAAATCATCAAAGATTTCAATTTGATCCCAAACTAGATTGTGGTAGTGGCACAATCTCTCATTCTTGGTTTGATATAGCGTTCTCACCTGACAAACCACCAGTCCAGCATCTCCCTTGGCATGAAGGAGCTTAATGCCTTTGTCTTGAGTAGACCTCAATCTAAGCAGTAGTGATTCATACTCAGCTATATTATTGGTATTGCTAAATTATAATTTGTATGATGAAGGAAAAATATCTCTTTAAGGAGATATTAGCACAATCCCAGCTCTTGAACTGATAGAGGAGTAGTTGCTATTGAAGTCCAGAATCCATACCTCATTAGACGCTGACTTTTTTTGGATTCTTATTCATTTGGAGGGGGAGATCCTTCCACACTTGCATTGCACTCTACTAATTCTTTTGTTATTCTAGCTAAATGTATTTCTAGGTTGACACCTTCAAGAGCTTCAACAGGTGCTTCATGAACTTCTTCCATGGAGAGAAAGTAGTTACCCATGCCTGAAGACTCAAATAGTATTTGAGCTTCAAGCGCTGATGATTGGGTGACTACATATTTTGCTTCCTTTTTAGGGAGCAATATTTTCATAACACCCTTAACTAGAATCCTTTCTTTAGATAGATCCATGCTCAATTCACCTCCAACATCCTTCCAAAAATTCTACCCAAGAAGGATGCCATATGATTCTGGCATGTTAGCCACCAGGAGAGTCATCTTGATTCCTTTTTTTGGGAATACTGTAAATGCAAATTGAGCATCCTTGATTTGTCTTAGCAGTGGTAATTGCTTGTTTTCCATGGAGAAAAATCTATCAAATGTTTTGGTTAGTGTGAGACCAAGGGATTTTACCACTTTGGTAGGCATGACATTTTTTGAGGCTCTAGAATTAATGATGCAATTGCTTAGCTCATGACTGTTTATCAACAAGGAAACATAGAAAGGCTCTATTTTCCCATGGGCAGTAGGAGGAGTAATGACAAGGTTGTTCTTGGTGGGTGCATTCTTGTGGGAATTATGAGTCACCTTGGGAATTTCTTCTTGTCTTGATGGGGTGGTTTGGTTCTTTACACATTGAACCAATTTATCCAACTGATCAGGGTTGGATTGAAAAAATTCAAATTCAGACATTTGGATCTTAGTTTTCTTGACATGATCAATAATGTCAAATGTCTAAAATGAACTAGGAATAGAGAATAAGAGCTCATCCTTTTGGTTTTTAGAAAGGGAAGGGTTAGTCTGTGAATTTGAAAATGGAGGTGAAGGTGCAATTGTGGTACTCACCTTTTTAGAAGTCACTGGGTCCTTTGGCTACAAAGGTAGAGTGATTCCCTGCTTAGTAATCAAAATTTCTGGTTGAGGTCGCTGCTTTGTCTTCTCTTTATCAACTTGTTGGGCTGATTGATTCTTAAATTGTATGAAAATATCATATGATCCTTTAGCTACTTTACCTTCACTTATGGGTTCATCTTGATAACTTATGAAACTAATGTTGGAGTCACTAGCTAATTCTTCTTCTTCTTCAATGAAGAGATTAGTGTCATCTTCTAGATTCAACTCAAGGTGGAAGGAGAAATCTGATTTAGCTTCAAGATATCTAACTACTGAGTTGGTTGGAGGTGCTTCAATGGCAAGGTTATGCCTCTGAGGGGGAAGGAGATGATTTGATTGCCCTTGGTTCTTGGCCACATTACCTTGGTATGACTGATTAGGAAATGTCCTCATTGGTGCATCTTTGTATGAAGGAGTAGATGACATCCCTTGTGCCATTTATTTTATGAGGGCCAATAATTCATTTTCTAGCTTCTGCACCATTGGATTAGTGGTGGCTGAAGGTGAGTATTCAAAGGAAGAATAAGACTTACCTCTATTTAGATCTCTCCTTATCTTTCCTACCAAGATAAGGTCATCCTCTACCTCAGTAGCCAAGTCTTGGGCAGCCTCAAAGTCTATGTGGGCAACACATCTCAGTAGAAAACTCACTTTAGGTAGCTGTGAGTTGATGAAGAAGCATTTGAGGTTTCTTAGGGCTTGGCTAAGAAATTGTAAGAATTTAGTTCCTCAACTTGTCAAACATTTCTATGAAATCCCTCATAGTTTCATGAGATTCCTTGTTCACCTATGTGAGCTAGGCTAGTAAGGCATGTGCATCTTCTACAGGCTTGAACCTAGCTTCAAATTTAGCTTTGAGTGTGTCCCAATCAATCACTAACTGAGCTTGTAGATGGTATAAATAGTCTACAATAACACCTTATAGTGTTTCCATGATGATCCTGACTACCACATCCTCAAATTCCATGCCTATCACACCCACAGGCTATACTAAAGGCTGCAATGTGTTCATCAGGATGAACTCTCCCATCACCAAATAATTTGGGGAAATTTTTTCTTGAACTATGTGGAAGTTCATGTAGAGGTGGAATAAGATTGAGTGGGCCAAATGAGTTACCCTAGGGGCCTTGAAATGCCATGATGAGATTATGAAATAGAGGGATAATGAATCTAGGTGGAGTATTTATAGGCAAAGCTATGCTAACATTAGAAAAGAAAGCTCTACCTTGTGTTGGTGACTTGGTACGGGTAGGAGGAACACTCTTGGATCATTGAACTTGAAGTTAGGGAGGGAATAGGTTAAAATTTCCTTGCTACAGCAACTCAAAGATAGGGTAAACAACACCTTGAACTCTTTGACTTCTGATATAACATGGAGTTGCTAGATTGTGAAACAAAAATGGGAAAAGACTAGTCTTTCTTCAGCTTGAAGCTTGAGGCTTCAAACTACTTGTCCTTCCCTAGCAGAGTTGCGAAAAAGACTATTGGGTGAATATTTTGTTAGTTAGCTAACTAATGAGAAAAATAGGTCTTATCTTCTACATCAAGGGAGATTGGTCAGCCCAGTGTGTAGGTTTACTACATCAGAGGTGGAAAAATCTCTCCTCTCACCAAGGGGAGGTTCCCTATTAAATATGAGGGGCTATATATGATAAATATAAGTAGAAAATAACACTCAGATGTAGGGAAAAACCATCCATCTCTATTATTTTATCGATGATACTCAAAAATAAAGGAGAAATCTTGGTGAAGACACTTCTCTTCTTTCAGAAGTAATCTTGCAACAAATAGCAAGAGTTCTTTCAGGTAGTGACAAGAAACTGGTAACAAAGGGTAGTAACCAGTAGGATGAAATGGAACACAAAGTTTCCACCTCAACTACCCAAAGAGTGAATTACTAAGGATAATGGGGGCACAAAGTCATCCCAAAATCCTCAACATAGAAAGAAACTAAAAACACACACTGAAGACAACTATAATAGGACAAAATCTAAAAGTGATTGACTTCAAGACATCTTCCTTATCACTTCCACTAGTTCTACTTGTTAGATTAAATAAATAAGAATGCATCTAGAAGATAGACATAATAAAAATCTCCTAAAATGGCACAAGCTATAATAGCACAAAGTCTGCAAGTAACTTGCTTCCTCATTTAGATAAAATAATATGAATAATGATCTAAGCTCAAAGTCTTAGTATTTGCCTTTCAATTTGGGTAGAGTCTTGCTTCTGTGATTAAAAATATCTTCTTTAAAATGACATAAGAGAATAAAATATATAGTATCCAAGAAATGCTTGGTGTTTTGTTCCATGGAATGGCCCATGCTGCACTTAATGCATTGAATGCATTTTTAGTTTTGTCAAAGAGGGCCATGCTAGAACAAGGTGGACACCTTAACTATGGCATGTTCATTCATCTCAAATGTCTTCTCTTAGGCTTGAGTCATCTGGTCTGTCACCTAATGTCTATGTTTCTAGGCTCAAATATCTACCCGGTGGATTGTTACACCTATTGGAATAACTACTGCATAGATATTTCTGGTCTTCCCCCTTTCCTACTATGATTTGAGCCCTCAAGCTATCTTTTACCCTTTTTGGTTCTTTTGGTTCCTCCTCTCGGTGTTTCTTCCTTTTGGCCTAAAGGTATTTGAATGCCTCTAGGTCTGTGTTTAAGCCTATAAAGATCAACAGACACTTTATTGCCATAAATTTGTTGTCTTCAAATCCGTCATCATTTGAAAGCTAATGGATAGTTTGTTGTCCTAAATTTGATAGTTACAGGCCTGTCATCCTCCTTAGCAATTCCTTAGTGTCTTTTTCACTTGATTTGGCTACTTTCTATTGATCTTAACAAGTGACACGTGGCATTTTCTACTGTGAAATAGGTGAGGACACTTGGCAACATCCACTTAACTTATAGAAGCTTTAGATACCTTTTGAGAGTCCTACAGAAGATGATACAAGGTGGCTTCCACTGAGCTTTAGAAACACTATAGAAACATTTAGGACTCATTTGGATTCATGCATATACAGACACTTGTCGTGCTCTGCTGAGTTATAATGGGACATGTGGCACATTCTACTACTTTTTAGAAACAAGTTGTGATGGGTCTCAGCATATGACACTTGGTAGCTTCTGCTCATTTTAACGACTCACCCAGGGCCCACCACAATCCTTTTTCAATAACAAAACCAAAGGAAGAAATTGTGGCCATTGACACTTGTCATCTTCCATCAAGCTTTTCAAGGGACATGTGGCGACTTCTGCTACATTTAGAAAAACATATTAAAACCTTCCACCATTTTCACTTGGCACCCTCCTTAGAAATCTAAGAGAAGCTTATTGAAAGAAGCTTTGAAGCTTATAAGAAACTCAAAATGTGGATGTAGACACTAATCATGCTCCATTGAGTTTAGCAACTCACCCAGGGCCCACCATAGTCCTTATGAAATGAAACTTGAAACTATGGATGTTGACACTTGTCATGCTCCATTGAGTTATAACAAGACACAGGGAAGAAACTGTAGATGTTGACACTTGGTGGCTTCCATCAAGATTCACAAGGGACACATGATGTGTTTCACTATTTTTAGAAACAAATTACAATGTGTCCCGATAGATGGCACTTGGTAGCTTTTGCTCTCAGGATTTTTTTTTGGCACTCCTTTGAACCATTGAACCGTGAAGTGGTTGAACTTGATGAACTTTGATGAAGTGCTTGACTCTTTGAAGCTTGGCGATGACGTTGAACCTTTTGAACCTACTAGTCCCTCTACTGAAAAAGCTTGAAAAATGAAGAATTTTGAAAGCTCAAAACTAATTTTGAGAAGGGAAGAGATTATATTTGGTCTGTTGAACCAAACTAGTTCACATGTTGTCCCAAAAATGAATGATATTTTTGGGGACAACAAACTAAATTATTTCATCTTCCACCATGTACTCTTGCATGAATTGGTACTTTGGAATTTTAGTATTTATGGAGAAAATTACTTTTGGTGCATACAATAGTAGAAAAGTTGAAGCCTTGAGATCTAATTTTGTTTTTTCAATCTTCTTATAGTGCATACATTAGTATCATATTCCATTCCTTTGGATTATCTTGGGTTGAGTTCTTAATGACATCCATAATATTCTTGTTTGTGGATTTAGCTACCCCATTACCTTGTGAATCATATTTTGAAGAGAACTTGATGGTGATTTGGTTATTATAAACCCACTCTATAAATTTATTAGACTAGAAAGCTATACCATTATCACAAATTAAAGAGATTAAAGTACTAAATCTAGTCAGTATGTTCTCTTCGAAAAATTTCATGACATTCAGTGCTTTAGAATTGTTTGTCACCATAAGTTCTATCCATATAATGTAATAGTCAATAGTTATTAGGAAAAAAAATGTCCTACTAAATTTTTTGGGTTTATCATCCCAATGAATTCAAGACTCCATTGAGTAAAAGGTCATCCTTCAATTACTAGTTTTAGTGGCATGGAAACATTCACTTCTCTTTATCTAAATACCTAACATTCATGGTAGGTTTTGAAATGGTAATGTGTACCTTTAAATATTGTATGCTAGTATTATCCCATTCTCAAAATCATATGAGTTTTTATGTTTCTTGTTATCTACCCATGTTTCTCCTTCTTGAAACTGACTATTCAAACCCTCCTCAAACCTAGACTAACATTGGATTGACTTATAGGTTGTGGGATAAATATAGTCTAGGTGAAACATCTAGTTTTGTGGGGATGTCTCCCTTGATTTGTCACATATGTCTTCTCTCTAATACCTAATTATGTTTTGATGGAAATGGATGAAGATGAAACTTGTAAAATATACCTACAATAACAATGGTGATACACCCATACTTGAAGATCCTCTCTTTGGTTTGTCCCTTAAACACACTAATGAAACTAATGAAACCAACAAATGATCAGACCTCTTGAAAAATTTCTAAGCATGAATGCTTCATGTGAAGATCAAGTGGAAGTTATACAACATGAAAGCTAAGAACCTAGCTCTACACAAGACACTATCAACCCATCAACACTTCAAGAACACTCATGCATATCAAAACTTCACACAACCTATATAGAATGATATCATAATGTTAGTTTAATGTAAGGAAATACATAATACAATGACACTCATACATTTTTCAAATCAATTCTTTTAAGACATACTAACACTCTAAAAGGATGTCTGAAACAATTTTTGTATTGATTCATAGGGTATAAGGTATAATTTTGGAAAATAATTTCTACATCCATCTAAGGGATGATAAAACAAGAGATCAATGCATAATTATATAAAATGTTTATGAGAGAGGAGATAATAATGAGACTAAGGTGGCACATGGTAGTTACAATAGTCATAATCACTCCTCTCATGCATTGATGTCCCTCAATGACTCCATTTTGGTGCAGTTAGGTATGAAAGCTGTAGCTTCCCTATTTGACTTCATTAAATTCTTGGTCATGCCTAAAATATTCTATTACCAATCCAATAATATTTATATAATTCAAATGGGGTATGAATAGGCCTTTAAGAGGTATTGAGTAGCCTCCCCTTCAATGTGCATGTTCACTTGTCATTAAAACTATCTGCACTCCTTCATAATGGTCCTCAATATGGAATATTATTACCTAAATGGATAGCTAAAAATTGAAAATGGTCGATCTTTAACTTCATCATGTTATTCTCCCCCACTAGGACCTTCTACTAGCTAATCAAATGGTCCTCATTTATAAGTTCTTCATTTCCTACATATTCACTATTTCAATGACTTAAATAGATGGAATCTATTCTTGAAACATATGAGAAGTATTAAAATATTCTTTTATTAACCCTTTATATCAAATTTTATACCTTTATAAACTATCCTTCACCTAAAAATCATTTGCCTTGCATGAATAGGCCACTCAAACTAGCTTCAAAGATTGGTTGCTTAGGAGGAGATATTAGAGATACTTATAGAAAAATTCATGAATAATTATATCATTATATGAGTATAATAAGTTTTGAAATAAAATTTCACATAGCTTATAACTCTTTATTAGGTTCTATAACCCATTTTTTACTTAAAACTATTTTAAAATTCCATTTTTAAAGATGTTCATATAGCCTTTATACAATCAGGTACCATGAGCATGAGATATCTTGAGTGGAAAACATGATCTAGGTGTTGTTCAAGAATTTATTGAGTATTTGGATGAATTTTTTACCAATTAATCTTAATCAAGTCCTTATTAGGGTTTAAGGGGGTTTAAGAATGTTTGGGAGTCTTAGTGATGATTCATATAGATCAAGGCCTTAATATCTAAACCGATTACACTAAATGCATGTCAATACACCTCTCTACCTCCCTTGAAGTGCTTGGATCCCCATGTAAATAATATATAAATTTTTGTGCATTTTAAAATGCTCATTAGGTTGTAAGCATGCTTCTTGAGTAGTTTTTGGGTGTCTACGGACCAAAAGGGGTAACTTTATGAATTTTTATCTAACATAGAGTGACTAAAAGGTCCTTAAAAAATATGATGACCTCTCCCTTGAAGGTCTAAAGTGTTCTTAATCTTAAAATGTCTCCTTGGTCCACATTTTAGTGGCTTTACTCTAATGAGGGTGTTATACTAGTCTACTTGCAGCTCATAAATCATGAATTTGCCTTTACCTAGGGGTTGTAAATAAATTATATCTTGTTATTAATCTTAACATCACCTTAGATGTCTCAAGGAATATCAATATTGGCTTGATTAGGTCATTTGGATTCTCTTATATGCACATAATCATTTATCTCAATATATGTACCTATCTACTTGCAAAACTAGTTATGAAGATCTTTATAAATGACTGTTAGAGGGCCATTTATGATCATTAGGGCCAATTCTCCCCCATCAACCTCATGATGCACCAAAACACTTCCTATTTCTCTATTCTTAGCATTAAACTAATGTTCTTAGCCTTAGTGCATATAGTCTGACCCTTATAAATGCCAACTAGTAGGTCACTATGATGTTGAGAAGACTTGAGAAAGCCTTAAAGATGATTTTTGGACTAAACAACTCCATATGGATGTGTTTTGGAGTAAGAATACACCATTGGGTCATTTCTAGGGTTTTAGTAGGGTTTTGTATGTCCACTATATTAATTATGGTTCATAGCATACATACATCTAAACTAGGACCAAATTCCATGAACCTATATGCATTGACCTCTTCATCTTCCATGAATATCCCGCATTCGCATGCAAAGGGTGTGGGGAGAGAGGAGCATTGGAAGTAGACATTCAAGATCTCTTCTAGCCAATTTAAACAAGTTATTTTCTTAAGGATCATTCATAAAGTTTATCCCCACAATGCTTGTCATTATTTAATGGATATTTAGTCCATAAGGAGACTTAAACTTTCCCAAGAGCTTTGGGCTTAAGCCTTTGTATGGTGAAGTGTATGAACACTTGAAGTTGGACTTTAAGTTGGTTGTGTTGGGGTTGAATGTTTTGAGTAGGTTTTGAAACTATTTATATCTTTTCCCTTGATTTTATCCACTTGAAACATCTTATTCATTACTTTTAGTAATTTTCTATATATCTCATGTCCATCAACCTTATTGTAAGAGCTTAAAGATGCTTTAATGTGGCAATAGGTTGTATGATCAAGTTTGAAGTCTAGGTGTTCTAGCCTACCCTAAAGGGCATATGATTTAAAACTAAGATGTTAATCCTCTTTGAGGATGTATGGATACTTTTAACATCATCTCACATTAATTTAGAACCATATATGGACTTGTTGGTCCCTAAAAATGTCACTCATATTTGGAACAACATATGAGCTATCTTGGTCCTACAGGACCAAAATTCCTCTCTTCCCCTTCTAAAATTTTATTTGGGGGCTTTCAAATTCCTCATTTTTTCAAAGATTTTTTAGCAAAGGGATTAGCAGGTTCAAAGGTTCAACATCTTCAACAGGAGCTAGGCACATTTGACAAAGTTCAAAGTTCAACCATTCCAAAGGTTCCACGGCCCTGAGCATTTAATGCATCTCAAAATCTTAAACCATTGAACCATTGAACCTTGAACCATTTTGGTTCATCAGTTCAATGCACTAGGTTTAAAGGTTTAAATATGGCATCAATTATGAAGAGAAACACACACAATAGAAAGAGTCAAGCGGATACTACCAAGTGTCACCAATCGAGCCATTATGCCTTATTCCTAAGAAGTAGTGGAAGCCACCACATGTCAACATCCATGTTTCCTCCCTTTCATTCCACTCTATTGAGTAAAGACTATGGTGGGCCTGGGGGCGAGTAACTAAATGAAGCTGAGGCTGCCATGTGTCTACATCCATGTGACTATTTAGGGTCTTTTTTGACAAAGTTTCTACCAAAATTTTGTGGAGGGTGACATGTGGCAACTGTAGAAGGTTTTACTTTGTCTTCCTAAGAGTAGTGGACTATGCCACATATCTCATGCAGAGAGTGGTAGAGGCTGACAAGTGTCACTATCTGTGAGAGCTTGATCAAGCCCCAAACATTTTTGTGATGTCACAAAGGCTTGAGAAGGTAGATGATGCCACGTGTCCCTAGTAAGATTCAATGAAAGATGCCACATATCACTTGTTTGAAGTGGTAGAAGGTGCCACATGTCAAAGGATGGATCACCTCAAAATTCAAAGGCACACATGAAGCCAAGGAAAGGATTTCCTTCAGACAAATTATCTGAAGGAATTACTATAGATATTTTGTCTGAAGGAAATAAAGGACCAACAGGCCTATGGGCATCAAATTTGGAGTGATTAGCTAGCCGTTAACCTTCAATAGAAGAAAGACATGTGAATGCCAAATCAGCTACATTTAAGTGTCTATTGATTCTAACAAACTCAAGGCATGGACCCGAATGCATTCAAAGAGCCTAAGGCTAGACCCAAGAGGAGGAAGAGACAAAGGGGGAAACTCAGTAGGAGTTATTTCTAGTGGGTGAAATAGTTCATCAAGTAGATATTTGGGGCCTACCAACATTGAAAGTGTAGCCTATTTGTCCCCTTTAAGATAAAGGCAAAATAGATAGTTGCACAACTAGGCAGGTGATGGAATGAGAGATTTAGACTTGGGAGGAGGCACTAGATATGAATCGACATGTCATAGTTAAGGTAGCCACCTTGATCTAGCGTGGCCCTTCTTGACAAGACTAAGAATGTGTCCAATGCATTGAGTGCATCGAATAGCTCAGTCTATGGGACAAAGTGTCAAGCCTCCCTCAAGCCTCTATATAATTTAATCTCTTGTACCATTTGAAGGAGATCTTCCCCTTACCAAAAGCAAAACTCTACCCAAATTGAAAGGCATTATTGAGACTTTGAGCTCAGATTGTATTTCATATTTCTTTAATTGAATGAGAAAGCAAGTTACTTGTAGACTTTGTGTTGTGATAGCCTATGCTACTTTAGGAGATTGTTCTTATGTGTGTCTTCTAAAAGCATTCTTGTTTATTTGATTTAACAAGTAGAACTAGTGGAGGTAATAACGAAGGTGTCCTGAGGCCAACTACTTTCAGACTTTGCACTGTCATAGTTGTCTTTAGTGTGTGTTTTTCTTTTCCATTTCTTTGTAAAGGACCTTGGGACAACTTTGTAACCCCATTATTCTTTATATCTCACTCTTTGGGTAGTTGAGGTGGATACTTTGCATTTTATTTCATCCTACTATTATTGCGCCCTTTTGTTACTAGTTTCTTATCTTACCTGAAAGAACTCTTGTTGTTTCCTGCAAGAGCACTTTTGAAAGAAGAGAAGTGCCTTTAGTGTTTCCACCAAGATTTGCTCCTCTATTTGTTAGCATCATCTGTGAAAGAAGATAGATGGATGGTTTATCCCACCCCTGTGTCTTACTTTCAGCTTATTTATATTTTATATAGCTCCACATATTTAATAGGGAACCTCCCCTCGATGAGAGGAGAGATTTGTCCCCTATTGATGTAGTAAACCTGCACAACTAGCTAACCAATCTTCATGCTATGGTTGATTAGACCTATTTTGTTGATTAGTATGTTGATTGACAAAATATTCACCCAATAGTTTTTGGTGACTCTGTTAGGGACATAGTAATTTTGTGTAATTTAGAACCTCAAGTTTTAGATTGAAACATCACCTATGTCTTACCCATAATCATTATAACCCTTATCCATTATAGACTCTGGTGACTCTATTTTGTGTCTTACCCATTATCATTATAGCCTTACCATCTTCCTTCACTTTCGTTATATTATCTGGTCTACAAAACTAGAGCTACTAGGAAAGAGTGTATAGTTTTTAGCCTTAAGCCTCAAGCTGAAGTAGGGCTAGTCCTTTTCCATTTTTGATTCAAAATCTAGTCACTCCACCCACATTTGTTATCCCTATTTTACACAATTAAATCATGGTAGTTTGAGGCCCCTAGGGTAACTCTTTTGGCCCACTCAATTTGACTCCACCTCTGCATGAACTCCCACGTAGTTAAAAAAAGAATTTCCCCAAATTATTTGGTAATGGGATAGTTCACCCTGATGAACACATTGTAGATTTTAGCATATACTATGATGTAATAGGGGTGGAATTTGAAGACATAATGGTTAGGCTATTCATGGAGACACTACAAGACACTACTGCAAACTGGTTCTACCATCTACAAGCTAAATCAGTGACTAACTGAGATACTCTTAAAGCCAAGTTTGAAGCTAAGTTCAAGCCTATAGAGGATGTGCATGATTTTCTAGCCCATTTCACTCATATGAAGAAGGAACCTCATGAGCCTATGAGGGATTTTATTGCTAGGATCAACAAGCTGAGACACATGATTCCCATGGTCACCCAATGAACACCTCAAAATCTCATGTGCTTCTTCATCAACTCACAACTTCCTGAAGTGAGTTTCTTACTGAGATGGGCCAGACACATAGACCTTGAAGCTGCTCAAGACTTGGATATTGAGCTAGAAGATGACCTTATCTTGGTAGGAAATATAAGGAGAGATCCCAATAGAGGTATATCCTCTTCATCTTTTGAGTATCCACCTTTAGCCAACACTGATTAAATAGTGCAAAAGCTAGAAAATGAACTACTAGCCTTGAAAAGGTGAATGGCCCAAAGTATGTCTACTCCTCTTAATCAAGATATGCTAAGGAGGACTTCTCCCAATCATCCATATCAAGGCAATGTTGCCAAAAGTCAAGGGTAACCAAATTGCCTTCCTCTCTCACAGAGGAACCTTGTCCTTGAAGCACCTCAAACCAACTCAACAGTTGGATATCTATAAATAGAACATGTTTCCTATTTCCAACCTGAGTTTGAGAAAGAAAATGATGTTGGTCTCTTCATGGAGGATCAAGAGGAATCAGCTGGCAACTCCCACATTGGTTTCCTGAATTACGAGGATGAACCTAGAAGTGAAGGTGAAATATTCAAAGGATCATACGTAGTATTCACCAGGTTTGAGAATCAGTCAGCCTAGTAGGCCGACAAAGGGAAGATAGAGGAGTGACCCCAACCAACAATTTCAATTATTATGTAGATAACCCCTTTTCCTTTTTAGTCAAAGGACCCGGTGATTGCCAAAGAAGTAAGTACATCAAACATCTCTACACCTTCTACTTCAACTTCGTAGATCAGTCCCCCCTCCCAAAAACCAAAAAGATGAACTCCCATCCTCTCTTCCAAATCCTTCTCAGTCATTTGACATGATTGATCATGTCAAGAAATCCAAAATTCAAATGACTAAGTTTGAACCCCTACAAGCCAATCCTAAGCAATTAAACATTGATGAAGAGCTAGGTGTGGACATGTCTGAGGCAAAGATTGTGGTCACCCAAATGTCAGCCCCTATTGCTCAAATTTAGTTTAAGCCTTTAGGTAGGGGTAATTACTCGACCATAGAGGATGCTTATGTCTCAGCTAATCAAAGTCCCATGGCTAGCAATCCAGGATTTGATCCAAATAAGTCATTAAAAAAACTGGTAGGGTGTAGTATAAATCAAGAAGGATTTTCCATCTCCCATTAATAGAAATCTGATAGAAGATTAGCTTCTGATGATGCTTGGATCCTAGAATCTGATGGCAGTAATTCTTCCACTAATGCTGGAGCTGAGACTGTGTTGATATATCCTCAAGGAGATATTTTTCCTTCATGCAAGTTGCAATTTAGTAACACCAAACAAATAGATGGATGTGAATCTCTATTACTTGGATTGAAGGCTGCTCAAGATGAAGATATCAAACTCCTTCACAGCAAAGGAGATGTTGAGCTGATGGTATTTTAGGAGTTTGATGCTGACAATTAAAGCATGTGCTGGATTGGACCAGTAGAACAATAAGCCATGGTGCTGGACCATACTGTTGTACTCCAAAGTTAACAAAAGGAACTCTTTGCCAAGAGAGTAAGGAGTTATGGTTTTTAGTTTGAAGACCACATCCTACCATGGGGCAAGAAGAAGAAAGAGCCAAGAGGAAGACACAAAAAATTGGTTTTTTGGTGGAGAGCTCCATTCGCCCATCACCATTTTTAGGAATAGAATGGTTTCCTATTGGTTTATCGGGATATCATCCCCTTTTCTTCACCACATAAGGAGCAACATCTGAAGTACTTCAATTCTTGAAGTATCAGATAAGTTCACCTATACATATGTATATCTGTATAGTCCTTAGTTCTATTTTTTTTTCATTTTCATTTTTGGAGCCTTTCTTTTTGGGTAGCATGACTCCGTAGCCCAATGGCACACTTCAAGGCACCAGAGATTCTAGTTTCTACTCCCCTTAGCTATTCCAAGTTTTCATTTGAAGGAAGTTCCCCAATTGGAGCTAGTTGTTGGTCCCTAAAAATGTCACTCATTTTTAGAACAACATATGAGCTATCTTGGTCCTATAAGACCAAAATTCATCTTTTCCCCTTCTCAAAATTTATTCAATGGCTTTCAAATTCCTCATTTTTTCAAAGCTTTTTCAACAAAGGGATTAGCAGGTTCAAAGGTTTAACGTCTTCAACAAGAGCTAGGTGCATTTGACAAAGTTTAAAGTTTAACCATTCCAAAGGTTATGTGGCCCTGAGCATTTAACGAGTCTTAAGAGCTTGAACCATTGAACCATTGAACCTTGAACCATTTTGGTTCATCATTTCAATGGGTTTAATGTTTAATCAGTTAAATACGCTGGGTTCAAAGGTTTAAAGATGGCCTTAGTTATGAAGAGAAAAATGCACAACAGAAAGAGTCAAGTGAATACTACCAAGTATCACTAGCTAAGCCATTATGCCTTGTTCCTAAGAAGTAGCAGAAGCTACCACGTGTCAACATCTAGGTTTCCTTCCTTTCATTCCATTATATTGAGTAAAGACCATGGTGGGCTCAGGGGTGAGTGACTAAGTAAAGTTGAGGCTGCCACATGTCTGCATCTACATGATTGTTATAGGGTCTCTTTCAAAAAAGATTCTACAATTATTCTATGGTGGGTGACAAGTGGAAACTATAGAAGGTTTTACTTTGTTTTCCTAAGAGCAGCAGACTGTGCCATGTGTCCCATGCAGAGAGCAGTAGATGTCGATAAGTGTCATTATCTGTGAGAGCTTGACTGAGCCCCAAACATTTTTGTGATTTTGCAAAGGCCTAAGAATGTAGATGATGCCAAGTGTCCCTGATAAGATTCAATGAAAGATGCCACATATCACTTGTTTGAAGCAGTAAAAGGTGCCACATGTCAAAGGACAGAGCATCTTGCAATGCAAAGGCACACATGAAGGCAAGGAAAGGATTTCCTTTAGACAAATTATCTGAAGGAATTCCTTTAGATGTTTTGTATGAAGGAAATAAAGGACCAATAGGCCCATAGGCATCAAATTTGGAGTGATTGGCTACCCATTAACCTTCAATAGAAGAAAGACACGTGAACGCCAAATCGGTTGCATTAAAGTGTCTATTAATTCTAGTAGAGTCAAGGTACAGACTTGAATGCATTTAAAGAGCCTAAGACTAGACCTAAGAGGAGGAAGAGACAAAGAGGGAAACTTAGCAAGAGTTATTTCTAGTGGGTGAAATAGTTTACTGGGTAGATATTTGGGGCCTGACAACATTGAAATCACAACCTATTTGTCCCCTTTAAGATAAAAGAAAAATAGACAATTACATAGCTAAGTAGGTGATGGAATGAGAGATTCAAACTCGAGAGGAGGCAATAGAGATTAATTGATGCATCATAGTTAAGGTAGCCACCCTACTCTAGTGTGGCCCTTCCTGACAAGACCAAGAATTCATCAAAGGTATTGAATATGCCGAATGGCTCACTCTATGGGACAAAGTGCCATGCCTCCCTCAAGCCTCTATATAATGTAATCTCTTGTACCATTTGAAGGAGATCTTACCCTTACCAGAAGTGAAACTCTACCTAAGTTGAAAGGCATTACTAAGACTTTGAGCTCAATTTGTAGTTCATATTTCTTTGATTGAATGAGAAAGCAAGTTACTTGTAGACTTTGTGTTGTGATAGCCTGTGCTACTTTAGGAGATTTTTATTATGTCTATCTTATGAAAGCATTCTTGTTTATTTGACTTAATAAGCAGAACTAGTGGAGGTGATAAGGAAGGTATCCTGAAGCCAACTACTTTCAGACATTGCGCTATCATAGTTGTCTTCAGTGTGTGTTTTTATTTTCCATTTCTATGTAAAGGACCTCGGGATGACTTTGTGCCCCCATTGTTCTTCATATCTCACTCTTTGGGTAGTTGAGATGGAAACTTTGCATTCTATTTCATCTTGATGTTACTGCACCCTTTTGTTACTGGTTGCTTATCTTACCTGAAAGAACTCCTGTTGTTTCCTGCAAGAACACTTTTGAAAGAAGAGAAGTGCCTTCAGTGTTTCCACTAAGATTTTCTACTCTATTTGTTAGCATCATCTCTAAAAGAAGAGATATGGATGTTTTATCCCACCCCTGTGTCTTACTTTCAACTTATTTATATTTTATATAGCTATGCATATTTAATAGGGAACCTCCCCTTGATGAGAGGATAGATTTGTCCCCTATTGATGTAGTAAACCTGCACAACTGGTCAACCAATCTTCCTATTGTGGTTGATCAGACCTATTTATTGATCAATACACTGATTAATAAAATATTTTCCCAACAAGATGTTAACATTTCTATAATCCCTTCAAGATATGAATTCACTCCTCAGCCCTAAAATTTAACTGTCATATATTAGGCTAGGTCTGAGAAAAAATAGTGGGTGTAACATCTACTTGTATGACCAAAATTAAATCATGTATGCCCTTGACCTCTCATAATTACCATTTTTATTAATTTTGAAGGCCTTATTATGCCTATAAAGATCTCAAACAATCATTTTTCCCAAACTAACTATAGGCTGACTACTACTCTAAGTGGTTAGTACAATGAGAGTTCTGAGGGCCTTTGTCATTTAAGTTTTAAGATTTTCATGGTGATGGGTTTTCAATATTATTATCAAGGATAGATACACTCTTATATATCAACTTCCAACATCTTTCCTTTTTCCTATCTCCTCTTCTTAGGCTTAGGGTTGATGCCTAAGTAGGCATGTGTGTCATCAAGTCTAATGTCTAATGTTATTTATCCACCTTGGATGTGATGATCATCATATTTGTCCTCTTCCTTAGTGTGAACCTTACCCTTAATTATATGATTATTTTCTCTTACTATAAGCATGATGTGGTTCTACATATTCATTAAACAGGTTGTAGACATCCACTCATATAGTTGATTGTATACAGGGGTTTGTGAGATTAGTCTCTAAGGTAGTAGAGTGTTTAGATCCATTTTAAACCCCTAGTGACTTCTCTCACATTATACTCTATTTATCTAAGGTATCTATTCTCCTTATCACACCATTTCATATGCTCATGAGTGGTCCACATGGTGCCCTTTATGATTTTTACATAGTAAGTTCAAGGTGGTTTATTATAGGTGGTCATTTGTTGCTTAAGCAAGGTACCTAACTTACATGAATCCATCCTCCATAAGATTATCTATCCTTATGGTTACAAGGGTTATCTAGGTCTATTAATATGGTTAAGACTTGGAGGGAAGGGTGGAGAAATGATTGAATATCATTATAGAGTGATATGGGGGCTAGAACATGGAAAATAGAGTTGAGACACAGTGTAATGGTAGTGGAAAATAACATGAAATGGAAAGGATATGAAAATGGCATGAACTAAAGCATAATAGCCATTCAAATACAACTTATAAGAACCTTGAAGACCCTAACACATATACCTATGCAAACATATCACTTTATATGTATAAAAATAGAACCTATAATTAAAAAGTGAAACCTAGGAATCTTCAAAAACCATAATATTGGTTAAGAAACCTTAACCTTTGCTAAAACTAGCTATGTGAGATTTAGAGGAAAGGAGGTGAGTTTTAGGCATATGAGGATTTCATGGAAGCTTATAAAATTTCTCATAAGGTTGTGATGATGACATATTATGACTCCAACACCTCATTTCATACTCTTGGTTATGCTTGAAGATTCTGAGGGCAACATTGAATAACTTACAATCTCTTTTACAAGGAAATCAGATATGTATGAACCCATTTCTTTGAAGACCCATTGAAATGATAAGAGGCTATTTTGAACACCAAACTTGAGCAAAGAGGTATGGTTAATCTTAGAGAAGTTAATCAACCCTTTAACATTATCAACTCCTTTTGGTGAGAGCACTGAGCACTCTGTTCACTACATAAATTTACCTATAGACTACATATTATGCTTGTTTAGAGGTTTTTTAGTTACACAAGATCACACATGTCAAAAAAAAACTATAGATACCATTAGAGGCCCTTTCAAGACCTAAATAAGTAAGATAAGTAATTAGTTTTACCAAACAATCTAAGAACCCATCAAAACCATCATGTTCCATTTGGCCTATGCAGATATGGATGATGTTCAAATCACTTATGTTATTAAGGAATGTTCAGAGATATTTGGGGACCAATCTAGATACAAATTCGCATGGATGAACTCTAACTAAGTTTACTTCCCTTTTCTAAGAGCTTGGTCAACCATTCTCTCTCTTATGTACGGTTTGAGCACAACACTAAAGTACTCTCTAAGTATGTCAATGAGATCTATGGGATTTTAGGTTGGTTTTGATCTCTCTAGGAACTAAAACACCCTAATTTATTTAAAACTTTCCATTATTTACTCCCCCTTTCAGATCCCTAACTTCACTTGAGTGAGTTCATGCTATATAAATCCATACCATTTGTAAAACCTCTGAACCTATAATTTATTTGCATTTTTTCTTGTTCCAAACCAAAAAACATCATTACTAGGTGTTATGGAGTGAAATTAGGAGTCATGTGATGTTTTGAAGTCCATCGTATGAATTAGGTAAGTTGAAAAGTCATAATTTGGCATGTGTGGGGCCCATTAGTAAGGATTTAAACATTGAGCATGGTTAGAATGGGTTTAATGGGGTATGAAATGCTTTAGTAATGATTTGATGAAGCTCATAAGGTCTATTTAACGTGTGTAAGGTGACTTAGTGGTCCATCAAGGTCAAATTAGGTCTCATTATGGCCAAAAATGTTATTTTTATGACATATTCATAATCTTAAAGAGACATTAGCACATGGATGTCATACAAACATATATGAAAGGCATTTAGGGCTTAAAAAAGACTTTAAATAGACCCCAAAACACTCTCATGATGTTTTTAAATCTTGAAACATGAACATACCTTATGTTCTTATTTAGAATAGAGATATTCATGATTCTTAATTAGATTACCTTGTCAACTGACCTCCACCATGATACCATTTGAATATTGAAGCTTCATCAAACTAACTAGGGAACCTTACACATGAGAAATCATCATGAAAACACTTGATTCAAGTTTAAATAGGGTTATGTAGGATCACAAAGAAATTTTATAACATGACAAGATAGTGAATTTCTTAAACAACCCAACCTCAGAAGATGAATAACAACCATGAGTACTAATGAATTTGGATCATGAATCAAGGACCTTAGGTTGACCCATTTTTAGGTCTTAAAATAGAAAATAATCAACACTTTTGTTTACTCAACTGGCTTGACTATCCTACTAGTCAAGGTAATGCATAACTCTTAGGCTTACACTTGACTTAGGAAATGAACCTTTGACTACACATAAACTCTTCTCAATACCTTGTAGACTTTGAAACTCAAAGAGGCACAAAAATACAACAAATAAGAGACAATAAATATAAAATCACACATAATAACAAACACAAGATAAGGAAATAAATAACTAAAAATGTGTGGAAGGACTTAGGGGAAGGAGATAAACACTAACTGCTATGTACAAGAGTAACATGATGAAAAATAATAGCTGAACTTAAGGAATATCCCATTGACAAGGATGGGGAGTTCTTCACCATTCAACCTAAATATTTGAAAATCATTACTTTCCTTGTATCTAGTGATTATATAAGGCCCACTCTAAAGTATTTCAAACTTGAAGTGTTTTCCTAGCTTGGCATGGTCTTCATCCTACTTGAGTACTATGTCTCCTTGTTGAAAGGTCCTAGATGAATCTCTTTTATCAAATGATTTCTTGACTTGGTTTGGACTAGAACATATGGCATGAATATAATTGTCTCTTATTTCCTCTATCTCTATTATCTCATTCATTCACACCTCCATTACATAATCTTCCAAGAGCTCAAGTTGGTGATCAAGCCTTAAGGCTGGTAGTTTAAGGAAAGTAGGTGGTTTTGCCTCTCTACCATTAATAAATAGGTAAAAAGAGTTACCATTATACCTATTAGGTGTGACCTTATCTTCCCATAAGGAATTCTTCTACTTTGTGTTCCATTCCCTTTAACTATCCTTCATGGTCTTCTTAATGATCCTTATCAAATATTTGTTTGTGGACTCTGCTAGACAATATCCTATGGGTAAAATTTGGAGGAAGCCTTGAGATAGATGCCATGGTTAAGGTCCCACTCACATAATTTAGTGCTAATAAAGGCTAAGTTATTATCTAATATTATTGTTGAGGATATACCAAATGTAGTCACAATACTATCATAGAACTCCAAGATTGAGTTTTCAATTTGATTTGTAACTATGGAAAATCCTCTATGGGTGATGGTGAATCTATAGGTTGGATCGAATGGATAAATTAAATGGATTTAAATATTAACTATAATAAATAAGAAATTAAAAAACTTCCCAAAACCTAAATATTATTGCATATTTGGATTTCTCTTGAAGAGATATGTAATTTCAAAAAAAAATCATCACAATCTGAGTCTGTATGCAAAAATTATAGCCTTCAAAAGTTGGTAGTCAATTGCATAATTTATTTGCATCATTCAATTTGATCATATGGTTTGGTCATACAATTTCAACCATTCAATTGTATTATTTGGTTTAGAATATATGACCAAACCATACAACCAAACCTTATGACACAATCGAATGATGCAACCAAATGACAACTTCCAGATGATGTAAATTTTGCATATAGACTCATATTGCGATGATTTTTTTTTTAAATTGCATATATTTTCGATAAAAATCCAAATATGTAATAATATTTAGCTTTTTGGAATTTTTTTCTACTTTTCATCTCTATCATTCAACACTATCATTTAGCACTATCATTTAACACTGCCATGTGGCAATATTGTTCAGTTCCTCCCTTTGTCACTATCATTTGGTTCTTTCATTTGGAACTATAATTTAGTATCATGGTCTTCCAATTCTATTTCTACTTATTATCTTGTTTGATATTAGGGAGTGGTTGTATTTTATATATATTTATTTATATATATATATATATATATATATATATATATATATATATATATATATATATGGTGAATTGAAGTGTAATATTATAGATTATTATAAAGGGTTGGTGAACCTACCCCTAAAATTATTTATATCCCTAAAATTTTTGTGATCTGATCCCATCTACCAACCCTAAAAATTTCCAAAACCAAAATCCAAAAAATGGAATATTCATGAATTAATGAGTATTCATCACTAAAATATACCCTACCACTCATCTTGTTAAGTACTCATTAGTTGTTAGGACCCACTTATACCTAGCACTAGAATGGGAATGGATCATGCCTATTAATTATAGGCACAATTGTATAAAGGTTTACTCAACTTGTATGGGTTGTAAGGGTGAGGTAGCTAACCTTTACTTACTGGTGAACATGGCACACTTAGAACACTTTCTAACCTGATCATGTGAATATATAAATAAGGTAGTCTAAAATTAATCTACTATAATTATCTTGGAGGTTGTGGTCTTGGAAGCAAAGTGCCCACTTATAGGCCTATCATGAAATTGATATAGCAACTTATTAATTCAACTTGATTCAACACACCTTAAAAGTATACCTCTTATATCCTTCTTGAAAATTAATATAGCCAAAAAGATGTAGGTATGTTATATAGCCTAAAGTGTCTTATTTTGGTCCTATATAAGCCCATAGTACATTGGCTTATTTTGATAAAATTGACCACATCATTGGTCCAACTGAGAGGAGTTATGTTTGTAGTTACCTATTAACTATTATGGACTACCAGTACCTTCTCTTTATTTTCTTTAACCTCTACTATAAGATGATCATAGAACCCTCTACCTATGATAAATTTGGTAACCCTTACTTCAATGTCATACTCCATACATTTTGTCACCTAGCCAACTCTGTTTTCAGTTAGGTCCCTATTAAGTATGAACTCCTTTATGCTTGAGTGGACAACCATTATAATGAATTTGTTATTAGACACCATGTGTTTGAAATTTTTAATCCCTCTCATAAAATCAAGGAAATGCTTTTCCATAAAATTGCATGTTTCTTCATATCCTTCTAATGCTTGATTGAATATGAAAATTAATTGTTTTAATCCTTCATCATTTTGATACATGAGCATATTAGAGATGGCATTAGCTATGGAGAATGCATACATGAAATTTTTTTTGTTAAATATAGTGTTGATGAGGGTGGGATCTTGAGATATGGCCTACTTTATGGCCTCAAATATTATTTTTCCTTCCCTTATCCATGATAATTCCTTGTGCTTCTTGATCAAATGAGTAAGTGGATTCACCAACTCTACAAATCTCGTAATGAATCTCCTTATGAAGTTAATCTTTCCCAAGAAGCTATATAAAACTTTATTTTGGTTAGGAAGGGGTAAGGATAGGATTTATTAAATCCTCTCAAAGTTAATAAAGAGGCCATACTTTGACATAATGTGTCCTAATAGTCTGCCCTCATGGATTGCAAATATGCACTTCTTGGGGTTCAAGGAGACCCCAGATTACCTGTACCTATCAAACACTAACCTCAAGTGTGTCATGTGATATTTATGATGATATGAAAATACATTAATGTCATCAATATATATGAGCACCATCTCATTAATGATCCATTAAAATGCAACATCTATTTCCCTTTGGAAAGTTTCCCCTGCATTAAGCAGTCCAAAGGACATCTTCATGTATACATAGGTGCCCTAATTTGTTGTAAAGGTAGTCTTGTATCTATCTTCCTCACTCACCAATATATGATTATACTTATAGTATCCATCAAGTTAATAAAACCTCTAAGATCATGAAATTTTTTGAAGGATCTAATCTATGGATGGTAGTGGATAATGGTCTCTCAAAGACACCTTATTAAGGTCTCTAAAATCAACATATAGGTGTATATCCCAAATCTTATTCCTCACAATAAAAAGTTTTTCCACCCATGAGGAATGATTAATATGGAATATTATCTAATATTTAATTATTTTAGTCAATTATGTTTTCATGATCACTTCAATTTTAGGTTTGACTAGTTTATTTTACCTTATCAGTTTTGCATTGTCCTCTAACTCCATGGTGTGTTGCGATAAATTAGAGTAAAAACTTTTATATCATGGTAATCCCATGTAAATACATCTAAAAACTCATATCACAAGGATATTAAGGCATTTTTATCTTCCTTAGTATTCACTTTCTTAAGCTTAAGCATTGTCTTTGAAAATAGTTACCTTCTCATAGTGTTCCTCTTTGGTTGAGATACTCACTTTGTCCTTCCTCAACTAATCATATTCATTTAAGATACTATTTTATGTCACCAATACTTTGGGAAATTTTTTATTCCTTAACTATAGAATCTAATCACCAAATTGATGATGTAATCTTCCTTGGTTCTTGTGATAGAATTTTGCCCCATGTTGGAGAAAACAAGTAATCTAACTATCATTATCAAAAACATGCCAACTCACCTCATTGTCAGGTAATAATGACCTACACAAAAACTTGATTTTTGACTTCCCTTGAGTGCCTTTGACTCCATTACCTATGTCATATTTGGCACCAATGGTAATAAATTTATTTACATGATGCTTTGACTCACTGAGTATGGAATGGATATCAAAGGCTAGAAAGTCCTCTAAGAGATCCAAATATTAGCGATTTTAGGCCTTCAAAAGATTATTCTTTACTACACTAATACCCCTCACCTACTGCACCACTAGATCATTATCTCCCTTCAATTACAAAAGCTTGATTCATCTTCTCTTTACACATTATAACCCATGGATGAGGGCTTCATATTCTATAATGTTTGAAGTAAAACTAAATTAAAACCTTAACATATAGTAGTACATCTTATTGTAAGGGGAAATAAGCATCACTCCTACCCCACTCCCATTCTTTGATTTTGATCCATCAAATAATAAAGTCTATATACCTTCTTGCTCTTGAGTTGGGCTTGTGAGTCTAGGTACAATATATACTTATTCATGCATATAGTACACACGTAGGCCTACCTCCTTAATATAATTTTAAGGGTCATAGCCATGGTTTTTAGTTTCCCATTCATCAATAAGTAGATCTGATATGCCTTCAAGTGGTTTTTTGAATTCTTGATCATTGACATTCACATCTTCATTTAGGATAATGCAGTTCACATTACAAAGGTTAGGCATATAAGATTCTAAGTGTATCCTATAAATAGGTTCAGGCCTAATGGTAACCCTTGTCCCATATCTAGTCCTAAATATTATGTATGACTAGTCAAAATGAAGATACAACCTAATTTTTGCATTGAAATCCCTGGATAATAATAGGGTAAAATATGGGGGAAGGTCGACTACCATGACATCTCAAAAAATGGTATAGTTAGGGTAGGAATCCAATACTATATTGAGGTCCTTAATAACACCTAAATTTTTTGTGGGAGACCCATCCAATTACAAAACTCCCTTTTCATTGGGTTCATACTTGAGCTCTAATTTATCATTTATGGATTTTGGCATAATAGAACTAGAAGTGCCATTATCTACCATGAAATTGTGAACAAGATAGTCCCCTATTATGATTGATAAGTATAAGGGAGGTTTATTACCTATTTTAGTAGTTTGGGGTTCATTAAGTTGATTTTAATTAATAAAGATTACACTTACCTTATCATCTTGTTTTTTAATGAGTGAAAGCTTGGAGATATTTTATTGAAGAAGATATTTCTACCCTAGAATGAGTAAAGCATACCACATAATAATACTAACATTAGAATTATTCATGTAATATATAATGTTTAAGGGAGAGCTAACTATCTTAGGCTACAATTTGGAAGCAAAATCATCACTTGTAGCTTGTGTGACTTGGGGAATGAAAGGACTCTTCTATTGTTGCCCATGTCCTTGTGATGTCTACTATGTTGGAGGTATTTTATGTAATACACCTTGAGTGTAATCCTCTTGAGTTATTTTTGGATGTGTTAGAATTTCCTTAGACTATTCCAAATTATATTTATCCATCCTTATTTTGGCCCTTATGTGGGTTACAACCGAGTTATTTGCCTTGAGCACATTCTAACTCAAATTTGCTAATACTTGTTCAAAAGAGTTCTCAACTTATTGAAAGTTAACAATAGTGGTTTTGTTATGTTCCTTAATTCCATTTCCTCCTTTTTAACCTAGAAATTTAGTTGGGTTCATCAAATGCATATCTCTATGAGGCATTTGAGAACCTTCTTTCTGTTGTGGAGGAGGCATGTTGTCATGTGTCTAATAGGTAGGACCCTAATACATATAAGATGTCTAACATCCTTCACCACTTGGAGCCATTTTAATATCACTTAATTTCACCCATGGAGTATATCATTGACCTTATTTTTCATATTTTTTCTAACATGACACCAAAGCCCTTGAGTTGTTGGCAGCATTGGGATTAAAACTATTGTAAGGTTTGGCCAATGTAATCTACATTTTGCCTTGTTGGTTAGTTTGATAAGGAAGCCTATTATATGGGTAATATTGATATGGATCTTGGTAGGGTATATAATATCTAGTTTTATTTATCTCTAAGGCTACTAGCTTATTATTTTAAGCTTTGAGTAGTCCTATCTTACCAAGTCTATATACTTGGCTACCATCAGATTGATATTGTTTTTTTAGGGATGGTAATGGAGCAATGGTTAGGGTATGGTTTTTAATTTTTAGAAATAAGGGAATGAGGGGGTTATGAGAAATATTTCCTTATTATATTAGGCATTTTAATGGTCTTATGGATATTTCATATGCTTCTAAAAATGTAGTCCCCCTATGTATTATTTCATCACAATTGAATCAGAATTCAAGGCCCTTAGATAACATAAGAAGGAATAGTTAGGGGTGGGTTTGATGATGATAGGAATCCTATCCCAATTCTTTTGAAACCTATAATTAAAATCTACCATGGAGTCTTAGGGGGGTCTCTTAATTGTCGTGAAGTTGTTCTACTTAGGAGACATGGTCACTTCTATCCTCAAAACGTTTACATAGACACTTAAAAAATTCATCCCATGTGCTTATATAGGTAGAAGTGAGACCCCTCTACAACTAAAGTTATTTACCCTTCAAATATGTTTCCAAGAGTATCATGGCTACATTCTCTTGGGTTATGTTATGCACTAAACATAAGTTGGATATGTCAACTATGTGTTCCACAGGGGTGGTAGAGTTTTCTCTTATTAATTAGGGAAGAATTATAAGGGAAATATCTAGGATATAATAAAATTGGTTAAATTTAAAAGGAATATAACCATTAAAAGGTACAAATTCTTGTAATTTAGGTCTATCCATTGGGATTAGATGACTTGTAACAAACTCTCTTTGAGAAAAATTGGTGGAATTAGGCTAATTAGGAGATGTAGGATTTGGTTTAAACATAGGAAACCTCTTTTTCCTTGAAATATCTAATGAAAATTAAACAAATTAAATCTTCTTGCATTTTCAAGATGATCTAGTGGACACCTTTTTCAAGAAACTACCTATAGATCTACCACTGGTTGTATTTATCCTTCATATGTCCTCTAAAGTTATCAAAACATGTATCAAGGAACTTGATAGATATTCCCACTAGGTGTGCCAAAATTATTAGCTACACAAGTTTCACCCTCTCAAAAATGACTATTCAAATCTTCCTCAAACTTAGACTAACTTTGGATTGACCTATAGGTTATGGGATACCTACAGTCTAAGTCAAACCTCTAGTTTTATGGGGATATCTCCCATTATTTGTCACTTGAGTCTTATATATAAGACCTAATTATTTTATTATATAAAGGGATGAAGATGAAACTTATTAAATAAACCTACACTAACATTGGTGATGCACCCATACTTGAAGATCCTCTCTTCGGTTTGTCCATTTAACACACTAATGAACCTGATGAAACCAAAAATTGATCAAACATCTTAACAAAGTGCTAATAATGAATGCTTCATTTGAATATCAAGTGGAATTTATAAAAATTGAAGGCTAAGAACTAGGTCTACACCAAAACTATCATCCCATCAACACTTTATGAACACTCCTACATATTAATACTTCACATAACTTGCATAGATGGATAACATGAATTTATGTGCATAAAATCACATATAGGAGGAAATGACACTCATAAATTATGAAAATAAACTCTCACAAGACACACTAACACTCAAAAATGAAGTTTGAAACTATTCTTTTATTGATTCAAAAGGTACAAGGTATAATTTTAGTAGAGCTTTACTACACTTGATTGAGGGATGTTAAAAATAAGAGCTCAATGCCTGCTTATATATAATGCTCATGAGAGAGTATATAAGAATCAAGGTGTATTAAAGGCTATAAATGAGAGCAAGCTAGCACATGGTAGTTAAAATAGTCATAATCACTCCTTTCATGCACTAATGTCCTTTAATGAGTCCATTTTGGTGTTGAGGTGAGGTGTGAAGGCTATAAGTTCCCAATTTGACTTCATGTAAGGCCTTTCCATGCATAAAATTGTATATTAACAATCCAATAATAGTTACATAACATAAATTATGTGTTAATAGGCCTTAAAGAGGCGTTGAGTAGACTCCCCTTAAATGTGCATGTTGACTTGTCATTGAAATTGTCACCATTCCTTCTTAATGGTGTTTAATATGGAATTTGATTGCCTAAATGGATAGATACAAAGCTAAAATGGTGTATCATTAAATTAATAATGTTATTATATGCCCTCTAGGACCTTATCCTAGCTGATCAAATAGGCTTCATTTACAAGTTCTTCATATTTTGCATATTCACTATTTGCATGACTTGAAATATTCACTATTTGATAGTTAGACCAGATTCTCAAAACATATGAGAAGGCTTGAAATATTATTTTATTAATAATTTGTATCAATAATTAGACCCTTTTCAACTATCCTTCAACTACAACTCATTTGCCTTGCATGACTAGGCCACTCAAACTTGATTCATAGACTGACTGCTTAGGAGGAGCTATCAGAGATACTTATAGGAAAGTTAATGAAAAATTATATCCTTATAGGAGTATAAAATGTACTTAACTAACCTTTACCATAGTTTATAACACTTGATTAGGTTTTGAAACTCATTTTCTAATTAAAATTCTACAAATTTCTATTTTCTAAAGGTGTCCATACAACCTTCATAGAACTAGGACCTATAGGCATGAGCTATCTTGAGTTAAAAAAATGATTTAGGTGTTGGTAAATAATTTCCTAAGTGTTTGGGTTTATTTCTAGCCAAATATTCCTATTTGTTCCTTATTAGGGTTTAAGAGGGGTTTAACAATGTTTGGGAGTCTTAGTGATGATTCATTGAGATTAGGGCCTGAATCTCTAAACCAATTACACTAAATGAATTTTAATAGACCTCTCTACCTACCTTGAACTTATTATATCCCCATAAAAAGAATTTTTATAGTTTTTATCATTTGAAAATGCTCCTCAAGTGGTTAAAATGCTTCCTAAGTAGTTTTTGGGTGTCTGTAGAGAAAAAGGGGTAACTGTATGAACTTTTCTAGAACTCAAAGTGACTAAAAGGTCATTAATCATCATGAAAACCTCTGCCTTGAAGTTATAAAGTGTTATTTCTCTTAAAATGGATCTCTTATCCACCTTCTAGTGGCAATTCTCTAATGAGGGTCTTATACCAGTCTACTTACAACTCCTAAATCTTGAATTTTGACTTATCCATGGTTTATAAAGCATTTATATCTTTCCCTTAATATTAAAATCACCTTATATGTCTTATGGACTATAAATATTAGCTTGATTGGATCATTTTACTTATATTAAATGCACACAATCATCTATCTCAACATCTATACCTATTTTCTTATAAAACCAATCATGGAGGCCTCTATAGATGACTTTTATAGGGACATTTATGAGCCTTATGGCCCATTATCCCTCTTCAACCTCATGATGAACCTAAAAACTTCCCATTTATCTATTATTATGCTCAAAATAATCTTCACAAGCATATTCGATACATTCTGACCCCTGTGTTTAACTATCTATTTGATGTTTAAGGAGAAACAAAGATGAAAGGTAGATATTAAAGATTAGAGAGAACCCATATTTGTTGTGAACCATATCTAGATGATGTTGATCACTCCTCTTTGGATAGGGATGACTACTTATGAATAAGAAATTACTACCACCAAAAATATTTGTTAGTAGGTATATGAGTGGGTTACCAAGCTATGCACTTATTCCTAGAAGTGTCAAACATCCTTAGGGATGACACTCCACTTTTTGAAACAAAATTGGTAATAAATAACAAAATGAAAGAGAGAGTTAGAGATAGATATTCATACCATTCTTGCAATATTATTATAGTAAAGAGTGACATAGTGTAGGTAATGTGAGTTGTTGATGTTTTTGGAGGTGGTTGAGGTAGGATCAGGGAGGTTAGTGAAAATATATAGTCATCGACATTAGTTAGGTTGTTGATATTAATAAAGAGATATGGTTGATGTTGGTTATATGACCAATTTCATTTATATGACTGATGTCAATATGGGAAGTAGGTCCTTAATGGATTATAAGAGACTTTTCTGAGCTTGAAGGTGGATGTTGGTCAAGTTTATGAGGTTGGGAAGAGTCATAAGGGAGTGTGTAAGGCTCAAGTGGGTCTAGTGAGAAGGTTGGTATGTTTATAGTAGAGGAATATAGGTGAAGGATTTTTACAACTCTTTTATAAGGAGAGTTGAGATGTTTGTGAAATGATAAATAGTACAATGTAAAGTAATTATAAAATGACTATTGAAATGAATTACCAAAACATAGAGATATATGTAGCTGATGAAATGGGTAAACTGTGGGTGCCATATAGATGGATCTAGTGAGGTGTGTTGAAGTAATAGGTGAATAAAAATACAAGTGTGTGCTGCTAGTTTAGAAGAGTCCAAGCTCTATGTAGTATATCAATTCCTAATCTAGACTAGTTTATGTAGAGTAACAGTAAGCCTGTATGTGAATAATTGATTTTTCTTGATTTTTGCTAGCCTGAACATTAGTTTGGAGTTTGGCTTAATTAACTGATGTTGGTGATCCCACTAACATTGGTCTTGGTTTACCAATGTTGATAGAATGAGAATAGGTAAAAGGGCTATTTTAGCCTATTTTATGTTCTTTCTTGTGCCAAGTGTGGTATCCATTAGGAAATGGTAGAAATATGAGGTTAAGAAAGACATAGTTGGTTAGGAATTTATTTTTGGGGTGAGAAAAAGTCATGGGTAGTTAGGATTAAGGGACTAAGTCTTAAGGTGACTCAGAGGGTAATAATTAGTCTTATGATGAGGTGGCTAGGTAAGCTGGCATAAGTAGTGTTTAATTAACTCAATTAAATATTTTAAATTAATTAAATGTGTGAGGGGTAAAAGCATGGGTTATGAAGGCTAATTATAAAAAAAAGGGCTAAAGAGGGGTTTTGAAATAGGGATTTATGCATGTGTGTGACATAATTTTGGTGTCTACACCCTACACATGCCAACTAGTAGGTCATTAGAAGTCCTTAAAGATCATTTTAGAATTAAACAACTCCATCTAAATGTGTTTTAGATTAATAATCCACCATCAGGTCATTTATAGGATTTTGGAATGATTTAAGACATCCACCATCTTAATTGTGGTTCAGAATGTATGTACATCCAAACAAGGACCAATTTCCATGAACCTATAGCTCATTGACATCTTCATCTTCTATGAAAAACATGGGGTCCCATGAAAATGGTGTGGGAAAAGAGGAGCACTGGAAGGTGACATTTGATCTCTCTATTAACCAATTTGAACAAGTTATTTTCCTAAGAATAATTCATAAAGGTTATCCCCCCAATGCTAATAATTATTTCATGGATCTTTAATCCATAGGGAGACTTAAACTACCCCAATAACTTTGGTCTTGAGCCTCTATGTGGTGAAGTGTATGAACACTTACAATTGGACTTTGAGTTGGATCAAACAGGGTTTTGAAACTATTTGGATATTTTTTCTTGATTTTATCCACTTGAATCCTCTTATTCATGACTTGTAAAAAAATTATATCTCTCTCATATCAAACAACCTTTTTGTTAGAGCTTAGAGATGCTTCAATGTGGCAACACGGTGTATGATCAAGTTCGAAGTTTGGGTGATTTAGCCTACCCTCAAGGGTATATGAATAAAAAATAAGATGTTTCTTTCCTTAGAGGATGTATGGATACCTTGACCATTATGTCACATTATTTCAAAACCATCTATGGATTCTATAATTCCTACAAGCCCTTCAAGACACGAATTCACTCCTTAACCCCATTATTTAATTGTCACAGACTAGGCTAGATTTAAAACAAAATAATGGGTATAAACCCTATTTTTATGACATAAATGAAATATTATAGGACCTTAAACAATCATGATTCCAATTTTTATTAAGTTTTAAGGCATGGTCATGCCTATAGATACCTCAAATAATCATTTTACCCATAGTAGTTATAGGTTGCCTTCAACTCTTAGTGGTTAGTAGCATGAGAGTTATGAGGACCTTTGTCTTTTTTTATTTGATATTTTAATAATGATTTGGTGTCAGTAACATGTCTCAAGGATAGATACACTCTAATATATAAACTTCCAACATCTTTACTTTTGCCTATCTCACATTCATAGGATTAGGGTTCATGTATAAGTAGGCATGTGTATCATCAAGTGTGATGTTTGATGTTCTTTTGCCTCCTTGGATGTGATTATCATCATATTTTTCCTCTTATTAATTTTTAACCTTAACCTTCCATATATGAGTGTTTCCATTTACTACAAGCATGATGAAGTTCTCCATATGCATTAACCAGGTTGTAGGCATCTGACCACATAGTTGACTATATATATGGGTCTATGAGATAAGTCTTTAAGGGAATGAAGTGTTTGGATCCATTTGAAACCTATAATGGAGTATCTAAAATTATCCTCTATTTATATGGGATATATATTATCCTAATCACACCATTTCTTATGCTCATGAGTGGTCCACATAGTTCCCTTTATGATTTCTACATAATAAGTTCAAGGTGGTTAGTTGTAGGTAGTCATTTGTTGCTTGAGTAGGGTACATGACTTAAATGAAACCATCCTCTATAATAGTATGGCTCCCACTAGCCACAATGGGTATATAGGTGTATTCATATGGTTAATACTTGGATGGAAGGGTGGAGAAATGAATGAGGATGACTATGGATGGATATGGGGGATAAAACAAAGAAAACAAATTTGAGACACAATGTAATGGTAATGTAAAAAAACATGAAATGGAATGGATATGAAAATGAAATTTAACTAGAGAATTATATCTATTCTAATACAACTTAAGAGTACCTTGAAGACCCTAACACATATAACTATGTAAATATACAACTTTTGAGGTAGAAAAATGCCACCTAGAGTCAAAAAGTGAAACCTAAGAATCTCCAAGAAACCTTAACCTTTCCTATAACTAATTGTGTGATATTTAAAGGTAGGGAGTATGGTTTTATGCCTATGAGGCTATCATGGAAGATGAGAAACTTGATCATAAGGCTGTGATGATGACATATTATGATTCAACCCCCTTATTTCATATTCTTAGTTGTGCTTGAAGATTATGAAGGCAACATTAAATGACCTATAGTCTCCTTCATAATGAAACTCTTATATGTATGATCCCTTTTCTTTAAAGACCATTTGAGATGATAAGAGGCTATTATGAATAACAACCTTGATAAAATATGTATGGGTAATCTTAAAAGACTTAACGAACCCTTTAACATTGTCAACTCCTTCTAATGAGATCACTCATCACTTTGTTCACTACCCAAATCTACATGTAGACTAAATATTGTGACAATTTGGAGGTTTTTTAGTTACACAAGCTCAAAAATTTGATCCAAACACTAAAAATACCATGATGGATCATTTTAATACTTGAGTAAGTGGGATCAATGATTAGTTTGACAAAACAAGCTAAAACCCATCATAATCATCATGTTCCATTTGACCTATGCAAACATGGATGATATTCAGATCCCTTAAGTTATCAAGGAATGTTCATAAATATTATGGGACCAATATAAAAATAAATTCCCATGCATGAAATGTAACTAAGTGTACTTCCCATGGTTAAGAGCTTGGGCCCCCATTCTCTCTCTTCTATATGATCTGATCATAACCCTAGAGTGTTCTCTAGGTCTACCAATGATCTCAAGGGGAATGTAGGTTAGTTTTAAGCTCTCCAAGCCCCAAAACACTCTTATTTATTCCAAGCATTCCATTACTTACTCCCTTTTGTAGATCCCTAACTCCAATTGAGTTAGTCCAAACTGTACATATCCATACCATTTAAAAACTTCTAAAACCTACAATTTCTCTACATTTTTTATTGTTTCAAACCAAAAGACATCCTTAGTATGTATTATGGAGGGAAACTAGGAGTCATGTGATGCTTTGAAGTTCATTGAAAGAATTAAGGATGTTGAAAAGTGATAATTTGGCATGTGTGGGGCCTATTAGGGATGATTTAAGTATTGACCATGGTGCAAATGGGTTCAATGGGGTATAAAATGCTTTAGTAATGGTTTGATGAATCTCAAGAGGTCTATTGAAGTCATGGAAAGTGACTTAGTGTTCCATCAAGGTCAAATTAGGTCTCATTAATGCAAAAAATATTTTTTTAAGACATCCATAATCTTAAAGAGACATTAGCACATGGATGTGATACCAACATATATGAAAGACCTTTATAACTCATCAAAGACCTTAAATAGACCCTCAAACACTCTCATAATGTCTTTTAAACTTAAAATATGAACATACCTTATGTGATTGAGTAGAATAGAGGTTTATATGATTCTTCATTAGATTGCCTTGTTAACTCACCTCCACCATGTCACCATGTAAATATTGAAGCTTCATCAAACTGACTAGGGACCTTTACACATGATCAATCATCATGAAATCACTTGATTCAATATGAAATAGAGGTATGAAGGATCACAAATGAATGTTATAACATGACAAGTTAGTGAATTTCTTGAATAACCTAACCTCACAAAATGAATATCAACCATGAGAATTAATGACTTTGGATCAGGACTCAAGGTTGACCCCTTTCTAAGTCTAATACTAGAAAGTGGTCAACATTTACTAATAGATGTCAACTACTTATCTTTTGGTGTGGATTGTTTAGAATGTTCACATTTATTATTTTAAGATACACTCAAGTATATTCCCTTATAGTTATTTTGGTATATGACTCATTTTTTTATCATATAATGAGATAATTATCGTCTAAGGTCTCATATTTACTCTTTTTTAAGCTCAAGAGGCATGTGCCTATGACTAAATAATGGATTATTTGAGCATACCATTGACCACAAATTATCAGAGTCTCATTTATTTGTTCAATACATATGCATGGATCGGTCTCAGTCATGAGATAGATGATTGTATGGCCCTTCACCATTCTATATGGTTTGATTTTAAGATAAAACACTTGTAACTTGGATATACACTTTATTTTTATTTCACCAAATTCATTTTGGTTGACTGTGAGATTGATAAATAGGTCTAGAATGATGGTGTATGTCTTATTCCTCAAGATATAATGCTTGAATTTTTTCATATATGTTATCATTGTGTGTGTGTGTGTGTGTGTGTGTGTGTGTGTGTGTGTGTGTGTGTGTGTGTGTGTGTGTGTGTGTGTGTGTGTGTGTGTGTGTGTGTGTGTGTGTGTGTGTGTGTGTGTGTGTGTGTGTGTGTGTGTGCATGTGTGTGTATGTATGTATGTATGTATGTATGTATGTATTTATCAATCATCAAGTATTTCAACTTTGAATCCTTCAGCTTGGTGATTATGAAGGTAATTGTATGTTGATTTTCATCTACCTTTTGTGTTAGTGTAGCTACTATAGTGTGCTCTTAAGTAAATTAATAAAGGTAAAAGTCATTATTAAAGTCTAGATTGATCAAAATTATAGCTTGAGAAATGGCAATCCTAATGTCCTAAAAATAGTTCTTATCCTTTGTTGTCCACTCTATCTTGGCATCTTACTTTATCCTAGAATAATGGTTTGATAATATCTACAAGTCAAGAAATGAATTTCCTTATAAACTTTATGTTAAAAAATAAAGACTTCAATTCTTTCTTGATGTTGGGAGGTGTTAGCATGGACTCATTTTGGATCAATGGAGATCCCATGTTTAGTGATGACATTAACTATTAGTTTTACTTTAGTGACTTTGAATATGTAGTTCTTTAGATTAAGTGATACCCCATATCTTTTGAATCTATCAAATAATCTTTTCAGATGATCTACGTCATTAATTATATATTTATAATACACTATCAAGTCATCCATATATATGATGATGCATTTGCCAACAAGTTATTTAAAGGTGAATTTCATGTCTCTCTAGGAGGTTGATCTACATTTATTAGGCCTAAATTCATATTTTTATATGTAAAACTTCCCCACTTGGTGTTGAACGTAGTCTTCATTTTATCTTGTCATTTAACTAGCACCTAATTATAACCTAAGAATCTCTCCAAGAAGGACATCATATGAGACCCACTTATAATTTTAATTACTTCATCTAGTAAAGGCAAAAGATAGTTATACTTTTCTAATTTTTGGTTTAGACTTATGAAATTAACATAGAGTGTAATTTATTCATTCATTTTTGATTAGTACTAGGTTGGATAGCTAGGTAGAATGCCTGATTGGAAAGATAATCTTGGCATCTAGTTTATTTTGTACATATATTTTAATGAGAGGTTACATTATAAGATTTACTAGAATCTATCACTTCTTGAAAGGCTTATGCTTTGGATTCAATGGAATGGTATGCTTGATGACCCTAGGTTTAAAGACTTTAAAATGATCATATGTCTAAGATATCATGTCCTTGTATTCTATTAGTAGACTCTTCATCTTTTGTTTCTCACTTTTATTGAAACTAAAACCAATGTTCACATACTAATGATTCTATTCAATTCCTAGATTCTCCTTGATGAAATCAAACTTTGTTTCTTTACATTAGTTATACTTCTAAACGTGGGGATTTACATAAAAATATCACTCTAGGGAAACCATCCCCAGAGGGATGTAATTCTCCTTCAGATGTAGGACATCATCCTCTCCAAGATCTTCAATATGCATGGGCTCAACATCTTTATCATCTATCAATTTAGATTCAAAATTTCTAAAACTACTTATAAAATATACAATCTATTTATCAACCTCAAATACTTATAAGTTGTCTACATTATCTGATAGAAAGGGACAATGATCAAACTCCTTAGAGAATGTTTGTTGTTGGATTGGTAGCTAAATCTATTAATGAATCTACCATATAATTTTTAACCTTTGGATGGATTTGATGTTTAATGCCTCAGAGGACTCAATTACGTCCCATGCTTGGTGTTTATAATTCTTCAAGAAGGTGAGCTTGCATTGATACTTATTTTTGTTCTAATTAACAACCAATTTTGAATCACCAAATATTTACAACAACTTGATGTTATGCTCTAGTGCCACTTACAGGTTGAGTAGTAAAACTTCATACTTATCTCTAATATTAGTATAGGTGAACTATAGTATGTAGGCAACCATATATTGATTCTCATCTAGATCAATTAGGGCTATGAAAAAAATTAAAACTTGTTTTTATCTAGCTCTATTGAAATGAAGAGTCCATAACTAAGGACATTCAAATTATTATTCATAAAGCTCTTGCTTGGTAGTTAACATTTTCAATCTTGGCATTATACCAAGTGGTCTATTACTTCATCTTTAGTTCTATGTCTACTTTTATGTAGTTGGATAATCCTTTCCAATGTATCCACATGTGTGAAACATTTGTGGCCATGTACTTATTCATTATCTTTTACCAATCATGACTCAGTAGCAACCCATAAGATTATGGAATGTCGATGACCAAAATTCCTATATATTATTATACACATGGATTAGATATAAACTATATGTGAATATTTTTTATTTCTCCAACACAAAGGAAAAATACTTATCCAATTGTAAGAATACTATCTTTAACTTATCTAAGGTTAACCCCAATTTCTTTCATACATGTGTAAGCATCACATTGACTAAGGCACCTGATTAAATCAAATAAATGTAAAAATTATTTTGAAACATTCTAACAATCAATATAAAAGAAGTACTTTTGTCTTATCCTTATATACCATCATGTTTGCATGTTCACTTTTAACTTGTTGATATATGACATTCTATTTAAAGATTTAATAAAAAAACTCTCATTTCTCAATGATCTAGGATAAATTCTGAAGTCTAATGTTAGTTTTGATCTTATTCATGCCCTCAACAATATTATATCCTCATTTTTTGTGTGGCTACACACTATATAAATGATCATCCCTTTTGGGAGGAGGTGGATTATTATTGACCTTAGAATCTAGAGGGATGGTAGTGATGTTATTTTGGGGTGTTTAAGTTGTAATAAGATTCTTATTCCTCATATTGTAATTATTCCTCTTGAACTACTAGAATCCGTGGACCTCATCAATATTATATTCTAGTTTATTCTCATCCTCTACTAGGAAATAAAAGTCATAGGTATAAAAGACCATTGTTGTACTGGGATGTCTAGGAGAACTAGAAGAAGATGGTTCTATTGGATTTGAAAAGCATTTTTTTCCATCCATCTATTTTTGAAATATCTCAAAGGTAGTATAGATCTCTGTGGAATCTAAACCACCATATTGTGTTATTTCATGAACCTGACACCAATTAGGATGTCTTTTTTCCATGATATTTATCTATGACACCATATTAGGTGGTTGTTGCTTTAAATTATTTCTATACATGTTAAAAATCCTTTTGTACATTTGAAATATAAATATCTAATTGGTATTTTATCCATCAATGCTCACCATGCACTTGTACTCATTTAAAAAAATCATTGATTAATTTCTACATAGTCCACTAAATAACTTTTATTTATATTTTTGTGGAGTTAAAATTAGTATCCAATCTAGTAGTAGTATTAATTGGTATCAAAGACTTACTTCATCTTTGATGATTAGATATAGGCATAGAATTGTTAAGAAAACTAAAGTGTTAATTGGGTGGAGCATGGGCCAAATTTAAATGAGTGTACACTTGGTTATGGTTTTGGGACATAATAGTTTGATTTGTATTTAAAATTAGGTTGAAGGATAAAAAGATAAGACTAAGATTATGTGGGGCCATTGATTGTAATTAAGGATTCAATTATTTATCAATGTTAATAGCTTCAACATAATTTAAAGATAGTGTATCAATACCATTATCTCTACAAATAAATATAGTAGTCATGGGATCTAAGGCATTATTATAAATTTTGAGGGTCAATACTTTATCAGGTTGATAAGAAGTTTCAAGTCTAGTTTTAATATTTTGGAATCTACCATTGAAATCCTATATTAGTTCATTTAGTTTTCTTCTCATGATTATAATGTTTTGGTGCTAGTTGTGGTACTCATGGCACTTTTTCATCCATGTCCATGGCCTCTCTAGCTATTGCTAATCATGTTTGACCTATCCATGGTCTTTTACACTATGGTATAATCCCTAGCCTCATGACTATTATTCTTACTTCTCTTCTCCCCCTCATCTCTCTCACATGCTAATCCAAAAATATGGTCACTAATATAGGATTCATTAGGTGAGGGAGTCTAAAATATCTAGGAAACCATGCCACTAGATGTGGCTCTACCCACCAAGTGTAGTAGCTTATGATTTATACTCATGTTAACTTTAGTGTCATTATTTCCCAACTTAAATAAAATATCATAATGTGTACATACATCTACCACATGATATCTCCTCATGTGACCATTTGTACTATTGGCATATAGGGCATGGCCCATGCCACCTGATCTTATCTCCATCTTAACACCTAAGGTAACTAATCATTGACCACATGGGGAAACCCATCTAGTCTGTATATTGGGAACATCTCATTTATACAAGAACTTAGTAATAAAATTGGTCTTATGGTCTTCTACCCTCTGTATATCATCCTATACATATCAAGCATGAGATGAACCTAAATGATATAACCCAAGTCATAGAGTTCCCCCCTACACCAATATCAGCTAACACAAGGCTATTATATATAATGTTACCTTTCCATATAACCTTAAATATCAAAAATATTGGCAACATAGACATCGAATAGACTCATCCTTAGTACTGAGCAAATCTTATCCAAGCACATTTACCATTAGGCTAATGTTCACATCTCTTCTTGACCATTTAGTATCCTCATAATCACTGACATCCCTCTTATAGGAAGTTTAATCAATGCATGGACATCCTCCAATGTGATACCAGCCTTTATGGTACCCCCATCCACCACCCATCTAAAAGTATTGGTCAAATATTCCCAGGCTCTTAGGAACATGACCACTAGATCATCACTCATTATAACTCATTACATCTCCATGATGCCTCCTAATCCTAGTGTAACTAATCTAGCTTGATCTACCTTCATGAAGTGCTCTAATAAATCTAGTAGCTAAGATGCATCCACTAATCACCAAAATATTTGGTGCCCATGAAACCATCAAATAAAAAAATATGTATTTGAACTCCATGTCACTTATAATCAAATACATTATTTTCAAATTTTTATAAAAATCACCAAATCTAGCCTTAGTATATTCATTTTTGCCTAATTTCAGCTATTTTTATCCTAATTGGTCATTTTAGTACTTAGTCAAGCACCCTAGGCCTTAAAAGTACTATTTTAGCCAATTTTATGCACTTTAATACTATGTCGGCCACTTAGTAACATACTAAGTTGACTAATAGTACTAGGTCAACCATTTGGACTTAACAAAATAAGTTGACCATTTCATTTTCCCCCCTTTAGTACTAAGTCAACACTTTGAATTGATTAAGTCAAAAATATGGTACTAAGTCATCGCTCTACTCTAAATAACTAAGTTGACCCAACCTACTAAGTCAACCATGTCAAAACCTAATTTTCAACCACTAGGTTGACTGGGTTAACCTAGTTAATTTAAACTATTGACCTTTTAACCTAGTTTTAATAAATACCTTTGGTTTTATTACTCTAATTCATTTCAACCCAGATCCTTGTTTGACCTCTAGTTTCAATAATAAATTTTTGGGGTTCAGTCTAATTTATATAATTGGTTTAAATTATGAATGTATATAAACACTTAATTTTAAATAAAATACTCAAAACAAATTTAAAATTCTTAGTTGCCTACCTATGCTTCACTCACTACGACTGTTAGGCATCCTTCTCATCTCATTTTTTGTCTCCTCACTATATTGGCTCTTTTCACTTTTTTTAAGTCTCTCATAACTCTATTTTTCTCTCAAATTTGTCAAACAATAACAAACAAAATCTTTTTTGTGTTATTTAAAGTTACTATTCACAATTATTTACCCTTCAAATATTTACCATCAGATTTCTTATTTTGAAAAAAATCTTTGTTTTTAATAACTCATTTTTTGAACCATAACAAGTTATAGAATCATGACATCATAGATAATATTTTACACTATTACATGCCTATATTGAAAAAACTTTGATTTTTCTCTCTTTTTTCCACGAATCTCTATAGGTTTGCCTAATGTTCCTCACATTAGATGCCTTCACCTCTCTTAAATATCCTTATTTATCTACATCATTAAGGTAAGTAAAGTTATGTGTTTTTCAATTTTATCCTTTCATTTATTTTATTTTCTCCTTACTGTATTTTACTCAGCATTAACATTATGTATCATCATGTTCTATTCCAAAAGCACCATCACATGTTACACATACGTGACACATGATGATATTTGAGTGGGGCATATGTATACACATAATACTTTCAAACTTTTAACAATTACAAATGTTATTTATCTTGCATAAACCCATCAATTCTCAATCTCTCTGAGTACATGCCTTAATGGGTGCATCGAGAAAGGGGTGGGTAGACCATTGGTGCTTTACAAGATTTTTTTTATTTTTTCCACATTTTTTCTACACACTTGTTTGTTGAAAACCATTCCCCTAATATTTTTATTCTCTCTTTGATACTCAAATAATTTATCACATTTTTACTTCTTTTTCTAACCTAAAACCCCTTTCAACATTTTACATGACTAGATTGACTAGGTTGACCTTGTACTCTTAATGGTGAAACTCATTTAGGCTCTAGGTCAGTTCTTGGCCGACCTAGCCTATGACCTAGTGAGTTTTTTCCAATAATGATACTAGGTCGACTGGGTAGACCCTGTTGGCTAAATCCATTTGAATGTCTTAGGGTTAAATCTACCTATATATATATATATAAGATCATTTCAACATTATTTAGAGAAGAGAAAAAGAAGTAAGATATATTGAGCATCTATTTATCCACCATTATACTTGAGGAGCAATCTAATGGTTTTATACTTTCTTTGCAGATATAGATCTTGTCTTATGGAGAATTTTTTTATATGCATTGATAGGCTATGTATCCTAGATATTATTTATCCTTATCATCCTTACATACCATAACAACCTCTTGAAAATTACCTTGGCCAAGGGAGAGATTGAGTTTCGATGGGTTCATCTTCAAAGGTAAGTATTCCTAACTTTGTTCCTATTTGTAAGAGTAGATAGATATGTATTTGTACTTCTCTTCCATGATGTGGGATTCCATAGACATTGATGTGAGTATATGTCTCTTATGCATGTTTACTTTTATTTTTTATTACCCACACTTTGTGCCACAAGATTTGTGAGTACTAGATTAGATTTCTTTGCTTTACTTGTTATTAGTATAGTGAATATGAAAGCATAGGACTTAGATAGGTTTAATGCATAGTTTTACTTTATTGGAGGCTTTGTAACCCTCCCTAGTATTATTATTATTATGGTAAGAGATCCCCTAATTAGGTCTAGTAGATACACATATTATTCAAATTCTTGATTATCTAATGTATCCCTAATCATAAGTGTAAGTAAGATCTATCTTATATGAGATAGTATTGATTTATATATTTGATGTATTTATGATTACATACAATAAATTTAGAAACTGAAGTGGACACTATAATTCTCTGAGGAATAAAAACTATTCCACCTGAAGTATGCATAACTACATATCTAGAAAATTGGTAAGCTTGTGTACATGTGGTATCATTTGAATTTAGCTACATGTTTAGTGATGACCTGGAATCTCATTATTTTTATTTTATTTCCCTATATAATTCATGTGATAATTCAAACTCTTTATTAATCATGTCAAAATTAAGGAAGATTTATATATTTTGATGGCCTTAACCATCAACCTTATGTGTTTTAATTCTAAGCTCATAAACTCTACTCCAAAGGCCTCAACCTTTTTCACTTTGTTTTTGGAAAAAAATATTATCTATAAAATATCATCATTACTTTTGTATATTATTATTTTAACTTCTTCCTTAAATCTATTTGCAGTTATCTTAAAGAGTGTCTCAAAATTAGGCCAATTAAATAACTCTTCGGTA
Source organism: Torreya grandis (assembly GCA_037957365.1). Lineage (NCBI taxonomy): Eukaryota > Viridiplantae > Streptophyta > Pinopsida > Cupressales > Taxaceae > Torreya > Torreya grandis. The sequence goes on from JARHVA010004155.1 coordinate 596,215, forward strand.
GAGGTTTCACATCAGTGACCCTCATATCTTTCAAAATTTATAAGGCCTCTCTTTCATGGATCCAAAAATGTCTTATCAAAGCCTTCATTTATACATTCCATTTAAGAGCACCAACCCTCTTATTAATTTCAAATCTTAGGTCCCATGTTCCATCTTGACTAGACATCAGCTCCAATTGGTTAAATGCACTATTCTTAGAACACTAGACTAAAAGGTGAGCCTTTTATAAAATTCCTTTAATTATTTGAGGGCATTTGTATTTTCATATTGGATATCTCCTCTGGAAACTTGAATACTATTCAAAATATTATATAGGCTAGTGCATTCACTTTGGACAATGTCTACAATTCATCAAGAGTCACTATAGTATATCTCTACATTAATAATTGTTGTGAATCCTCCTAATTTTTTTATATTTATTTCATCAATTTTCTAGATGAATCCACAAAATCAAAAATACTTTTTGTACACTCAAATTATTGGGATTCCTTTTGGCTTTCTTAGACAATGGAAATAGGTTTTCCTTTTGGTCAAACTTAATTTATTCCCTTGTATCTATATTCACTCCCTTCCTATTCCTCACCCTCTAAATGGTGCCACTATGTTTGTCAAACTAGGTGGAGATTATAGGTATTTTGGTGATGATCATATTCTATCTCTCATCCCTTTTGCCTTGCATATATTTAACCCATTGGGGAATGATAACTTCCCTTATTATTTTGTATGACTTGGGTCTTCTAAGGTAGATGGTGGAGGATTCATCAAAGGAGGAATTATTGTGGGAGGTTATAGTTAATCACTTAATTGAATTATAAATTATATTGGTGGATAAAAAAATTTATTCCATGGTGAGGCTTTTATTTATGGGGTGACCTCAGCCACATATATTATCAAGCCTAGTATTTTTCAATTGTCATGGTATTTTGCTATATATGGGAGGATTTTGGCATGGGTAGATCCAATTGAGATGAATGTTTATAATTAATTTGGGAATTTATAAGTTTGAAAATGGATACTAAAACTAGATCCTCAAAATAGACCCTTTTATTTGGAGTCTTTATTTATGTAGGTATTGAAATAATGGAAGAATCAAATGAACTTGAAAATGATGGCCTTGCAATGGCCAAAGGAAAATATAACTTGATTTTATATAATAGTGATTAAATAAAAACAAGAATAAACTAACTCATTTATATTTTACCTTTTTTCTTCAGTGAGGACTTATTGGTCTAAGGATCGAGGTGGAGTTTGTTCTTCTTGAAGGCTTCCTAGTCTTAATGCTTTGGTATTTTCTAATTATACCTCTTCATCATCTATAACTCTCTTCTCACCTAATTCTTTACCTCTTAATTATTATTCACATTATTCCTCTTTATCTATCTAATTTTCCACTAGGTATATCACATATCCATGGTCCTCTTCTTTTGCTTCCTCTTCATCAAGAGATTATTCTATAGTATCTAGACCAAATGTTTGAATTTCCTCTAATTGTTCAGCTTTGGAAGAGATTGTATGGACTTTGGATCTCCTTTGTTAAGTATATATGAGTGAAATAGGAGGTTAGGGAGATGATGAAACAAATGAAGGAGCCACATTACAAAGAACTACTACTACAAGTGGTGGTGAAGGAATGGGGAGTGGAGTAATAGTAGTGTAAGGAAGTGTGTATGGGAAGGAAACTAGAATTATAAGAAGTTTTTTAGATGAGGTATTCTCATTGGTGGTAATTAATGGAGGTGAACATACTCAAGATGATAGATGAAGAATATATGAAATATATAAGAAATAAGATTGTAGAAACTTTAGGAGACTTACTTGTGTGACCATTATAAGTGGAGGCAGAGGTCCCACCAAGAGTGTGCTCTTATGCCCATTTGGAGGAGGTGTAGTCTTATCCATTTTAGTTTTTATGCCCAAAATTGTAGTATCAACAAATGGATGTGTGGAGACTAGCTAGGGACCAAAGAGACCTATAAGGATTTCATTTATTATTAGGGGTTTTTTTTCACTTTAATTATTGGACTCTCCCTCTTATAGATTTATCTCTTATCTTATAGGAAAGGGAGGTTCGTCTCTTCTTATTGACTCTTGAGGCTAAGATAGAGGGTACTAATGAATCTAATATCTATTTTCCTACTCCACCATTTCATTTCCTTGTTCTTTGGTGATGTTCAAGTCATACTGAATGGATTATGAAATTATCATGGACATTTGATTATTCTTCAGTCACATCCTCACTTCATAGTCATTTGATGAATTCATGAAGATAGCATCATTATCATACTCTTAGTGATTGTATTTAATGTTCACCTTCCTATTCTACTTGAAGATTTGGAGATAGTTCCTAATTCTTTTTCTAGGATCCCAATCATTGAATTGGGCCACATCTAGATTTTAATAGGATCTTATCTTCTTAACCTTGTTAAAATGGGCCTGTACCACAAACTAGAGTTGCCTAATACTTAGAGGAGTATTGAATTTAGTAAGTTCACTCATTTGGGGGACAACAAAGGGCCTATCCATGGACTTGATTTTTCTAAAATTTTAGAAATGTGAACTTTTGTAGATAATTTGAGATGGCTATACTCTAAATTTGAAGATGGTATAAAAACATGAATTGTATAATTCTAAGTCTAGTTTCTAAAAAGATATTTTAAAAAAAAATCATTAAGTATAAGTGGTTTAAACATCTAAAATTTGAAGAGTACCTCCTATTTTTTAATAAAACATAGTAGATAGATGGCTATGAGGTCCACCATTTTTTTAGCATCATTAAATATTGTTTGAAACCCTTTAGTAAATATTTAGATAGGATCTTATAATGTGTTACAAACTTTTTTTAATATTTTTTTGATGAATATTATTTTTTAATTAATTTTTCAATTAATTAAGTAGATCCTAAAAACTGACAAAAAAATGGATAGCCAGTCATGCGGCCCAGCCTAACTAACTCAAAGAAAATGAATAGTTTTTTTTTTTAAATTTTTTAAATGTGTGTATAGTTAGGCCTAGTTTATTACCATATAATTTTTTTTCCACTTTAATAAATGAAAAAATATAGATACACATGAATAAGAATGTATGCGTGCAGCATGTAGTAGTCTAAAAAAGGTGTTTTTAGAGATAAATATAGTTTGAACCCTTAAAATAGCCCAAAAATATAAAAATAATATATTTAGAAAGTGGAAAAGATGCTTGTCATGATGGTAATTTTTTTTTGAATTTTTATGTTCAAATCCATAGTGTATTTGGCAATTAAGTTAAAATTTATTGGTTTTTTCTCAAAACTCTCGATCTTGACTATAGATGCATAGTCACAAGCCTTTGTCTTAGAAATACAAGTTGTTTTTGGGCCTAAAGGCTCTTTATTAAATTAAAATTAAAATAACACATATATGATATAGAATTTATACACATTGTATAACATGTACAAATTATATAATGTAATATACAACACATACACATTATATAATGCATATGCATTGATTTGTCATAAGACCAAAACCATCTCCATGAGCATGTGGGAGTTGCATGTGAAGCCAAATTTGGACATAATCTTATATTTAACTCTAAATTTTAAGTATAATAAAATAAATGTAAAAATATAAATGAAAATAAATGTAACAATGTAAATGTAAACTTATACATTAAATTTATTTTAGTAAATGTAAGAAATTAGGGTCACTCAACATCTGATAAAGTTAGTCTCACAATTTTACACCTTATAATGTGGAAAATAGTTTTTAAAAATCTAATTAGGTCAGTACTTAGGCATTTTTAGGATCTAAGTATTAAACCTAGGGATTTTAGTACATAACTTTTGCAATTGATATCTATTTTTGGTAAACATATAGGCATTTTTAAGGTTTTTATGCCTTTTAGATTGATTCCTAGCATTTCTAGGAGTCTTAGGTTTGTCAAAATTGAATTTTTCAAACCATTCACTTTTAAATTGATGCAATGTGGTGTTATTATGGTAGTATAGGTCACATTAATAACCTGAACACATCAAAGAACCACTTTACATGATAATTTAACTTGATCATCATCCCTCCCTCATCCTTAATCAATTCCTACTCATACCTCATTGCCCCTAATTACTCCCTCATTGACCCTCACTATTCTTAATCATCTCTAATCACTCCCTTATAATCCATAATAACTCCTCAATTGACCCTCACTATCCCTCATTATCCTTAATCACTCCCTCCACATCCTTCATCATCCCTAATCACTCTTTCCTCATACCTAATCATCCATAATCATTTACTCATATCTATTCACTCACTCCTCATCCTTATTCATCCCTAATCACTCCTTAATTAACCTTAATTATCTCTCATCATCTCTAATCACTAAGGCTTATCATTCCTAATCACTCCATTGATTATCACCATCCCTAATCATCCCTAATAACTCACTTCTCATCCCTTTTCCATAATAATTATTTATTCATCCCTCATCATCACTAATCACACCCTCATTTATGCTCACCATCCCCTACCATCATTAATCACTCCATCATTGACCCTCACCATCCCTAGTTGTTCCCTTATCATTTGGCATAAGTATATACTTGAAAGATATATTTGATTCCAATAATATGATGTTTAATCCATTATAATATAAATTAAATCTTTTCTAGGACTTATGTTGTCAATACCCATTTATGATATACTTAATAAATTGGATGATCTTCTATATTTATAGTCAAGTAACATAGGTATTAACACAAAATAGAGTCTAAGTTTTAGTTTAATGAATTATCTTTATTGTGTAGCTAACTAAATGAAACTTTATTTAGTTATACCTTTGGTAGCTTTGTTCAAAATATAAAAATTAAACACAAATATCTTGTATAATTTCTAATTATATGAAAATTTGAATTAGATGTAAAGTTATTTAGTGTTTCCCATTCCTATATGATGTACATATTGGTTAGGTTCACACATGCAATCCTTGTCTGTATAATGTGTCCCAAATATTTTATATCTTACATGAAAAATGAACATTTATTCATGTTATCAAAAAAAATATGTTTTTATAAAATGTGAAACACTAGTTCAACATGGTGTAGATGTGCATCCCTTGTTTTCTAAAGACTAAAATGTCATAAAAGTAGATTAAAAAAATGACATAGGTAAAGGGCCTGAGGATGTCGTTCAAAATCCTAAAATGAATGAATTTTTTATATGAGTTAACCGAAAAGTCAACCAATTAGTCAATTAATACTTCCCTTATTTTTAATATTGTATTTCAAATGTCTAGAGGTTTAAAATGAATATGATGATACCCAAACTTAAGATAAATTTTTGAAAAGACTTCTACACCATGGATATGGTAGAAACGTGACTTAATTCTTAAATGAGAATAATATTTCTTCACTTAAATCTTGTTAATATTTTTTAATTGATTCACAACCTTATGACAAACACAATTGGGTTTCTTCAAGGCAATGATTTAGGCATGTTGTGTCCATTATCCATGATTTCATGGATATACTGCTTAATCTATTCATTCTCTAGATATGATATTTTAAATAAAGAGGTTTGAGGTAGAGATAGTTAAGGGATAAAATCAATAGGATTGTTTAGTGTATAGTATGTAGGAACATCTTATTTAGGTGACTAAAAGATATCCTTGCATTCATCTAGTTTATGGTTCAACTATTTTGTCTTTGTTATTATTGGATAAACCACACTATGATATGGTTACATAAGGATTCCATTAAAAAATTACTTATTAAAATTAGGATTATAATTCTTACTATAAATAACAATATTCTTGCACTTCCTAGCACTAATGACTGAAAGCTTATGAACTAATTATGATATATAGTATTTTAGATCATGACAATCTATCACAAAATTTCAAGGATTTACTTCATAAACTACATGTCAATGGTAAAGACATGGTTTACCACATGAAAAACATCACATACCTATAATGGTGAGATGTCACAAAGGATTACATCTTTAAAAAGTTTGATTTTGTAAACCAAGTGACACTACTAGGTGAATAATTTATCAAGGCCTACATTATACCATACACTAGCATATGGTTATGGATGATGTATAAATTTAAAGTTCAATTTTTGAAAATATGATTTAGGAGAAATTATGTTTTTCTGAGTTCCATTATAAATGATTAAGTGTATTGTCTCACCATTGATCTACATTTGTTAATGAAATAATATTTTTAATTCATATAATTTCTTGTTGGGGGAAGTAGAGATATTTTAAATTGTGAATTACAACATTTATAATAGGCCCTTATTTTTTCATAGATGTTAAATATTTATGTTTCAAATTTGCCTCCACATAATTTTTATCATTATGTATTATATTTTATTCTAGTACTTAACTCTTCGGTTGTAGCTCATAATATTGTTAAACCCCAACAAAATATCACCATCAAGGTATTGGATGGAGTGGTTAAAGATGAAGAGGGACGAGTAAGAATTAAGTAGAGATGATGAGGGAGTTAATAGGGATGGTTTGGAATGGTGAGGTTCAATGAAGGAGTGATTAGGGAGGATGAAGGAGTGATTATGGATGATGATTGATTATGAGGATTAATGAGGGAGTGTTTAGGGGAGATGAGGGATGAGGACTGAGTGATTAGAGATGATGAGGTATGATGAAGAAATGATTAAGGATGATGAGGTGATGAAAGATAATCACTACCTAATATAGATAGTGATATAGTTTACATGATTTTATTATTTATAAGGTGGTCAAGGTAATAATATGTTTATAGGAGTTTTTTTATGTTTCTAATTTTGTGTCAATTTTGAACTAGAGTTGTATTGGACTTTCTAGCCAAATCTTTTATTTGAATTTTTGAACTTTCATAAAGACTTAAATCTTGTTTCAATAAGTACAATGTTGAATTTGGTGTGGTTATACTTTAAAAATGATTTTAAAATGTTATAACACATATACCTAAACTCATATTTAAGAAATATGTCAGTAGTTGAGTTAATTGAGGACACTCTCAATATACAAAAGAAGTTAGAATTCATTTGATGGTTATTTGGTAATAAGAGTCTTGTCCATGTTTTATTTTGTATTTAGAGTTAGATTCAAGAGAGTTCGAGTGGATAGGATTATAAATGTTGAATGTAAAGAACCTCAAACAAGTGAATAAAGACAAGTTTTGATTATTTATAGACAAGAAAGCAAATAGACCCTACATCTTCTTGAATATGTGTAAAGATAGTTGACAATGTGTATGATCATGATCATGAAACATGATTAGTAACAAGTTAATTATGATTTTTGTATGAGTGGTAATTTAAAAATACATTTTATTCAAGATGGTGATTATAGCATTTGTAATTTTAGTTTTAAATCTTTTGAATGTTCAAATTATAAACTCTATACCCTGTGCTTTTATAATTTGTGCCTTGAAATCTCAAAGAAAGTTAGAGTCTTGTAGAAGAGGAGATTATATTTGTTGGGATTTTATAATGTGTGAGTAATTTGTAAATTTAAATAAAAATTACTTAATAGTCTTTAAACATTGTATGTTTTTATTCTGCTAAGGACATTCTATGTTAAACAACACAACCTTATCTTCTATGAGCAAAAGTTATGAGTATACATCTGTGTGAGAAGGTATATGCATGTATTAGAGAAAAAATTAAAATTTATATATTGTTTAGTATATTATAATATTATCATGAATTATTATAGTCTTTAAATTATCTTTCATATATTTGGATCAGCAAAAATAAAACTAACACAGTCCTATAGTCATCAAGACACTTAACATAGTGAAAGTGGTATGTTATGGAAATGGGAAAATTGAGTGTTATAAATGGAAGGAATTGATTTTTAAAAGTGTTTAAACATTTTGCAAATTATTTTCAAATTTGGTTAAGTCAATCTAATGTAGAATAAAAATGGAAATCTAAAACTTTTAAAATGTGCATATGGTCAAATTAGACCTAATACAATAGTAAAAGTCATTGGAAACACGTTTGGAATATTGAAATCTCATTTTGACCCTTCTCAGGTCTATACAACCAATCCAATCCCTATATTAGGGTTTTTACTTTCAAAGTGATTTTTAGGATTTGTAACCATAAATAATTCATGAAATTTAGTTAAAATTTTGAGTTAAAAATGAACAAATATAATATAGTGTTTTCAAGTTGTGTATGGATAAGTACGAATGGGGGAGGATTATGTGGTAGATAGGGTAGAAGGAAACCTAAAGACCTAATCTGATAGCAGAAAAAGCCAAAATAAGTTATCACATAGTTGAAACAAAGCTTGGAACTTTATGAAAAGATAGGATATGTTACAATTTATCCATGAATGAGGTTGATTTGATGTTTTTAGTCCATACAAGAAGATTTTATTACAGAGTAAGAGGTAGTGTATGATATGAGGATTGTGTTGAGAAGTTAAGTAGGATTGAGAAGAAGTTAGAGAGAACTCAAAGGAGTGGAAGGAAGTTTTTTAGATCCTTATTAAGGCCTAAGGAACTAGAGATAAGATTTGAACCAAGTTGTTATAACCATAAAGACTAGTAAGGGGGGTAGTCTCAAAGTAAGAGAGATTGAATGCATTGAGTAAGGAGAATAGAATGAAGAGTTTAGTGAGACCATCCAGATTATGATGGAGGATAAATGGAATTAATAAAATATATATGTGAATTTTAAATGTATGAAGGTTTCAAAGATAGAGATAAAGCAAGAAAAGATAAAGTGAAATTTAGGTGGATATTGGTAAAGAGCTTAGACAAATAGAGTATGCAATATGGCTTTGCATCATGGTGGATGGTGATGGGAAATGAGGGAGTGATTATAAATGATGATGAATGGTAACTGTTAATAAGTGAATTATTAGAGATGATGAGGTATGAGGAGGGAGTTATTAGGGATGATGCAGTGGTGATTAGGGATGGTAAAGGATAATGAGGGAGTGATTAGGGATGATGAGGGAAAAGGAATGAGTTATTAGGGATTATGAGGCATAGTGAGGGTCAATGAGGGAGTAATTATGGATCATTAAGAAGTGATTAGATATGACTAGATATAGTTAGGATTAATGAGGGAGTGAATATAGGTTAATGAAGAATGATGAGAGAGTGATTAGGGATGATAAGGCATGAGTTGGAAGTGACCAAGGTTGATGGAGGGATGATGAATAAGTGAAATTAACACAAAGTGGTTTTCTGATGTGTTCAAGTCATCAATGTGACCTATGCTACCCTAATCACACCTCTTTCCATTAATTTCAAATTGAGTGATTTGAATACTTCAATTTTGACAAACCTAAGACTCCTATAAATTCTACGTATCAATTTAGAAGGCACAAAAACCTAAAAAATGATATATGTTTACCAAAAATGGATATCAAATGGATGTCCTAAAATTTAATTAATTATTGGATGCATTGAGTAATGAGAATAGAATGAAGAGTTTAGTGAGACCATCCAAATAATGATTGAGGATAAATGGAATTAATAAAATATATATGTGAATTTTAAATGTAAGAAGGTTTCAAAGATAGAGATAAAGCAAGAAAAGATAAAGTGAAATTTAGGTGGATATTGGTAAAGAGCTTAGACAAATAGAGTATGCAATATGGCTTTGCATCATGGTGGATGGTGATGGGAAATGAGGGAGTGATTATAAATGATGATGAATGGTACGTGTTAATAAGTGAATGATTAGAGATGATGAGGTATGAGGAGGAAGTTATTAGGGATGATGAAGTGGTGATTAGGGATGGTAAAGGATAATGAGGGAGTGATTAGGGATGATGAGGGATGGTGATGGTTAATGAGGGATGATGAAGGAAAAGGAATGAGTTATTAGGGATTATGAGGCATAGTGAGGGTCAATGAGGGAGTGATTATGGATCATTAAGGAGTGATTAGATATGACTAGGGATAGTTAGGGTCAATGAGGGAGTGAATAAAAGTTAATGAATAATGATGAGAGACTGATTAGGGGTGATAAGGCATGAGTAGGAAGTGATCAAGGTTGATGGAGGGATGATGAACAAGTGAAATTAACACAAAGTGGTTTTGTGATGTGTTCAAGTCATCAATGTGACCTATGCTACCCTAATCACACCTCTTTCCATTAATTTCAAATTGAGTGATTTGAATACTTTAATTTTGACAAACCTAAGGCTCCTACAAATTCTAGGTATCAATCTAGAAGGCACAAAAACCTAAAAAATGATATATATTTATCAAAAATGGATATCAATAGGATGTCCTAAAATCCCTAGGTTTAATACTTAGACCCTAAAAATCGATATCAATTGCAAAAGTTATGTCCTAAAATCCCTGTGTTTAATACTTATACCATAAAATTGGATATATATTGTAAAAGTTAAGTCCTAAAATCCCTAGTTTTAATACTTACCTAATTAGATTTTGAAAAACTATTTTCCAGATTGTAAGGCATGTAACTATGAGACCAACTCTATCATATGCTGAGTGACCCTAATTTCTTATAATTAATAAAATAAATTTAAAGTATAGGAAAAAAAATTTAATAATATAAATGTAAAATTGTATCACATTATTTAATAATGTGATTGTGTTACCTAAAATGTCCATAGAATTCTCCCCCAACTCCATGCATATACCCAAGTAATAGTTGAATGTTTAAGTTCAATCTCCTCATCTATGTTATTATATAATTTATGGGTCACCTATTTTTTTCAATTTTGTCTAGGACATGTCATGGTAATAATTTAGGAGGTGTAATAGTTCCTTCAATATTGATAATTATACAATCGGGGTAATACCAATAATCCCCCATTTTTCCTATGTTTCTTCTTAACTTCTCAAATAACCTAGGCATATGAGTGTCTAGGATTATAAATATTTTTAATTTAATTTCTAAGTCTTTAGACAAACATAAATAAATAGTATTCAAAGATCATGTTATCTACATACTTTGTTGATGGTTGTCATAGCTCTCATGTGTCTTATGAACTATGCCAGATATTGCATATAATAAATATGACATCATATATAAATTCCCATTAGTTTCCCTTTGTTTATTAATGAAATATAAGTCCTTAATACAACAATTATAACCTCTCCCAAGGTAAGTATCTTGTCTAAAGTTAGGAAAAGGTCTAATAATGGGGCCCACTCTACTTGTACATCAGTAATGCTAGGAAAACCATATAGTTTGTTGAAAAGGGACATGTATATTATAATCATAGACCTAAATTTTATAATGGAGTTGGAATAAATTCCTCCCTTGAGATTCAATCTTTGGAATTTTACTAGCCATTATTTCAGTTTTCCCTCTACAGTGTTGTGTTCAAGCCATACATTGGCTAAGAATTGATTAAATTCAATCTAAGGCACTATGAGCCTGAGGTACCTTTTGACTACCCTTCATAAAATGTATGTGAGTGAATTATTTGATTTTTTAAAGATGTACATTGTCTATAAAAAATATTTATGGATTATATATCACCTCAGCCTTATATACTTAGCAAACTCAAATGTTGCTTGTCCCTCATAGTTATAGACATTTATTACTTCTATAAGTCTCACATTTACTCTATCTTATGCCCCTAGTCCTATCTATTAGTATGGCAAGTCTGATGTTAATGATCTAGGCCTTATATCTTCCCTAGATTTCTTAAAATGTACTTATATTCCACCTATACTAGTTTTGAGCATGTACCTACTTTCATGCTTCCTCAACACTAACATCTAGGATAGATATTAACATTGATGCTAGTGTCTTGACCTGATGAAAGTGTTTAGTGCCCTAAAATCATCTATTTTTTAAATTAAATATATCCTAATAGTCAGCCTAAGTGATTTACGTTTCCAAAGGGATTGATATAAATACTAGATAAACCCTCATTCATTACTTACCTAAAAAACTAGAAAAGACGTAAGGCACCTTATCAAAGTATTCTATAAAGCATTATTGAAAAAAGCTTCCATATTTTCTCATATTCTCATATCAATCATATGTATAACACATGCATGGGTATAAAGTAATGAAAGAGCATTCTAAGAGCTATATTTTCCATATTACAAGGTAGGTCACTATTATACTTGATTTTCACATATTTCATGATTCACACACAAGCCAAAACATAGGAGATAACTACATCAGTCTGAGGTCCTATTCAAAGTATTAAATTTTTAGATAGTTTTTACTAATAAAAGGGTATTAGGGGTTAGTTTGACACTATAGTCCCACTAACCCTTTTTTTCTAAGTTTACTATAAAGATGAAGAACTAGGGTTTTGAAAATTCATGAGAAGAGACAATCAATGACCCAGATTTGAATGCACTAGAGTGAAGGTGAAGTAAAAATAGAATCATATAGGTGGTTTCATCATTTTATAATAATTATTTCACATGGGACACTTACTTTGAACCTAGACAATAGTGTCAGTACAACCATCCTACACTGATGTTAGTGTCTAAAGTACTTAAAGTATCAAATATATAATCTAATGACTATTCTAGAATCATATTCTAGCCTAATTTATTCATGTTATAAATCCAATACTATGTTGACATCATAATAAGCAAATTAAATTAGTTATTTATCATTTCTACACTTATCATATTTATACTTACTATATTTAGCCTATTCTCAACATAACAAATTTAGTGTATGTTTATATCTAAGTTTAGTGCCCAATTGTACTTCTATAGATATGATTATCACCCTTTTGCATTGTAATTTATATATACCCATTTTATATTCTAGGTAATCTCAACCTGTAAATCAATTTAGGGCTAAACATGATCTTTAGAGCAAGTACCATTACATAATAAATCATAGAACAAATCGATAAGGGCATTACCTCTAGTTTTGGTGCTACTTGATGATGGTTTTGATTGGTTTTAGGTCATTGATGTATTTCTTCTCATCATGGGAAAATTGGTCTTGTGAAAATTATGATGTGATAGACTCCACTACATTCTAGAGTGTTGACTAATTAAAAAACTCAAAATTGAGGGCACTTTTATCGAATAAGTGTCTGTGTATTTGGTATTTTGAGCACAAAAATATGTATAAGGGGAATGAACACATGTTTTTTTTTTTGAAGAATACATTTCATTACTCTAAACTATGTAATTTTTTTCCAACTAGTCTCAATTTTATTTTACAAATTTGATGAAAACTAAAAAATTTAGTCGTAAGAGAGATTCAAAGTTATGATTTTTTCTCATAGATCAATGGCAAAGTAACTTATCTATTTCTTTATTTTTTATATATTTCCCAAAATTTTCACCTTCAATGCTCAATTGATGTAATTTTAATGCAAATAACAATTTTTTATTTTGTTTCACATTTTATATTTGAGAATGCTAGTCAACTTTGGTGGGTTTGTGGTTTTCATATGGAAAATTTTCATCAATTTTGTATGTCCATTTTATTTTAGATAGGTGTCCATTTATCATTTACCAACTTATTTACTTTGATGTCAAACTTATTTATGCATACATTGTCCATGTGTATCTTTAATCATGAAAATTTTATGTTTCTCACTTACTTAGGCCTTTAGATTTATAACCTCATTTTGTATGTTTTGGGGTCATAAGTTAATGTGATTATGCCACATAGAGCAATCTCAAGATTGAGATAACTTAGAAATTTGAATACTAGACTATTATAACCTTTTGAACTATGTGTGTCCCTATGAATTCTCTAAGTTAATGAGATGTTGATCTATGGTATGATCTCAGAGCCTTAGAGACATGAATATTTAGAGACACAAGATTATTAATCCATTAATATGATATTTCTTCTCTAAATCTTTGGATTAATGAAGGTGTGTCAATTATCAAGTTATTAGATCTCAAATCCTCATATCTATTGTACTTTAGGGCCTTAGGACCATTATATTTTGTTTAATCCTTGTGTAGTTCTAAGTTAATGGAATTATACCACTTGTCAAGCTCTCAAGACTAAGAACCTTGTGACCATTAGATGATTAATTTCATTTTCTTAACTTTTGTGGTTTTAGGTCCATGTAGTTGCCCTATGTGGCATGTTCTCAGAGCTCAAAGACATTGAACACTTAGAATTCTATTTAAAGCTAAATGGCTCTAGGTAATATAATATTCAACATGTCCCAATATTAGATAAATTAAGGTAGGGCTTGACCATGAATTATTTTTAATTCTTCACCAATAGTCCTATGAACATACAAATAACATAAAAACACTAAGAATAGACATATTAGTTCCATTAGTCCAAAAAAATCATATAGTTAATTACGAAAACCCCAGTTTCAAGATAGATCAAAATGATCATTAAAGCTTTATTTTTCATAGTTCTATAAATTTATAACTTTAAACTTTGAATATAACCTTAGAATTATACAAATTGAAACTAGTGTCATGGATGTCTAAGGGGACCTTAAATAAGGATACTCAAACAATATTGGGTCCCTATTTAAATATTAAAAATGGAGTGTGTGTGCCAGGGCATAACATAATCCTTATACCATTTAGATTTTAATTATATAAAAATGTCTTGCTAACACTTATATCTTACATAGTGTACATGAACATGTTATCTTTTGGGATGTGATTACATCACACATGCATATCTTATATTGCCTTTGCTAATTCTATGTTCCATTAAGTTTTCTTACTTGTTAAAGTATATTATAATTTCAATTTTTTATTGTGTTGGCCTTTGTCCTTTATGAGATATTCTTTTATTATTACATCTTTATGATATGTTGTGTTGTGTGTAACATTTGAACATGTATTTGTTTTGGACATTAGTCTTATGCATGGTGTATCACCTTTGGAAACATCATTGATTTAGACCTTGTCTCTATGTATGTTTGAAATTTGAACACTTTTTTACTACATTCATCATGTCTATGAGTATTCTTTAGGAAATTTAAATATGTTATTTATCTTGTCCCTTATCCATTCTATGTAATTTTGTGATCATTTGTGCTTGTTGTATGTGTGCTTGTTAATATTGATGAGTTTGATAAGTTCCATGATCAATATCATGCACTATTAACATACTAACATAATAATTACATGATATTTAATGACACATTATTTGGGCCTTGCCTCTTAAGTATTATGCAAAATTAAAATCTTACTATGGTAACACTTTTCCATATCCAATAATTTTCAATGATAACATATTAATACACATGTTTCAAGTTAAATTTTATTTTGACATGAATGATATTTTAGAATAAAATTTCTTCACGTCAAAAAAAGGACATTTAAATCATATTCTCATGCATGAGATAAGCCATTATCAAAGAAGAAATAATATTTTAAAGTTTCAAAATCATAGTTGAAATTTTTTTATTGGCACATATTATGGGGGTATATTCCATTGAATATGTACCCTTATTCATAGTTTCAAGGATCAAGTTAACATGGTTTAAAAATTTAAAGCATTCACATAAAGTTTCAAATTCTACATTTATAGTGGGGAATAATAATAGGTTTATGCCATAGTCTATATTTCATGGACATGGAAAGATCATGAAAATACTCCATTTCATTTTGATCATGCTTCAGTATACCATTATTTTCTAGGATTTTGTTATTGAATTTATAAGCTTTTTGTCATGTTTGATTTAGTTTAGTTTCATAGTACATGAATTGGAGTCATTAATCACTTCAACATTATGTGTGTGAATCAATTAGGATTCCAAACCATTTGCATCTTGGGGTTACAAATATGGATAATAATAATCAAGTTTCACCCTTTTTTCAATGAACAACATTTTCACTTCAAAAGAGAAAATGCAATTTGGGGTTTGATCACATTTTTTAACCCTAAATTTGGATAATGATTATACTTAGGTAGATGGGTTTAAACATATAAAAATAACAATGCATAAGGGTGATAATTAGATCTACAACAATTCAATTCAAATCTAAACTTAGATGTAACATATGTTGAATTTATTAAACTAAGATAGACTAAAAATAGTAAGTATATCTATGTTATATATGGAAATGAAAATTAAATAATGTACTTAGTTAGTTATGATGCCAATATAGTTATGGATCTAGAACATCTAGAATGTAGACTAGAAGAAGATTTAGAATAGTCACCAGATTTACATTGAGTACCTCTAGAATCATAGACACTAGCATCAACCTAGGACATTAACACCAATGTTACTATCTAAATTGAACATAGGTGTATTATATAAAATACCTAATAAAAAATATACAACCACTTAGATGCTTATAGATTTTTCTTCACTTTTGCTTCAGTGCATTTAGATCTGGGTCATGAACTATCCCTCCTTATAAAAATTGTAAAACCCTAGTTCTTCAGCTTTATATTGATCTTGGGAAAAATGGGATAGTGGGCACATGGTGTTGAGTTAACCCAAAATACCCCTTTATAAATGAGTGTTACCTACATAGACAATACTCTGAAAAGGGCCTAAAACTAATGTAGTTCTCCCCTATATTATATCTTGTGTGTGAATCTTGAATATTTAGAAATCAAGTATAATAGTGACCTAGCTTGTGACTTAGAAAATTAGGATCTTAGTCTACTTATTTAGCAATTTAAACATGTGTATGTATTATCCATATGACTAATATAAAAATAGGATAAAATAAGGAAGCTTTTTTTATCAAGTGTTTAATTAAATGCTTTGATTAGTTATTTTGGTTTATCCTGGGTGAAGAATGAATGAGGATTGATTATAAATATATACCATTTGTATTAGTAAATATCTCACATTAAAACACTCTAGCCAACCATTAGGATATGTTCAATTTTCAAATTAAATGACCTTAGATAACTAGACACCTACATTAGGATAAGAAACTAACATCAACATAGGGGTCTAGTACTAAAAATTATGTCCTAGTAATAAAATATGTATAGTCATAAAACTTGTAGGGGGCATAATTTAAGCATATTTTAATCATTTTGGGAAAGATAATAAGTCTAGGTTATCAACATAAGACTGGTCACACTAATATGTAGGCTAAGGGGCATAATATAGAGTATATGTGAGACTTCTAAAAGTGAGAAAGGTACAAAATTGAGAGGAATAGTCAAGATTTGAGTTTTTCAATTTACAATACTAATTTTATATATAATCTATAAATATCATCTACATTTACAACCCCCCATTTAATCTAGTAATGAAACCATGAGTTTGATGGAGAAGAAATACATACCTAGGTGTGTATAACACACCTTAACTTTACATGAATCCAACTTTAGTGCTTTTCTAGTGATAGGCCTACAACAAAGAACACATTAAATATATAACTAGTGCATTTAATCTAATATTGAAAATCATTTCCAATGATTTGAATTAGAAGAGCAAGGTTTAAGAGTACACCTATGTATCGATGCAACTACCTTGCTTATTGGAAAATAGATTTGAAAGATGTAACATTATGAATAACTAAAACTAAGATTAAGACAAATATTTAAATACATAAAGTGCATATTTCTAAGAATATCAAGAGAGATTGGAAGGAACATACTCCCAACCTTGAAGAAAAGTTGAGTTGCCACCTAATATTTGAGATTATCTCAAATGTGCAACCCAATCACACTTATAACCTGGTGAGCATGAGTGAAAAAAGTAAACTAATACCATAAACTAGTGAGGTTAGATGATACAATCAATTTAAACCTAAAAATGTGGAAAAATTGAGTTATTTAATCATCTTCTCTATACCAGAAAATGAACCAACTACTACAGTAAATTGTCTCAATACAGTCTATAAAAGTCCAACCTAGTAGGTGTTTAGAATCCTAGAGAGTGTTTTTAAATATAAAAATGATTTGTCTTTTAAATTTAATAGAATATGCACCTTATATATGTCTCATGATAAAACTATGTATAATAATGGTATTAATGTATAGAAATATCCCACAACTAACAATCTAAATTATATAATTTTGTGCTTTGGCCAATTCAAAAACTGTGTAAGTGTGGAGAACAAGCTTTCAAAGCATCCCCCTACTAAATCTGAAAATTGTGTCAAATACTAAATAAGTTTGAAGAACATGCTTCTAAAGCATTCCCTGTATGAATCTAAAAACTATGACAAATATGGAGAATATGCCTTAATGACATTCCCCCACTAATATTCCTTCCTTTAAGTTGAGGGAAGAATATAAATTGGTATTTACCTTGCCTTAAAATGATAAGACAACTATATAATCTATGAATAGAGTATGTAGCATATATAATAACATGTCTAGGTAAATGTACCATTGAAGTGCATAGAACAATGTGATCATAAAAAGGCTTTAGATGCATGATAAACATCATCACAATTTTAGATATAAATAGGATAAGCTCAACAAGAAAACAAACACACACACAAGAACACTTAAAATCAAGTCAAGATACAATGGTCCTAAGAGATTGCAAACATGGGGCATGTTTGAATACTACACAATCGAAGGGATATGACTTAGTAAAACCTCCACGAAAGTAATAATGGAATATTGAAATTTCCATAGAAAAAATAATGAAATATTCAAATGTTAAATAAATCACACATAAGCATAGGGTCCATAAATAAATGACCATATTCAAATGCTCAAACAAGCAAGACAATAGCAAGGAAAGACACTCAAGGAAGTGCATAAATAAAATCATAAGAAAAAAGCATAAGCATATCATTGTATCCCATGGATCAAGTGTGTTAGAAAAAAACATCAAGTTCATAATATATTAAGTACCTTGTATAAGATATAATCACGGATAAATGCATGTGTAAGTACATATAATCGCAAACATGATAATGAGAGATGATTATGTTTACCAAGAATTCTTTCAAACCTCCTTTATTTTGTAAGATTTTTAGATTAAAGCCATTTTTTGGTAAGCATCTTACATTACAAGTAGATTTTATTTATGTATGATAAATATGGTTATGCCAAAATATAAGCACCACCCATTAATAAGGTAATTGTTAAATTTTTTTGATGTGGATTCTTTTTGTGTTGTTCACCTTGGGGTCTTTGCATAAGACATGGACCTTTGATTGGTCCCATGTTAAGTAACATTTGAAAACTAGTCATATAAATATTATGAATGCCAAAAAAAATTTCATAATGATCCTTTGGTAATTCATCTCTCTTGTTTATGTGAGGAATAAAAATTTGGTGCTTATAATGGGATATGTTAAGCTCCTTTAGATGAGTAAGGATGAATGAATCATATCTATGCATACCCACATATAAAAGTATAAATAACTCATATTATTTATCCAATTATCTTTTCTTTAATGGGGAAATAATCCCACTGGTAAAAATAAATTATAATTATAAATCAAAGGTTATAAATGCTAGCTCATATGATTTAATTTTGAATCAAATAGTAAAATCTTGAAGGGATTTATCATCACATTGCTTGAAATTGTAAAAATGTGGTAATGTAAGTTTTTTCACCTTGTGGATTTTAAATCCACAAATAAATCATCTTACAATTGTAAAAAAATTGATTAAGGAACCTTTTGGTAGCCTATAAAACTAATTTTGAGCCTCATCAAGAATGTTCACGTGGAATATTTCTAGTAATTGTTTGTCATCTTTTTTCCATTGACCAAAATAATGTACATAATTAATCATTTGGTTGAATGGGTCCTTGTGACTTAGAAAGATAGTTAAATATAGTAGCTTAACATTTTGTGGATAATGATATTTTATTGTACATTATGTAATAAGTTGATTATTTAATGAGTTAACATTCACATTCATATTATGGAAAGCCATTTACATTTTAAGTATAGAAACCTATTTTTGAATAGCAATAATAGTGGTCATCATAAAAATAAAATATGCCATGGGAAAAGTGGTGTTTTTCATAAATTTTATCAGTGGTTCGAACCCACCACCTTTTTTTAATTTAGGCATATGAGTATCATCATCTTCATGGATAACAAGTGAAAGTCCATGATCACTAAATTTAGGATATTTTGGTAGTGGTATTAGATCTTTGAATTTTTTTTACTTTTGGTATATCATTTGAATATATTAGACCATTGGAAAAATTTGGTTTATTCACTTTTTTTAATGATATAATAATTGGAGTTTGGGGAAGATTTTGTAAAGGCATCTCTTTTGGTAAAGTAGGAAAATTTTGCAGTTTAGGTTTGTACTACTTTTTTCTTCTTTATGTTTTAGTATTACTTGGTGTAATCATTGTTGTCCCCCAAAAGCATTACATATTTTTGGGATAACATTTGAACTATTTTGAACTATTTTGGTCCAACAGACCAAAATCCTCTCTCCCCTTCTCAAAAATAGTTCTGTGCATTCAAATTCTTCATTATTCAAGATTTTTCAAATTTATACGAACTTTGCAAGCTGCAATCTATGAACTTTGTTCTATAGAATTCATAGGAAGGAATCTACAGACTCATATCTACAAACTCTGCCAGTTCTATAGACTCATTTCTATGGACGCTATAGGATTAAATCTATGAACTCTACAGATATGTTTCTACGGACTCAAAATGCTTGAAATCATTAGGTTTAATAGGTTCAAATGCTTTTACAGGTGAGTTCAATCAAAAGAACAAGTTTCCAGAACTTAGTCATTTTTAGGATTGGTTCAATGCCTTGGTTCAATGAAAAGAGTTCATCAATAATCTTTTATGCAGTGTTTGAACCATTGAACCATTGAACCATTATAGTTCAATGGGTTTAATGGGTTTAAAGGTTCAACATCATCAGCAAGAGTTAAGCGCATTTGTCAAGGTTCAAAAGTTTAACCACTTCAAGGTTAAACAACCTTAAAACACTTATCAAAGAGAAGAATGCTTGAACCATTGAACCATTGAACCACTTTGGTTCAAAGGTTCAATGGGTTCAAAGGTTCAAAAGGTCCAAAGCATATAGTTCAACGTGGTTTGCTTCAAACCATTTGGTTTAAGTGGTCAAGTGAATGAGTGGAACACAAGAAAGCGATTGAACCATTGAACCTTAAACCAACTAGGTTTAATGGTTCAATGGGTTCAGTTGATTCAAAGTGATCAAAAGACTTGGATAAAAAGATGAATTCAAACAAAAGATTAAACCATTGAACCGTTGAACCAAAGTTGGTTCAATCAGTCGGTTCAATCAACAAGTTCAAGGGGCTTCCCCAAAGCCAAAGGAAAAAGTGCCCTTATAGAGGGCAATGAACCTAGCCAAGTGCCCTTATGGAGAGAAATGAACAAAAGTAGACAAAGAGAATTCCTTCAAAAAGTGAACCAAGGACAAATAACCCTTGAAGAGTACAAGCAAGGAATAGATGGACTATTGTAAAAGCTTGAAGGATAGTTCTAGACTTGAACAAGTCCTTGCAGAGGGAATAATTCTCTTTTAAGAAAAGAATGTAGTAAAATGGTTAAGGTAAAAATCCTTCAGACTATTTGTCTAAAAGAATTCACTTGGGAAGAGAGCCCAAAAGCAAGAACTCGATAGAAAATTAACCAAGGCGAAGTGAAGGAATATTTCCTTTGGACAAATTATCTGAAGGAATTCCTTCATAATTTTTGTTCAAAGGAAAATAGCAAAAGCCTGTAGAGAAAATAAAAGCCTGAAGGCCACCCAAAAGATCCTAAAGTTTAGGTACCCTTGCGGAGGTTCTTGCTAAGGAAAGTGGACCATTTTCCAGTACCCCAAAGGGAACGTTACATACGAGAAAGATCAAATCACAAAATGTAATAGAAGCCACAACATGTTCTTTAAAAAATGTGATGGAAGCCACCACGTGTCCCTTATAAAGTCAAAGTAGAAGCTGCCAAGTGTTGTCTACTGGGACACAATTTCTAGTAACTCTGAAAGGAGTAAAACGTGCCACGTGTCATCTACAAAGCTTGGTAGAGGCTGCCAAGTGGCAACATCCATAACTTCTTCCTTTTATTGAGTAAGGACTATGGTGGGTCCCAAATGAGTGGCTAAACTCAAATAGAATGCACCATGTTTCATCATCTGTGTGAATCCAAAAGAGTCTTCAATGTTTCTACAGTACTTCTATAAGCTCAGTAAAAGCCGCCACATGTCATCCTATATGGGATTCTCAAAAGACATCTAAATACTCTATAATTCAAGCAAATGTTGCCATGTGTCCTTGCTTGTTTCACAATGGAATGTGCCATGTGTCACTTGTTAAAGATCAGTGGAAAGTGGCCAAAACAAGTAGGAAAGACACGAAGGCATTACTAAGGAGGATGACGGGCCTGTAGCCATCAATTTCAGGGCTACCAACTACTTGTTGTCTTTCAAATGATGACAGCCCTGAAGACGTCAAATTTGTGTCAATGAAATAGCTGTTGATCCTTGCAAGCTTAAGCACAGACCCTATGAATGAATTCAATGAATGGCTAAAGAGGTAGCTCTAGAGCTCAAATCAAACAAAAAAGGGGAAAATATAGCCAGGAAAGGGGGAACAATGAAGAAGGATAAAAAATATCTATGGATGGAAGATGTTTCTAGAAGGTGAAGCAGTCCACTAGGTGGACATCAGAGAGCATGAACATTCAATGTTGTGGCCCAATTTTTGACATTGAGTAGAGCAAATAGCTATGCACACATAAGGGAAAAACATCAAGTGACCCATATTTAAGATTGATGCCTATTTCTAGCATAGCCCATGGACAAAATTTAAAATGCATTAAAAGGCATTAAATACATCATAAGCCATTTTTTGTGAAATAAAGTGCCCAAGTCTTTCTTGGAGAAATATATATTAGACTCATTATTTTAATATATCTCTCTGTGATAAAAACAAAACTTTGCCCAAATTGAAAAGCATTACTGAGACTTTAAGCTCAAATTATTGATCATATTTAGTTATTTGAATAAGAAAACAAGTGACTTTTCAGACTTTGTGCTAGAATAGCTTGGTTATTGGGGAAATTGTTCTTATGTCTATTTCCTTATTACATTTTTTGTCCATTTGATTAAATAAGTAGAATTAGTAAAAGTAATCAGGAAGGTGTCTTGAAGCCAGTTGTGGAGAGACATTATGCTACTACAATTGTCTTTAGTTTGTCTATTTTTCTTTTTCTATGTAAAGGACCTTGGGAAGAATTTGTACCCTCATTGTCCTTCATATTTCACTCCAGCAGTTGAGGTGGAGACTTTGTGTTACATTTCATCCTGCTATGTTACTGTGCCCTGTTACAGTTATTTATCACCACCTGAAAGGTTCCTTTTGTCTAATGAACAGTACTTGTGAAAGAAGAGGAGTGCCTTTTGCCATTTCATCAAGATCTCTCCTTTGATTTATGAACATCATCTCTGAGAAAAGAGAGATGGATGTTTTATCCTACTCCTGAGTGTTATTTTCTACTTATATATATAGCTCTTACATATTTACAGGGAACCTCCCCTTGATGAGAGGAGAGATTTATCCCCTTTTGATGTAGTAAACCTGCACATCTGATTGACCAATTTCCCTATGTTGTGGTTGAAGAGACCTATTTTTCTCATCAGTTAGATGATTGAAAAAATATTCACCCAACAATTTTTGGTGACCTTGTTGGGGATTTACATGCAATCTAAAGCCTCAAGATTTAGATTGAAGTAGTCCCTACCCTTATCCATTATAGACTCTAGTGAATCCATTCTATGTCTTACCCATTATCATTATATCCTTAGCATCTCCCTCCACCTCCATGCCAAATGGGATAGAATGCATAGTTTGAAGCCTCAAGCTTCAAGCTAAAGCAGTGCCAGTTCTTTCTCATTTTTGTTCTACAATCTATCAACTCCACAATATACTAAAATCCAGAGAGCTAAAGGTATTTTTGACCCTATATTTGAGTTGGTACAACAAAGTAATTTTGATCTATTTCCTTCACCATCTCACCTCCAACGAACCAAGAGCTTTCTTCCTACTAAAGTCAAGTCTCCATTACTAGCTAAAGCCTCCATTTTTCTATTAATAAATCTTTGTCAATACTTACCCCTCTAAGATTTGTTATCCTACCTCTCCATAGTTATACTATGGTAGTTCAAGGCCCTTGGGGTAACTCTTCTGGCCCACTCAATTTGACTCCACCCCTACATGAACTTCCATGTAGCTCAAGAAAGAATTTCTCCAAATTCTTTGGGGATTGGAGAGTTCACCCTGATGAACACATTATAGCCTTCAGCATAGACTATGGCATAATAAGAGTGGAATTTGAGGGCATGACAATCAGGATTTTCATGGAAACACTACAAGGTACTGCCGCAGACTAGTTCTACCATCTGTAGGCTAGGTTAGTGACTAATTGGGATACTCTTAAAGCTAAAATTGAAGCCAAGTTCAAGCCTATAGAAGATGCACATGCTTTGTTGGCCCAACTCACATAGATGAAGAACAAACCTCATAATCCTATGAGGGATTTCATTGCTAAATTTGACGAGCTCAGAAATCAGATTTCTATCATTGCTTAGCCAACACCTGAGAACCTTAACTGCTTCTTCATCAACTCACAACTACCTAAAGTGAGTTTCCTACTAGGATGTTCTAGCCAAATAGACCTTAATGCAGCTCAAGATTTGGCTACTGAGGTATAATATGACCTTATCTTGGTAGGAAAGATAAGGAGAGACCCAAACAGAGGTAAATCTTCTTCATCTTCTAAATACTCACCTATAGGCACCACTGATCAAATGGTGCAAAAGCTAGAAAATGAAATGATAGCCTTAAAAAGGCAAATGACCCAAGGTATGTCTACTCCTCCTAATCAATATATTCTAAGAAGGACATTCCCCAATCATTCATACCAAGGCAATGCTACCAAAAATTAGGGACAACCAAATCATCTTCCTCCCCCACAAGGAAAACTTACAAATGAAGCACGCTAACTAATTTAGTAGTTGGATATTTTGAAATAGAATCTAATTTCTCTTTCTAGCCTAAATTAAACCAAGAAAATGATGTTGATATCCTTGTAGAAGGCTAGGAAGTATTAGTTGGTGACTCCAACATTGGTTTCCTAAATTACCAAGATGAACCTAGAGGTAAAAGTGAAGCAGTTGATGGATCATATGCCATATTCACTTGGTCCCATAACCAATCAGCCCAACAAGCCGATAAAGGAAAAATAGGGGAAAGTTCTCAGCCTACAATTTCAATTGCCAAATGAGGAACTTCTCTACCTTTCCAGCCAAAAGACCTAGTGAGTAATAAATAGGTAAGTACATCAAGCATTCCTCCATCTTCAACTTAATATCCATAGACTAGTATTCCCTCTCCTAAAAACTAGAAAGATGAACTGCCTTCCTCTATTCCTAGTCCATTTCAATCATTTGACATAATTGACCATGTCAAGAAGACCAAAATTCAAATGTCTGAATTTGAATTCTTGCAATCTAATCTCCATTAATTAGATAGGTTAATTCAGTGTGTGAAGAATAAAGCCATTCATGCTAGACAAGATGTTAAAAAGGTAACTCATAATTCCCTAAAGAACATTCCCATCCCAAATAATCTTGTCATTACTCCTCTAGCTACCCTTAAGAAAATAGAGCCTTTCTATGTTTACCTATTGATAAATGGTCACAAACTAAGCAATTTCATCATAGACTCAGGTGCATCTAACAACATCATGCATGCCAAGGTGGTACAATCTCTTGGACTCACACTGACTAAAACCTTTGGGAGATGTTTCTCCATGGAGAACAAATAAGTACCTCTATTAGGAAAAATTAAGGATGCCTAATTTGCATTTTCAACATTCCCAAACAAAAGAATCAAGATGACAGTCCTAGTGGCTAATGTCCTAGCATCTTATGGCATTCTGCTTGGGCAAAATTTTTGCAAGGATGTTGGTGGAAAATTGAGCATGGACCTATCTAAAGTGAGGATCCTTGTCAAAGGCATCATGCAGAGGATGCTTCTTGAAAAGGAATTAAAATTTGTTGTCACTCAGACATCAGCCTCTAAATCTCAAATTCTATTTGAGTCCTCAAGCATGGGTAATTACTTCTTAACCAAAAAAGCTATTCATGTTTCAATAGATGAAAGTCCTGAAGGTGACGATCGAAGAATTAAATTAATTAAAACAATAGAAGATGTGAGAGAGCACATTATAAACACAAAATAATTCCCCCTTCTATGTAAGGAAAAATCTAATAGAAGATCAATTTTTGATGATGTTTGAATCTTGGAATTTGATGGCAGTAATTATTCTACCAGCTCAGGGGCTAGGATTGTGTTGATATCTCCTCAAGGAGATATTTTTCCTTCTTCATACAAGTTTTAGTTCAGCAACACCAACAACATAGCTGAGTATGAATCTCTATTACTTGGATTGAAGGTTGCTCAAGATAAAGACATCAAACTCCTTCATGCCAAAGGAGATGCTAAACTGGTGGTTTGTTAGGTAAAGAACCTATATCAAACCAAACATGAGAGATTACGTCATTACCACAATCTAGTCTAGGACCAACTTGAAAGCTTTGATGCTTTTAACATCTCTACCATACCCAAGGAATTCAAGGACCGAGTTGATACACTAGCTATTTTAGTAACTCTCTTAGTTCCTCACCTAGACTTTAAATGGAATAGGTACACTATAAAATTAGTCTTTAGACCAAGTGTGCCTAATAATGCCAATCATTGGCAAGTTTTCAATGGTGACAACCAAATCATCACTTTTCTAGAACATCAAGATAGCTTCGAACATCTTCACTTCAAAGGTAGTAAGATCCAAAAACTCAAATCAACTCTTGAAATAAATTCAGACATAGGTGAAGAATTCTTGTAGCTAAAAGGGAATAAAATTCCCAAAGGACTAGTTTCCCTTGAGAAATTGTTTAACAAACACGACAGGTTCATCAAATAGCAAAAATAGATTCAAGCTCCTCTCAGGAATTTGATCAAGTAAATCTAGGTACCAAGGAAGATCCCAAGATGGTTAATATTGGGAAATGTTGTACTCTAGAGGAGAAACTCAAATTTACTGACATGCTTCACCATTGCATGGATGTTTTGGCATACTCTTATGATGATCTGAAGTCGCTCAGGCCTAAGGAAATTCACCATGAAATTCCTCTCAAGTATGATTCGGTGCCTTACAAGTAGAAATCCCAGTAGTATAATCCAAAGATATTAGGTACTATTCTATCTAAAATATAGAAAATGTTGAATGTTAGGATAATTTTCCTAGTTCATCATTCCACATGGATTGCTAACATAGTCCCTGTGAGGAAGAAGAATGGCAAAATTTGCATCTGTGTGGATTTCAAGAATCTGAATCAGTCATCTTTAAAGGATAACTATCCTTTGCCCATCATGGATCAAGTGCTTCAGATAGTGACCAGATCTAAGATGTTATCAATGCTAGACAACTTCTCAGGATACAATCAAGTTGAATTTAGTGAAGCAGACCAATACAAGACTGCCTTCACCACACCTTAGGGCATGTTTGCATATAAAAGGATGCCTTTTGGCTTGATAAATGCTGGCACCACTTTTTAGAGAGTAATGGACCTTGCTTTCAAGGATGGAATGGATAAGTTCATTATAGTTTATCTTGATGACTTGACCATCTTTTTTAAGGATCGCCTATATCATATACGCCACTTACAACAAGTGTTGGAGCACTACCGCTAGAATGACATTTCCTTGAACCCCAAGAAGTCATTTTTTGGATTAATAGAGGGGAAACTTCTTAGACACATTGTGTCCAAAGGAGGCATAAATATTGACTCAGATAGAGTCAAGTCTATCCAAGAGCTTACTTTACCTACAAGTAAGACTATTGTTCACTCTTTCTTCAGAAAGATGAATTTCTTTTGAAGGTTCATCACTGAGTTTGGTGAGAAGACTCAATACATTGTGAACATGATGAAGGGAAAGGCCACTTTTAGCTCAACTGATGAAGGTAAGTCAGCATTTCAAGATATCAAGGCTGCCATTGCCCACGCCCCAATTTTGGTTTGTCCAGACTACAACAAAGAGTTCACTATATACAGTTATGCTTCTGAACACACGCTTTCAACAGTTCTGGTTTAGTATAATGAAGAAGGTATGGAATATCCCATTTATTTCATGAGCTTCCCTCTTAAAGCTCATGAGCTAAATTACTCCAACATGGAGAAGCATGCTTATACAATGGTGAAGGTAGTTAAGCATTTCTGCTTCTACATCTTGAATTCTCTCACTACTACCATGGTTCCTGATACCACGGTCAAATCCATACTAACTGAACAGGAGTTTGGGACAAAAAGAGGTAATTGGATTGTAAATATTTAGGATTTTGATCTAGTCATCAAGCCAACAAAGTTGGTATGAGGAAAAGGCCTATGGAAATTAATTATTGATAATAAACTAGAAGAAACAAAGCATAAAGAAGTAGAGGTGGAAGACACACTGACAGTCCTCTTTGTCTCCACCACAAATGAGTGGTATTGAGGTATTGATAATTTCCTTACTTATGGTGATTTTCCTACTCACCTATCTTACAAAAAAAGGAGGACTATCAAGTTGAGAGCTACCAATTTTATCCTTTGGGATAATGGGCTATACAAGAGGAGACTTAATGGAGTGCTCCTTCATTGTGTGGACAAGGAACAAAAAAGCCAACTTTTTAAATCTTTCCACAATCTAGCCTATGGAGGACATTTCTCTGCTCCTATGACTGCCCATAAAATTCTATGAGCCAGGTATTATTGGCTAAATCTTTTCCAAGATGCATATAAGTGGGTAAGGAAATGTGAGTTATGCCAGCAGTTTGTTGGAAGACCCAAGTTGGCTGCCCTGCCTCTCAAGCCAGTGGTCATAGAAGAACCATTCCAGTAATGGGGAATTGATTTTATTGGAGCTATAAACCCATCTTTAAGTCCTAGACATGATTATGTCCTTATAGCAACTAACTACTTCACCAAGTGGGTGGAATCTATCCCAACCAAGCATGCTACTTCAGAAGTAGTGTGAAATTTCCTCAAGGAGAATATCATTTCCATGTTTGGGGTCCCAACCAAGATTATCACAAACAACATAGCTTGTTTCACTTCCCAGGAGATTACTCAGTTCTATTTTTACTATGGGATCACCCTCTCTCACTCTTCTAATTACTTTACATAAGGGCATTGACAAGATGAATCAACTAACAAGAACCTGATGACTATCATCAAGAAGCTGATAGATGGCAACCAAAGGACATGGCATAAAGCATTGTTTGTTGCTTTGTGGGTAGATAGAATTACATCAAAAAGGGCAATTGGTATGGCTTCTTTCCAACTTCTTTATGGTATCAATGTTGATATACTAATCACCTCCAAATTGCTAACATTAAAACTAGCTAAGGCAATTGAAGATCAAACATATGAAAGGTCCATTGATAAGAGGATCATGTACTTGACTGAGCTAGATGAGTAGAGAACTATGGTGGTGGACCGAATTGTTGCCCATCAATGTTTGGTGAAGAAGCTCTTCGACTAGAAGGCAAAAAAATGTGATTTCTAGGTTGGAGATCAAGTCCTATTGTGGGACAAGAGAAGAGAACCAAAGGGGATGCATGGGAAGTTTGATTATCTTTAGAGAGGCCCATTTATTATCCATCATCTCAATGGTGAGAACAAATTCCTATTGAAATATCAAGACAACACGCTCTTTTGTCTACCTTATAATGGGCAACATCTGAAGCACTTCAACTCTTGAAGTATTAGATAAGTTCACCTGTACATATGTATTTTGTATAGTTTTTGTTTCTACTTTGTGTTCATTTTCATTTTTTGAAGCCTTTCTTTTTGGATAGCAAAACTCCATAGCCCAATGGCATACTTCAAGGCATTGGAGATTCTAGTTTCTACTCCCCTCAGCTATTCCAGCTGATGGAAGTTCCCCAACTAGAGCTAGTTGTTGTCCCCCAAAAGCATTACTTATTTTTGGGACAACATTTAAATTATTTTGGTCCAACAGACCAAAGTCCTCTCTCCCCTTCTGAAATATTGTTTTGAGCATTCAAATTCTTCATTATTCAAGATTTTTTAGATTTCTACAGACTCTACAGGCTTGAATCTACGAACTCTGTAGGTTTGAAACTATGGACTCTATTCTATGAACTTCACAAGAAGGAATCTATAGACTCATATCCTATGAACTCCACCAGTTATACGAACTCATTTCTATAGACTCTATAGGCTTAAGTGTATGAACTCTACAGATATGTTTTTATAGACTAAAAATGCTTAAAATCAATAGGTTCAAAGGCTTTTACAAGTGAGTTCAATCAAAAGAACAAGTTTCTAACACTTAGTCACTTTCAGGATTAGTTCAATGCCTTGGTTCAACCAAAAGAGTTCATCGGCAAGCTTCTATGTAGTGTTTAAACCATTGAACCGTTGAACCTTGAACCATTATGGTTCAATGGGTCTAATGGGTTCAAAGGTTCAACATCATCAGCAAGAGTTAAGCATATTTGTCAAGGTTCAAAGTTCAACCTCTTTAAGGTTCAACTGCTTCAAAACACTTATCAAAGAGAAGAAGGCTTGAACCATTGAACCATTAAACCATTGAACCACTTTGGTTCAAAGGTCCAATGGGTTCTGTTGATGACTTAAAATTGTGCTTGATCTTAATCAATCAATAATGGGAAGTTTAAAGTTGTGGGATGATGCGGCTTGAAACAACCTCCAAGTTTTAAAGAAGCTAGTCTCTTCTATTTTATAGGTGTTGGGGAAAAGGGATAGGAGACTAAATAGAAATGAAAAATGCTTGGGGAAAAGGGATAGGAGACTAAACAAAAATGCAAAATGCAAGAATTGAAACCTAACTATGGTTATGCACCTAAGTGTAATCCTAATCCTAACCTGAGCACAGTGAGACTATTATATGATTCAATTACATTTAAGAGTAGACAAGTGCATGATCAATGTAAAAGATTGGAATAATAGAAATAGAGGCTCACAACAGGGGAGTCTTTTGCTGAGATATAGGAATTGTCAACAAAGGCATAGTCTTCAATCTTCTTAATAGAATCCTCCAATCACATAAGAGGTGCAGAAGTCATGCACAGTTATGTAGAACTTTAGACTCCAGAAAATGAGACAAAAGCAAATAACATTTACAATCACAACACTAGAAAATCTACAGCATAGACTACTTTGAAAATGACACAGATAACATCAACAAAGGCATAGTGTTCAATCTTATTATTGAATCTTTCAGTCATACAAACAATTTAGAAACACACATATTCATATAAAACTTTCAACTTAGGAAAATGAAACAAAAGCAAATGATATTATTGGTCAAAACTCTAAAAGTCTAAAACTATGGAAATTCCCCCCTCTTTTAATTGATTTTACAATTCATCTTATATAGATTCAAATGTCTCTTGGTGTCACTTTCCTTCCCACACAATTCCACTTGATCCTTCACTCACAAGGGACAAAACAAACGGCACATTAAATGCCTCAGATGCATCCTGGTCTTTATCAAGGACTACCCTGACTACAACATGGCAATCCCTATCTAGTAGCTCTCTTTATGCCTAAAATTCTTTGTTCCATCCCGGTTTGGCTACTCAACTATCTACTCTACCTCTACTTATAGGGGACAAATAGACAGCATCTTTAACACTTGTAAGCCCAAAAAATCTACCTAGCGTACTATTCTATCTACCTGGAGTAAGTCTCACTAAATTTCCCTCAATTTTCATTGTAATAAGTAGATGAGCACTCTATTATATTGAAACAGAAGAGGACACTTAGTCAATTTATGAATTTTCTCCTTTATGGTCTAGAAGGCATCAAAGGATGACACTTGGCCACTTCTTCTTTCTTTATATTTCATTGAGGAATGCTCTACCTTCGACACCTATCATAGCCTGCTTCCTCGATACTTTACAACTTTATCAAAACAAAACTCATCATGCTCCTTGCTCAAGCAACCTTTAAGAAAGGATGGATGCACATGGTAGACTTCACTTGTTAACACTCGATGCTTCCTTAGTCCCTTGAAATATCATCTAGGACCCACCACAATCTTTATTTATTAATTAGGCTCAAGATGGTTTCTCAGATGTTGACATGTGGTGACCTCTACTGCTTCTGGGAAGATACGTGGCATCTTTTGCTTCTTCTAAGGGTATGTGGCATCTTCTGCTACCTTTTGGGGATGGAGTAGAAAGGGACTCAAAGAGTGACCCTTGGTAGCCTCTGTTGCACTTCAGCACTTAAGCAAAATGAAATGATGCCTTTACACATTAAATGGAAGCATTGGGCCCATGTCTCCTAGATGCTGACACATGGTGACTTCCACTGCTTCTTCAAAAAGAGTTCAAGGCCTTCGCAACTACCACTCAGCACTTTCCACTATTTATGCTACTTAGCTTGTTGAAAGTCTTTGTTAAATGAAACACAGGTGCCTCTATGAGACACAGATGCTGACATGTGGTGTGTTCCACTTAGCCATTATTAGGTACATGGCACATTCTGTGGCCTTCCCAAAAGTTACAAAATGGCATTCAAAGGATTCTAGCTATTCATCTTCATCTCTCAGAGATTCACATGTGGTGACTTTTGCTTGAATTTGATACTTGGGCAAAAAGAAATGAAGGAAAAAAATAGTGGAAAAAGGGATCCACTACCAGAGGGTGACACTTGGTAGCTTCCACTGCTCTTTGACACTTAGTCAAAATGTACCGGCCCTCTACTTCAAAATTCTTCCATGACATCCAAGGCATGTAGGAGCCAAAATTGTGGCACTCAAACCAAAAAATAAATTAAATATGACATAGATTAGGAAATTACTCTATAGTTATTGGTGACCCCCAGGACTTTTGAGCCTGCTCAAAAAGAACCTAACTCCTTTTTGATCAAAATTTCAAAATTTATAGCTTCAGTAGCATTGTTTGGAAGATAGACCACTCATGTTCAAATAATCCTTGCTTACTCTCTAGGGGTGAGGAATCATCCCACAAGCTTTAGAAAACTGTCTGATCCCTTTGTTTGGTGAGCAACAATGGTTTAAGTTGATCCATCATTAGTACCGTCCTTGCATCTAAAAATAAGGAAGGGAGGCCTAGTTACACCAGATCTTCAAGGTGGTATCTCATCTTGCCAATACCTTGTTTTACGACATTGAGACAACTTCTATAACTGTTGGCTGTGGCATTGCAATTGAGTTCTTCATTGATCCATCTCATGACATCCATTCTATCTGGGATTCTCATGGCTGCCAATGTTGTATCCATTGAGCTGCAGAGCTTCTCCAGTAATGAATGAGAGTCTATGACTCTCCTAGAGATCATGGCTAGAGTGTTCTATACTAGATTATCTACCCTTTTACATAGTTACTACGCATTGAGTAGGAAGGTGAAAAATGGCCTGAGCTAGATAATCTCTGAAGAGATTCTTTCCCATGCTGACTCGTAGAACTCCTTTACTAGCTATACCACTCTGACACCTCTTGGCCTATTGGCCAGCTCAATTACTAGTTATGTTGTCCTCTATTGCTCAACTTGGAACTGGGCTTTAAAAGTTGTAGCTTTATTCTATTCTTCTAGTAGCCCTTGTTGTGATTGGGTAACTTGCAGTTGGAGTGCTTCAACTCTTCCCTACAATGTTGCATTTTCCCATCTTAGAGTTGTTGTTACATCCTTCACAAGTGCAAACTCCATCTTTAATGAATCATTTTGGGCTTGAATTTCCTATTGAGTATGGAGGGAAACAATATCTTGTAATTATTTTTGTAGACTAGTTATCTCATTATCTTTCCTATTTATTTGTTCAGCCAAACTATTATAGTTTGCCTTCTCTTGGGCCAAATCGGCCTCCATCTTCTGCAGTCTCCTTGATTTCTTCAAATAATCTTCTGTGACCATAGAAGTGGATTTGGTCAGTAGCTCGACTCTGTCTTGAGGCCTAAACAGGGACATGTCAATGGCCACTACATTCATGGTGTAGTCTTTTGACTGCATTTGTTCACTCGGCCTGGCAACATTGGGCAACAAATGGGTCACCATCAGCTACTATTGGATGGGGTCAAATTGTGACCTCAAATGTGGAATAGCTAAAGCCTTATTTTCTTTAATCCTCTTCTTCTCCAATCAAGCTTCTCTTGCCTTCCTAACAGCATCGGCCTATGTGTAGAAGGTGGAAGGGGACGTAATATGTCCCTCTGCAAAACGAAATCCTTGTGGTAGGCCATATTAGAGGGCCATTGGTTGGGTAGGGGTGAGTTATAGGGGCATATTTTTGAGAACAAATGGGGAGAAATGGGGTAATATGATGGCCTGAGGTGCTGATGATGGGGTGGCTTGTGAGATGGGAATGGTAGTAGTGGCAGGAGGTCTTATCTGACTGGCTGGAGGTATCACACCAGTAGGGTGAGGAATGGATTGAGAAGGAGGAGGGGGTGTAATACCTACCTAAGGAGAAGTTGTAGTGCTCTACACTAGGCACTATAAAGGCTCCTCTTTCTCCTTTGGATCTAATTGGAATTGCACCCTTCTTTTTTTGGGTGTCTCAGCCTCTGGCTACGTTTGTCTTCCTTCTACCTTTGTTGTTACTAATGGCACATGTGGGGAACTGGGAACTTTAATTACTCCTGATGATGTGGAGGCTTGTGGTGGTGAAGACACCACACTCCTTTGTTGTTTTGTGGTAGCTATATCTTGCTCTGAAGTCTATGATTGTTGCCTTGGTCTCATTCCAACTACTTCCTGCTCTACCCTGAGTGTCAACATTTGGCTTGTGTTTGGACTAGACACAAGGGATGGATGCCATTCATCCCAAAGTTCTTCCCACCTTTCATTTGAGTCTATGCCTCCAAAGGCATGGGTGGTCTGGGAGATTTGTTGCCTATATTTCCAAGAGGCCTCAATTTTCTCTGCATCCCAACCTTTGTTCCTCAGCATCCTTCTCAAACCAGAGGTCATGCTAACCTTGGGATCATACTCCCTCCATTTATCGTAGAAGGTCTCCCATGGCCTATTTGATGGGAGAGGCAGGTCCGTCAACTCAACATAGATACTAGGTGTGTCCTCAGTAGGATTTTTTTTGGTTTTCCAAAAGGGGTAGCTTTCATGCACAATCATAGCTCCAATTCTATTTGTCCTCACTATGAAGGCTATGTAATCAGCTAGGTCATAAACCCACTTGTCTTTGACCAATAGGAAGCCCAGGGAGGTCAGCTTCCTCAACAGCATGGTCTCAACTTCTTTGGCTTTTAGGCTTATGTTGTCTACCATCCACGAGAGATTGTACATTCTCATCTTCTTCTTCCCATACCCATATTCATTGTCAACCACTGACACCTACTTGGTGATTTCTAAGAATGCTAACCAAAGAGTTAAAACCTTTGGTAGCAACACTGGGTCCCCATAGAATCCATGAACCCTTACGAACATATGATGGGCCCCAAAATAGAAATCACATGGGATGGGACAAATAACCAAGAGATTCATAACACTTGGGAATAACCTATTTATGATAGACTTGGGGATGAGGCAATGAAGAACAGGGGTGACAAAAAGTTCCCAAAAATCATGTATCACTAGTTTTTGATAAAACATGTGTCCATGCAGACACAGGTATAGTTCCTTGGGGATCAAAGGCTGGGTCATATAGGTTTAGGCTCATAAACTAGGAGAAGAGGTCAGAGTTTTGGTGAAAAATGAGATGGAACAAAAAGGAGGAATACTTGAATATCCCTTTTGACCTGAATTGGGTCAGCTGCTCGACCATCGAGAAGATGAGGTGCTCAGAGAAGTCAAGATGGTAATCCTGCATCTTGTCAACTATTTTTAGCCTAAAGAGGATGGCCATTTACTCTACATATACCATTATGTCAACCTTCATGCCAAAGATGAGGGCCATCATTGATAGTGCATCTTGGTTGGTGGGCGTGAATTGAGTTCTTGAAGCAGAGACTGTGGGTACCATTGAGTCACCATTTGCTATTTGCAACTTAGACCTCAAGAACCTGGTCTGAGTGTTGACATTTTACCATGTCCTCTGCATCCTATCAATGGTGGGGAAGGTGGTGGTACTATCATATTGCAGGGTAAGCATGTCCTTGATAACTTGTGGGGTGACCTATAACATGAAGGGGCCTTGTTAGATGGAGCAAGATTGTGGGTGGAGTAAGTCCATGCATAATTCAATTATATTTGGGCATGGGTGTATAGCTGGGATAATGAATTGAGCCAGTTGTGATGTCCATATCCTCATTTCAAATGTTTCATATTGCCTTCCCTTGGCTCTTTATAGACACCTCTAGTGTGCCCCCTCTCTGAGGTTCTTGCCACTAGCTCTTTGTAGGGTCAGGTCCATGATTCCATCTACATAATCCCTTACCTTTGAAGGGTCACTAGTATGACCAACTCCTAGGGCTTTTATTCTCAGGTAGTTCCTTGGTGGTTGCACAAGGGCTATAGCATATGATTTGTTAGCCATCAACTTGTCGACGTATCCAGGTGCCCCTGCTCCTTATTGTGAGGATGATGCTCTTGACATCTTTGTATCTCTTGTATAATAACTTGGTGTGATCCTTGCACAAGATAAAAAATACACTTGCTAAAACAAACTTCACTAGGCGCTATCAATCACCATGAATAGGATATTTTCGTAGGAATGATTGAGAGTTTGTAATCTTTAAAATTTGCTAAGGGATATTTATGGGCTTATCAAGTCCCTAATAACATTAATTTTCAGTGATTGTTAGCAAATCCTACTCAATATTCAAGAAATAATGAAGTGGACACATTATGCGGTGCAAGGTACCTTAGAGATCTCAAATATCTAGGAAAGCATTTATTGCAGCAAAATTTAAAGAAATAAAGCTTCTAAGATGTTGACTCTGTGTTTAAAACACTTATTTTTAAAAGAAAAGTGGGAAAGTAAAAAAAAATAAAATAATGGGAAACTACCTAACTACATTAATTACAAATCCTTATTTTCCTCTGGGATCAAAAATGAACTTTCCAACATCTTCTTTATGACAAGCCAACTTGTGTTGCCATACCAGTGATTGCAACAAGTATACGTTGATGGGATGTCCTCTGCATTAGTCAGATTCACTTGCACTCAAACGAGTCTAAGTAAAATGTGTATTTAACATCTACAAACTCTTCTTGTCCTTGAATGCTTGTCAAATACTGGTTCTTCATGTTATCGGGTGTTATCAAGAAATCATTGGCTATTAGTTCTTCACTCTATGCCTTTGGATAACCATTATCTTTTGGCTTGTTTCCTTTAGATTCTAGCTTTATCTCATTATCATGCTCTATGATGACTTCATCCTCTTGAAAGGATAAATTTGAAAGCTATCATCCCTTCTATATACTTAGTTGAGTCTCATAGTTGTCTTCTCCATAGTTGGCTAGTTCATAGCCTTCTTGAGGGACGGTGTCACCCATCTCAATGACTTGGTCAAGGGAGTATCCATGTTCCTCTGTATCTTCTTGCAAAGTAGGGAAAAAGTTAGAAATGATCTCCTCCTCATTTGAAGTGAAGGAAAAAGCTTACGGCTTATCCTCTTGCTCATCAAAAGGGGAATCTATGGTGATTTCCTCCTTATCTATACTTATGGAATCATCTTGACTAGCCATGAATTGAGCATACTCTTCTACATATTCAATTGCTTCCTTCAAAATATATTCTTCTTCAAAAAGGGGTGAAGAAGAAGGTTGTGATGGAAAACAAGAAGCTTCTTGAATAAGGGTGGAAGGGACTTGAGGGGAAAGTGAGTGATTGAGGTTTTCTTCCCTTGTTGCTATCATAGGCTCTTCATTATTGGGGAAGTGATTTTGAAAAGTTTTATTTGGCTAATGAATAGGGGTGGCATATGTTTGATATGGGATTTTTGGTGGTGGATATGAAGTTTGGTAGACTTGGTAAGGCTGGTTCTCATGAATGCTTAGCCTCTCTTCTAGAAAAGCAATCAATCCACACACATATAGCATCTCATATGTAAGCTCCTACTAATTTGTCCTTTCAATGGGATCCCACTCACTTTTAATTAGGTCAATTGATTCCCTTACTTGATGGATGACATGACCAGGGATTTCTAGGCCATATCCCCTTCAGTTATCAAGCTCTAACACATATTTTTAAAATCCTAGCACTATTTTTTTGAAGGTGAAAATAAGATCACGCTGGGCAAAAAATAGGTATAGCTCATGACCATGTGCATCCTTGTTACTTGAAGATATTCCAGGAGAAGCTTGTTCTTGATTAAATATATAAGGAGAATAAGACTCATAGCTATGAGCTATAGAGTTATACATACCAAAAGGTGATTTCTTGATGATATCTACTTGATCGACTGATGACTCAGAATCATTGTTGGTGTTGGTGAAAAACCTCCAAAGGCTTATTGGCTAAAGAACAAACCAAAATTTCTTCAACTCCTTGAAAGATAGGTCCCACCAGGCATGCTAGAAACTATTGATGACTTAAAATTGCACTTGATATTAATCAATCAACAATGGGAAGTTTTAAGTTGTGGGACGATGTGGCTTGAAAAAACCTCTAGGTTTTAAAGAAGCTGGCCTCTTTTATTTTATAGGTGTTGAGGAAAGGGATAGGAGACTAAATAGAAATGCAAAATGTAGGAATTCAAACCTAACTATGGCAATGGACCTGAGTGTAATCTTAATCCTAACTTCAGCATAGTGAGACTATTATATGTTTCAATTACATTTAAGAGCAGACAAGTGCATGATCAATGTAAAAGATTGGATTAACAAAAACAAAGGCTCATAACAGGGGAGTCTTTTGCTGAGATACAAGAATTGTCAACAAAGGCATAGTGTTCAATATTCTTAATAGAATCCTCCAATCACATAAGAGGCATAGAAATCACACATAGTTATGTAAAACTTCAGGCTCTAGAAAATGAGACAAAAGCAAATAACATTTCCAATCACAACACTAGAAAATCTACAACATATACTACTTTACAAATGACATAGATAACATCAACAAAGGCATAGTGTTCAATATTCTTATTGAATCTTCCAGTCAAACACACACAGTCATATAAACCTTTCAACTTAGGAAAATGAAACAAAAGCAAATGATATTATTAGTCAAAACTCTGAAAGTCTAAAACTATGGAAATTCCCCCCTCTTTTAATTGATTTTACAATTCATCTTATATAGCTTCGGATGTCTCTTGGTGTTGCTTTCCTTCCCACACAATTCCACTCCATCCGTCACTCTCAAGGGACCAAATCGATGGCACATTTAATGCCTTAGATGCATCTTGGTCTTTATCAAGGACTGCCCTGACTGCAGCATGGTGATCCCTATCTAGTATCTCTCTTTGCACTTGAAATTCCTTGTTCCATCCCTATTTGGCCACTCAACTATCTACTCTACTTCTACTTATAGGGGACAAATAGATGGCATCTTTAATACTTGTAAGCCCTAAAAATCTACCTAGCACACGGTTCTATCTACCTAGAGTAACTCTCACTAAATTTGCCTCCATTTTCATTGTAATAGGTAGACGGGCACTCTGTTTTGTTGAAACGAAAGACGACACTTAGTCAATTTATGAATTTTCTCCTTTATGGTCTAGAAGGCACCAGAGGATGACACTTGGCCACTTCTTATTTCTTTATATTTCATTGAAGAATGCTCTGCCTTTAACACCTATCGCAGCCTACTTCCTCGATACTTTACAGCTTTATCAAAACAAAACTCACCATGTTCCTTGCTTAGGAAACCTTTAAGAAAGGATGGATGCACATGGTAGTCTTCACTTGTTAACACTTGGTGCTTCCTCAGTCCTTTGAAATATCATCTAGGACCCACCACAATATTTATTTGGAAATTAGGCTCAAGATGGTTTCTTAGAGGTTGACACATGGCAACCTCTGCTACTTTTGGGAAGATACATGGCATCTTCTGCTTCCCTTTCTGAGGGTATGTGGCATCTTCCACTACCTTTTGGGGATGGAGTAGAAAGGGACTCAGAGAGTGATGTTTGGTAGCCTTTGTTACACTTTGACACTTAAGCAAAATGAAATGATGCCTTTATGCGTTAAATAAAAGCATTGGACCCATGTCTCCTAGATGCTAACATGTGGTGACTTTCATTGCTTCTTTAGAAAGGGTTTAGGGCCTCTACAAATGCCACCTGGCACTTTCCGCTCTCTATGCGACTTAGCTTGTTGAAAGTCTTTGTCAAATGAAACATGGGTGCCTCTATGAGATGTAAATTCTGACATATGGTGCATTCTACTTAGCCATTATTAGGTATGTGGCACATTCTGTGGCCTTCCTAAAAGTTACAAAAGGGCATTCAGAGGATGCCAATTATCCATCTTTATCTCCCAAAAACTGACATGTGGTGACTTCCGCTTGAATTTGATACTTGGGCAAGAAGAGAAGAAGGAAACAAAAAAGGGGAAAAAGGGATCCACTATCGGAGGGTGACACTTGGCAGCTTCTGTTGCACTTCAACACTTAGTCAAAATGAATTGGCCCTCTACTTTAAAATTATACTATGACGTCCAAGGCATGTAGGAACTAAAATTGTAGTACTCAAACCAAAAAATAAACTAAATATGATGTAGAGTAGGAAATTACTCTACAGGTTCAAAGGTTCAAACATTCCAAAGTGTATGGTTCAAAGCATTTGGTTTGAGCAGTCA
Source organism: Torreya grandis (assembly GCA_037957365.1). Taxonomy (NCBI): domain Eukaryota; kingdom Viridiplantae; phylum Streptophyta; class Pinopsida; order Cupressales; family Taxaceae; genus Torreya; species Torreya grandis. Next base: position 636,766 of record JARHVA010004155.1, read on the forward strand.
AGTGAATGAGTAGAACACAAAAAAGAGATTGAACCATTGAACCTTGAACCAACTAGGTTCAATGGTTCAATGGGTTTAATCGGTTTAAAGATATCAAAAGACTTAGACAAAAATATGACTTCAAATACAAGATTGAACCATTGAATCATTGAACCAAAGTTGGTTCAATCAGTTGGTTCAATCGGTAGGTTCAAGGGGCTCCCCCAAAGCTAAAAGAAAAAGAACCCTTGTGGAGGGAAATGAACCAAGCCAAGTGCCCTTGTGAAGGGTAGTGAACAAAAGTAGACAAAGAGAATTCCTTTAAAAAGGTGAACCAAGGACAAATAGCCCTTACAAAGGGAAAATAAGGAATAGATGGACCATTACAAAATCCCAAAGGATAGTTTGAGGCTTGAAAAAGTCCTTGCAGAGGGCACAGTTCTCTTTCAAGAAAAGAATGTGACAAAATGGTTAAGGCAAAAATCCTTCAAAATTTTTGTCTAAAGGAATTCACATGAGAATAAAGCTTGAAAGCAAGAACCCCATGGGAAATTGACTAAGGAAAAGTGAAGGATGATTTCCTTTAGACAAATTATCCAAAGGAATTCCTTCAAACTTTTTGTCTTAAGGAAAAGAGCAGCAAAATCCCATCAAGAAAATAAAAGCCTGAAGGCCACCCAAAAGATCCTGAAGGGTAGGTACCCTTGTGGGAAGCTCTCACCAAGGAAAGTGGACCATTTCTCAAGACCTTGAAGGGCAAGTTCCCTCTGAGAAAGATCAAATCAAAAAATGCAATAGAAGCCACCATGTGTCCTTTACAAAATGCAATAGAAGCTGCAACGTGTCCCTTATAAAGTCAACGTGAAAGTTACCAAGTGTCATCCATCATAACATAGTTTCTATTAACTCTTAAAGAAATAGAATGTGTCATGTGTCATCTACAAAGCTTGATGGAGGCTACCAAGTGGAAACATTTGTAGCTTCTTCATTTTATTAAGGATTGTGGTGGGTCCTAGGTGAGTGGTTAAAATTGAATGGAATGTGCCATGTGTCATCATTTATGTGAATCCAAAAGAGTCTCAAATGTTTCTACAATGCTTCTATAAGCTCAGTGGAAGCCACTATGTGTCATCCTCCAGAAGATTCTCAGAAAACATCTAAAACCTCTATAAGTTAAGTAGATACTACCACGTGTCCTTGCTTGTTTCACATCATAATGTGCCATGTGTCAATTGTTAAAGATCAATGGAAAGTAGCCAAAACAAGTAGGAAAGACACAAAGGAATTGCTAAGGAGGATGACAGGCCTGCTGCCATCAAATTTAGGGATACCAACTAGTTGTTGGCTTTTAAATAATGATAGACTTGAAGACATCAAATTTATGGTAATGAAATAGCTATTGATCCTTGTAGGCTTAAGCATAGACCCTATGAAGGAATTTAGTGACTGGCCAAAGAGGTAGCCTGAGAGCTCAAATCAAACAAAAAGGGGAAAATACAACTAAGAATGGGGGAATGATGAAGAAGGATTAGAAATATTTGTGCATGGGAGATGTTTCTAAAAGGTGAAGTAGTACACCATGTGGACATCAGAGAGCTTGAACATTCAATGGCATGGCCCATTTTTCTACCTTGAGTAGAGGGAATAGTTGTGCACACAGAAGGAAACACATCAAGCGACCCATATTTCAGATCGATGCCTGATTCTAGCATAGCCCATGGACAAAATTTAAAATGCATTAAAATGCATTAAATGCATCGTAAGCCATTTTATGTGAAACAAAGCACCCAAGTCTTTCTTGGAACACTATTTATTGGACTCTCTCTTATTGTTTTAAGATCTCTCTGTGATAAAAAACAAAACTCTGCCCAAATTGAAAAGCATTACTAAGACTTTGAGCTCAGATTGTTGATTATATTTAGTTATTTGAATAAGAAAACAAGTGACTTTTCATACTTTGTGCTAGAATAGCTTGGTTATTGGGGAAATTGTTCCTATGTCTATTTCCTTAATACATTTTTTGTCCATTTGATTAAATAAGCAGAATTAGTAAAATTAATCAAGAAGGTGTCCTAAAGCCAGTTATGGAGAGACTTTGTGCTGCTTTAATTGTCTTTAGTTTGTCTATTTTAATATTTCTATGTAAAGGACCTTGAGACAACTTTTTGCCCTCATTGTCCTTGGTATTTCAATCTTTAGCAGTTGAGGTGGAGACTTTGTGCTACATTTCATCCTGTTGTGTTACTGCACCCTATTATAGTTACTTGTCACCACTCAAAAGGTTCCTTTTGTCTGCTAAATAACACTTTTGAAAGAAGAGGAGTGCCTTATGCCATTTCATTAGGATATCTCCTTTGATTTATGAACATCATCTCTAAAAAAAGAGAGATGGATGGTTTATCCTAACCCTGAGTGTTATTTTTTGCTTATATATATATATATATATATATATATATATATATATATATATATATATATATATATATATAATATAGCTCTTGCATATTTACAGGGAACCTCCTCATTATGAGAGGAGAGATTTTTCCCCTTTTGATGTAGTAAACTTTCACATCTAGTCGACCAATTTCCCTATGCTATGATTGAAGAGACCTATTTTGCTCATTAGTCAGCTGATTGACAAAAATTCACCCAACAATCACCCAAAATGGTATTTGAGCATTAAGAGTGCCACTTGTGACTATGTATCCCTAAATTATCCCTATACCTATCTTAAAGACTATTATCACACTTATCCAACTTTTATGTGGGTCATAGGTGTCCCTAATCAGCCTTAAAGTAGTAATAGACCCTAATTTCTTAATCCTAGCCCTTTGTGCCTAGTGTTCTACCAACTGGATATTATCACTATAATAAGGACACTAGTGCTACATGGTTTTAGTTTCCCCAAAATGTTGTTAATGTCCTTTACCTTTCTTTTTCCCAAATGAATATCTTTTCAAAACTAAAAAATCCTAGGGTCAGTATATACCTCATTTATCACCCACACAAGCAACAAAAAATTATATATGGATGAATTTTATCCAGCCAATAGATGGAAATGATATGTAAAATTAACATTCAAACTCAATAAGTTTTGCATAATTAAGGTTATCAATCCCTATTCTTCCCTACCTCTACATACTATCATTTATAATAGTCTTAAGCTTAGATTACCTAAATTTCCAATCTCAAACACATTCAAGGTACTAATGGACACTATAATACTAGCATCAATTGCACTTTCATGAGTAGTTAGGCTGGTATAACTAAATTGGACTTGATCCCTCCTTGGAATATTAGTATGTAGGAAACTCTCATCACAGTGGGGTGTTGAGAATGTCTAGCTTATCCTAATAAGAAACACACTTTTTAGCTCATGCCAATTAGATGTATAGCTACATGGAGGATGAGTATTTTCTCAAAAAATCAATAATTATAATAAAAATATAGGGTTTCAAAAATCATTCACATAGGAACATACCTCAAAGATATAGATATAGATATAGGTGCAACCAAAAGCTGAAGATAGTATTGCAATAAGACACTACCACCAACTTTATAATAATCTTTCTACTATCCATTTATGGAGATACAACCTAAGAGGGGTTATGACACTATTATCCTATTTACAACACTTATACTAGTTTTTATCTCATTTTTTATCACATATATCACTCATCTCAGTTACTTTCCATCTAAATACTTGCACTATTTATTACTATTTTTAGAAAATTCAAATCTAGTCAATATTTTAACAAATGAGTGATTATTTTTAATGCATATTATTTCCATAATTTATTATATTCATTCATTTAAAAAACATAGGAGCTACACTTTTTAATTCATAATAGGTTAAAACACTTGGTGAACCCTACTTCGCATATTTCACAAACCCTAAGCGCAGATAACCCTAGGGTTTCTATTTCCAACCTTCTAAGACCCACACTCAAATTTCAAACACATATATATTCTAGTTTTTATTTCATAAAATCATGATCATAATTAAATAATAATTTTATCACTTTTTTAAAAAAGTTTAATACTTTCATTTACATGTTTGTTTCATCTTGCTTATAATGGACTTAAAAAAGACATTAACACGTGTATAGATGATGCCATATATCAATTAAATGTATGTCATATTTAATTATATCCATATCATGTTATTTTTATATTATGTGAAATTAAATTAGAAACAAATACTTGCATACATAGAAGATCTATTACATAATCTAACAACCAAGTTTCAATGTCATATCTTATGCACAGGAAACAATTTACTTCTCCTCTTAACCATGAGGGTAATTTCTAATTTACTTCTAACTAGGTCCTTTCTATCACTCCTCCATGATATGGAGAAGCCTGTACAATTCTAAATAATCCCTATATTCAACGTATTCACACCTCTTCTTTATAGGGTGGTTTTTACATGTTCAATCATAACAGCTAGGGTTTGCACTTATGAGACTTTAAGGGGTAAAACTATTAGTATGAGCAAGATAACATAATATTTATAAAATAAAAATTAGTTATTAATTGAAGAAGTCACATTATTATCAAATCATGTTATATATGCACATTGATCAACTCCTTCACCTTTCTACTTGAAGCTTTCTATTGGCCAACCTGGCCTGTAGCCATGAAATTCTTCTGGTTCATTACATCTTTTTTAGATATTTTAACCTTCAATAAGATGAATAAGTAGTACATGGTGGTCTAAAATTAATTGACCATGTTTCTTAGCACTAAGAGACTTGATTTCTCTTCTAAGTTCTTTTGTTTCTTTAGCCCATTGATAATAACTTGAAACTATTATGTATGTGCTTAAGCTAATTGAAGAACATCTTCCTCAAATATTGGGTCTTCTTCAGGTCTTTTCCTTCCTAATTTAGTCATATTGGTTGAGGGATCCACCTTTTGATATGTGATTTCTTTACTTCCTACCATGACCTTCTTCTTTATCATGCTTTATAAGCTAGCAGTTTATAGATCAAATATGACTTCAACTATAGATTGAGTCACCTGTGGGATATAGATCTTAGTTTGTGATTGATATTTTGAATCACTTGGTGTATCTAATCTTATTTACTCCTTTTATAAAGTACCTATCTATGGCTTAAGCTCTTGATACACAAGAATTTTAATAACCTTCATCACATCCCAAGGATGATGCATAGTGGGTACTCTTTCCAATCTAGGTTCATAAAAAAATCATTCTAAAATTGGTGATCCATATAAAAATTTCTCTTCACTAAACATATTGTCATCACTTAAAGGAGTAGTGATAGTCACCTTGGGTCTCTTTGATTTTGCAATAATAGGCAGTTCAACTTTTCTTTTTGGAGTGTTAACAAGAACCAAGTCCAAAGATTTCCCTTTGTCATCCTTAGTCTCCTTAATACTTGTCTTCTCTTCTTCATATGATTTTCTGTATGTCATATAAAACATCTTTATTACATACTCAATATACTCTTAAGAATCTATAGCTATCATATGTACCTCTTTTTGATGTGCCTCTTGTTTTGATGCTTTGGGAGATTCATTAGCTTATCAGCTAGAAGGTATTTCCCTTGACTTTTTTTCCTCTTGCCTCTTCTCTTCAAGCTTATGTTCTATTTTTATCTTTATTTTTGGGAGTTTAGAAGATTCAACATTGATCAAATGGTACTATCTTGGGCACAAGTGCCATCTGTCATCTACCTTTCGATTTCTTTCTAGTCTAGACTCAGATCTTAGGTTATGTTATTTCAACCTTTTGGTGACTTCAAAGTAAGTAGATGCCTTGATTTATATAGGATCAAAGGCACCAAGATCATGTTAATAAGGCATATTTATCATCATTTTGTATTTTAAATATTGTTTCACCTTCTCGTAAGGGTCTTACTATCTAAGTTAATCAATCTATAAATTTAAAGATGTTTTATGTTTTGATGTTGCCTCAATGTGATCCCACTATTTGATGTTTATGTTGCCAATTGTCATACGGAGGTTATGGATTCCCTTCCTTTTAGTTTTAAAAATACCATCAACACCATGGAATAATTGATAGGCTACCTCTTACTTAGCCAACTTATTATTAAATTGGATAGGTAGTTTGAGACGAGAATTATAACTTACCTCAATCTTGATGACTATATATCTCCCATTACTTATATAGATTTATTGATTATAGGGCTTGCTCTTGACATGGGGATACCATATATAGCCTTAGTCAAAGATGGATAGATAGAATCATAGATAAATTGAATGTGATCCCTACATTTTTAGATGTGTAACGTGGAATAATATTTGGAAACTATCTAGGTTCCATTTAGAGACCACTCCTAATTTAGAATCTTTGTTGCTGAATATAGGGCATCTAAGACGTAAGACATCATATAAAACAAAGTTTTCTTCTTATGCTTAACTACATAGATTTATCTACTTAATGAGATGTTTATTTTCTCACCAAAAGGAGGGATGATTACCATCCCTACAATAAAGTAGACCATGGGCACCCATTATAGGACTATATGTGCAATGGTTGCATTTCCATAAAATTTATTCAACATTGTCATTAGCATTCTAATCCCTAGTCTAAACTAGTTGATAGGAATGTTATTCTTGAGATTTTAAAAGAGTTGATTCCCAAAATGTAATCACATGGCAAGGGTTTCCATCAAATTGTGTTACTTATCCCAAGAATTGATAGAGGCTAGGTCAATATGGGGTTTGGTCAACTTATAATAGGAATCATATACAATAGAAAAAATGTAAGACAATTTTTTATGATTATGTTCATTAATTATCATGACCTTATCTATCTTAGGTTTTTTGAAAATGGGAGCAAAAATATCTATGTAATGGAGTACCTCAAGTTTTGTAGCTGCATCACATAGGCTAACCATCTAGATTACCATGATGTCATCATAGAACCTTTTGGCTAAGAAAATTTTCTCTTCTTCCCTTACAATAGTTCACTAGTTCTTGACTCTCTAGAATAATTTTGACCAATTACTATCTCTTATGGTCAAGGCAATAACAATGAACTTAGTGTCCTTAGAGATACAACCTTCAGCATCTATTGTCAAATATAACTCAACATCTTCCTTTGAAATATACTTGTGGGCTGCCATTGTTATAATATTGATCTAATTATATAGTTATAGCCAATCTTATACTCTCAATTATAGTGGAATTACAAAAAAATTAGAGCAATCCAAATAATTAAGGATTTTTTGAAGATTTATACATGGATTTAATGGTGGTAACTAGTTCAAACAATGAGCTTATGTGACTTAGATTGTGTTTAGATTACACATTTATATCTTTCATACCTCTGAGTCCATAAGATATTTTAATCTAACTTGTCTTGTTTATATGGCATCACTGTGCCAGGTTGTTCATTAATTTTAAAAATATGATCATTTATATTTTTAGGACACATGTCATGATATCATGCTCTCTTGCATCTTAATTAAACATGCTCATTTTAACTCTATTGGAGTTCTGCTAGCCTTGAATTCATCATAGGCCATCAATCTTCATTTTATCTCCTAAGAGTTGACACTTGGTAGTTTTATGGACTTTCTATGATCATTTTAGAAACACTCCATTACTTAATGACTTTGTGCCACATGGAGGATTATAATTCTACCTATAACATTAACTTCTTGACCTACTCCACACTATTGATATGGATCTAAAAGATTAGATTCCATTAGATGATTTATATTCCATTCATTGTAGTTATGACTTGCATCACTATGACATTCATTTTGAGTTCTATGAAAAGTCTACCTTCATATCACACCATTGGATATTCTTTATAGGGATCAATGTACTCCATCGATATCAATCCACTTAATTCTACTTATTTTACATCTATTTAAATTTGAACCATTGATTTTGGGCTAAGTCACCAAGATCATGACATTTTTCACTCTCAGATTCTTCTATAGACATTGACTTTAACCTGTGCTATTAGATATTTATACTCATTTTTCATGATTTCAACACTTGTCTCTATCATGTTCCATCTCAAGGGATTTGATAATTTAACTTGAGTGGATGCTCATGTACCATCGATCTCCCTTTCAAGCTCTGAGATCTCACCACTTAGTATCCTCACATTGATTGATTTTTGTCAGTAATGGAAATAAACTAAGGGCTTATGAACATAAAGGAAATTTAGGATAAAGTTTTAGGCTAAGGTTTTAGTTCTATTAATATAATTAAGACTTAGCCTATATTTTATACTAAGTTTTAAAACATAGTAATGTGAGCCCACATTTAATTAGTCCTTGATAACAATAAAATAGACTAGGTGAAGTTTCAGGATATAAAGGACTTAGCATAAAATTTTATACTAATGTCTTAGTTATATTAATAAATATAATCAAGACTTAGGCTAATGTTTAAGATATGTATAAAATGTAAAAATTTTCCTACGTAAACATGGATCTTATATAAATTTGAATCTCGTTCAAAACGAACTTAAACTAAAACATATTAGACTAAGGTTATTTTTACATTATCTAGTCATAGATTCAATTAATCAATTAATAGAGAAAATTTTGATTAAAAAAAGGGTCAATATTAGCATCAAATTATAAAACCCTAGATGCTATTCACACAATTGGGAATTCATTAAACACACAATATGGAAATATAAAAGTCAAACATTAGCAACATTAGATAAAGTCAAATGAAAATTAAATGTTCACATGCCAAATTTAAACATGATGAGAACCATGATATTTAAATAATAAAATCTTGATCAATTGGAATGTTAATTTATAACATGATTTGAAAAATTGAACAAGGGCCCTAATTTTTCAAAACTGGGGGTACGTTGAACTCAGCAAATGATGACTTCTAGAGGAAACATTGCAAAATATTAGTATGCTTAGTTTGAACTAATAACTAGACTAATTATTCCATATGGTCAAGTACCATAATACAGATCAATTAATTATTAAAACAAGTCTTACACATGCAAAAGTAGGCTCAAACATCAAAACATAGTCATGTTGTTTGTGTGTTTTGATGTTTTAACTGATTACCATGGGATTTAGAGAACAACTTCTATATTTCATGACCTTAATCATTAATATTGACTTTTAGCATATTTATATATTCATTAATAATCATGATTTTATAATAGGGAAGGCTTGGGCATTACTCTATTTCTAGCTAAGCATCCATATCCCCAAAAAAGATACCTTTGGCTCCACTCAATGCCTTGTTCCACTGCCAACTAGGCATCCATAACCCTAGTGGAGGTTATGAGAATTAAGTTTGCATAGAATGATTTTAAATTTTCATTAAAGTTCTTATTTTTTGTATTTTCCAAGTATATTTAGTTTTTAGCAGAGGTTGAAAACTAGAATTAGCTAGGTTTTAGGATTTGATCAAATGTTTGATCTTTAGATAATCATCTTTAGTTATAAACTTTATCCTAGGAAATAATGTTTTTTAAGTGCTAACATGACTTTATTCTAATGATTCAAAATTTAATTAAACATATTCAATTCTTATTATTGTTGGGGGATCAAACCAACAATAGATTACAATTGTGACAGCAATAAATGTGGAAATAAATCAGATAGATAAGTAACTGAAATGATAAATAGCACAGAACAAGATATACAAGAAAACACCCTGAAAACTTGTATTGAAACTCTTTACAATAGGAATACAATTGAAGAAGCTTCGTTCTTCCACACCTCTCTCAGATGCACACAAGATCTCTCACTAGATCTCTATTCCTCAAGAGCTCTCTCTCAAGTACAATCAAATCCAACAACCTGGATTGATGTAACTCAGTACTGTCCTTCAAACATTCACAATGTTCTACTCTTACAGTTCTATACTTCAACACACAATGAGCTAAGAAGATCTATCCTAATATAGAATTAGGAGACTTGAGCATGTTCTTACAATAGACAGTTAAGCCTCTTCAACAAGGGCTCTAAAACTAGTAATGCTAATAATAGAGATGCAAGCTTGAGTCCACGACTCAAACTTATCATGCAAACACTTGCTTCTGTCCATGGAAATAGCTTTCTGGACACGCAGGTAACCGACGTTGGTTCCTGCCTATTCACCTGTGACTGTCATCGACTGACTCTACTGCCGACGTCGGTGCCTCTGTAACTGCAATTGACCGATGTCAGTCGCTCCTAACCGATGCCGGCATCTGTGTAGACCCGAACCTATTTAAGTCTGCTCCTTGGTGAAGCTTTTAGCTCCACACCCTAACAATCTCCCACTTGGAGATAAACCAGTTGCACCAACCTGTACAGCACCATCTTCTAGCTCCTTCATCTTTAATTCAATCATGAAGACCAATAGAAGTTGAATGAAGATTCAACTTCTCCTTAGTAACCAGCTTTGTTAGCTTATCAGCAGGATTCTTGTCTGTATGGATCTTCTCTAGCTTCAACTCACCATCTTCCAATACCTGCTGTATGAAGTGGTACCTTAGCTGTATGTGCTTGGTTCTTGAGTGAAAAGCTGAGTTCTTAGCTAAATGGATTGCACTCTGACTGTCACTATACAATCTGCAACTCCCATGCTCCCTTTCAAGCTCTTCCATGAACCGTGTCATCCATATTATCTCCTTGCTAGCTTCTGTAGCTGCAATATATTCTGCTTCTGTAGTTGACAAGGCAACAACCTTCTGCAACTTAGATTTCCAACTAACTACCGTTCCACCTACAGTAAAAACATAACCTGTAGTGCTCCTCCTGCCATCCAAATCCCCTGCCATATCTGAATCTACATAGCCATGTAGAGAAGTATCTAAACCTCCATAGCACAAATGCTTGCTGCTGGTTCCTCTCAGATATCTAAAGATCCATTGAACTGCCTTCCAATGTTCCTTACCTAGATTGGCCATATACTTACTTACTACTCCCACTGCTTGGGCAATATCAGGTCTAGTACACACCATTGCATACATCAAACTCCCTACTGCGGAAGAATATGGAACCTTACTCATGTACTCTACCTCATCATGTGAATTGGGACATTGTTCTTTACTTAACTTAAAATGTCTAGCCAAAGGTGTGCTTACCAGTTTTGCATCCTGCATATTAAACCTCTCCAACACCTTATTCACATAATCTTCTTGAGACAATATCAACTTGTGATTTTTCCTATCTCTCCTAATGCTCATGCCAAGGATTTTCTTCGTTGCTCCCAAATCCTTCATAGCAAATGTTTGAGCTAACTTCACCTTAAGCTCTGAGATATCCTGCATGTGAGACCCTGCAACCAGCATGTCATCTACATACAACAATAGAATAATATATCTACCATTATCAAATCTCTTGAAATACACACAATGGTCTGATTGACACCTACTGTAGCCGTGCTCAGTCATAAACCTGTCAAATTTTAAGTACCATTGCCTTCGAGCTTGCTTGAGGCCATACAAGCTTTTTTTCAGTTTGCACACTAACTTCTCCTTACCCTTGACCTCAAAACCTTCTGGCTGTTCCATGTATATTTCCTCATCCAAATCTCCATGAAGAAATGTTGTCTTAACATCTAGCTACTCGAGATGCAAATCCTCAAAAGCAACCAAAGACAATACAACCCTTATAGAAGTCATCTTAACAACAGGAGAAAAAATCTCACCAAAGTCAATACCTAGCTTTTGTGCAAATCCTTTTACCACTAGTCTGGCCTTATATCGCATCTGACCATCCTCACCTTCCTTCAACCTGTAGGTCCATCTGTTCTTCAGTGTTCTCTTACCAGCTGGCAATTCAACCAAATCCCATGTTTGGTTCTCTCTTAAGGACTCCATCTCCTCAACCATGCCACGCTCCCACTTACTCCTAGACTCCACATGTGATGCTTCTTCAAAACTCTCTAGTTCTCCACCATTGGTTAGCCATAAATAATATAAGGAAGGAGAATATCTAATTAGAGGCTTACTTACCCTTTCAAACCTCTTGATGGGTGTCTTGGACTCGTTCTCAACAATCTGTCCACCCAAATTTTTTGACAGTGACCGACCTCGGCCACCTGTAGACCTGTCTCTAGCCGACGTCGGTTCTATCTGACCGACCTCGGTGCCTGGTCTACCGACGTCGGTCTCTGTATGACCGACATCGATTTCTGTACTGCCGATGCCGATTCCTAACCTACCGACGTCGGTCTCTGTGTTTTCCTACAAGTGATTATTTCTTTTTTTGTGAGCTCATTTTGGACCATAACTTCGTCCAATTCACTATTACTCTGCCCAGATTGATCCAGCTTCCTTATCTGATCACTGTACATCACTCTTTCATTGAAAACAACATCACGACTCTTGATTACCTTGTTAGTTCCTAGATTCCAAAATCTGAAACCAAAATCATCTGAGCCATAGCCAATAAACGTGCACCTCATAGACTTAGCATCAAGCTTCTTTCTATTTTCCTTATCTATGTGCACAAAGGCTTCAATACCAAAAACTTTGAGATATGAGAGATCTACCTTTTTTACCTGTCCATGCCTCTTCTGGAATTACACCATCCAGAGCTGTAGAGGGTCCTCTGTTAATTAGGTACACTGCGGTGTCAACTGCTTCTGCCCAAAACTCTAAGGGCAACCCTGCATGCAATCTCATACATCTTGCACGCTCCATGATAGTTCTGTTCATCCTTTCAGCAATACCATTCTACTGAGGTGTCCTTGGAACCATCCTTTGCCATCGAATTCCGTGAGTGTAATAATACTAGTTAAACTTAAGATTGCAGAACTCACCGCTATTATCAGATCTCAAGCACTTTAATCTTCTGCCTGTTTCATTCTCAACCATAGCTTTCCAAATCTTAAAAGTCTCAAAAACATCAGATTTCTTTTTAATATAGTAGATCCATACCTTTCTTGTGGCATCATCTATGAATGTAACATAGTACCATGATCCGCCAATAGAGGCTACCTGAGCTGGTCCCCACACGTCTGTGTGAACAAGCTGCAACTTCTACCTTTTCTTAGTAGACCCAGTCTTGAGAAAACTAACCCTTTTATGTTTTCCAAATACACAATGCTCACAAAATTCTAGATCCATAATTTTCAAATCTGAAAGCATACATTTAGACTTAAGAATTGACATCCCCTTCTCACTCATGTGGCCAAGCCTTGAGTGCCACAATTTAGCATCCACATCTGAAGTAGATAAAACTAAAGGAGATTTGTTAATAACACAATTACACAAATAGAGAGTACCTTCTCTCTTACCTCTGGCCATAACGAGTGCACCCTTGGTCACCTTCCAAGAATCTGTTGTGAGAGTTACTGTACAACCCTCATCACCTAGCTTACCTGCAGAAATCAAATTTCTCTTCAAACTAGGAACATGCATCACATCTCTCAACACCCATGTGTTGCCATTCTGCATCTTCAGCTGCACTTTACCTTTGCCAGTAATCTTACAAGGCTCATCATCCCCTAAGTACACTATTCCAAAATCTCCATGGATATAGTCACTAAAATATTCTCTGTTAGGGGTAGCATGGAAAGATGCACCAGAATCTAATACCCAAGATTCTATGTTATTATGCAAAGAGAAAATTAAAGCATCCTGTGCAATACCTGCAATCTTGGCTTCTTCCTTTCCTTCATGTTGGTTGTCCTCCTTAGGCTTTGACCAACAATCTCTGCTTATGTGCCCCATCTTTCCACAATTCCAGCATTGTGGCTTCCTGCCATTTCTAGATTTAGATCTGCCTTTCCCCTTAGACTTAGATCTTGATCTTCTCTTGCTCTTTTCATTTTGCCTTCCCCCGCTCTCAAAATTTAAAGCGTTCCTAGATGTCTCTTCTGTGCTTTTCTTGCGTATTTCCTTATTCAAGATAACACTAACAACATCCTCTACTTTCAAAATATTTGATGCAAATGCAGTATTAGAAACTGCCATTACTAAGCCATGCCAGCTTTCAAGCAAAGAACATAATATTAAAAGAGCTTTTATCTCATCATCAAACACTATATTTACTGAGCTTAATTGATTTACAATACATTGAAATCATTCAGATGAGTAGAAACAGATCCACCTTCATTCATATGCAAATTAAATAACTGCTTCATAAGATATACCTTATTTGAAGCTGAGGGTTTTTCATACATATTTGCTAACGTAGTCATCAAATCTACCGTTGCTTTTGCCTATGACAAATTAGATATCACAGTGGAGGCCAGACTCAGTCTTATAGACCCAAGAGCCTTTCTGTTAAGAACTTCCCATTCTTCATCCTCCATGTCCTTGGGCTTCTTTGCTATCCCACCTAACGGTAAGTAAAGATCCTTCTAATACAGATAGTCCTCTATCTACATTCTCCAATGTTGGTAGTTCTTGCCATTAAACTTTTCCATTCTCAACTTACTTTCTTTTGCCATTGCTTCTCCCACTCAAACAGAAATCCCTGCAGAAACTCCTATGAGCAACCTGTAATCCAAACACACTACACAGATCTGAACCACCTGTTAGTGAACCTGTAACCAAGGCTTTGATACCACTTGTTGGGGGATCAAACCAACAATATATTACAATTGTGACAGCAATAAACGTGGAAATAAATCAGATAGATAAGTAACTGAAATGATAAATAACACAGAATAAGATATACAAGAAAACACCCTGAAAACTTGTATTGAAACTCTTTACAATAGGAATACAATTGAAGAAGCTTCGTTCTTCCACACCTCTCTCAGATGCACACAAGATCTCTCACTAGATCTCTATTCCTCAAGAGCTCTCTCTCAAGTACAATCAAATCCAACAACTTGGATTGATGCAACTCAGTACTATCCTTCAAACATTCACAATGTTTTACTCTTACAGTTCTAAACTTCAACACACAATGAGCTAAGAAGATCTATCCTAATATAGAATTAGGAGACTTGAGCATGTTCTTACAACAGACAGTTAAGCCTCTTCAACAAGGGCTCTAAAAATAGTAATGCTAATAATAGAGATGCAAGCTTGAGTCCATGACTCAAACTTATCATGCAAACTCTCGCTTCTGTCCACGAAAATAGCTTTATGGACACGCAGGTAACCGACATCGGTTCCTGCCTGTTCACCTATGACCGTCGTCGGCCAACTCTACTGCCGATGTCAGTGCCTCTGTAACTGCAACTGACGGACGTCGGTCGCTCCTGACCGACGCCGGTGTCTGTGTAGACCCGAACCTGTTTAAGTCTGCTCCTTGCTGAAGCTTTTAGCTCCACACCCTGACAATTATAATCACACTTAGATTAGAACAAGGCTTAGGATTTTAAAGAAAAATTAACCTAGATATCAATCTTCACCAATTTCTCAAAATAATAATATCAAGATTAAAACTATAGAATCCATAATCAACCAATGTTTAAGGCTCATACCTAAATTATTGATTTGAGGGGTTCTCTTAAGCAATTAGGATGGATTGGATCTACAAATTGTCTTGATAAGACTCATTTAAAGCAGGTAACAAAACAAAGAAAAGGGAACACAAAAATCAAAATGAATAGCAAACAAAAAAATATGTATAAACACTATTTATAGGAAAGGAACAAGAAGAAAATTAGTTTAAGCATACCTACACTATCCCTATTTAGTCTTACAAATCACTCCATGAAGAATATGGGTGGTATAGAAGAGAATAAGTGCTTGAGATATTTACCATTAGTTGGAAATGTAAACTTTTATCACTTCAATTCTTTGAGCTTAAAGGTGTTGTCTCCCAAAGTTTCAGTAATTTGATATGGACCAATCCACAAAGGAATGAATTTATTATGTTTTCCTTTTGGTTTTGAGGCTTTGTCCCAAAGGAGGACTAGGTGTCCTTAGCTAAATAGATTAATCTTTAAATGTTTATCAAATGATCTATTGATTGTGGTTTTATGTATTTTAAAGTTGGAAAAATCTTCTTCCCTTTCATCCTTCATTTGTATGATGCCAAGAAACCTTGATCTTGCATATTCTTTATCTTCTTCCATGCACTCTTGCATGAGCTTGTAGGTTACAATCTTGAGAGAAATGGGGAATATAAATTTTTGATCATATAATATAAAAAAATGGTGATTCTTTGAGATCTTGTTTTACCCTAGTTCTATCTATCCATAGATCATATTTGAGCAATTTATGCCATGTCCTTGGTCTCTAATGTAGGAGCACCCTTCTTAGATGACTCAAAATATGTTTGATCAAGAAATTTTGGTTTAATTAATATATTGGTGTAAAATAATGTAGATTGTATCTATACCCAAGAATAAATTTTATTGGTTTTAACCTATAGAAATAATGAGTAAGGTTTGAAACCATGTTGGAGACTAACGATCTTCAAGAGAGCACCTATAGTCTCTATTTCATGTCACTATATAGTTTATGTGTAAAAGAAGATTTGTAAATGTTGAATAGATGATTAGAATAATATACTTCATAATGAATCCTAAAAATTACATAGAATTTATAAAACTTTCAAAGAATAATTAGACCTTTTTCGGAATGAGTTATAGCAAAGGGAGTGCTCACAGGCACCTACAGTTACCAATAATGCTAAACTAGGGTTTTATCCTTAAAATTCACTTTGCAGAGAATTGGACTAGTGGAAAAACATAAAGTTTTTTTATTTTATAGTAATAAATTCTTTGAAATATATTTTAGAGTTTTTAGAGTAAATATGTATTATTTCATACCATTATGAAGCACTCTAGGTAGATGGGATTGGAAAGGCCTAGTTAGGCCTATGTAGAGAGCAAAAATGGGTTATTAAAGTGGATTTAAAGGTGAATTAGAGGTTAAAATTTGAGATAACACTAAATATTGGTAAATGGTACTTGTATAAGCCATTATTTTCCCAATTCATATCTTTAGATATTCATACATTAAGAATTTCTTCAAAAAATGGTTAAGGGCCTATCTAGAGAAAGGAAAGAAGTTGTCTTTGATGTAATTTGAAGATTGGAGTGACTTGTGGATTATATATAGAGAGTTATAGGCATTTTAATAGAATTAATAAAACCTTAATATCATTCACACAATTTAGTGAATCTTTGTAGTGAAAATAACTCTAGAACCTTTATCAAAGGCTTGTTTACAAACAAGGAACAAGAGAGAGATTATTAATCCATCTATTTAAATAATTTAGTATAATATCCTAGGAGATATTGGGAAGGTATAAAGGCATCATGATAGGAAGAGGATGAGGAGTACTAGAAATAATCCAAAGGATATTGTAAGTAGTGGATGCTATGGTGGTTGAAATGAGGAACCTAGAAGTAAGATTACAAGAGATGGAATTGGAACAATGAAGAGAGATAAATAAGGGTGATGTATCTAATGTATCTAATTGGATTATTAATTAATAGGTAGTATATGAAGGTGATGAAATAATATTTGATGATAGGTTCTTGATATTAGTACTTGGGGTAACTTCAAAGCCCAAGATGGGGGTGCCCATGTATGAGGGTAGCCTTAACATGGAAGAGTTAGTTGATTGGATCACATAAATGGACAAATACATTGATTAATAATTGGTGAAGAAGAATAATAAGGTGAATTTTTTAATAAAATTATTGAATTTTCATGCATCTTTATGGTAGGATGGTATCTAGGAAGAGAGAAGAAGAAGAAAATATAAGATATGATCATGAGATAGAATGGTGGCCAAGATGAAGGGAAAGTTCATGCCTAAGGATTATCAGACCCACTTATTTATGAGGTTTTAAAACTTGATGTAAAAATATATGATACTGAAGGAATACATATAGGATTTTTATAAGTATACGATTTGAGTAGGCCACATAAAAGATGATGTTGAGAAGGTTTCTAGATATATGAATTGCTTGAAGTTAGCCATTCAATATGAGATTAGTATATTGGAACCTAGGAATATTTATGAGGATTAATAAGCAGCCTTGATAGTATAATATAATTTTTAATAGAGGTAAAGTTATTTTAATAAAGGAAGTGGTGGAAGAAGATATAGAGGAAGAAGCCAAAAAGAAGGAAAAGGGTAGCCAAATAATAGAAGTCAATGCAAATAAGAAATAAAAAAAGTGGGAAGTACTTAAAATTATTCAAGTCAATCAAATAGATATGGTTACATTAATAGATGTGGAATATCCTATGGTAGAGGAAGAGGCAATGGTTGGTTTGTAGGTAAATTCTTTAAGTGCAACAAGTTTGTAGGACACAGGTCATATGAGTGCCCATAATATATGTAGAGTGGGAGATCTTGGAATTAGAGTATAAATTAGGTGGTACAACAAGAAAAGGAGAATTAGGATGTATTTCCTAACTATGTGGAGGATCCTAAAATGTGTGAAAGCTTGTTGATGAATAGATTCTTTCTGAAGACCAACTAAGAGGAGAGAGAACCACCATAAACAAAAGCTTTGTTTTGAACCATGTGCAAAAGTAAAGGTAAGTGATGCAAGGTTAAATTAGATAATGGTAGTAGAGATAACTTATTATCTTCATTGATGGTGTTTAAACTAGGCTTAGAAAGGAGAAATCATCCAAGCCCATACAAGGTTTCTTAGATTTACAATAGTCACCAAATCCTAGTGAATGAACAATGCCATGTAGACTTGTAGATAGTTGGATACAAGGATATGATACTATGGGATGTAATTACCATTTATGTTTTCCACATAATTCTTGAGAGACCATGGGAGTATGATAGGAGAGAATTGAATTATTTGAGAGAGAAGATAGCTATAGGAATACATTGAAACTATTGAAGGACAATGCATGGAGAGAGACACTAGGAAGTGTCATGTTGTCTATATAGAAGGAGTACCTTCCCAAGGAAATTATTTGTATCAATAAATAAAATGATAACATAAAAGTTGTAAGTACATGCCAAGAATAAGATAAGGTAGAACAAATTATCAAGCCATTGGAATAAGAGAATGCAATAGTTGAAGGACATTTTGAAAAGTTACAGGTAAGTAATAAGGATCTATTACATTCATACCAACAAGGTAAGTTTTATTCAGATGCACATTTGAATGAGTTATTTACAAACTTGTCCTATCATTTGAACCTCATATAAAATAGTGAGATTTAAGGTGGTTTTGTTGAGAAGGTGAGAATGGTGATGTATTTGGTGATGGAAAAGGAGGATAATGACAAATGGCAGAGTGGATAGTAGAAATAAGTGGACAAAAAGGTTGTAGTAGTTGAGGATCTTATGGAATAAAAAAAGGAACCATTAGCATCCATTCCAAAAATAATAAACCCAAGCATGGACAAGATAAGAATGATAAAGTGAGAGATTGGTTTCGAAGGAGATAATAATTTCTTTTAATTTGATGTGTATGTTCCATGTGAAAGATTTTTGTAGGAAAAACATCAAGTTTTGAAAATGGTGAGGCTAAAGATCACTATGTGAGACATCAACCTCCAAGGAGTAAATAAGGTAGAGTTGGTCGAAACATAACAAGGTCTATGTATCACTCATAAAACTTGGGATCTAGGAGGTTTAAATTTTCATAGAAGGAGATAACTATAGATAGAAATGCAAGGGAGATTAGGACAAGTGGATAAACTTTCAGGGAAAGTTTATTTTCATACCTAGGAGTATGATGCAGGAGCATCCTTCTTACATGACTCAAATAGATGTTTGATCAAGAAATTATAGTTTTATTAGACTTTTTATTTAAAAGGAATGTTTAGGATGTTTAATAGTTGTTATCAGTTATGAAAATAACCTTGGAATTCTTTCTAAGTGGTTTAGAATTGTTGAGGCAGTCTAGAAATTCAAATCTATATTTTTCTACCAATTCTCACATTTCAAATATTTGAATTTTAAAAGCATGTCTAAGTAATTTTATAAATTATTTATTGGTCATAAGAGTATCACTAGTTATAAAAAATGAATAATAAAACCATTAATGTTCACCATGGACTTTTGGTCATTTTTATATGGAAAATCTACCTTGGCTTTTGTGCAAGGTGTTTTCCTACTAGCCAGTGACCATTAGGAGTTAGTTAGGGAAGTTGATTTTTATATAAAGTTTGAAAATTTTGGTTTCTTGATCATTTTTTCATGACTCAATTGAATTAATAAGGGTTTTATTCTGAATTATAAAAAATTAATGATGATTCCTTAGTTTTGACAATAGATCAACAATTATATACTATATGCATATAATGAAGAATGATTGTGTTGAGTATTTAATGGGAAGAAGATTCAAAATACATTAAATTTGGTATTTGGAATGAATTGGTAAGTAATATAATATTTTTTTAATGTATTATAACTATCATTTTTTTATTCTTTTTCTCATCTTTCGACACAAATTTGCATGCACTTGTTGAGACTGTGTATGTCCAAGCCAAATAAGAATATAGTACATAGAAGATGATTGATAGAGATGTAATAAAGATTGAGAAAGTATTCCTTTTAGTTTTTTAAATTATTTAAAAAAAAAATTACTATGTGGATAGGCTTTAAAACCCTTTGGTGATGTCTAAATCTTCAAATAATCTTGTAAAACCCTGTAGATTGTATCTATACTAAAAAATAAGACAAAATGATGAGTATAAAATGGAACAGAGGTGTTCATGGATATTTTTTTGATACCCAAGGGTAAATTTTACTATTTTTAACATATAATAGTTATGATTAAGTTTTTAAACTCTATTAGAAATTAAGGATCCTAAAGACAACACCTACAGCCTTTGTTTCCTATAACTATATAGTTTGTGTGCAAAAGAAAATTACTAAGTATTGAACATATGCTTAGAAGAATCCACTTTATGTTTTTAAAATATTTATACACGTTCAAAATACCTTAAAATAATTTCATATAATATTAATACCATTTTTGGAATGAGTTATAGAAAAAGGAGTGCTCTCAGGCATCTACAATTGCTAATAACCATGAACTAGTGTTTCAACCTTGAAATTCACTTTGCATAGAATTGGAATGGTAGGAAAACAAAAAAAATATATCATTTTTTAAAACTCAATAATTTTAAAATTATTTTATTGTTTTTGTATTGAATATGTATGGTTCTATACTATTGTGAAGCATTGTAGGCAAACAGGGTTAGAAAGGCCTAATTAGGTGTAGGTAGAGAGAAAAATTGGGTTATTAAAGTGGCTTGAAAGGTGAGTTGGAGGTTTAAGTTTGAAATATATATAAATATAGATAAAAGGTACATATATCATCTATTATATTCCCAATTCATATCTATACATTAATACTTTCTTCAAAAAAGGGTTACAAGGCCTATCTAGAGAAAGGGAAGAATGTGTCTTTGATGTAATTTGAAGCTTGAAGTAACATGTGAGTTAAATAAAGAGAGTAATAGGAATATCAAGAGAATTAAGAAGACCTTAGGATAGTTAATAAAATTTATTAAATATTTGGAGTGAAGATAACTCTATAATCCTTGTCCAAGCCTTATTTAGAAATATGAAACAAGAGAGAGATTGTTGATCCATATGTCTGCATTAGTTTTTTAGTTGTAGACTTTTTAATGGATTTCATAAAGTTTTTATTTATTGATTCTAATAATCAATTAAATTTTAGGTAATTATTTTATGAAAACATTATGTTATTATAGTAATCCCACTAAGTCATCTCAATGGATATAAAGGCATATCCATTACCACAAACTAGTGAAAATGATGTCCCAAATCTAGTGCAAATGTTTTCTTCCAAGAACATGAATACATCTTCAGTTATAAATTTCTTGGTCTCCACTGCCTCTATCCATTTTGTGAATTCATTAGTATAAGTAAGAACATATTTATATCAATATGAAAATTTTGGGTTTATCACTGCCACAAAGTCTAATCCCCATTGAGAAACATGTTTATCAATCATAACTGGTCTAAATGGCATGGCTTTTTTTGACTCCTTAGTTTTGAAAATATGACAATGATGACACTCTCTAACATTTTTATGAGAATATTTGAAGATTATGGGCAATATTATCCTTCCCTCAGGATCTTGTGACTTGTCTTTCTAGAAAGGTGTCCACTTCTAAGCTTTTCATGAAAAGTATTCAGTATCTAAGTTATTTCTTCTTTTGAGAGACATCTCAAGTATAGTCCTTCATATTTATTTTTGAATAGTACTCCATATTTGATCAATAAATGTTCTAATTTGAGCCTCATATCTCTTATTTTATCCTTAATCAATATTGTAGGACATGATCCATTGATTAGTATATGAAAAATAACATCATACCAATCATTGAGTTAAAAATGTTGTTGGTCCACCTACAAAACACTCATTAGGATTAGTATTGGAAATCACTTGAATCAATCCTTGACATATTACCAACTTGGTATTTTACATCTCAAGATCATACTCTTAGAGAATAGACATCCACTTACCTCTTCTTTCTCTTAGTTAATATTGACTAAGCATAAGTTTAGTGGTAGGGTGTGGCAATATTGCCTACACTTTATTCGAAAGAGTATACTAAAATTCTTAGTTTCCTTAACAAAAACAAGTGATTATTTTTAGAAAACATAGTTAGATCATCCATATATGATAATGCATTTACCTATGAGACCTTGGAAAGCATTATCCATAGCTCTTTAACCTCAAAAAAAGAAAACTTCTAGGGGAAACATTGAAAAATGTTAGAAGTTAGATACTCTTGGTTTGAACTAATAACTAAACTACTTATTCCATATGGCCAAGTATCATCATCAAGATCAATTCATGATTAAAAAAATATTACACATTCAGAATTAGGATAAAACATAAAAAATCAATCATGTTGTGTGTGTGCTTTGATGTTTTAACTAATTGCAATGGAATTTAGAGAACAACTTACAAATTTCATGACCTTAATTATTAACATTGACTTTTAGCATAATTAGATATTCATTAAGAATCATGATTTTAGAATATGGAAGGCTTGGGAATTGATTTTCTACCAACATGGAATCCATATCCATGATCGAGATACCTTTGGCTCCACTCAAGGCCTTGCTCCACTATGAGCCAAGCATCCATAGCCCTGGTGGAGGTTACCAAAATCAAATTTGCTTAGAATGATTTTGAATTTTCAATAAAGTTAGTTTTTTTTGTGTTTTTCAAGTATATTTAGTTCTTATCAAAGGTTGGGAACCATAATTATCTAGGTTTTTATGTTTTGGTCAAATGTTTGATCTTCAGACAATCATCCTTGGTTATAAACTTTATCTCAAGCAATAATGTTTTTTAAGTGCTAACATGATTTTATTCTAATGATTCAAAATTTTATTCAACATATATAGTACTTATTATAGTATAAATTATAATAAAATAAGGCCTAAGATTTTAAGTAACAATTAACCTAGATATCAATCCTCACAAATTTCTCAAAATCATAACATCAAGCTCAAATCTCTAGAATCCATAATCAACCATTATCTAAGACTCATACCTACATTCTTGATTTGGGTGGTTATCTAAGACTCATACCTATAGAGGTAAATTTATTTTAATAAATGAAGTGGTGTAAGAAGATATAGAGGAAGAAGCCAGAAAGAAGGAAAAGGGTAGCCAAATAATAGAAGTCAATGCAAATAAGAAATAAAAAAAGTGGGAAGTACTTAAAATTATTCAAGTTAATCAAATAGATATGGTTACATTAATAGATGTGGACTATCCTATGGTAGAGGAAGAGGCAATGGTTGGTTTGTAGGTAAATGCTTTAAGTGCAACAAGTTTGTAGGACACAGGTCATATGAGTGCCCATAATATATGTAGAGTGGGAGATCTTGGAATTAGAGTATAAATTAGATGGTGAAATAAGAAAAGGGAAAAATTAGGATGTATTTCCTAACTATGTGGAGGATCCTAAAACGTGTGAAAGCTTGTTGATGAATAGATTCTTTCTGAAGACCAACTAAGAGGAGAGAGAACCACCATAAACAAAAACTTTGTTTTGAACCATGTGCAAAAGTAAAGGTAAGTGATGCAAGGTTAAATTAGATAATGGTAGTAGAGATAACTTATTATCTTCATTGATGGTGTTTAAACTATGCTTAGAAAGGAGAAATCATCCAAGCCATACAAGGTTTTCTTAGATTTATAATAGTCACCAAATCCTAGTGACTGAACAATGCCATGTAGACTTGTAGATAGTTGGATATAAGGATATGATACTATGGGATGTCATTACCATTTATGTTTTCCACATAATTCTTGAGAGACCATGGGAGTATGATAGGAGAGAATTGAATTATTAGAGAGATAAGATAGCTATAGGAATACATTGAAACTATTGAAGGACAATGCATGGAGAGAGACACTAGGAAGTGTCATGTTGTCTATATAGAAAGAGTACCTTCCCAAGGAAATTATTTGTATCAATAAATAAAATGATAACATAAAAGTTGTAAGTACATGCCAAGAATAAGATAAGGTAGAACAAATTGTCAAGCCATTGGAATAAGAGAATGCAATAGTTGAAGGACATTTTGAAATGTTATAGGTAAGTAATAAGGATCTATTACATTCATACCAACAAGGTAAGTTTTATTCAGATGCACATTTGAATGAGTTTTAGATTAAGGTAAAAATAGGTTTTGAAGGGGCCCTAAAACCCTTTACATCAGATAAGATATAAACCTTAAGCACACCCAAGAAACGAAATAACCTGGAACCTACAAAAGCAAAATCAGATTAACCAGTAATCTGAAAATAGCAGACAAGAGCTAGACAAATAATAACTAATAGTTATTATTTTTTTTACAAGACCGAAGTTTCATATCTAGAGGAGGGACTAGAGGCTTAGATTTTTTCCTCTTAATAGTAGTCCAACCATCCTCTACCTTAGCTGCCTCAGCAACCCATTCCTCAGATGGCCAAGAATCATGAAGCCCAGGAGGCGACAAAACCTCAGCCAAAACCTTAGGAGAACCAGCCAACAACTGGCTCCTAGGAGAATCCATCAAAATAGGTGGAGGAACCACCACCTCCTTGGAAATCAGTTCAGGAAGATTACATAATCCAATCTCCATCGAACCTTCAATAGGAACAATCTCCAGCTGAGACTCCTGATCTGTTGAAGTAGATAAGATACCCTTTTCATTCTCAATCTCAGAATCAGTCAAAGCTTCCTCAGGTTGTTCTGCAATATAGTGATGATGATCAGCTTCAGCCCACCAAGAAGGTGATCTTCTGGGTCTGGATTTCCTTGCAGTGCACCGAGCAGTAACATGCCCCGTCAGGTGACACTTTCTACATCGAAAAGGTAGCCCTTCAAAATCTAACATTTGCATCCAAGATCCCCTAGGGGAATCCAGACAAATCGCCTCAAGAAGGCCCTTAAAGACATCCACCTCAACCATAAGGTGAGCACATGTCGATCTGAAATACCTCTTGGTTTCTGCGTCCACGAATAAAAATTCCCCTATAGCATTTCTGATGGCTTTAAACACCGATTCATGCCATAGATGCAATGGTAGATTAGGGAGCCGAACCCAGACAGGGATCTTGTTGAAAGTTTCCATTACAGGATTGAAATCCATGTGCCACCATTTGGTGAAGAGAGGGTATTTACCCTGCCAGAAGAAATTTCTATTGGAGAGAATAGTCTTCCTGTCCTCAGTAATGTGAAACAAAGCTAAAAAAAAACCTTTACCACAAGGATAGATTTCAACATTTCCATCAATTAGTGGCAGCCATGTCTGGGATATCCAGCCATGTAAATCGGCAAGAGATGGCCAAAAGCCACAAAATCTACAAATAGCCGTAGACTTTGAAAAGTACTTTGCCTGATCAAAGATTTCTTTAATAGTATCAGGATCAAGATTAACCCTGACAGGTTTTAAAGCACTTACAGGTGATTTGCATAGTCTCCCAGCAGAAGCCTGGCATTTCACATCATGGATTTCAGCTTCAAATGTAGCCACGTCTGCATAAGTTCTTCCCTTAGACCCAGGGACAGACCCAAAAATAGGGAAACCATTTTTTGAATCCATGATTGGAGAAGAACCCCCTTCCACGACCAGGATCCTATCCCCATTCACTGGTAAAGATTCTGCCACACCAGCTACCAGATCAACAGTAGACTGGACCGAGATGGAATTTTGCGCTCGCGCCTGTGTGCCTGTAGCGTTCAAATTCTCCATGCGTGTACAGGGAGCAGGGGGCATGCACGCGCTGGGAGCATTCAAAAAGTTACTATTATGCACATTTGAATGAGTTATTTACAAACTTGTCCTATCATTTGAACCTCATATAAAATAGTGAGATTTAAGGTGGTTTTGTTGAGAAGGTGAGAATGGTGATGTATTTGGTGATGGAAAAGGAGCATAATGACAAATGGCAGAGTGGATAGTAGAAATAAGTGGACAAAAAGGTTGCAGTAGTTGAAGATCTTATGGAATAAAAAAAGGAACCATTAGCATCCATTCCAAAAATAATAAACCCAAGCATGGATAAGATAAGCATGATAAAGTGAGAGATTGGTTTCGAAGGAGATAATATATTTTTTTAATTTGATGTGTATGTTCCATGTGCAAGATTTTTGTAGGAAAAACATCAAGTTTTGAACATGGTGAGGCTAAAGATCACTATGTGAGACATCAACCTCCAAGGAGTAAATAAGGTAGAGTTGGTTGAAACATAACAAGGTCTATGTATCACTCATAGAACTTGGGATCTAGGAGGTTTAAATTTTCATAGAAGGAGATAACTATAGATAGAAATGCAAGGGAGATTAGGACAAGTGGATAAACTTTCAGGGAAAGTTTATTTTCATACCTAGGAGTATGATGCAGGAGCATCCTTCTTACATGACTCAAATAGATGTTTGATCAAGAAATTATAGTTTTATTAGACTTTTTATTTAAAAGGAATGTTTAGGATGTTGAATAGTTGTTATCCGTTATGAAAATAACCTTGGAATTCTTTCTAAGTGGTCTAGAAGTGTTGAGGCAGTCTAGAAATTCAAATCTATATTTTTCTACCAATTCTCACATTTCAAATATTTGAATTTTAAAAGCATGTCTAAGTAATTTTATAAATTATTTATGGGTCATAAGAGTATCACTAGTTAGAAAAAATGAATAATAAATCCATTAATTTTCACCATGGACTATTGCTCACCTTTATATGGAAAATCTACCTGGGTTTTGTGCAAGGTGTTTTCCTACTAGCCAGTGACCATTAGGAGTTAGTTAGGGAAGTTGATTTTTATATAAAGTTTGAAAATTTTGGTTTCTTGATCATTTTTTCATGACTCAATTGAATTAATAAGGGTTTTATTCCAAATTATAAAAAATTAATGATGATTCCTCAGTTTTGACAATAGATCTACAAGTATATACTATATGCATATAATGAAGAATGATTGTGTTGAGTATTTAATGGGAAGAAGATTCAAAATGCATTAAATTTTGTATTTGGGATGAATTGGTAAGTAATATAATATTTTTTTAATGTATTATAACTATCATTTTTTTATTCTTTTTCTCATCTTTTCGACACAAATTTGCATGCACCTGTTGAGACTATGTATGTCCAAGCCAAATAAGAATATAGTACATAGAAGATGATTGATAGAGATGTAATGAAGATTGAGAAAGTATTCCTTTTAGTTTTTTAAATTATTTAAAAAAATTGTACTATGTGGACAGGATTTAAAACCCTTTGGTGATGTCTAAATCTTCAAATAATCTTGTAAAACCCTATAGATTGTATCTATACTAAAAATAAGACAAAATGATGAGTATAAAATAGAACAAAGGTGTTCATGGATATTTTTTTGATATCCAAGGGTAAATTGTATTGTTTTTAACCTATAATAATTATGAGTAAGTTTTTAAACTCTATTAGAAATTAAGGATCCTAAAGACAACACCTACAGCCTTTATTTCCTATAACTATATAGTTTGTGTGCAAAAGAAAATTACTAAGTATTGAACATATGCTTAGAAGAATCCCCTTTATGTTTTTAAAATATTTATACACGTTAAAAATACCTTAAAATAATTTCATATAATATTAATACCATTTTTGGAATGAGTTATAAAAAAGGAGTTTTCTCAGGCATCTACAATTGCTAATAACCATGAACTAGTGTTTCAACCTTGAAATTCACTTTGCATAGAATTGGAATGGTAGGAAAAAAAAAATTTATATCATTTTTTAAGACTCAATACTTTTAAAAGTATTTTTTTTTTGGAGTGAATATGTATGGTTCTATACTATTGTGAAGCATTGTAGGCAAACAGGTTTAGAAAGGCCTAATTAGGTGTAGGTAGAGAGAAAAATTGGGTTAGTAAAGTGGCTTGAAAGGTGAGTTGGAGGTTTAAGTTTGAAATATAGATAAATATAGATAAAAGGTACATATATCATCTATTATATTCCCAATTCATATCTATACATTAATACTTTCTTCAAAAAAGGGTTACAAGGCCTATCTAGAGAAAGGGAAGAATGTGTCTTTGATGTAATTTGAAGCTTGAAGTAACATGTGAGTTAAATAAAGAGAATAATAGGAATATCAAGAGAATTAAGAAGACCTTAGGATAGTTAATAAAAGTTATTAAATATTTGGAGTGAAGATAACTCTATAATCCTTGTCAAAGCCTTATTTAGAAATATGAAACAAGAGAGAGATTGTTGATCCATATGTCTGCATTAGTTTTTTAGTTGTAGAATTTTTAATGGATTTCATAAAGTTTTTATTTATTGATTCTAATAATCAATTAAATTTTAGGTAATTATTTTATGAAAACATTATGTTATTATAGTAATCCCACTAAGTCATCTCAATGGATATAAAGGCATATCCATTACCACAAACTAGTGAAACTGATGTCCCAAATCTAGTGCAAATGTTTTCTTCCAAGAACATGAATACATCTTCAGTTATAAATTTCTTGGTCTCCACTGCCTCTATCCATTTTGTGAAATCATTAGTACAAGTAAGAACATATTTATATCAATATGAAAATTTGGGGTTTATCACTGCCACAAAGTCTAATCCCCATTGAGAAACATGTTTATCAATCATAAATGGTCTAAATGGCATGGCTTTTTTTGATGCCTAAGTTTTGAAAATATGACATTGATGACACTCTCTAACATTTTTATGAGAATATTTGAATATTATGGGCAATAGTATCCTTCCCTCAAGATCTTGTGAGTTGTCTTTCTAGAAAGGTGTCCACTTCTAAGCTTTTCATGAAAAGTATTCAGTATCTAAGTTATTTCTTCTTTTGAGAGACATCTCAAGTATAGTCCTTCATATTTATTTTTGAATAGTACTCCATATTTGATCAATAAATGTTCTAATTTGAGCCTCATAGCTCTTATTTTTTCCCTAATCAATATTGTAGGACATGATCCATTGATTAGTATATGAAAAATAGCATCATACCAATCATTGAGTTGAAAATGTTGTTGGTCCACTTACAAAACACTCATTAGGATTAGTATTGGAAATCACTTGAATCAATCCTTGACATATTACCAACTTGGTATTTTACATCTCAAGATCATACTCTTAGAGAATAGACATCCACTTACCTCTTCTTTCTCTTAGTTCATATTGACTAAGCCTAAGTTTAGTGGTAGGGTGTGGCAATATTGCCTACATATTATTCGAAAGAGTATACTAAATTTCTTAGTTTCCTTAACAAAAACAAGTGATTATTTTTAGAAAACATAGTTAGATCATCCATATATGATAATTCATTTACCTATGAGACCTTGGAAAGCATTATCCATAGCTCTTTAACCTCAAAAAAAGAAAACTTTGAGGGGAAACATTGAAAAATGTTAGAAGTTAGATACTCTTGGTTTGAACTAATAACTAAACTACTTATTCCATATGGCCAAGTATCATCATCAAGATCAATTCATGATTAAAAAAATCTTACACATTCAGAATTAGGATAAAACATAAAAAATTAATCATGTTGTGTGTGTGCTTTGATGTTTTAACTAATTGCAATGGAATTTAGAGAATAACTTACAAATTTCATGACCTTAATTATTAACATTGACTTTTAGCATAATTAGATATTCATTAAGAATCATGATTTTAGAATATGGAAGGCTTGGGCATTGATTTTCTACCAACATGGAATCCATATCCATGATCAAGATACCTTTGGCTCCACTCAAGGCCTTGCTCCACTATGAGCCAAGCATCTATAGCCCTGGTGGAGGTTACCAAAATCAAATTTGCTTAGAACGATTTTAAATTTTCAATAAAGTTAGTTTTTTTTGTGTTTTTCAAGTATATTTAGTTCTTATCAAAGGTTGGTAACCATAATTATCTAGGTTTTTATGTTTTGGTCAAATGTTTGATCTTCAGACAATCATCCTTGGTTATAAACTTTATCTCAAGCAATAATGTTTTTTAAGTGCTAACATGATTTTATTCTAATGATTCAAAATTTCATTCAACATATACAGTACTTATTATAGTATAAATTAGAATAAAGTAAGGCTTAACATTTTAAGTAACAATTAACCTAGATATCAATCCTCACAAATTTCTCAAAATCATAACATCAAGCTCAAATCTCTAGAATCCATAATCAACCATTATCTAAGACTCATACCTACATTCTTGATTTGGGGGGTTATCTTAAGTAATTATGATAGATTAGATCTATAAATTGTTTTGAAAAGGATTACTAAAATTAGGGAATGAAACAAAGAAAAGGAAACACATAGAAAGAAAAATGAACAAATAAATAAATATGTAAAAACACTATTTATAGCCAAGGAACAAGAAATAACCTAATCTAAGCCTACCTACAATAACCCTAACTAGTATTAAAAATAACTCCATGAAGAGTTTAGGTGGTATAAGAGATAATTAGTGATTGAGATATTTACCATTAGTTAACAATGTAAAATTTTCTCCTTGGAAGTCATAGATCTTGAAGGTGTTATCTCCCAAAGTTTTAACAATATGATGTGGACCAATCCATACAAAATTGAACCTCCCATGCTTTCCTTTTGGTTCTAAGGATTTGTCCCAAAGGAGTACCATGTATCCTTGAATAAAAACCATAATATTTGAATGTTTATCGAAATAAATCTTGACTATGGTTTCGTTTCTGATAAATTTGTAAAAATATTCTTCCCTTACATCCTCTATTTATATGATGTTAAACAACCTTGATCTTCTTGTATGTACTTTTGTAGGAACTTGTAGGTTAGGAGCTTGATATTAATGGGGAATATAATTTCTTGAACATATACTAGCATAAATGGTGATTATTTGAGAGCTTTTTTTTACCCAAGTTATATCTACCCACAAAGCATATTTGATAAATTTATTCCATGTCCTTGGTTTGTGATGCGCGAGCATCCTTCTTCGATGACTCAAATAGATATTTGATCAAGAAATTTTGGTTTGATTAGTATTATTTAGTCAAATGGCATGCTTAGGACGTTGAATATTTTTTAGGAGTCATGATAAGAACCTTGGAATTATTTTTATGTCATCTTGAAGTGTTGAGGTAGGCTAGAAATTCAAATATAAATTTTCCCACCAATTCTCATAGTTCAAATATTTGAATTTGAGAAGCACGTCTAAGGATTTTTATATATTTTTAATGAGTCATATAAGTATAAATAGATATAAAACATGAATAATAACACCATGTATATTCACCATGGACTATTGGTCACCTTTTTAGGTAAAATCTACCTTGGCCTTTGTGCAGGGATTTTACCCACTAGCTAGTGACTGTTAGGAGTAAGTTAGGGAAGTTGATTTTAATGTAAATTCTAAAAATTTTGGTTTTATTATCACTTTTTAATTATGTATTATAATGAATAATTATTTTAGTCCCAAGAATAAAAAATGAATGATGATTCATCATTTTTGATAATGGGTCTACAAGTTTCTATTTTTGGCATATAATGAAGAATGACTATGTGTTGAGTATTCAATGGGAAGAAGATTCAAAATGAATTATTTTTGGTGTTTGGAATGAATTGGTAAGTAATATAATATTTTTTTTAAGTATTATAACTATCATTTTTTATTCATTTTCTCATATTTTTGTCAAAAATCTGCATGCACTTGTTGATCCTATGTATGTCCAAGACAAACAAGAACAAAGTACATAAAAAGTGATTGAAAGAGGTTCAAAAAAGATTGAGTAAGTATTCATTTTGTTTCTTTAAATTATTTAAAAATCTTATACTATGTGTATAAGGTTTAAAAGCCTTTGGTGACAACTAAATCTTTAAACAATCTTATAAAAGCCTATATACTATATCTATACTTTAAAGTAAGACAAAATGATGATTATCAAAAGAAATGGAGGTGTTAATAGATAGATTTTTCATACCCAATGGTAAATTATTTTGTTTTAAAACCTATAAAAATTATTAGGTTTGAAACCCTGTTGGAGATTAAGGATCCTCAAGAGAACACATATAGGGTCTATTTATTGTAGCTATATAGTCCGTTTGTAAAAGAAAATTTTAAGTGTTGAACAAAGGCTTAGAGAAAGCCAATTTATGATTGGAAAATTTTAATACATGTTCCATAAACCTTTAAAAACTTTTATATAAATTGAGACAATTTTGGCATTGAGTTATAGCAAAATGAATGCTCTCAGGCACCTATAATTACTAATAACCCTGAACTAGGGTTTCATCCTTGAAGTTCACTTTGTAGAGAATTAGACTAGTGAAAAATCCCAATTTTTTAAAATTTTATAGGATTTAGTGATTTTAAATATATTTTATTGGTTTTAAAGTGAATATGTATAGTTATATACCATTATGAATCACTATAGCTAGGCAAGGTTGGAAAGGCCTAATTAGGCCTAGGTAGAGAGAAAAATTGTGTTAATAAAGTGGTTTGAAAGGTGAGTTTAGGGTTGAAATTTGAAACATAGATAAATTTGGATAAAGGGTACATATGTAATCCATTAGTTTTCCAATTAATATTCATAAATATCCTTACATAAATAATGAATTCAAAAAAAGGCTACAAGGCTTGTCTACAGAAAGGGAAGAAGTTATCTTTGTTGTAATTTGAAGCTTGGAGTGACTTGTGATTTATATAGAGAGAGTGATAGGACACTCAAGAGAATTAATAATACCTTATTATCATTCAAACAAGTTATTTAATCTTTGGAGTGAAGATAACTCTAGAACCTTTGTCAAAGGATTGTTTAGAAACAAAGAACAAGTGAGAGATTGCTAATCCATCTATCTACATCATTTGATATCATATCCTAGGATCTCTTGGGAAGTTATAAAGGCATAATTTTGGGTAGTGGATGAGGAAAAGCATTAGTCTAAAGGAGATTGAAATTAGTGGTTTCTATGATGATTGAAATGAAGAACCTATAAGCAAGATTGCAAGCCATGGAGTTGACATAAGGAAGGGAGATAAATAGAGGTGATATATCTAATGTTGAGGATGAGATTCCACATGAATAGGTAATATAGGAAAGTGATGAAGTAATATTGGAAGAGATGTTCTTTAGAATATTACTTGAGGTGACTTCAAATCCTAAGATGGAGATGCCCATGTATGAGGGCAGTCTTAAACTAGAAGAATTAATGGATTGGATCACATCCATGGAAAAATAATTTGATTATGAAGTGGTGAAGGAAATTAAGAAGGTTAAGTTTTTAGTAACAAGATTTAAAGTTCATGTATCCTTGTGGTTGGATGGTGTCCAGTAAGAGAAAAGAAGAAGAGGTAAAGACAAGATATGATCATGGGATAGAGTGGTGGCCAATATGAAGAGAAAGTTCATGCCTATGGATTATGAGACACACTTGTTTAAGATTCTAAAAAACTTGAGAAAAAAATATATGAAAGTGAATTAATATATAAAGGAGTTATATAGTTTGACCATTCAAACAAGACACATAGAATATGATGATAATAAGGTTGCTAGATATATGAATGGTTTGAAGTTTGCCATTTAAGATGGGTTGAGTATATTGGCACCTAACACTATTGAGGAGAATTACCAAGAAACCTTGACATTAGAAGATAAGTTTTCAATAAGTTAAATCTAGTTGAATAGAGGAATAGGTGGAATAAACTATAGAGGAAGAATCCAACAAGAAGGAATAGGATACGTAAGAAACATAAGTCAATAACAAGGATAAAACAAGGAAGAGGGTAGTAGTTTAGATGATTAAAGTTCATCAGAAGAAGGTAGTTACAGAAATAGAGGTGGAAAATCCTATGGTAGAGGAAGAGGCAATGGTCGATTTGTAGGAAAATGCTTTAAGTGTAAAAACATTGTAGGACATAGGTCATATGAATACCTAGAAGATGTGCAAAGTGGAAGATCATATAATAAGATAATAAATTATGTGGTAAAAAAAGAGAGAAGAATGTAGATGCGTTTCATAACTATGTCGAGGAGCCTAAAACTAGTGAAATCTTGTTGATGAAGAGAGTAATTTTAAAGACTATCCAAGAGGAGAGAGAACCACCACAAAGGAAAAATTTATTCTAAACCATGTCCAAAAGTAAAGGTAAGTGATGCAAGGTTATAGTAGATAATGGTAGCATGGATAACTTAGTCTCTTACTTGATGGTGTTCAAATTAGGCTTAGTAAGGATCAAACATCCAAGCCCATACAACATTTCTTGGATTTAAAATAATCACCAAGTCCTATTGAGTGAACAGTGCCATTTATACATGTAGATAGGTGGATACAAGGATAGGATATTTTGTGATGTCATTTCCATTGATGTTTACCACATCATTCTTGGGAGACCATGTAACTATAATAGGATAACATTGCATGATGGGAGAGCTAACACGTATACCATTGAGAAAGATGGTTGTAGGCATACATTGAAACCATTGAAATACAATACATGGAGAGAGACACTAGGAAGTTTCATGTTGTTTGGATATAAGGAGTACATACCCAATAAAATTAGTTACAATAGCAATGATGATGAAAACATAATATTTTCAAGTACGTGCCAAGAAGAAGACAAGGTAGAACAAATTGTCAAGCCATTGTAAGAAGAGAATGCAATAGTTGAAGGAAATTTTGAGGAGTTTTAGGCAATCAATAAGGATTTATTACACTAAAAAAACAAGGTACATTATTTTTAAATGCACATTTGTAGGAGTTGTTTACAAACTCGTCCTATCATTTGACCCTCATATGAAATAGTGATTTCTAAGAGGTTTTGTTGAGAAGTTGAGCTTGTTAGGGATTTGGTGTTGGAAAATGAGGAAAATGATCAAGTGGAGAGTATAAAATATAAATACATGGATAAATAGGTTGAATTGTTTGAGGATATTTGGTAAGGAAAGAAGGAACCATCAACAACCATTCCAAAGATAGTAAACCCAAGTATCAATAAGAGAAGCATGCCAAAGCATGAGATTGGTTTCCAAGGAGATAATAAATTTTTTGTTTTCTTTTATGTTTATTTTCCATTTGTAGGATAGTTACCACAAAGTCATTAGGTGTTGAATATGGTTAGGTTGAAGATCACTATGCAAGACATCAACCTCCAAGGAGTAAACAAGGTAGAGTTGGTCAAAGCATAAAGAGGTATATTTGTCACTGATAGACCTTATAATATAGGAGTTTTACATTTTCATATAAGGAGATAACTATGGAAAATAATTTTTGGGAGATAATTACAATTGGAAAACTTTAAAGGAAAGTTTTTTTTCATACCCTAAGAGTATGATGTAGGAGCATCCTTCTTAGATGACTCTAATAGATGTTTGATCAAAAAAATTTGGTTATATTAGTATTTTTTTGTCAAATTACATGTTTAGGATATTTAATATTTATTATGAGTCATAAAAATAACCTTATAATTCTTTCCAAATAGTTTAGAAGTGCTGAAGTAGGCTAGAAATTCAAATCTATATTTTTTGCCAATTCTCACAATTCAAATATTTGAATTTGAAAATCATGTATAAGGAGTGTGGTGAACTATTTATGGGTCATAAAAGTATCAATAGTTATAAAAAATAAATAATAAAACCATGTATCTTCCCCATGGACTATTGGTCACCTTTGTATGGAAAATCTACCTTGGCCTTTGTGAAAGGTGTTTTCCTACTAGCTAGTGACCATTAGGAGTTAGTTAAGGAAGTTAATTTTCATATAAATTTTTGAAAATTTTGGTTTTGGGATCATTTTTTCATGATGAATTCAAATTAATAATGTTTTTATTCCCAATAATAAAAAATTAATAACGATTCCTCAATTTTGACAGCAAGTTTACAGGTCTGTGTTCTATGTATATAATGAAGGAGGACTGTGTGTTGAATATTCAATGGGAAGATGATTTAAAATAATTTTTTTTGGTATTTTTAATGAATTGGTATGTAATATAATATTTTTTAATTTATGATCACTATAATTTTTCTATTCTTTTTCTCATATTTTCCACACAAGTCTACATGCACTTATTGAGACTATGTATGTCCAAGACAAACAATAATAGAGTACATAGAAGATGATTGATAGAGGTGTAAAAAATACTAAGAAAGGATTCATTTGAGTTTTTTAAATTATTTAAAAAACTTATACTACATATATAGGGTGAAAAATCCTTTGGTGATGTCTAAATCTTCAAACAAACTTGTAAAATCATGTAGACTATATCTATACATAGAATCAAGATAGACTGATGAGTATAAAATGGAATGGAGGTATTCAAAGATAGGTTGTTGATATAAAAGGGTAAATTTTATTTGTTTTAACCTATAAGAATCATTATTAAGGTTTTAAACCCTGTTGGAGACCAAGGATCCTTAAGACAACACCTATGGGCTTTGTTTCTTATAATTGTTTAATCTGTGTGCAAAATAAAATTACTAAGTGTTTCAAAAAGGCCTAGAAGAAGCCACTTTATGATTTAAAAATATTACTACATGTACCAAAAACCTTTAAAAACTTTCATACAAGATTGAGACCATTTTTTAAATGATTTATAGAAAAAGGAGTACTCTTGGGCACCTATAGTTGCCAATAACCTTGAACTAGGGTTTCATCCTTAAAATTCACTTTGTAGTGAATTAGACTGGTCAAAAAACATAAAATTTTATCATTTTATAGGTCTTATTTCTTTTAAATATATTTTATTGGTTTTTAAGTGAATATATATGGTTTTGTACTGTTATGAAGCGCTGTAGGCAAACAGGGTTGGAAAGGCCTAATTAGGTCTACATAGAGAGAAAAATTAGGTTAGTAAAGTGGCTTCAAAGGTGAGTTAGAGGTTGAAATTTGATAAAGAGATAAATTTGGATGAAGGGTACCTAGATTATCCATTGGTTTCCCAATTCATATCCTCACATATCTGTACATTAATAATTTATTCAAAAAAATGCTATAAGGCATGTCAGTAAAAACATAAGAAATTGTCTTTGATGTATTTTGAATCTTGGATTGACTTGTGAGTTAAACAAAGAGAGTGATAGGAATATCAAGAGAATTAATAAGACCTTAGGATCATTCAAAAAATTTAGTGAATATTTAGAGTGAAGATAAATCTAGAACCTTTGTCAAAGGCTTGTTTAGAAACAAGGAACAAGAGAGAGATTATTGATCCATCTATCTACATTACTTTGTTAGTGGCACACTTTTTAATGGATTTAATCTAATTATTATTTATTAATTAAAATACTCCATTAAATTTTAGGTAATGATTTGATGAATACTTGAGAATTATGTCATTATCATAAGCCTACTCGATCATCTCAATGGATGTAAAGGCATATCCATTATCACAACCTAGTGAAACTAGTGTTCCAAATCTTTTGCAAATGTTTTCTTCTAAGTAATTGATTACATCTTAAGTTATACATTACTTAATTTCCACTAAATCTATCCATATTATATAGTAATCAATAGTAGTAAGCACATATTTGTGTCCATATGAAGATTTGGTGTTTATCACTCCGACAAAGATCCCCACTGAGCAAAAGGTTTATCAATCATAACTAGTCTCAATGGCATGGCTGATTTTAATTCCTTAGTGTTGAAAATATGAAATTGCTGACACTCTCTAACATGTTTATGAGCATATTTTACTATTGTGGGCAAATAGTATCCTTCCCTCAGGATCTTGTGAGTTTTTGTATTTCTATAAGGGTGTCCACTTCCAATCTTTTCATGAAAAGTACTTAGTATCTCAATTGCTTCTTTTTTTGAGACACATCTCAAGTATATGCATTCATAGTTATTCCTAAAGAGTAATCCATCTTTGATCAATAAATGTTCTACCTTGAGCCTCAGATCTATTATTTGTTCCTTACTTAATCCTATAAGATAAGATCCATTGATTATTAGATGAATAATAACATCATACCAATCATTTAGTTGAAGATGTTGTTCATCCACCTATATGACACTCACTTTAGGATTAGTATTGGCAATAATTTGAATCAATCCTTGACATATTACCAAATTGGAAGTTTGTATCTCAATATAATACTCTTGGATAATAGACATCCACTTACCTCTTCTTTGTCGTAGTTCACATTGACTAAGTATAAGTTTACTGGCAAGGTCTAGAAATATTTCATGCACTTTATTCCTA
The DNA here is from genome assembly GCA_037957365.1 of Torreya grandis. NCBI lineage: Eukaryota > Viridiplantae > Streptophyta > Pinopsida > Cupressales > Taxaceae > Torreya > Torreya grandis. The sequence goes on from JARHVA010004155.1 coordinate 675,218, forward strand.
AGAATATAGTGTCCAAATTTATTAACTACCTTAACTAAACTAAGTGCTTATTTTTCAATAAGAGAATAGTTTAACTCAACATTCTTAAAATTAGTGCTCATTTATGCAATAGGATGGTCACATTTATCTATTTTATAAGTTAAAACAATAACTATTGTATGATCAAAAGTAAAAAAAAATAGAGATAGAAATATTTTGTGAAATCAATATTTATCAAAACCGGTCCCTATCTAATTACTTCTTCAATGTCATTGAAGGCTTTCCTTGTTTCTTCATCCCATGTGATATTTGTATCTTTCTTCAACATGTCATTAAGTGGCTTCACAATTTTTACAAAACCATAAATGAACTTTCTCACAAAATTGATTTTCCCAAAGAAATACTTGAATTCTTTTCTATTGATAGGGGGTTATATTTTAAATATGGCATCATTTCTATCAGGATATTTAGAAATCCCATCCTTGGTTATAACATGTCCTAGTAATTTCCCTTCTATAACATAGAAAATACTTTTCTTATGATCGAGGGAAATTCCATATCTCGTACAACATTCAAATACCTATTTTAAGTGCATGATGTGATCTTCCCTATTTTTAGAAAACATATTTAGATCATCCATATGTATGATACTTCACTTACCTATGAGACCTTGGAAGCATGGTCCATAGCTATTTGAAAGGGTACTACTACATTTATTAGTCTAAAATGCATTATTTTGTAACAAAAAGTACCCCGCTTAGCAGTAAATATATTCTTCATTCTATCCTCTTTGTTCACAACAACTTGATGATAACCTTAAAAACCATCTAGAAAAGACATCATAGCAGAACTACTAACAATTTGAATGACTTGGTTAATCAAAGGTAGTTATCTTTTTTAGAATCTCTATTCAAATTTCTAAAGTATATGCATAATCTTATCTCTCCATTTTTATTTCTTACTAGTACCAAATTGGCAACCTAGGTAGAATGTCTAATGGGAAAATCTATTTTTGCATCCAATAGCTTCTTGACCTCTTTGTAGATCAATGGTTATAAAATAGGGTTGACTGGTCTTTATTTATATCTAAAATGTTTGCATGCCTCTTTTAATGGTATGGTATGGGTAATGACTCTAGGATAAAATATCTTTAAGTCTTCATAGGACCATGCTATAATATCTTTGTATTTGGTCAGTAACTCTTTAGATTTTCTCAATTCTTCACTTGTACATGATGTACCAATATTAACTAGATGAGGTTTAGTTGGGGTTCTAAGATTGAGAACATTATAATATTTTCCATTCACTTTAGGAGTATTAATAGTCTCAGTTAGTTTGTCTATGTCAAATAGTCTTTCTAAGGCAATCATTCCTTTAGGAATTTTGTTGTTAGTTAATTTCACTATATTTTCATCAAGTTTTAAATCATTGAGAGTATTTTCATTGACCTCATCAATGAAGTTTGACTCAAATACTCTTGAATTGTTCATGAAGTCTTTGAATTTTTTTATCATCATTAAATACTTTCAAATGATTGACATTATCTGGGACTGAGGGGCACAGAACCAAGTCAGTGCTAAGGTTTTCTAGTTTAGAGTCTTGATTTGGCATAAGATTGGCTATAATTGATGTTAGATAATCAATAATCTTGTTCTCTTTTATAAGAATTGAGACAATGTTAAAGGCATAAAATTATTCTATTAATTACCAAACTCTAGACTTATACTTCTTTAGATATGACAATTTGCATTGATACTTCTAACTTAATTGACCAATATTTCAGAATGACCATGCACCAATAGTTATTTCACCTTATGTTTGATAACAAGTTGAAATATAAGAGTTAAAGCTTAATACTCTACCAAATTATTAGTGAATGGAAACTAAAGTTTATAAGAAGTATTAAACTCCTTACCAAAGGGATTTATTAGAATAATTACTACTCCAAATTTAGATTTACATCTAGCACCATTAAAGTATAATTTCCACATTCTAGGCATAGCATGAGAATAATTATAGTCACATACCTTAGAAGTGTCAAGAGTGTAAACTCCTAACTTATAATTGACCATGTTGACATTTTCATTAGTAACATTATACTCTATGATCACGTGTTTCATTTTTGCTTCTCTAAATCTTGACTTGATTGGGAGCTCCGTTCCATGGTAGCCACATATGAGAATAATTATTAGACATATATCCATTGAAGGAATTTGACCAATCTCTATTGATTATCATTATATAAGCATCAAGAATGTCTACCACTTATATGTCATAAATTATTATATCATCATCTCAACATCAAGCTACATATGAATATTCAGTAATTCTCCAATTATTTTAACTCTTGATTTATCTAATTGAGTAACTACTCTATCAAACTTAATTGGAGTTAAACCAAGTTTCTCACAAATACCTTTTGGAATGATATTTGTATAAGAACCTAAATATAAAAAAAAATATGCAATTTATTACCAAAAATTCTAATTATTATCAAGAAATTGGGAACTTTTACATTCTTCTTCTACATAAATACATTGGCATTTGCAACATTTGGTGTTTTACTAGGATTCTTGGATAAAGATTTAGGAAACAAGTCTCTTTTCTCAGTAATTTGAGTGAACTCATGTAGAGTGATATTATATTTAATCTTTTTCATGTCATCAACTATATTATATCCATCCCTAGTAGAAAAACTAGATACATCAACATTATTTCTAGAATTAATTCCTTTTGGAGGTTTTAGATTGTTGTCTACTATAGGATCTAGAGGACTATCAATGTTATTTGGTGGAGTGGAAGTAGTCAATGGTTGTTTCTACTCTCTATTCCTTTGAGGATACGTATTCTTTAGATACTAATGAAAATAATTAATATTTTCAAGGGTATCCTCATGCTCGTTCTCATCTTGGAATGGAAAATCAAATGTCTCCACCATGAGAGTTGTATCAATATATTTAAATGACTCTTAATATCTTTATTAGGTCTGGCTTCAAATATATCTAATTCATCTTGAAATAACTCAAAAACATTTCAAAATTAAATACAATGCAATTCACCATACTTTGAAGTGTTATGAACTCTACAATATTTAGTTAAAGATACATCACATATGTTTATCTCAAGATTGTTCTTGTTGTCAGATGACTCATTATTGTTATTTATACTATTGTGAAACATGTTTATAGGTCTATTAAACCTCTAGTAAGAATAATTTCTATTTTAATTTTCCCTAGTATTACCTACTTATTTTTATAACTCAAGGAAATTAGTACTTAGTTTTTGAACCATTTTAATTATGGATTCATTTTCATTCTTAGGTGATTCTAAGTTGCGAACTTATGTACTACTTCCAGCTATGGGAACCAAAGTTATTTGATCTTGTGGATGAAATACAATTTTATTGTTATTAAATAATCATAGGTTTTGGCTAAGATGAACATGAATCAAGGGTAACTGATTCAAGATTAGTGTTTGATTTAAAGTAGGCAAGTTCTGATTGGCATTGGGAATGATATTTTGCATAGGAAAATTAGGATTGACATTGGGGATGAAGTATGCCAGTTAACCATGAAGTTGAATTTGATCATTGATTATCACAACTTTGGTATAGTCCAAGGCTAATGTGTTTATAACTCTAACAGACCTTTTTAAGAAAACAAAAGTCATGGGATCTAAATCATTCTTATAAATATCTAAATCTAAAGCTTCATCAGGTCTATAGGGAGCTATGGTTCTTATAAATATCTTATAGAATATTTCATTAAAATTTATAATGGTCTCAATTGAATCACTTTTCATAGTGGTGAATTGTTGATAAAGGATACAAGGACTGATGATTTTTCCAAATTGCCTAATGAAAATACTATTAAAATAATAGTAATTGGTAATGTAATTCTTAATAAATCTGGGAAATCAATCACATGCTAAATATTTGAAAGTAAATGGAAATAATATACATGCCATATCTTCATGAACTATATTTAAAATTCTTAAAGAAACTTTGAAACTTTTGATATGTTATTCAATAGTAACCATACCATTAGGACTAAAATAAGGCAAATATTTCTTAAGATTTCTAGGTAAGTCATGTACCTAACAAGGAAAATTTATGGAAGATCCACCTAATCATGTAATACATTGATAAGGATTGAACATAAAAACACCATGAATAGGTGAAGTAGGATGAGATTTGGAAACCCTTCGCTTACCTTTATCTACTCTTGTTTTTTTATGAAATTCTAATGAAAAGAGAGGTAAAATTGTCTCTGAACATGACCTAATCTTGATTCTTGGGATTTCTAGCTTGTAATATTTGAATCATGTATAAAATATGATCTGTAAACCTTATCTTTGCAAAGAATAATGATCAAATTTGCACGTTGATCAAATTTTGCTCAAATTTTTATAAACAACAACTATCTTTAACTTTATTAGCTCAAATAAATGTATAAACTTATAAATATGAGTGATATTGATGATTCTAAGTTCAAATAAACCTAAAATTATAAATAATCAACCAATATTTTAATAAAATTGCTATCACTAGCCTTAAATGTAGAAAATTTACAATGTTTAAACTACCTTTGTAACAATTTATCAAGAATCTTCAAAGAATAGCTATCTTTGGCTAAATAAGCCTAAAGATTGATATGAAACCATGAATATCCATGATCTTTAGACAATTTATCTAATAACAATGCAAATATGCAAAGAATCCACTAATCTTTGAATAAAATTCACTAAAATTAACAAAGATACTATAAATTCATAAAGCTTTAGTAATGGCCCTCCTTCTAACACCAGTGAAACATGACTATTGATGCTAGAAGTGTATCATAGGGGTTTAAAGTGTTTAAAAAACACTTATTATTTCTAGATTCAAATAATTCATTTCATGAGTTATTGGGTGTGACATTATTGATATCTTTGGTGGAATAGTGGCAAAGGAAATGAACTATTTCACAAAATTTATAATGTAACTGTTTGGTTATTGGTCAAAATAGTGGCCTAATAACTTCCTTAAGAAATATGATGATGATTTAAACTAAATGAAGTGAAATATGATCAAAACCTAAGTCTAAAATCTAATATAGAATAAATATCTACAATGAAAGCTAAACTAAGTTGAATTGATCAAAAAATAAGCAAAAGGAAGGGTAGGGTAGAAAGGTGTTCTAATTTTCATTCTAGACATTATGATAAAGTTTAAATTTCATCCAAATATGCACTTAAACCAAAATATGACCTGAAATACTAAATCTCAAATCCTATCATATATCAAGCAAACATATGAGGATATTATAAATGATGTAAACAAGAACTAGATTCAATTTAAGGATTTACACTAGAAATAAATTGAATAAGCACATCTGCAAGAAGAGCAAATAAAATAAAATGAACCTAAGATCTTTCAATTAATCTAGAATAAGCACAAATTGACAACTCTTCATTCAAATGTACAAGTATATAATCCATAAAAATAATTCAAGCTTGAACATTCAAATAGATAATTGATAAAGTAGCCATAATAGAAAACATACAAACAAATATTGGACAATATTTAAAAAATTCCTTGCTTGTATTAATTACTCAAATTTTACATAATTTTTTTTCTATAAAACTCCCTTTTCTTTTTAAAAATGAGAATACCCATTTTATAAAATAATAAAAAGGTACATCGTTCAATCATGTCAAATGATAATTATTCAAGTGTCATGGACAAAAATCCATTTTAAAATATTTTAGAACTAGACACTTTTTAAATAGACTGACCTATAAGCAATGCACTTTACAAAGTTACACACGCTTTTACATAAGAATATTATCTTTTCAAAATATATGTGTTTAGTTACAAAAATAATATTTTAAAGTTAACAAATTTAACTTTGAGATTCCCCTATTATTTTAATCTTTTACCTCTATTGTATGATATTCATTCTATAGTGTTGCTCATTAATAAGTGTGAGGTTGATAATGGGTTCCATGAAGAGTTCATTTTCATGATCTTCCAATCCCTTAATATATTTATTTGACTTGTCTAATGCGTCTTTGATGATTATTGCATCACTAATCTTCTCATCAGTTCATAAAACTGTGTCCATGATCATTTTATTATCTACACCTATCTTTCCTTGGCTTTGATTCCTTACCTCATGTATGAACTATGTAGCTCTTTACTTGAGCTCTTCATCTATGATTAAACTAATTGGGATGGGTGTGGTAGGATCTTTGATTAGGCTCCCCAATATGTGCACCATCTTATTTTCTAGCTATTTGAGATAGTTGGAAAGATCCCCTATTTCTTTAGACCATTTGTTCAAATATTTGATCTTATCTATCAAAATTACCATAGCCATGTTCAAGTGGGCTAGGCCAATCATCTTAAACCTAGGAATTTGATCCTTTATTAATACATTAATGAACTCCACCTTATTTTTACAATTTTTCCATTGGTCAACTTAGCCTATAGCCATGAAATTCTTCTTATTCACTACATCTTACTTGGATATTGTAACCTTCAAGGATCTAAATAAGTCATACATAGTGGTCTCAAATTGCCTGACCATGTCTCCTAGCACTTATAGACTTGATTGATGTTCTAATTTCTAATTTTATTGATTTAACACTTTGATAATAGCTTGCAACTATTTTTTCTATGCTATAGCTAATTTAAGAACATCTTCCTCAAATATTAGGTCTTTCTTAGGTATCTATGTTCTGACATGAGTCAGATTGGTCAAGGGCTCTACCTATTGATATGTTATTTCTTCACCTCCTTCCATGACCTTATTCTTTATCACTCTTTTTAATCTATCAATTTCCAAATCAAATTTAACTCTAAATGTAGATTGAGTCACCTGTGGGATAGGGATTTCAAATTATAATGGAACTATTAAATCACTTAGTGTAGCTAATATTCTTGCCTCCTCTTACAAATCAAATATCCATGACTTAAGCTCTTGATGCACATGAATGTTAATAGCCTTCATCATAGCCCAAAGATGATGAACCATTATAGAATTGGTGGTCCATATAACAAGTTTTATCTATTAAACAAATTAAATTCACTTAAAGGAGTAGTGATAGTCACCTTGGGTCTCTTTGATTTTGTATCAATAGCCAACTCAGCTTTTATTTTTAGAGTGTCAATAAGAACCATGTCCAAATATTTTCCTTTGTGATCCTTATTTTCCTCAACACTTGTTTTTTCTTCTTCATCGATGTTTGCGTATGTCATAGATAACATCTTTAATACATCCTCAATAGACTCTTAAGGATCTATAACTATCATGTGTACGTCTTCTTGATGTGCCTCTTGGTCTATTACTTTGGGAGGATTATTACCTAATGAGTTGGAAACTATTTCACTTGAATTTATTTCCTTTGGCCTCTTCTCTTTAGGCTTATGTTCTATTTGTATCTATAATGTTGGGAGATTAAAAGATCCACCACTAATAAAATGGTATTGTCTTGGGCCCAATTACCATCTATCATCCACCTTTTGATTTATTTCTAATCTAGACTCAGGTCTTAGGTTATGTTCCTTTAGCCTTCTAATGATTTCAAATTAAGTAGATGCTTTGATGTATGTAAGATCAAAGGCACTGGGCTCATGTTCATAGGGAATATTCAACATCCCTTTGTGTTTCAAATGCTTTGTTGCCTTCCCATAAGGGTCCCACTATCTAAGTTAATAAATCAATAGATTAAAATATGATCTATATTTTGATGATGCCTCAATGTGATCCCACTATCTGAAGGTTGTCTTTCCAATAGTCATAGGGAGGTTGTGAAATAGTCCCTTTTAGTTTTGTAAAGGCCATCAACACATGAAATAATTGGTAAGCTACTTCTTGCTCATCCAACTTATCAAGAACATGGACAAGTAGATTGAGAGGATAATTCTAATTTCCCTCAATCCTAATGACTATATAATATATAGATAACCATATATCTCCCATTTCTTACATATATTTCTTGATTAGAGGGATTACTCTTGACATGGGGATACTAGTTATATCTTTAGTCAAAGCTGGATAGACACAATCATAGATAAATTGAATGTGATCCCTATATTTATAGATGTGAAACTTAGAATAATATTGGGAAACTATTTGGGTTACATTTGGAGAACACTCCTTATTTGGAATATTTGTTATTTCACATAGGGAATCTATGAGGTAAGACATCATGTAAAATTGAGTTTTCTTCATATGATTGACTACATAGATTTTTCTACTTCATGAGATGTTGATTATTTCACCTAATGAAGGTAAAACTACATTTTCAATAATAAATTACACCATGAGCACCCATATTGGGTCTACATATGCAATGGTTGCATTTCCACATAACTTATTCAACATTGTCATTATAATTCTAACCCTTGGTCTAAACTAGTTTATAAGAATGTTATTATTGAGGTCTAAAAAGACTTGGTTCACAAAATCTAAAAACATGGAAAGGGTGTCCATCAAATTATGTTCCTTAGATCAAAAATTGATAGAGGTTAGGTCAATTTGGGGTTTGGGAAACTTATAATAAGACTCAAATGTAATAGAATAAATGTAAGCCACATTTTATGTTATTATGTTCATTAATGACCATGCTTTGTCTACCATAATTTCCTTGAAAATGGGAATAAAAATATCTATACAATGGAGTACCTCAAGTTTTGTAGCTGCATAATGTAGGTTGGCCATTCAAATTGCCATGATGTCATCATAGAACCTTTTGATTGATAGATTTTTCTCTTCTTTCCTTATGATAGATGGGTTGTTCTCAACTCTCCAAAATAATTTTGACCAACTACTATCTCCTATGTTTGAGGTAAAAGCAATGAACTTTGTGTCCTTAGAGACATGGCCTTCAACATCTATTGTCAAATATAACTCAACATCTTCCTTTGAAACATACTTGTGGGTCAATATTGTTATATTCTTGCTCAAATTATATATTTGTAGACAATAATCCAATCTTATATGCTCAATTATAGTTGAATTATAGAAAAATTAGGGCAATCCATATGCTTATGGATTTTTTAAAGGTTTATGTAGGGATTTAATGGAGGCATTTATTTCAAATAATGAACTTATGTGATGTAGATTGTCTTTAGATTTCAGATTTATACCTTTCATGCCTCTAAGTCCATAATATATTTTAATTTGACTTGTCTTGCTTATGTGGCATCATTATGTCAAGTTATTCATTCATTTTTAAAATATGACCATTTATCTTTTTGGGGCATGTGTCATGATATCATGCTCTCTTTTAGATTGATAAACACACTCTATTGGTCTCTATTAGAGTCTTCCCAACCTTGACTTCAGCATGGGACATCGATCTTCATTTGATATCCTAAGAGAGTGCCACTTATCAGATCCATAGACTTTTTATGCTCATTACAAACACACTTCATCACTTAATGCCTTTATCCCATATGATGGCTTCTCATTCTACTCAAGGCATTGAATTCTAAAGTTACTTTGCATCATTTATCTAGAGTTAGGACATTGAATGCCATTAGTTAATCTCCATTCCATTCATCATGGTTGTGACAAACATCACTAACATGTTTATTCTGAGTTCTTTGAAAATTTTACCTTCATCTTGTATTATTGGATATTGTTTACATGAATCAATGAACTCAGTCGATGTTAATCCACTTAATTATATTCTTTTTATGTTTGGATAAATGTAGACCATTGATTTTGGTCTAATTATCCAAGATCATGAAATTTATCTATCTCAAATTCCTCTTTAGACATTGACCTATTAAATTTGCCCTATGGCATTAGATATTTTTACTTGTTTTATATGATGTTGGCACTTGTCACTACCATGTTCTATCTCAAGATCTTTGTCAATTTGACATGAGTAGACACCCACGTACCTTTGATCTCCCTTTTGAGGTTTGAGATCTCACCACTTGACATCTTCAAATTGATTCATTCCTATAGGTAGTGAAAATAAACTAAGGGATTGATAACATAAATTAAAATTAGGATAAAGTTGTAGACTAAGGCTTTAGTTGTATTTATACAATTAGGACATAGGCTAAAGTTTAAACTAAGTTTTAAAACATAATAAAGTGCCCCCAAATTTAGTTAGTCCCTACTAACAATAAAATATACTAGGTGAATTTTTTGGATATAAAGGACTTAACATATAATTTTAGACTAATGTCTTAGTTTTATTAATAAATATAATTGGGACTTAGTGTAACTTTTAAGCTAGTTGTAAAATGTAAAATGTTCCCACATAAACATGGATCCCACGTAAATTTCAATCTATTTAAAAATGAACTTAGGATAAAACATATTATACTAAGTTTTTTTTTATATATTAATTAGTCATATATTCAATTAATTGATTAAAAGACCTAAGTTTGATTAAAATAAAGGGTCAATATTGGCAGCAATGTATAAAACCTTGGACACTATTCACACAATTAGGACTTCATTAAACTTGAAACATGGAAATACAAAAGTCAAACATTATCAACATTACATAAATTCAAATGAAAATTAAATGTTGACATGACAAATGTAAACATGATGAGAACCATGATATTCAAATAATGCACTCTTGATCAATTTGAATGTCAATTTATAACACAATTTGTGAAATTGAATAAGGGTCCTCATTTTTCAAAAATGAGGGTATGTTGACCTCAACATTACCCAACACCCTTTTAGGAATTTTTTGATCTACCCAAAGGGATATATTGAGCTTGGTATGCTAGGATCATTGATTATCTTCCATGGTTCACTTGATGATATGAACCAAGTTCATGTTCATTGATTCAATGAAAACATTACGTTGAGGGTAATAGTTTATGGAGGTGATTAGATGTATGTTATGTCTTAATTCCAATTTATTAATCTTGGATCTAAGAGAATCCATTGCATTATCTAAGATAATAGTGGTTGGAACACCAAATCTAGTGATAACAATTTCATTGAAGTCTAGGATAGAGATTTGTTTAGCCTCTTTGAGCATTATTTGCTCCATCCACCTTCTGAAGTAGTCAATTGACATGAGGATCCATTTTTGTCTAGTGCATAATGAAAAATTTATCATTCTAGTGGATTTTAGGTCCCACAATGTAAAGGGTTCATTATATTGTATTGGGTGTAGGGTTAGGGCTCCTAATTTATAGTTTTATATAAATAAGGTACACTAGCTTTCATTATTTTTACTATAGTGGTTTTAGTCAAGTAATGGTCTCCTAAGCCCATTATGGAAATATTCAAGGATCATGTCAATTGATCCTATTATATAAACCATAATTTAACCCCATTAATGTCTCTTATAAAAATCACACTATAGATAAACACATAAGGAATTAATTGTAATCTAAAACGTCTATTCTTGAATTTATTCAGACCATGTGGATATGCATCGGTATGAAGGAATATCCTCATGTTATAAGTATAATCCTTCACAATTTCTAGGACCATTGGTTGGCTTTCATATAGTGCAAAGACTAATTTGTATTCATTATTGACATCTTCTACTAGTTATTCATAGAGTCCCTTTCCTTGCACTAGCTTGGTGATTTGTATGTCTACATCTTACTCCATCAACTTTGTGACCCAACTAAATCTCTTCTCAACAATGTATTTTTTATGTAAGAACTCCTTTATACTCAAGTGTGATACCATAATATATATCTTATATTTATATAGAACATGACTTATAGTTTTGAGCACTATTATTACTACAAGGGTGTGATTTTCTATAAATTTATATCACAACTCATAATCCTTGAGTGGATGGCTAAGGAAATGATAGGCTACTCTATTTAGTCATTGTTTTACTATGAAAGAATGATAAAGATGATTTCAACTCCAAAAATTGCATAAAAGGTGAAATGTTTATTGTAATGTAGATTTATCAATGTAGGAGATTCTATGATGGCATGTTTGATGGCCTCAAAACTACTTTTTCCCTATTTGGTATATCTAAACGTAGCATTGATATTGATCATCATTGTGAGGGGATAGCCTATAGTTATGGAAGTCAGCACAAACCTTTTGGTGAAGTTTAATTTTCCCAAGAATCTTTGGAAACCCATATTGTGACCTAGGAGGGGGAGAAATATAATAGCCTCAACCCATTTGGGATCAATGGTGAGTCCCTCTTCAGAGATGATGTGCCCCAAAAAAATATCTTCATGCACTATGAATACACACTTATTTGGGTTTAGATAAATCCTAAAATCTCAAACTTTTAAAAGACTTTATCTAGGTGACCCAAATGATCTATTGTGAACGTTGAAAGAATAGTTATGTCATCAAGGCAAACCAAGATAATGTTGTTGAGGAATCCCTTGAATGCCATATCCATGGCCCTCTAGAAGGTAACTCATGCATTTTTAAAACCAAAGGGAATCCTTCTGTATATGAAGGTACTCCAATTAATGGTGAAAATAGTTTTAAACTAATCATAGTCCTATATAAGCACCTTGTTTTAGCCTAAATAACCATTCGATAATGAAAATAATTTATGCCTTTGAATATTTATATAATTTTCTCACTTGGTAGAAGGGGGTAGTGTTCTTTGAGGGAGGCTTTTTTGAGGTCCTTGAAGTTTATGCACAAGCATATCTATACATTTTTATTATTTATAGGGACAATATTAGAAAAACATGAGGAAAGTTTGGTTGGAGATATTATGTTTCCCTCAGTGATCTGTGAGAGCTCCTTATTCATTAAGGGCTCAATATTTAGATTAACTAGCCTTTGTTTTTACCTCAATAGCTTGGTATTGGGGTTAAGATAAATCATTTATTAGTCTAAGCCTGGATTAAAGACTCCAAGTTATTTATAGGTTCATGTGAGGATATCATCATACATTCATCTTATCTCAATGAACTCTTTGACTTTGGATGGGGAGCATACCTTTCTAGATTTCAAGAGCTTATCCTTAGAGATTGTCACTAGTTTTAAGATTTCCTCCTTCACCATCATGTTTCTCTTCTCTCCCTTTAGTTTTTCATTAGAATTGAATATGACTTCAAACATGACTATCCATTTGGAAAAATTATTTCCCTTCAACTGAATGATATGCTCCTTATATTGGGCTTGGATTCATAATTGGTTATTAGCATAAAACTTTGCTTCATCATGTACAAAGTTGATAATTTATTTATAAATTTTGAATTTACCAATTTCTTACATTATATGTTAATTCTAGTCTGATTACAAGTTTTACAAGATACTCAGACTCATCATTAATATTACATATGGGGTCATACTATGGACCGATAGTTATGAGTCTATTAACATCATCATTCCATACCCTTGGTATGGAATGGATATTGAAAGCATAAAGTCCTTCAACCATGTCCCATGACATATGTTTATAAGATCTTATCATATTATTTTTGGACATATTCCATGATATAGCTCTTTATCTCTAGAGTCTGGTAACACATTGTTTCCATTCTTATGCACTAATTAGAGATCATAAATCAGTACCTCATATTCAACAACATTTTTTGTGTAGCCAAACTACAATATGAATGCATGGAAATATTTCTCATTTTTATGGGAGACCATCATGAGACCAGTTCTTGTACCATTTTTTATTTAAGATACATTGAAGTATAAATATGATATGCATTTGAGGTCTTATTGTGACTTTAAAAGGTTAGGCAAAAAGGTATCCTCCTTGACAATGCAATATGTCCATATACATATGTCCTTTACATTGTCTTATGGGTCAATAATAATAATCATGAACACATTCACAAATTAATTCATCTAAGACTTATTTAATGGTTGTTGTAGTCTCATGAAATTAATTATCTTCTTTCTTGAACAAATGAATTTTCCATCAACTAGGTTAGGAGTGTATAGCTCTATGTGTTTCTTCAAAATAGGCTCAGCCTTAATGGTTATCTTGGTCCCTTATATGGTATTGACTAGAATGTCCAACAAATCTAAGGATAAATATCCACCAACATTCATAGTGAAATATTGGGAGGGGCATATTAAAAAATAAGTGGGTAAATCAATGATTGTGATGTCCTTCATAATGGAAAGGATAAGATATGTGTTTAGAGTGAGAATTAGACCATTGAAAATTCTCATAATTTATAAAAAATTCTATCGAATTGAATGACCATTTTTGATATGGGAGAATATGTTATCCATAACATGTCTAAAATTTTATTTAACATTACTAAGTTGTTCACACCTGAATATGTCATAGAATTATGTACAAGATTATTACCGATGATCATAGAGGCATATAATGGGGTTGGCTTGTTGTTCATATCCACTTCTTACTTAAGTTGTCATAGACTTGTGTGCATAGTAGGCATAGTCTATGATGGTTCATGATGTTGGAAGCTTATTAAGGTGTCTTATAGTAAATTCCTTTGGGAATGAATATCAAGAGAGTCCCACATGGAAACATTCAGTCTAGTCTTGTTCACCTACTCAATTATGTTGAATGGGATTTGAGTGATTCTAATTTGTGTCTTTTGAATTGTATTCTATTATTGTACCTATGCATTAGTTTAGGGTCAGCTCTCTTTTTACATAATATATTACGTATACATAAAATGTTGCATATGTTTCTTGACTTGTGTATATGCATGCTAAACATGAGGTGAATAATTTGAAGGTGTTGAAGAAGAGGGTTCCTCTACCATTTCTCATTTTTTGAATCTCATGTTAAAATAAAATACATTACTTATTTCACTTAGCACTTAATTCTAATTCATATAATAGAAGTCACACTCCTACTATTTTAAGAGTGTGGATCTAGCCTACTCTTATGTTTACACCTATGATTCATCCCTTGGTTGATATGAAATATATGGAGGCTCTTAAGGAGGTGACACATTCTAAATAATACGTACCTCATTCATCAATACATTCATACACATTACTTGATCATGTAGCTAATCACTTAGATAACACCATTCATAATCCTACACCATGATATTTTGCATAGGTATAAGATCTCTAAAAGTGCTCAGACTGTTAGGATTTAGCATAAATGGTGGTCTATTATATGTGATCTAGTTTTGAGTCTACATAGTATGTTGGTAGGGAGGACTATTCAATTTATATTATTAGTTGAAGGGTTGATAAGGCCTAAAATGATATTATTTCTAATTTTTGAGTGCCACTAGCTCATTTCCAAAGATATTCAATAAGGACTTGACCTCATACATCTCGCTTAAGAGTGTATAAATTGATGGAACTAGTGGGATGATAGTAATAGGAATGGGGAATAGAACTAGAATGGGAGGTAGGGAAGATGAACTTGTACATGGAGGCATATAAGGTCTAGGTGAAATTTTCCCTACTTGAATCAAGTAATTTTCTACGTGCATAATCACATCATATGCATCTGGTAGTATTGTACCTCCCATAGATTGTATCATTACAACCACATCACTATTCAACACTCTCAAAAAATATAAGAATGTAGTGTTTATATTTGAACATATTAATAGTGGGACTCAATCCCAAGTCCTCTAGAATTTAAATTTGAATTTAATCATCTACTCATGTGGAACCCTGTTGATGGTCACTATCTACTCCATAATTAACATGTGATCACTCTTTCCTTCAAATTAGATCCATTGTATCACAACCATCTCATAGTAATTATGAATATAATTTGATGTAAAACTATGGTACCATTGGAGTGATCTCCTTTTTAAATAAGAGGCAAGGAGTTTCACTATGACATAGTCTTTGATCACATTATGGATAGAGTAAATATTTTCAATGTCTTATATATGCTCTATAAAGTGAGTAAAATTTTCTCTAGTAAAGTAGGGGATAATCTTAAGATTAGATATGTAAATATCATCATACTCAAGAAGAATCAATGGGACACCTCCATTAAATGGAACAAAAGGTTGGTTTCTCTGCATATCCATAAAGGGAATAAGGAATAATATTCCTCTATGCATGGGGAATCATCCAAATGGGGGTGTAGATTAAGCTCTAGGATAAGGTTGTCTTATGTTATTATCCCTTCTGATAGGAGAAAACAATACTATAACTCCCCTTATTATAGAAACTATAGGTAACTCAATGAAATGGAAATCAGTGCCCCTTGAAGATGATCTCATCTATCTTTTCACATAGATGAAAGGTTGGTCTTTATAAACCAAGAATGCTTAGAGTTTATAGGTTATCTATAAAGTGTTTTTAACACATTAATTGCTAGGAATAATACCAATCTCTTATCTAACTTTTTAAATTAATCCCATTGAGCATGCCAATAATTTTTACCACTCAAAATTTTCTATTATATGTGAAGGGATCCTATGCACTAGTTTATGGATCCTTCTATGCCTAACACCTTGAATTTGAAAATTGGAGAGAAATTCAGTATCTCTACATAATAATGGGATCATCCCAAAAGGTGTGAGACTCTTTCACTCCTTGGGATGAACTTCTAGATTAGGGTGGACTCATTCTATTCTAGATGCACCTAGTTTAGGACCAACCTATATATTTATAAATAAAAGAATTTAATCTACAACTAGTTATAAACCTAAACTCAATAAAGGGGAAAAGGGAGAGAAAACATAAGATACTAATAGAATTTAAAATATGATGCACCAATAATATATTGAGTGCTCACCCATTTAATGATATAATAAACCTAATAGATTATTTACCGTATCTTCAAACCAGGTACACTACATAAGTGTTTTGCATAAATTTAAGCGAACACAATATAGCATTAATATGGATTATAAATAGTCCATATATAGTGCCTACACACACCCATGTATACATAGAATGAGACCTAAAAAATATTTTATTTCTATACATAGGTACAAAGGGAGGATGATAATGAGATGGAAAATGTCCATATATAATGATAAAATTTGTGAATACACATAGAACACTGAACATGAAGGAAATTAAACCAGTTCATTTTAATTTCAAGGTCTAAGGGAATATTAAAAACTTGAATAAATAGATATTTGTTATACTAGGAGAGGAATCCTATAGATAAAATGTTTTCATCATTATAGTTATAAAAAATGTTGACCATCTCAAAATAAATATAAGGTTTATGTAGCATGGGGTAAGCCCTTGCATGATAAAATCACCATTGGAGGTGGTAGGAAACTAAAATTTAAATAATAATCCAAATTTGATTAAGATCAAAAATATATTTGAAATAACATCTACAAGACACACTTATTAAACTTAGATCTAACAATTTGATCATGAAAGTATCTGGAAGGTCACTTGTGGATCCACATGTGTGTCTAAGAATGAAGGATGTCTAGGTAAACAAGGGTGGCAT